>CM056581.1:35590000-36190000 GCA_029721435.1 Gymnothorax reevesii
CTCAGCCTCTGTAGCAGATAGAAACAAAATTTAAAAAGTATTTGAGAGCTTACACCTGAGGCTTTCATAAGAAAACAATGTTTTTTATTTGTGCAAATCTTCATCACAATATTTAAAACACTGAACAAACTATAACAAACTATAAAATATAATTAAATCACGCAAGTGGCTTGAGCTGCACGCTTGTTATAACCTAGGCTATTTAACTGCTGAGTGCCACTGTTTTTTTTTAATTTTTTTATTTATTTATTTTTTTTAAAACAACCTGTGAAATACCGTTTGATTGGAACACGGACCAATTCAAACACGCGAAACATTGGTCAATTAATAAGTAAATTATTTTTCTGCACTGAATTTAGCCCATTAGGCTGTTCGGTCGCATACAGTGAGAAATCTTGTCTTCAGTTGATTGAGATCTAGCCAAGACTAAAAGGGACGTGTCTTTGCCCCCCCTGTAGCTCTGCTACTGGGTGGCAGGCATGATAAAGTGTCCGTTCAAATAAAATAAAAATAAACAAAAAAATATAAAAAATTCAAGTTTCTAGAAGTGTTACTATGGCATCTGCACTAGTATAAAGTGCCAGTAAAAGAACAGCTATGAGCCCAGAAATGGTCGGAAAAGTAATTAAAACAAGTATTTGCCACTAATGTGTCTTAGTCCCTTGCCAGGAAATGGCAAATCGTGTCATAATGAACAGTGTCTCGGTGTAACCTTGAGAGT
Organism: Gymnothorax reevesii; assembly: GCA_029721435.1. Lineage (NCBI taxonomy): Eukaryota > Metazoa > Chordata > Actinopteri > Anguilliformes > Muraenidae > Gymnothorax > Gymnothorax reevesii. The sequence goes on from CM056581.1 coordinate 35,590,722, forward strand.
GACGCAAAGGTCGCCAAAATCGACTGGCGCCGGCGATACATGTTGACATGAAATTTGAAGGAAATCCGTCAATTCGTTCTTGAGATATCTCGCTGACAAGGATTCGGGATGTACGGACGGACGGTTGTGAATACTATGTCCCGCCGCTTCGGGCATTTGCGTGGCGGGGGACAACAACAAAATTATGTATCCGCTTTCCCGGCCTGTAGGGTAGAAATGCGTAACAGCGTCCCTGGTTTTAAAGGTAAAAATGCGCACATGCTGTCCCGGTTTAAATGGGTTAATTTTGCTCTTGTTTTTGTGTTGGTTCATGGTTTTTATCTTTTTCTTGTAATTGTGTTGGTTTGTGGCTTTAATTTTGCTCTCGTGTTTGTGTTAGTTTGTGCCCTTAATTTAACTCTTGCACTTGTGTTGGTTTGTGGCTTGAATTTGCTCTCGTACCTGCGCTAGTTTGTGCCTTTAAGTCTGCTGTTGTACACATTTTGGTTTGTGTCTTTAATTTGCTCTTGTACTCTTGTTGGTATGTAGCTTTATTTTGCTCTTCTACATCTCTTGGATTGTGCCTGTAATTTTGTTCTGGCACACGGCTTGGTTTGTGACTTAAATTTTTCTCTTGTACTCATGCTGGATTGTGCCGTCAATTTGTTCTTGTGCATGGGTTGGTTTTGCGTTTAATTTTACTCTCATACATGGATTGGTCTGTGCGTTAAATTTTGCTCTTGTACATGTTTGTGGCTTGAAATTGCTCTTGTACATGCTTTGTTTTGTGGCTTTAATTTTCCTCTGTACACTTGTTGGTTTTTGCCTTTATTTTCACTCTCTTTAAGTGTAGGGTTTTGACTTTAATTTTACTCTTGTACTCGTTGTTTGTTCCTTTAATTTTGCTCTCATTTTTGGTTTTTGGCTTTAGTTTTGCTCTTGTACATGCGTTGGTTTGTGACTTTAATTTTGCTCTTGTACTCGTGTTGGCTTTTGCATATAATTTTGCTCTTGTACACGTTGCTTTATGGCTTTAGTTTTGCTCTTGTATTCAAGTAGGATTGTGCCTATAATATTGCTCTTGCACAGGTGTTTGCTTGGGCCTTTCATTTTGCGCTTCCTGTGTTGTGACTCAGTATTTTTCCTGGCTCTGGCCTTGTTGTGCACTCAGAATTTGGAGAATGGCTTTGTTTTTGCTGCTAAAACCCTGCTAATTTGTCGATTAGAGTACCCGATATTGTACAAATGCCCTGAAATGACATGCCACATTTTACGTTATTTTTGTGCTTATGCTAAAGGTAGTTTCTAGTGAACTTGGATGTTTTCATTAAGGTTTAAGCCTTTGATAGTTTGTCCTTTTTGTTGCTGAAACTTATTTATTGCTCTTCAACAATTATTTCAGCAGAAATGCATGCACACGCCTGCCCCTGATCTGCCACTGAACTCATCACACAGCGCTCTTGTGATGTCTGTTCTCCGTAAAATGTTATTTATTGCAATGAACAGACACACAGCTGTGGTTCATACTATGTAATCAGTCTCATCAAAATAGTGCACACTAACTGTCAGAAGTTGTTGTATGCTTTAGCCATATTTTTGTAGAAATATATAGTAAGCTGTTTTAACCATTGAAGTAACCTTAAGTTGCATTTTATTATGGCCTGAATTATGATACATTTTCAAGGAACTTCACTTTCACAGGATAGTTGCCTCAATTTTCTGGTTAGAGAGGCCTTCATTCATCAGTTAGCTGGTTAACAAATTATTTCCATAGTCCATATACAGGCATCTGTTTTTGCAAAAGGCATACTTGCTTTCAAACCTCAGATGGTTGTCCAGCTGAAAGTCTTCATGACCCACCTTAAACCAACCACAGCTGAGTATCCAAGGACAAAACAATATGCAGGCCATTCAACTCATCTGCACTATTAATCAGTGAAAAAAGTTCAGTGGTGATGGGCATTAAGCTTCCTTTCAGGGACATGGATCATCTGATTCCATTCCTCAAGGGGATTCGTTCATGGATTCATTCACTCGTTCCCTTATTTTGCTCAAATGCAATTAAGAGTTGGTGTGCATGGGATAGAAACAGCTGACTAAGTTGTGACGTAGCTGTAATGCTGCTGCTGTGTGAATTTGCATTTGACTGTCTTCGTCTCCGGACAGCGTTAAAAATTGCAATCATAATGATTTGAAATTGCATGCAATTTTTGTAGACCTCTCTCCTTTTTACAGCATCGTATTTCTCCTCCAGTTGTTTATCTTCTAGTTGTTTCACTTCAGTTTGTTTCTTTCCTATTTTTGAGTCCTCTTCTTCTTCTTTTGCTGCTGCATCCAATTTACGAGTATCCTCTACCGCCATCTTGTGGAAAAACTGGCTTAATTTATTGGAGTTGATTAGTTCCAAGTCATTTGATGGAAATTCTCAAAATGTGTATTCGCTTGATGTGAGATGGAAACTGGACTATTGGGGAGGGAGGGACATAGAGCTGCAACAACCAGAATAACATCATCCTTACATTTCCCTCATGGATTTGTTCACTGATCTGGAACTAACTGGCAATAGTTCTAGTTCCTTGGATTTGTTCCCCGGAATCATTCATCAAACTGTTGCTTAAAGTCACTCGTACAGTTGACTGAATCAAAGGAACAATCCTCTTGTAGGTGAGTCAGTTCTCCCATGCACCAAAAGGATTTGTTCCCAAAGAATGAATCGTTGATGAAAGATTGAGCACCAAATTTCAGTGTATGCTACATCCAGTTTGCCCTCGCATCAGAATCCAGCCATCACATGTGCAGATGGTATTCAGATGATGTTTCCCTGCTTTGAAGATTACACAGAACTGTGCTTTTCACTGTGCATTTACGCGCGGAGCAAAGGGTGTTTGATTATCTTGATTATGCTGTACTGGAATGCTAGCTGTGCTGATGGTTGTATTGGACCTGGCCGTACTAAACAGCGTGCTGAAGGTGGCTAGCTGTGTGCAGTCCTGTGCTCAGGGAGTCTAGCTCTGCGTAATGGTGCGTTGAGTGGGACTGACTGTTCTAAGTGCTTTGTTGTGGGTTCAAGCTGTGCTGAATCTGTTTTTGCGATGGAATTGCTGTGCTAAATGTTATGCTCAGAGTGGCTAGCTGTGCTAAGCACTACTCAGAGACGTTCGCCGCACTGAGCTACGCTTAGCACTGTTAAAAGTCGCTGGTCCAACGGAGTGCAGTTTCGGGGGAGGCTAGCTTCACCAAATGTGCTGAGTGTCCTTGATGCTGTTTGGAAGGTGGCCAGCTGTGCTAAATGCTATGTTAAATGAGACTAGCTATACTAGGTGCTCAGTTCAGGTGGCTAGCAATGCCCAGTGTCCTCTCTGCAGAACATTACAGCTGAGACCAGCCTAAGCTGGCCTTCTTTTAGCTGTTTTCCACACATCTTATGTGCGTGTTACCACCGAGTCTCTGGCGGGCCGTTTTGTCATTCCCAATGGCGCTTCAGTGACCTCACTACAGCATGCGAATACGATGTGGATAGCTGACTCCCTCCTCTGTCCCCTTCTCCATCCCCGTCTCGCTCTCTCTCGTCCCTTCCTCCTCTTTCTTTCCCCTTTGTTACTCTACTCTCATGCCCTCTCTTTTCTTTGTACCTCTTTCCCCTTCCCGATCTCTCATTCTTTTTCATCTCACCGTGTCTCTCTCCATCTATTCCTACTGTTTTCAGTCCCATTTTCCTCTGCTCACTGCTGCGGTGTTTATCCCTTCCTCTCCCTCTCTCTCTCTGTTCTCTGTAGTAATGTCGTTGCTGTGGCAGAAAATGGTTGGGTCTGAATAACTGAGTCATCAGTAGAGGAGGGAGGGAGGGAGTAAGGGAGGAGAGAATTCACTGGAAATGGGGCTGGGGTTGGGGGGGGTGGGGGGTGGGCAGGGTGTAGAAGAAGAGCGCTTTTCATTCTGGGAGCGCCGAATCTGACATCCGCATGTCCACGTCGGAGTGCGTTGCTCAACTGGGAATGGTTAATCCCTGTCCGTGGCAGTGCTGCGGCGAGGTGCGTCAGTTCGTCAGCACGTGACGTACTCGCCGCTCACGTTCCGTGCCGCCATCGGTCGGCACTGTCGTTTACGCAACCGGAGAACCATATTGGTTGGCCATATTATTGGAAAACTGCTGCTTCTTTTTCCATTGTTGGAGTATTTTAGGCTTTGCGGTTGCATGTGCTTAAGCGTAAGGGTTAACTTCCTTCCATTTTAGGGCCTGGCCTTGCCTCTCTTTTTCTTTTTGGCTGTACCCCCCCCCCCCCCCTTGGGCCCCTCTCTTCTTCTCCTGTTCCCGCCCCCTCTGCTCTCCGCGCCTCTCTCCCTCTCTCCCTGGCCCCACTCCAGTCACACAAGATTTGGAGCTGATAGTCTATTTATAGTGCCTGTGGCTCTGTCTCCATGGCAACCGAGCTGGAGGCCAGAGCGGCAGGGATCTATTTTAGGAGTCAGACACACAGAGCACACGCTCTCTCTTTCTCTCTCCCTCTGCCTATCTCTCTCTGTTTTCCTCTCCCTCTTCCTATCGTTCTCTCCCTGTACCTCTCTCTCTTTCTTCTCTTCCTTTACCCTTCTCTCCCTCTCTTTACCTCTCTCTGCTTATCTCTCTCTTGAACTCCCTGTATCTCTTTCATTCTATCTGCCTGTCTCTCTATACCTTTTTCTCTCTTCTGTTTCTGTTCTCTGTTTTCTTTCCCTTTCTCTAGTCCTCTGAAATTCTCAAACTGATTTTCTGGCATGTAAAGATACAGGTTATGTTGCCAAACCACACAAAAAAACAAGATCAAATGGCACCACCTCCCCTCATGTCTCTTTCTCAAATTCAAATGCAGTTTGATCTTTATCTGCATCACAAAACAAAGTCTGTGTGTGTGTGAGTGTGTGTGTGTGTGAGTGTGTGTGTTTGTGTTTGTCACAAATTCACAAATGTTGTGAATGTGAGGGAGTGAAAGCTAGCATTGGAATAAAATTTCATGGAGACATTGGCTCCTGTATATTCCTATTCAACATGGCATGAAATATTTGTAACATTGTATCAGATTCAGAATTGTTTAGGAGAGATTTCATAAGCAGCATGAGCTATGAAATGTTGATTTTGGTGAGCAGGTTAGTTTTTCAGTGATGTGTTGAAATTAGAAGCTCTTTGCTTAAATCATGTGAGTGATTGTCGAATATTTGTTACTGCATTGATTTTCAGTTTGTTCCTCCTCATGTCTGGACTGTCTGACCGTTTGGAAAACCTTCCCCTCAACTTTATAACCTGGCACTCTAACCTAGCAGGTCTGAGAAACTGTTATAAGAAAATTGATTCATTGGGCAGTTCAGTCGGTCTACTTTACATTTGGCTTTGGCTGTGGCGGTTTCATGTAAATGGTGTTGTGCTGATGCAGTATAACTGGTTTAGCCGTTTGTTTGAATACTGGAAGGGCGTTAGGGTGATCGGTGGGAGATAGGGCGGCGTGTAGATGGGAGAGGATGGACCGGGCGCAGCACAGGTTGCACACTCGGCCTGTACCGGGGTGTTGGTCTGTTTACATGACCCTGCTCTCCCTCTCTCAAAGGACTTTACATTGCTCTACCTGGGGGTCAGACCATGGTCAAACAAGGCCATCTGACCATTGCAATGGAGTCTACAATCTGAAGGCCACTGCTGTTCTGAGCTAGTACTGAGGCCCAGCTGGTCCAACTGGTGCTTCTATAATCTGAGAAAAGCCAAGGAATAATAATAATTGTAATAATAGTAATAATCGCTTTGTAGTTTATCTGATGCTTTTATTCAAAGTTACTTACTGTTGATTGTACCAAGCAGAGGCTATTGTCCTGGAGTAAGGACCTTCCTTACAGTCCCAACATCTGCTCTCATTTAACTGGGCCCAGACTGGGACTTGAACTTCCAATGTTGTTGGTGACAGTGGTGCGCTTCATCCACTTGGTTATAGAGGGCTGGCATTAATAAAAAATAACTGCGTAGCGAGAAGCTGTGCAGTCTGTAGCAGTCTGTAGCATCATGAAGCATTTTTAAGAACTGTGTAGCAAAAATAGATCTTAACAAAAATGTCTGTATATGCACTTTAACCTCGTATTTTCATCTCTGAGAACACTTGGCTTACAGTACTAACACTAATTAGCATCGCCTAATGAAGACCAAGGCAGCTGAGTTACAGTAGTGTTGCAGTGTTAAAACTACTTGGACTTACCAATTGAGACCCACTTACAGCTAACATGTAGTAACTCTGTAACTGAATAGGAATTACTAAGTTTTAGTCGGTTCTACCTAAGCCACTCACCTGGCTCAGGCTGTGAATGAGAGACTATTCAGGACTGAATTTTATCATACATAATATTTTTACTGTGAAAAAAATTAATACTGGTAATTATGAACCAAGACGAACATTTAAATATTAAAATAAAAATTGACATAATCTAGAATAAAGAGCACTGGAGGAATTCAAGGTACAAATCGTTGTCTCCAAAATATGAAAACGGCATTCCTTTGACGTAACTATATACCACTCTTTTTTGTATATCAGGGATAGAAATTATTATTATTATTTTTTCAAGAGACATCCATCCAGTAATGACCCAGGTTTACCAGTTGTCCCCAGCTTTTACCAGGCAGCCCTTTTTCCTTTTAATTTACGGCACCAATAAGACATCCAGATCTCAATTTTTATTTTTTTTTGGTTTTTTACAACTGCAAATTATACCTATGTCAATTTAACTCTGATTTTGGTCTAATACTAATGAATAACCAGTCATGCCAATAAACGTAAGACACAGATGACACAAGCCCTTCAGTAAAACAGAAAGTAACTTTTTCTTCATTAACAATAAACGATAAAAGCTTTTCATTTCAAAGCTCTTCAGTACCTTTCACAAAGAGAAATCCCTTACCAAGTACTTACATGATCTAAAATGCAGGTTTGTCGATTTGTTGGGTTAGAATCAATGTTGTCAGTGCTCACGTGCTTAACCATTGCCTAATATTTGCAAAACGGTGCACTATACAGTGATACAAAAATACGGTGTGCCAAAATCCCTTCGTAATGACGGGTTAAAGTCCATACATCGCATAAGAATTGAGACCATTCTCTAACTTACTCTGAATCACTCATTCTTTTTAGATTCAGAAAGTGTCAGCAATGTTCTGGTCGTTAAGTCTAACGTCAGTCAATCCTCTAATTCCAACGCGGGACGGTCCTGTGCACGACCATCACACAATAATTCCCTGATCTTTCTTTTTTTAATGCCATTGGCACATATGGAAACTGTTGTTGTCGTCGTTATTTTTATATTTGATATCTGTGTTAGATGACACCGGATGTGTGTCACCAGTCCAGTGTTTTTAATTTAGTTTAATAATGTAGTCGCATATACACATGTAAAGTGTTTGATTGCACAATTCCCCCGCAGATTCTTTACAAAGGGTGGCGGACGCGTCCCAGGTTTTGCAGTTGGTTCAGCCAGTGACGTTTTCTTTAGCTTTGTGGTCGGGACTGGCGCGGAGGTAGGAAAATGGGGTCATTCAACTCGCTACCATGGTTTCAGAGTCGCGCATTTAGGTTATCCGTAGTGTAGTTGAGGAGGGCGATTGGAACGATATTAAAAAGACTGTAGGAGCCTGTTTTTGTTCAAAACTGGACTAAAACTTTTAACTTACATTATCCGAAAACTGTATCGCAAAATATGCCATGGGGATTTCAAAAGCCCGTCGCAGATTGGCGCATTAAAAAAAAAAAAAAAACTGATCGCATTTTGTGATGCGATACTGCTTATCGCCAGCCCTGCACAGTGCTTATGGTCTTTTGGCCATAATCGTATAGCTGGGAAATGATTGGCTAGGACAGGGTTGTTGTCATGAAGCCAGGCCTGCAGTATGGCAGTGTCATAAGAATGTTTGGAACTGAGTGAGCCTCATGATTTTGGAGAGGAAGATGGCTGCAGTTGAGACCTGGCGGAGCATCACCAGAGAAGATATCCAGAACCTGATGATGTCTACACAGACCACAGGCATCAAGTAGTGATTACATGGAAATAATAAGTCATAGATATGAATACCTGAATTGGCTTAGCATTTATATGTCCCAAAATTGTTGTCCTGAGATGGGAGGGCTGCCTGCAATGTGTTTTCATTTTTTTATGTAGTGAAACCTGCATTTATGATGATATTTTGCTTAATACATTTTTTAAAGATTTATTACAATAAAAAAAAGTATTTTTTAAATCTCCCTGCATTTATTCAACTGAAGGTCGTTGACATAAAATCAGCAAAACTTTTTGCTGTGAGAATGATTGCTAAAGCCCTTTGATCTCTAGCCCCCTGGATATCAACAAAAATAAGCCATTTCAGGTATCCCTGGAGAATTCCTGTCGAACTTACCCTTTAAGGGGACATTCTGTAATGGCAGGAGACCTTGTAAGACTAAACATTAATGTTTTACTTTCAAACTACTGTCTGTGAAAAAGGCACAGTAGTTAATTAAGGAGTCTTAACTTTTGGGGGTCTATGGGTTTTTTCCAGCGGTTATTTGCTGTTTGTGTGGGCGATACTGAACGGCATAACAATAAGTGTCGCAACTATTGGCTTTGGAACTGAGAACCATGATGACTATAGGCACAAATATGTTATGCAGCCTACGTTGACTTACTTTTACTTCTAGTTAGTTGTTCACAATTTTGGTCTCTGTAGTGTGGCAATTGAGGTTGAAGCTGCTCCTGGGCCAGAGTGTCTTTGTGGCTTATACATATATGGCACAATAGGATTGTGTGGCTTCTAAGCAACACCGTGACAACTAACGCAAGAGAAGCAGTTGTAAACATGTCTTGGGAACAGAGAGCCACGCCTACTCCGCATACTGAGAGCTAGCTGTGCTCTGAGGGAGTGCACTAAAACTGTTATAACAAATTAAATGATGCATCTAATGCTGAAACATTGACACTAATGATATTAATATTCCACAAAATGCACTTTATAACTCAGATCCCAAAAAAAGCCATTGTACTGTATTTTTAACTCTGCACTCTATCCAACTGTGGATTGTTTGCTTGAATATCTAAAATTGTGACGCACAGAGCCAAATGAAAAAAAAGCCTTCGTCCCCAACATTATGTGGCCTATATTTATGTGGGGACAGGTGGATGGACATTGGAGTAGAGGGTACACCAGAACTGAACAAAATTATAACTCATATCTTAAGTATTTATAATTGTAAAACACATCCTGTTCCATCATGCAGTTTCAGTTAAGCTATGGCCAAAGCCAGTCAATGTGTATTTTTAGTGGAAAATAGTCAGTTTCTGTTCTTAAACTGAATCTCTGGACAAGAACTTTGCATTACTGCAAAAATAATTGAAAACTTGTTCTTTCTCTCAGCCATAGTCAGATCCCTCCAGTCTCTTACTCCAGAATTCGCTTTCTGCTACAGCGTGAGCAGTTTTACAGAAAATTAATATTACTTTTTCCTTGATAGTCACTAAATTGAGTGACACATTCTCAACCAGCCTTTTCTGTTTTGTTTTAGCCTGTAATAGCGTATGGAGATGTTTTTAAGTGGATTTGTGCACTGGGGAATAAGCTATTTAAGTGATCTCTTTAAATAAGCCCCAAATTGCTGATTATCTCAATAGCTTTGCTTGGCTTCATGGTATAGAGGTTGCTACTGGTACATAAAACCCCCTAGGCCCATTCAAAAAAGGGGGGGAGTTAAGTCTGAAATGGCAGAATAGAGATTGCATGAATCATATCTCCCCAGAAAAGAAAAGTTGTCAGACAGATTTTGGACTTTTATCTGATCATATTTTTCATTGATTAAATTTTAAAGAAATCATAAAAAAATCTGTTGTGACTCCAGAGTATTTACATATTTGGAAAAAAATCTTCTGTTCGACAACGCTATGCTCAGAAATTATTTTATGTTTATGTGCTTTGGCAAGAATTCATTGAAGTCCGATGTCTTAATCGCTGCCAGACATATTTTCTACCATTTTGATTTATATAAATGATGAGCAAAAATCTCAAAATATTTGAGCATAGCTATGCCATGTCATTATGCAAAAGTCATCTATTAGGCTGATCCATGAAACCAACCAATTGAAACAAACAACAAATGTTTTGATTGGTCTAAACATAGCAACTAAGAGAATGCCGTATGAAAACGCTTAAAAAATATGAAGGCACTATGGGAGAGTGGCATATGGCACTCGAAGGAAGTAAAGTAATTGTCACATAGGTCATGCTGTCAAATTTCTTGTATAACTCATTGCATATTATTTTATTTTAGCTATTCATTCATTTAGTAAGCCAGTGTGATCAAACCTGTTTGGTTTACCTGCAATTAAATCACCTTACATTTGCAGTGTAACATTCTTAATGAGTGACCGTTAATATCCTATGAAATCACCTGACAGCCCATCATCGCAGGAGTCGCAGACTATGCACTCTTGAATTTGTTAGGAGGTACTCAGCATCTGCAATGGCGTGGTTTGCAACCTCAGCGCATGCTGCACATCCCTTAAACAGACCCATTTTTGCAGGTACGAGGCTGAAGCATTAAACTTCTTTGCCTGAGAATGATGGCGACTGGCCCCCGTGAATGGCACCTCACTCTGGGGCACCATCGTATGTTAGAGGGAGTGTGGTAGATGGCGTCAGTGTAAGGTACATTACTGTAGGTTGATAGAACTGAATTGCCCATCATATTGCAGAAAGATTTTTTTTTTTGATTTGTTTGTTGTTATGAGTGGACCTTTGCGGTTTTAGGGGTTTTCTTCTGTGGCGTAGCGGCCCCCGATCTTGGGGAATGATCCTGCGTATGTCCTTTCTGTGGAGGCCGTCTCTGTGTTGGGTTTATGGGAGCCTGTAATTTGGGGATCTAATACTGTTAACTTAATGAGATGAGCTCATAATTAGACCATCCTCATCTCTACTGCGCTAATGCTATATCGCCAAATCCGCTAAGCGCCCCACTGACTGACTGACCGGCCATCTGCTCCAGTTACAATCCAGACGTCCTCCCTCTCCCAGTGAGGGTGAGCGGTGAGGGCGAGAGAAAGTGAACCGAAAGAGCCGGAAGAACTGAGTTGGTGACTCTCGTCATGATGAGTGTGGTCATTGGGTACAACCCCAATTCCAAAATAGTTGGGGCAAAGTTTAAATTGTGAATAAAATCAAAACGCAGTAACTTTCAAATCGCACCAGCCGGTATTTTATTCACAGTAGCACAGAGATAACAAAGCATATGTTGAAACTGAGAAATTTTACTATTTTATCCACAAAATGAGCACATTTGAAATTTTATTGCTGCTATAGGTCTCAATAACGTTGGGACAGGGGGCTGTTTACCATGGTGTAGCATGCCCTCTTCTTTCAAACACAGAGTGGAGGCGTCTGGGCGTCTGGTGATAACAGGAGGGGTGGTCTTTCTCCTCTTTAGCCCAGAGGACATGACGCCCATGATTTCCAACAAGAATGTCAAATTTGGACTCGTCTGACCTCAGGACATTTCTCCACTTTGCTACATTTGAAAGGGGCCTTGGCTCACAGAACACGGCAGCGCTTCTGGATCATGCTCAACAGTGGCTTCCTTTTTGCATGATAGAGTTTTAGGTGGCATCTGTGGATGACATGGTGGACTGTGTTTACAGATAGTGGTTTCTTGAAGTATTTCTGGGCCCATTTATTGATGTCAATGACAGAATCATGCCGGTGAGTGATGCAGTGGCGTCTGAGGGCCCGAAGATCACAGGGCATCCAGTGAAGGTCTTTGGCCTTGCCCCTTATGCACAGAGATTTTTCCAGCTTATCTGAATCTTTTGATGGTGTTATGCACTGTTGATGATGAAACCTTCAAAGCCTTTGCAGTTTGACGTTGAGGAACATTGTTTTTAAACTATTCAAATTTTTTTTACGCAAGCCTTCGTAGGTTGGAGGGCCACTGGCCATCTATACTTCTGAGAGACTCATCCTCTCTAAGACATCCCTTTTATAGCCAATCATGTTACACACCTGATGCCAGTTGATTTAATTACTCGTTAAATGTTCTTTCAGCTGATTCTCTTACATATAAATTGCTTTTTCAGCCCTTTTTTTGCCTGTTTCCCAGCTTTTTTGAGACCCGTTGCGGCCAGAAAATTAGAAATAAGCTCATTTTGTGGATAAAAATTTAGAATGCGTCAGTTTGAAAATTTAAAATGTTATCCATGTTCTATTGTTAATAATATATTGGCTCGTGATCTGAAAGTGATTGCATTTTGATTTTATTCACAATTTACACTTTGTCCCAACTGTTTTGGAATTGGGGTTGTAGATTTCTCTCCCTTTTGAGGGTTTTTCTCTCTTCCTGTTGTTTTGATGGTTTAGGCCACATTCTGAGACTCCTCCCATTTTCCCTGTTTCTCCATCATGCGTCATTGTGTCTGCTGGTGCTCCAAGGAAAAAGAAGCTTTGATTTTGATTTGGCCTAGAATCAGTAGCAGAACGAGAGGTGGGTCAGGGATGTGGTGGAGATATGTGACCAGCTGGTCGGTTGATGCTAACTGGGTGTGGGTCTTTCTCAAATGTGATAGAGGCAAAGTCGGGTGCCTTTCTGTCTTTCTGCTGTGGGGAAAAATCATGTGTACATACCTGGTGGCTTGTGTGCCGTTGCTAGATGGGCCTTTGCATTTTTTTTTTTTTTTTTTTTTACATTAAAATGATCTGTTTTTGTCCCGTGTCATCAATAAATAGTTGTTTCCTGCTTCATGATTGTTTACTAGGGGGTCGCAAGTGGGACATCTCTTTGGACTAATATAAAAGCTGTGCTTCCCAGGTAACTGTCAGCACGGTGCTCTTTCCCTTTGATGTTTATCACGTTTCAGTATCTTCAGCATTACAAATGGCTGCCATTGTGCCTGGCACTGCATGTATGAGAAGAACATGAGTATCCATAGAAAGATGGAGTGACTGAATTGGAGCTGAATAAGTTTTCAAATATTATGAACCATGGGCTGCTGGGTGGATTGTGCTGCTGTGGTATGCTCTGAGCTCATGGATGGGTCTCTATGTTACCAGATTCAGGGCCTGCTGAGGTGTCTGCCCACAAAACTCCTCTAGACTCCTTAGGGGTCAAACCCAGGGGGGCCTGAACACCCATCCAGGGGAGGTGGGGCTCAGCCAGCCAGGGTTATTGTCTCGCCACTTCCTGACGACCCCTGCTGGTTAATCTGAGTCCTACAGGCCGGAGATTGAGAGCAGTTTATGCTGAGGCTACCAGCAGTGTTGGTGGTCATTTACAATCCTGTCGGAAGATGCTAAATAGGTGCCCGGCCCATCTGCAGCGTGAGGAAGGTTGGAGGAGATCTGTGTGAAGAGTGTCGTCTGCAAGGTACGGAGACCCTGATAGAGTTCACTAATAAAGCTGCCAGCATGGGTGTTTGAGCACAGGACCAGTCGAGTGAGTTACGTGATGCAGCGACTGTGTGTGTGTGCGCGCTTTTGTGCCTGTGTGCGTGTCCTTGAGACTGTGTACTTTCTGCATGTGTGTGCGTTTAACTTTGTGCGTGTGTGTGTACGCGTTTGTGTCTTACTTGCTCATCAGTTCAGTTCTCCAACATGTCCTGTCCTTTTCGAAAAGTTTGAATGTTTTTGTTCAGGATTGTTTGCGACTCATACATTCTTCATTTGTGAATTGGAGTTTGGCTTATCATTTTGGTTTCCCTGTGGAATCTGTGTCAGGCAGGCAGACCTGCTGGGCGATGGAAGGAAGGTCCAGCACCCAAAAAACCACTGGCATAACTTAGATAGCATTACTGTGTGACTTAAGGTGGTAATCCGTAAGATTTGAATTGGCTTGTTTATATTGAAATCTTTGGCAGTAAGCTGTAAGTGCAGGTGCGCCTCTGGACCTCATTTCCCATAACTCTTGTCGAGACCCAACAGTGTCGCCTGTATGACGTCGGTAAATTGACGGCTTTTACCAGTTCCACGCCTCCTCAACTCTCGTGCAGATGGGAAAGATGCTCTTTGACACGGCGATTGAACTCAATTAAAGTAAAAATTATGTGACGTTAGTCATCCATTAGCGTCATCACATTCCGGTAATTTGTTAGGCTATAATGATAAATGATAAAGGGCCACCAACTCTCACGCATTCGCCGTGAGAATTTGTGCTTCATTCACGTTCCCGTGCTTTCATCAGTGGTTCAGTGGCCCAATCATCGTTGTTTTATCCCCCCTCTCTGATAGACTCTGACTTAACAGACAGTAACGAGACGGAAATCATACAGATTGCCGCTTGAAATTAAGGCTGTGGCAACTGCTTTGAGGAAACGGCAGCCCCTGAAATTCCTTTTGAATTGTTATTGTTACGTGTTCATTTTTTTTCCTGTGATTTGAGCACTTTTGTTCTTGGTAGGATATGAGCTGGGGTGGTTTGGAAGAAGAGGCTAAGGGGGTGCTTCACTAATCAGTGCACATTTTCAAGAACCAGGGGTGGATCCAGATTAAATTCAGTTGAGGAGCTCAGTCCAATGGGGGGGGGGGTCACACACAAGCGGCAACAAACGTGTAGGCTGCCACACTGACCCCTCTCCAACATTTAGACCACCCAGTGGAAACAATTATTTATCTTTTATTTTGCTCAGTATATCCATCATGTCTTTGTGTCTCTGTTTGCTTCATTATCTCCTTTACCTTGTAAGGAAGGTGTCAATGACCTTTTAATTTTGCTCTGGAACCATTGAGATTCTGAAGAACATGTCCCCCCGTTTATGAGATTCTCATCACCATCTTGCTTTTATGTGCAATTATTTAATTCACTAAAGGTAGCTTAAGGTGGATTAGGTAGGTACAATGTATTTTCCAAAAATAATGCTATTTACGGTGCCTTAAATTTTTACTTATTCCAGTATTTATCACCTTTATTTCAATTTTGATAATCAATACTCATCAACTCTCCCAAGCACAATTTATTGCATTGTCACAGTGAAATTGAGAAAAATAATATTCTATACTCTTAGTTTCTGGTACTCAGCTTTGTACAGTATAGTAAACATTTTAGAGTTCTGCATTGTGATAGTCTTAAGCAGAATAAGCACCACTTAACTCATAATCACAGTGATATTGAATGAAAATTATATGAATAGTAATAATAATGCTCTTAATCTGTATTTGTATCTCCCGAACGAAGTTCGAGGATACTATGGATTTGGCCTCGTCACAGAGATTTTCTTGTGAACGTTCTACAGCCCACATAAGTGCACCGATTCTTTTCAAATTTTGCAGGGACATGTATAATTTTAAGTTCACGACACCTGTTGACTTTGGGTACTCTGGGACCATCTGGGCCCAACTGCGGGGGCCTTCGGGAGATACATGTACTCAGTTGCCGAGTGCTCTAGTTAGTGATTAGTTCTGTATAGTAAAAAAAATTCTCTGAAAAAAATTTTCAGAAGGTATGCCTTGGAGACGTGTAATGGCAAAATACAGTTCCTTAATTGTGTGGAATGGGTTCCATCTTTGATTTTCCCCAATTTTTTTATTTTTTTTTTTAATTAGAAGCATAAGCAGTGAACTAACCCAGAGACCAACCATCACTAACTGAGCAAAGGAAGCTATATTAGGTGGAAATAATGTTCACATTTTATAGCTGACACTTTTACTTTGAAGATCTGAGTTGGATCAAAATATTATCCCTATTTAATAAATAAAACATTTTCTTGGTGGCTTGGAGTAAGTGTGCAGGTGTCCCTTCTTTCTCCATTGGCACTACATGCAGATATCCCCATAACCTTTTATTTCAGATGCAAATTTTGTAGAGTAAGTGTTTACTCACTTCAATAAAGCATTGGACAACTCGCCAAATTACGTAGCAATCGTAGTTATGCTATGTTGTCGGCTGGCTAACAGTTACACTGACATTAACGATAACCTTGCAGTTCAGATGCAGATTTTGTGAGCAAAATGGTTAGCGACTTAACTCACTTCATTTAAATCCAACCCCAATTCCGAAATAGTTGGAACGAAGTGTAAATTGTAAATAAAATCAAAATGTAATGACTTTCACATCACATGAGCCAATATCTTATTTACAGTAGAACATATATAACGTTTCAAATGTTGAAACTGAGACATTTTACATTTTTATCCACAAAATGAGCTCATTTCAAATTTTCTGGCTGCAACAGGTCTCAAAAAAGTTGGGACACAGGCAAAAAAGGGATAAAAAAAGAAATGAATTAAGAAGAGAATCAGCTGAAAGAACATTTAGCGAATTAAATTAACTGGCATCAGATGTGTACCATGATAGGCTATAAAAGATATGTCTAAGAGAGGCTGAGTCTCTCAGAAATAAAGATGGCCAGAGGCTCTCCAATCTGTAAAGGCTTACGTGAAAAAAAAATTCTGGAATACTTTAAAAACAATGTTCCTCAACGTCAAACTGCAAAGACTTTGAAGGTCTCATCATCAACGGTGCATAACATCATCAAACGATTCAGAGAAACTGGAAAAATCTCTGTGCGATCCGAAGGCCTATACTGGATGCCCGTGATCTTCAGGCCCTCAGACGCCACTGCATCACACACCGGCATGTTTCTGTCATTAACATTACTAAATGAGATCAGGAATACTTAAGGAAACCACTGTCTGTAAACACAGTCCACCATGCCACCCACAGATGCCACCTAAAACTCTATGCAAAATGGAGGCCATTTGTTGAGCATGATCCAGAAGCGCCGCAATGTTCTGTGGGCCAAGGCTCATTTAAAGTGGACTGCAGCGAAGTGTCCTGTGGTCAGACGAGTCCAAATTTGACATTCTTGTTGGAAATCATGGGTGTTATGTCTCTTTTTTTTTCTTTTCTTTTCTCCGTAAAAAGTTGCTATCTGACTGAAACTGCCTTAGAAGGAGGGGCCAGCTGTGTATTTCACTCCTAGGAAGTAAAGGGTTAATATTAAACCAAAACGCCGAAATATATCACTATATATGTATAATATATTAATTTTCAAACGACAATGTGACATGAAATTCACCAACTTTCCGCTGGAAAATGTTTGCTGGGTTGAGTTGTAAATTACTGAAGCCATATTGGGGCGATTCCTTATGAGAACATGGAAAAATGGTAAATTTAAGAACTGCTTCAAATTAGCAACCATTGTTGCCACATCATAGTTTCATGTCCAAAGCATCTAGAACAAGTATCTTTCAATACTGTACATCTAAGGAATGGATCATCATTAATGCATCTAGACATCGTTCGTTAAATTTTTCCTGTCCACGGGGACTTGAGCTAATATTTCTTCCTATGTCCCAATCACATATGGAGATGGAAAAGTTAGCACCCCAGTTTAGTTTTTGGGTCTAAAATCCACTTTTTTATCCCATTATTCTCCAAATATCAAAGCAATTATATAATACAAAATAGAAATAAATTAATTAGCCTCTCCATTTTAATAACACGTATGAACTTTGTCTCTTACAACACACTTTGACTTCTCATGAATTTGAGTGTTCTGTAGACCAAAATCTTTTTCTTTAGTTTAATTATAATATAAGATCTTAGTGCATCTAATACACCGATCAGCCACAAGATTAAAACCTCCTGTCTAATATAGTGATGTTCCCCCTTGTGCTGCCACAACAGCTCCATCAAACTGATGTCACTTGAATTATTTAAATTTACAATGACTTGTACCACAGTAGCCCTTTTACTGGCTTGGACCAGAAGGATAGCCTTCATAAACATTGTACATCAATGAGCCTTCGGTGCCAAAAACCCTGTCGCCTTTGGGGATGGAAGGAAAAATGAAGGAATGGGAAAAGCTGTAGGATTGCTGAAAGGGGAAGGGTTGTGCAGAAATTTTTTATACACGTATTTGTTATGAGTTACATGAAACTTTCCTGACACATACACTGTGGAGGACTCATTTTCACATATTGCCTTTTCCATCAAATTTTGCAACTTTTGTAATCTTCATATGTTTCAAAATGGTTATTTCATTGTATCTCATGGATAATGACCATATGAAAGGAGAAGTACGGTGATTTTATTGATGTATGTGTAGGTATTTTCAACGAGTTTAAAAGATGTCTCATACAACACTTTTGTTTGTCCCCTTTGACATATTGTTCCCAAAAAAGTTTGTTGCGCTGATTTTCAATAAAGATCATTTCAAATTACAACTGCATTAAAGTAGTTTTATGTGTTCAGTAAGTTGCATTTCAATACTTATCATCCACACAATTCAGGGTTTTTAGTCTAAACTCAGTTTTCCAGAAGGTTTTTTCTGTGTCCCGTACGACACACAAAAATTTTACACAAAGCAATAAATCTTTGTTGGCTGTTAAATTTTTGTCTATCCCACTAGTACTCTATTGTTAGCTTAAAACAAATCTTCATTGCAATTGTAATTAAACACAAAGCTAGGAAACATTTTCTGAATTCCTGTACGACACTCATGGAATCACCCTTTTATGCAAGTTTAGCTTGAGCCATTCATGTCTGTTAAAGGCATCTGGAAATTCGTGCCTTTCGATAATGGTTGGAATACATGATTTTTCGTTATTTGTGCACATAAGGAAAGAAGGATTCAACTGAGGCATTGAACAACATACTGTCATACTTACTCTAAGTTCATTTGCGAAATTGCTAACAATATCTTATGTTGATATGTTATGTAGTGTGATGACTTGCTCAATGGAAGCCTTTGTGGAGCACTGTCTTACAGCAATGTTTATTACCAATTGGGTGGGGCTTACTATCAGTCAGTTTGAGGGCAAATGTCTTCTCTGGCATCTTAATCACACATCCAAGCATAGCTCTTACATCCCTTAATGGCGCATTCAGTTGCACTCAGGTTTCTCAGGGTAGCAAGGAACAGTAGGCTATTATTGAATATGTGCTATTAATAAGGAGAGAGTTTATAATTGAGACGTGTGCCTGGACCAGAAATGCAGGGCATGACATCAGAGCCTTTTCAGAGAGAGGTGCACCGGGGAGGTCAGTCTGTCTCTGTCCATCCATTTGTCCATCTGTAACACTGCTGTGCCCTTCTCGTTGCATTTCCCCTGTTCCTGTCGTATTCCATGTTGCCTCAGCTGGAGGGCGGGTGGGGGAAAGGAGTAAGAGGTCTGGAATGGGAGGTACGCATCTCTGTTGTACTAGAAGCTAGCTGGATGGGGATGTGTTTGTTTGGTTGGTAAAAGCATCTCGGTTCCCTCCTTGGGCTCTTTGATTTAGGTTTTTTAAGTGTAATTTATTTTTTTTTTTTTTGAAGTCTTTGCTGGCGGTATGTTTTTGTGTCTGTCTGTCTGTCTGTGTCCATCTGTACCACTCTACAAATGCAATATCTCAAGAGTTCATTGCGGAAATTTCTTCTTATTTGGCGCAAACGTCCACTTGGACTTGAGGGTGGAGTGAATAGAATTTTATGGTCAAATGTCAAAAGTAAAGTTCACTGTGATGTCACAAACACGTTTTTGGTGTGTTTTATTATTATTGAAGAATCTATGTGCTAATTTGGACATGTAAATGTCTAATCAGATCAAATGAAGAAGCCATGACATTTTATGTCCTTAGGTCAAAGTCTGCTTAGCTGTGACATCATAATTTACCGGGGGGGAAAAAAACTCTTATCTGGCCATTTTTCAGTGTCATTGCTGAATGGAAAGAGAGTGACCATATTTCACATTTGATTACATATCAAATTGATTTTGCGGATGAGCTTGCGGTGATTGTCGTTGCACCATGCGATGAACCTCTTGATCAGTCCTCTGTACTTCTCGTCTCCAAGTGAGGTTACCATGTTTCTGACCTGAAATTATTAACTGGAATTATACTCGTCAAAACAGAGAGAACTTCCATTCTGCCAAAAATACACTTAATGCCTTTGCTTTAAAAAAAAATGTTCAGTCAGTCACGACATAAGAGTCTGGACAGATGCGAATGTAAACTGTGGCTTGAGTGGCTTCAACTTAACTTCAGCTTTAGTTTAACTTCAACTTTAACTTAATAGCTTAACTTCAATCGTACTATTGTGTTATTTCAGTACTGCTTCAACAGCACCTTTAACTCTTTTCCCCATAATGTTAGTCATGATTATGGCTATATGCATTTCAGTGGACCTTTTCCCTTGCCCCTTGCCTCCCCCGGAGTCATCTTTTGTTGTCTTCATGGGGAAAGGGAAGAGAGACTGTGGGGCGAAGAGTTTGGCGGACTTGTCATGAGGGGAATCTCTCGATATATTAATGTTCAGATGTGTGTCTGTGAATCTAAGCTGAGTTCATATCTGTCTAATTCAGTTACACAATACAACCACTTCTCCATACACAGCTCAGTCTGCTGTCAGCATCGACATTTGCGTTATCCACTTGGCTACATGTGTAACGCTGCCCGCTGCTGTCCTGCGGTGGCCTTGTGTTCTGAGGCCGCAGGACGCCTTTTAACCTGGCTTCATTCCCAAAACCAGCTCCCTCCTTTTTTTTCTCATTGGTGGAGAGTTTTGCTTAGTTCTGGGGTTACAGGACTGGTGGAGTTGGGCAGCTGAAGACACTCTTCTCATGTTCAGAATTATCTACTGCTTATTAATACTGATTGAGGCCAAAAGTAACTGGTTGTATGTGACCTCTGATTCAAACTAAATTTACCAGATGATAGCTGGATGACATACTACAATGGCCATATTTCACAGAATGTAGCCAGAGCTATCTTCCTGGAAAACTGTATCCCACTATGCTGTATTATCAATGGAAATGGTCTTAATGGCCTGGTTTACAAGGAACTGATATAAACATAATATGTTTATAGAACTGCTATATCATGTTTATTGTCATATACTGGCTACGGCGTGGTTTACTGCTACTTCGAGTAGCTTGCTCTATGCAGCATGTATACTGGAACGGTATGAAGCATGTAGTAAACAAGTATGCTGTTCTGAACATGGCCTCCGTCCTGTTGGGAGGGTTTGTCCTTCCTTCTCAGCTGAAGAGAGCGCCTCTACTACAGCAGATTAATTGACTACTGCGTTTTCTGACAGAGCAAACTGATGGTGACTCATTGCCTGCTTTCTCAGTCACTTTGGAGCATACTGCACCCTCTGCTGGTGGCTTTCGGAACTGCAGAGAAATGTTCCCTCCCACTCTCTCTCAGCTGTGTCTTTGCTGCTCCTGTAAATAATACGCCTTTGCTTTCTCTCTTTCAGCTTTTTAGACAAGATTGACATTGTGAAGCAGAACGACTACACTCCCACAGATCAGGTGACCCTCCTTTGACCTTTAAACTTGTTTGCAAAGAATGCAGGCCTTCGTTAAACAAAAAAAAAAAAAGACAATGAATGTCAGTCAGCTTCTTTCATGCTTATTTTCAATCTATGTTTTAGAGGTAGTGAGTATAAACCACTCAGGTAGTGATAGTTTATCAACTTTGTTTTGGCTGAAATGATTTTCGTTCTTGCAGAGATGTGTTGTATAGTGGATTACCATCATCTTCAACCAGCATAGAGTGTATACTGCTTAACAACCCTGGCTAATTTGAGGTTTCGGTGATTAACATAAACACTTTCCTGTTTCATGTCTGGCGCGCTGTCGAGGGCTGTGTATGTTGGTTATCATGTTGTTGGTCAATTAAAATTTTATCAGCTTCTTTAAACTGTTATCACACCATGTACATTTGGACCTGGACTTGGTTAGACATTAGTTTAATCAGAGGTAGGGAGTAGAGATTAATGGTATCCCTTCAACCACCCCCTTTCCGCTCCAGGACCTATTGAGATGCAGAGTGCTGACATCTGGGATATTCGAGACGAGATTCCAGGTGGACAAGGTCAATTTCCAGTGAGTGAATGAACAAATCTCCCTTAAAACAATTGAGCTCATCAAAGGGATATGAAAACATTAAATGAGCATTGATATTTTTATCGCAATTTGAAATGTATAACTTGAAATGTGGTACATTAAGCTATTCAGGATAATTTTCATCTATAGAATCTCTGAAGGATGCTGGAAAAACGTAATGGCTCATGAGCAAGGACAGTACAGCACCAACACAGCGAGGAATATTGTCTCGAAGTCCTCAGAGTAACTCTGACATCATATGAACTAAAAGCACGTAAAACTATTGTTATTAGTGTGATATGGATAAATGGAGACAGGACTATGGTAGATCTTACTGCACTTTCAGTTTTCATTTTTTGTCTATTTCGCCTGTTAGCATGTTCGATGTTGGGGGTCAGAGAGATGAGCGCAGGAAGTGGATCCAGTGTTTTAATGGTGAGTCCTCCATACAGGCTGGAAGTGAGCACGTTCACTGGTTCCATTGTATTTCAAACTATTTTTGTATTTATCATATATGATATTTCCCATCTAATTTTGCTCATTTGATTTTATCTTATTTATCAATTTGTTTCTTGTTCTTAAGGGGCTTTGAATTATATAAGACCGTTTTATTTGTAGTACTGTCAACGTCATTTGTTAGATTTATAAAGATGTATCGAGTAATTATTTTCACCCATGATGCCTTGCTCTCACCTGTCTGTTATTAGAGACATAACAGCCATTATTTTACCCATGATGTCTTGCTCTCCTCCTCTGTTACATCTTATGTGACGGCCATTATTTTTCACCGTGACGCCTTGCTCGGCCCTGTCTGTTATTACAGATGTGACAGCCATCATCTTTGTGGTGGCCAGCAGCAGCTACAACATGGTGGTACGGGAGGACAATCAGACCAACCGCTTACAGGAGGCGCTCAACCTATTCAAGAACATCTGGAATAACAGGTGATGAACTGACATAGGTTCTGTTTCATAAAGCAGGTTTACAGAGTTAGTTTGATAATAATGCAGAGCAAGCTGAGGTCCTCTTATATAGGGTGGTACATGGTTTAGCTCAGCATGGTTATCATCTCATTAATTCTGCTTTGGTAATTCACAAAACAGGGGAGAAGTCTTCCAGTCCGGCTCCATAGAAGTTGAACTATTCAGACTTCTTTCCATCTTTCTTTGATGTACCTTGTATATAAACCTCTCAGTGATGGTTTTTTTTTTGTTTTTGTTTATTTTTATTTTATTTTTTTTTAATGCATCTGTGGGCAAATTGG
This sequence comes from Gymnothorax reevesii, assembly GCA_029721435.1. Lineage (NCBI taxonomy): Eukaryota > Metazoa > Chordata > Actinopteri > Anguilliformes > Muraenidae > Gymnothorax > Gymnothorax reevesii. The sequence goes on from CM056581.1 coordinate 35,613,788, forward strand.
CCCATCTTCGCTCCTGAAGGACAGGGCCTTTCCTGGATGCTGCTTTTGTACCAGATCATGATCACAGTCACCTGCTGATGTCAGTTGTTTCAAATCACGTCATAATTTCAATGTTTTCACCTCATTACTCGTCCTAAATCGCCTGTCCAAACCTTTTTTTGGGGATGTGCGGCTGGCCTAAATGGAAGGCATGTATGTATATTTACTAATAAAATGAAGTTGACGGGACAAAGCATTTAATTTCTTGTGTTCGCACGGTCTAAAATGAAATTCAAGTCAAGCGTGAAATTAGAAATCATGGCTTTCTGTTTGTGTGTGCATTTCCCGTTCTGTCCCAACTTTTTTCGCATGCGGAATGCGGAAATCAGTTAGCCCACAGATGAATATGAGCGCAAAGTGTAGACTTCCAGCTTTAATTTGAAGGCATTTACATGCCATCCAAATTGAATTTGTAATTTGTTACTGGTAACTCTCGATATGAAGTCCACACAGCTGTCACTGCCAGCGAAACAAGCCGTTGTTGGGTGGAAAAGTCGTATCAAATGAGTTGGGTGTGGTCAAATCAATTATTTGGTTCACTGCTGGAGACAGTTTATTTTTTTTTTTCAGTTTTTTAGGCCATTGGCCCCTGTACAATACATTTAACAACATACAAATTATAGAGTAGCTTAAAACAGTAAAGTTTACACAATAGATACATTTCGTCTTAACACCAACGCTTCCTTAACATATTTAGAACAATTATATAAAATACTTACAGACTTACTATTAATCAAGTTAAGATAAGAAAATGATACATTGTTATGACTATAATAGGGTAAATATTTTTCTCTTAATGAATTATAGGCGCTACATTCTAACATAAAATGAATTTCATCTTCCAAAAAGCCATAGTCACACATTTTACAAATTCTGTCAACATTAACTCCTCGAATATTATATGTTAATGGAAGGGCATGTAATCTGAGTAAACATATATTTCTTCTAATTGCAATATGATTTATGGATGTAACATAATATTCAACATCTAATAATGATTTTATTTGTTTAAAATATCTAAGATGGGTAGATTCATTTATATTTCCAAGAATGCGTTGCTTATCACAATCAATAATCCTATTCTTAAATAATGAAATAAAAAATGGAATATCACCAACATCCTGACTAAACCATATAAATCCAAAACCATAAGAACTTAAAAGATTTTTTACAGACGTGGCCCAAGTAACTCTACCAACTGAATCTAATCTCCTCATAAGTAAATAACACTGCTGGAGAGAATGCACTGGTGAGCTCAGGAACTCCAAAAGACCAGGAAGACTACGAATAACTTTGGTGGGTCTCTTCTTTCCCTGGTAAAGGCCAAACCTATTCACAGCAGTTTGCCAGATAAAAATCACTCTCCAGGAAGTAGGTATGGATATGTAAATGTCAGCAGTCAAAGGACTCCATCACAGTGAAAAGGGTCTACCATAAGATGTAAATTTTCAGGAAGTTTTGGAACATCTTCCAATGGACAGATGAGACAAAGATTAACTTTTGTCCGAAACGTCTAATGAGAAGAGCATGAATGAGGGAAGAAACTGCTCAAGTATACCGCCTCATCTGTGAGGTGTGATCATCTGTGGGCATGCACAGCTGCTGTGGGATGGAATCTCGATCGTGTGGAGCTACAATATCAGCTGTGTTATCAAAGTATTCAAAAGTGTTGGACGGGGTTTCACTGAGCTCATGAACAGTGACTTGGGGTATACTGCCTTAGTCAGTCACTTGACTTGAATCCAGTAGTGATTTTTTGAACACACTGCATTGAGCTTACAGAATTCAAGCTTCAGAGTTCAAAGCAAATTTCTCAAATTTAAGGGGCGTATACCTATACCCTTCTCACGTGATTGTTTCTATCACGTCTTGTGTTTTAAGCTGTTGTTTAATTGTACATTAGTTTGTCTGGACACATTTCTGGAATATTATCCTTTGGGTCCACTGTCTTTTGTCGCTCTCATTGAAAAACTGTCTTTTTCCACTAACAACAAGCTAATACCATTGTTGCGTCATAGCAGTTCAGTTACGAGGCTTCTCTGCAGCAATAAATTGCTGTAGGTAGCCTGCAAAACTGCTCAAAAACATCATGACTCTGCGTACAAGGACTGGATATGAAATGGCAAATGGCATTTTTAACTGTAGAAATTTGCCAATCCAGCTAGAAGTTTTGCTCACCTCTTGGCTGGTCGCAATTTGTATTTTGAATTTACACTTTTTTATTTATGGTTTACATTTAATTTCATATGCAAGCAAACATCCAGATGTCATTATTTATTGATAAACGTTTTCGAAAAAAAACCCATTCATTGCTCCCATAGGCACTTGGATATTTTTGAACCAAGAGACTGGAAAATACCAACTGTTAGGACTGACAACGCAACCTCTGAGACCTTTGGAGGATGCATTTCACTCAATGAAGGCAGAACTGTGACAGCAGGGCACCCCAAGAAAAGGCAGGAACTGAAAACCTCTGCAGTGAAGACTTGGAAATGCACGATCAGGAGAGAAACCCTGCATCTGGTGATTGCTGTGGATTTCAGACTTGATGAAACTGCAAACGATTTGCAGACATATATCAAAAATATAATTTGTAATTGTTAGAAAGCCCAAATACTTTTGAACTCCCAAAATTTGGGGTGGTCTATGTTGAAAAATGGTTCCTACTTATTCCTACATGGTTCATACAATATTTTTGGCTAAACCTTTCCAGCACGTCTTGATTGAATCACTTCAAATCTATTGCAGGGGTCCACGGCCAAAATGAGTCCAAATGTGGATCTAACTGTATTAGTATCAGCTAGCCGAAACACACAATCACACGATTTTGCCCACGTTGTGTGAGGGGATTTATTTGGGTCATAGAGGAAAGCAAGATGATCAGACATGATTCCACATCTCCGTCCATTCAGCTTAGGGATGCCTGCTGTGTGGCCAGTGTGTTTCAATCATTTTCATGGCTCAGGTCCCATAAAGCCTGCACTGAAACTGCCTTCTTTACATCTCTCTTCTTTATTGCCGCAGATGGCTGCGCACCATCTCCGTCATCCTCTTCCTCAACAAGCAAGACCTGCTGGCCGAGAAGGTTTTGGCGGGAAAATCCAAAATCGAGGAGTACTTCCCTGAGTTTGCGCGCTATATCACGCCTGATGATGGTACCTGTGATGTTTCTTCTTATTTGTCTCTGCTTATTCATAATCAGTTTGACATTTGTTAGTAGAGCTGGTTGACCTGACGCATATACAAAAACTGTAATCCGTTTTACCATTAATTTTGCTGCTCCTCCTATCTTCAGAGTCGTATATTAATTTAAAGGTTCTATCATCTGTTTTTATGTTCCACACAGATATGCAGCCAGTCTGAAAGCATTTCCCACCACTTTCTAATAATTGCATGATTCGTCTGCTCATGAGCGAATATATTTAGTCCTTGTGTACGGTCATGTCATGTGACTGACACGTGAATGTTCTCAAACATGGTGGAGCAAACCGGCAGAAACCAGCCAAATGCAGCAACCTTCTAAGATTTTTGCTGTACATCCTTTTAATTTACCAAATGGCCTTTGCGCAAGCAGGAGGAATATACTCCAGCAGTCATGCAACACTTTGTATGCCAGTGTTTTTTAAACTGTGGGTTAAGACCCAAGATTGGTTGCAGTGTTGTGCTGGAGGTCAGCCCCTCTTGAAGTCTGTCGGTGGCCCTCAGGGTCCTGGTTCTGCGAGGCTCACCAGCAGGATCTAGGTTCTTGTTGCTTTCCACCTTCAGCACACCTGATGGCACCAAATATCTGGGTCTACCTGATGTGTCCCGAAGGTTATTTGGGAGTCACACATGAGACTATGTCTAATTGAGTATTTGATGGGCACCTAAAAAGTAAAATTGTTGAATTTGTGTCCTGATGTGGGACTGCTTTGGAATGAAAGGTGAAAGTAGTTCTCCTCAGCCAAACGCCAATGTGTGTGAGTGAAAGTACACTGTGGTGATGCCGTTCAGTGGTGTGTTTCCTTTTAGTTTTTATGAAGGGAGTGTGAGGCTTGCACTTTATTGATGTGTGTGATGTGGATGCGAAACCGACTCCTCTGTCCTTCTGTCAGCTGCACCAGAGCCTGGGGAGGACCCGCGAGTGACCAGGGCAAAGTATTTCATCCGAGATGAGTTCCTGGTGAGCGTGCAACACCTCCTCTTGTCTAACGTAAACAGTGCTCTTTATAGATCAGGGAAGTCATTATGCTGTCCCGTCACCCTGATTATAACACTGCTGCCTAAAGCTGCTTCTCCCTCATTTTGTGGCCTAGTCTTCTTAAATTTTTTTTGTATCAAGATGATGTCATTTTTGCGAACTTGAAAGGACGGTTCACAGAGAAATAAAATTAGGATTTGATATTTCCCCCTGACTGAAATGCAACCATAGCAACCTCTCTTTCCTTCTCACAATGTGTGACATGCTGCTCAAGAACATCTGCAGACCTTATTTCACCGATGAGTACATCTACTGAACTACACTGCCTACCAAAAAAAAAAAAAAAAAAAGTTGCACGTCCTAATATGTTGTTGGACTTGTGCAGAGTTACAACATTTATTTCCAACCAGAGTTGCTGTAATCTTTGGCTGATATTGTGCATCGATTCTTGCGCTCTGTAAAGCCTTCTCCTGCACTTCCTACAGACTTCCAGTTATTTTAGGTCAGGACTCTCTAGTGGCCAATTCATGTGTGAAAATGATTCCTCATGCTTGCTGAGCCGCTCTTTCTTCATTTGAGGCTGGATGAATCTGGTCATTGTCATCCTGAAATATTTATGTTGTCACAGATTCAAAACTGGGATAGCCTGGTCATTCATTACATTCCAGTTGTCTGCTAACTTAATTTTACTGCTGCATAATGTTGCTGAGCCTAAACCTGACCAGGTAAAGCCACCTTCTGATCATAGCACTGCATCCAGAGGCTTGTACAGTGGGCATTATGCATGACAGGTGCATCGCTTCATGGGCTTCCTTTCTTACCCTGATGCACCCATTGCTCTGGAATAGGGTAAATCTGGACTCATTAGACCACAAGACCTTTTTTTGATTGCTCCACAGTCCAATCTTCAAGCTTTCTAGCTAACTGAAGTCATCTTCAGAAAGTAGAAGTCTTGCTGTATGTTTCTACTGTTCAAGGCCTCAGCCAGCGGATTAATTAAGTCAGCCTGAAGATCTGCCTAAATACTTCTAGCTGAGGAATTGAGCAGATTAGCAAATGCAGGAGACTGGAGTAAAATTTACTCCAGTAAAAAATTTACGTTTACTCTCCGTGAGAGGAGTTCCTCCTTTGCCCTTTTAGCCTTGTGCAGATCTCTGCTCCTGCTGGGGCTTCCATGTTTGTCTCTGATGCTGTGAAGGGGGTGTTGGGGAGGGGGTCAGGCGAGCCTTTACTGACGGTGGTTTTCTCCTCCTGTGTTCGGCAGAGGATCAGCACAGCGAGCGGCGACGGACGGCACTACTGCTACCCCCACTTCACGTGCGCCGTGGACACCGAGAACATCCGCCGCGTCTTCAACGACTGCCGCGACATCATCCAGAGGATGCACCTGCGGCAGTACGAGCTGTTGTGATGGGACGGACAGAACAGACGGACTCCAGCCTCCAAACTCCATCATCCCTCCCTCTTATGCCCTGTCCTCCTGACCTTTAACCCCTGACCTCTCCCCCTCTCTGCCTTTCAATAAATGGAGAAATAACAGTGTGATATAAAGACTACTCAACACAGCGGCGACTGCAGAAACCCACCGCGCCATGACTGTGCTCAGGACTGTAATCTGTTTTCACACAGAGACACACACACACGCACACTTTACCCCGTCTTCTCTACATACTCAAACACTTCATCTATGCCTATTAGACGCCTATCAGTGGACATACATGCAAGAACTTGCGCACACACATACTCACACGCAAGCGAGTAATGCAAGTGTGTTATGTTTTGACTCATGTTCTGTACACACTCAAATAGCCTATTGGATGTGTATCAGCCTAGATACCTGCTGTGACACACTTTCTCTCTCTCACACACACACACACACACACACACACACACTCTAACCCATACACACACAAAGACAGGCTTTACACTTCACATTTGGTCCTGAAGTGCAGAAGTGCAGTGGTTGCCTGACAGACTCTGGTCCTTTCACACCTCTGGCGAGACACACACACACACACAACACACACATGCGCACACACTCAAATATACCCGCACCGAAGACCGGCATGAGGAAAGGGGGAATAACAAATGCATTCAGATGGAAGAGTGTAAGAGCAGTGAAGAGGTGGATTATGGGAGCGCGAGACCTGGGGGAGGTTTCGTCGAGACACCGGAGTGCTCCTGGGACTGGCACATGACCTGCTCTTCAACAGCCATTGGGGAGAAACGGCAGAAAACACTCAACGCAGTACAGAACTCCACACAGTGCAAGGAAACAAAAACGCAAACTATATATATAGATATTTATATATGTGTGTATATAAATATGTATATATATGACTATGATGTAATCCCGTAATAACACACGCTCGCTCTATTCTGATCGTCTCCCCAGTTGTGTGTTGGTGTACACTGTGTGCGATCTGCTGCTGCGCACCCTGTTCCACTCCCTACATCTCTCTCCTCTCCCCCCCTCTCTCTCACACCCCCCTCCTCTGCTCCGTCCTGCTCCCCTCATCACACCCTCCCTTTCTATCACAGCTACCAAACCTTTGTTTTTTTTAATGGGGGGCATTTTTCAGAAACGTATGGCTCAACATGAGAACGGAACTGTGGGAAATTACGAGAAAGGTCATGTTGGACATTCAGAGCCCAGCCCTCTTTCCCCCACCCTCCTCCTCTCCTTCCTCTCCCGTATCCCTCGTTCCGCATACCAGGCTTTCTGTATGTCTCTCCCCCCCCCTCACTGGACTATTACTCTTGTACAGACTGTAAAATGTATTATTTTGTACAACTTTATTGAAGAAGAAAAAAATAACTTGTAGAAGATCCCTGTGCCTTGATCACGACTGTACGTGTAAAATGAGCTAAGATGTTAAGGTTTGTTTCACTGCGCTGTACAGCTTGGCTGCCCCCCCCCCCCCTCCCCCTTCCCGTCCCACCCCGCCTCACCTCCTTCTGCGCTGTTTACTCTCCCCGGAGGGGCTGCCTCTCGTAGCTTAGGTCCCCCCCCCCTTCATTATCTGTTCATTCATTTGTCTTATTTTTTCCCTCTCTGGTTTTTTGTGTATAAAAACCATATATGAGAAGGATTTAAAAAAAAAAAACACAAACCTAATGCTGTTTAGAAAAAGCAGAACTCTTGACACGGTGGGATACTATATTTATGGATACGAGGATATATCCTTTCGGTCAGCTACTCATTTTTTGTGTTTGTTTTCCTGTCACCGACGTCGGCCTACATGTCTATGAGGGGGGTGAGAGGACAACTCATTTCTGTTTTGGGATTTGTTTTTTCTTTTTTTTTTTTTTTTTTTTTTTTAGCTTTAACTCTTTTAATGGAGAGGGGAAATGCAAAAACATTGCTTGTTTCTACATAAACCAAATTGTTTTGCTAAAAAACTTTCCCATTAGTGTTTGGGTCGTTCCTAGTATTGCACAAATGGGAGCGAGACTTACTTCACTTCAGCCGGTCCGGATAAAGGAACTGAGGTCTGTGACGAGCGATTGGAGCAGATGATGGCACCGTGTTTAAATTGCATCCGTGTTTCCATCCCTTGCATCTTTCCCTTGCATATTAGGTTCTCCCAGTGGGGACACATGGATGCAAGGAAACTATGCAAGAAAAGAAGAAACTAGGAAATGCGGAAATGCATTTTTGGAGAAATGGGATGTGCTTTCCTTATGTAAAGTGACGTCCATTCCTGATGACACCACACTACAGTCTGCTGCCAGCTTGTGTCATTATCAATTGATGTCATAAGTTCAGCTGAAGGTTTAAGCTGAGAGTCCTTTGGGAAAGCTGCCTTTGTGTTACCTCGCTGATTGCTCCTAGGAGCTCACTCCTTGCAGTAGAAATAAGAGCTTTGAGACAGCCTGCCGGATCTTGAACAACTTCTGATTCAAGTGAGGATTGAGGAAATATCAAGAGAGTTGAGATGTTCAGTGCTGTGAAAAAGTAAAAGTATCCTCACTGATTCAGTCTATTTTTGCTTATTTGTCATAATAAATGTTTCTAATTATCCAACAGATTTTATGACAAAGAAAAAATGAGTCAACACAAAATGCCGCTTTTGAATGATCATTCCATTTATTCAAGGTAAAGAGTTATTTGAAACTTGCAGTGCATTCAGAAAGTATTCCGACCCAGTCATTTTTCACATATTTAATGTCACAGCGTTATGCTCAAAATAGTTTAAATTCATTTTTTTCCCCCTAGATACCTCATAATGGCAAAGCAAAAACAGAATTTTGTAAATTTTCTGCAAAAACTTACAGCTGTTTTTTTTTTCCTTTTTAGTATCACATTAACATAAGTTTTCAGACCTTTTACTCAATATTTAGTTAAAGCACCTCTGGCAGCGATTACAGCCTTGAGTCTTATTGGGTATGATGCAAGAAGCTTTGCATACCAGGGTCTAGGGATTCTTTGCCATTCTCCGCAGATCCTTGCAAGCTCTGTCGAGTTGAGTGGGGACTGTCTGGACAGCCATTTACTGGTCTCTCCTGAGATGTTCAACTGGGTTCAGGCCAGGGCATTGGAGACAGGAGGATTTTCAATCATGCCACAGCATCTTAATCAGATTATTGTCAGGACTTTGACTAGGTCACTCCAAATCCTCAATTTTGTTTCTTTTGAGCTACGCAGAGGTGAACTTGCTTGTTTGCTTCAGATCATTGTCTTGCTGCATGAACAAACTTTGCTCGAGCTTCAGGTCAGGGACTGATGGCCAGACAGTCTCTGCACAATTTTCTGGTTGAGTGCCAAATTCAGGGTTCCATCAATTTTTGCAAGTCGCCTAGGTTCTGAAGCAGCAAACCAGCCCCAGATCATCACACTACTGCCATTGTTTTTGATGGGTGGCATGATGTTCTTATTGTGGAATGTTTTTTTTTTTTGCCTTATGTCAGATGTAACAGGACACATTCAAAAAGGTTCCAATTTGGTCTAGTCAGTCCACAAAATGTTATACCAGAACTCTTTGGAGTCAAAGATGTTCTCTGGCAAATGTGAGATGAGCATTTGTGTTCTTTTTCGGCAGGGAGTGGTTTTCACCTTGCAGCTCTCCAATGGATACCATTTGCCCAGTCTCTTGCTTATTGTGGAATCATGAACACTGTCTTTAACTGAGGCAAGTGGGGCCTGCAGTTCTTTAGCTGTCAGTCTGGGTTCTTCTGTGACCTCCTGGATGAGTCTTCAGTGCGATCTTGGAGTAATTTTGGTTGGCTGGCCACTCCTGGGAAGGTTCAACACTGTTCTAAGTCTTCTCTGTTTGTCAATAATAGTTCTTATTCTGGTTTATTGAAGTCCCAGACTTAGAAATGGCTTTGTAACCCTTATCTGATTTCAACAGTTTTGTTTCTCATCTGTTGAATTTCTTGAGATAGCTGCATCATGTGCTGCTTTTTGCCAACTTTGCAAATGCAGGCAGATTCTGTCTAAGCCATGTTCAGGCAGTAATTACAGTTGTCTTCTCAGTGCTCACAGATGTGTGGCTACACTTGACTCCTCAATGCGACCTGCTTTATGGGATTACGGTCAGATGTATTCCTGTGTGGATATATTCCCATGCAAAGAGAGAGTTGTCTCCTTAACTTATATTTTGTAATGGTGGCAGGGGCAGTACAAGACACACTGGGAGAGCAGTGGAAATGGGAGATTAACACTGCTATTGTTTTTGTTGTGTAGGAACATCAGTGATTTTCTCAAATATTGCTTTATTTCTGTAACTGCTGTCAGGTGTACTTTGGCAGTGCCAGTGTTAGAGGACATTGGGCCTCAGCTGTGCTACAGCCCTGGTTTTGCTCCATCTTTGAATATCTGGCCTTTGCTTTACACTCTTGGGAGTGGAATTCTCTCATTGCGGGAAAATGATGTGAGACCTGGGTTTGGTAAATTGTCCAGATTGTGCCCATATACTGTCCACTCCTCTCTGAGATCAGACATCGATGCGAGCCAGGCCACTTCTGCATGTGTTCTGCCTGATCGAATCTCAGAGCGCACACAAGATCCAGTTTCGGAGCGCGCACAAGTGACCGTTAATGCGTCCTTGCGTGATCAGATGACAAGAATTGCATTGAAAGGACAGGTGTAGCCATGGCACTAACATTCAAAGGGGGCTGGTTGTGGGAAGTGAAATGGAATCCAATGATTAATCGAATCGCTGTATTCAATAAGGGTCCAAGTCCATGATGAAAATGTTTGGAGTTGGGCCCTTATTGAATTCACCCATTCAATTACATTTGTTTATTTGGCTGTTTTGGTAACTAAGGGGAGAATTACTTTTTCACTTGGGGCAAGGAAGAGTTGAATAGCTTTTTTCCTTCAATAAATGAAATCATCATTGAAAAACTCAGGTTGTGCTCACTCAGGTTATCTTTGTCCAAGATTAAAATCAATCTGATGACCTGAAACATTGACTTGTGACAAATGTGCTAAAATGGTAGAATTGGGAAGGAGGCAGATCTTTTTCGCAGCACTGCACCCGTGCACTGAGGGCTCATTCCTCTTGCTTAGTTATCAGAGGTGAAAAATCCTCAGGGCAAAAGGAAACAAAAAAAATCCGACCATATTTTTCTTCCAGCTACAAACTCATTCAGCTGATTTCTCTGTTGTGTCTCCTGGCGGAGGAACTGGTGTGAGGGACAACTCCAGGTGACTGGAGCGAAGTTCTTGGGAAGATTTTTGCTTTCGATACCAGGATTTTCGCACCTCTGTATTTACAACTTTTCTTTCATGTGAGGGAAATTGAGGTTTCTCTGTGTAATCCTGAGCTGGGCAGAACAAGATCATCCTCAGCTAGGTCTTTTTTTTTTTTTTTTTTTTACAGTAAACTGAACATAAATCACTGATTACTGAATCTACCCCTCCCCGTTTGTCCCACTCTTAATTTTGACCTTGCATCTAACTGACAGTTGGAGGAGCAGAAGTTCCAGTTCCCCAATTGACATGACTTCTACCCCCTGCCCCCCAATCATGATGAGTTGATGACCCTTAAAGCTGTGAAACGCGTGTATTCGCGTCTTAGATTACATTCAAAGTCAATGCAATCTTGCGAAAAAAATTTCCTTCGCGTCCAGTGTGAAAGCGGCTTTAGTTTGGTGGAGCAGGGAAGCAGGGGAAAGAAGACATGAAAGGAAAGAAGTGGAAAAATGTGCCATTGGAATGAGCTCCAGGTCTTATTTGAAGCTGCATCAGCAGTTATTTCTACTCCGAGCAGTATCCCTGTTCCCACCTGCATATGCCTACTGCTTTTTTTTTTAAACATAATAGTCTGTGGCTGAAGTGCAGGAGATCTCTCTTAAACAGACTGTGCACCTTAGGTTCTCAAACAGTTATTGGGTCCTGCTGTCTGTGCTGGTTAATAACTGCCTTTTTTTCCTGTTGAGATGAAATACATGCTTAATCATTCCTGTTTCTCTAAACTTAAGAAACAGTTACGTCCATCCATTTACCATGATCTAGTATCCGTCCTTAGAGAGTATGGTTTGGTGTTGCCTTTGATGCAATGGCGACTTCCCTGGGTACATTTCTGCCACTCGCCCACTACACATGGGCTAGATCCAGTCTGCCCACAATCCTGACCGGGAATAATTGGGTCAGCAATGGATGTATGAATGTGTTGGTTCAATTTTGGTCACCAAATATCCAAGATCCCAAGGATCATGCATATGTTTCCCTAGTTAAATCAGCCTAAATTTCAAATAATTTGTGAAGAATCTACCTGCTAGAAAGCTGATTTCCAAAAGAAGGATAATGTTGGTCCATCCAATCGTGAATTGTGAGAATGGCAGATTTATTCTTCATGGCACGCTCTGATGCTGCTATCAGAGGCAGAGTTGTTCCTCAGTGGACATCAGTGTCTAATGACGGACCATTAAAAGTGAGATGGGGCAAAAAAAAACGACACACCTAATGGGCTTCCCAGAGTTTGGAAGGATGCCTGAGTTGGGCCATAATTGAGTAAAAGAGAGGCAGTGCAATGCTCCCGATGGGTAAAAGAAATGGAGATGTGATTTTCTCTCAGATTCAGGCCTTCACCCTGTGCAGTCATCATGCCAACTTTGTAATCCTCTCAAGTGGTGCTTAGTGTAGAGCCAACTGGTTGGGGCTTGACCTAGTTCAGCTTGTGTGAGTGAGTTGGGCTGGGGCTAGACCTAGAGGTGGTGCTGGACTAGGTTAAGCACCTCCCATTGGCTCCGCAGTAAGCGGCCCCTCGATCTTTTGGGATACAGGGCCTCAAGGTTATAGGTGTTTGGTGGACATGCCTTGTCACAATGCCATCCACTGTCTCGTAAGTTATTATATCAATCTCTCCTTGATAATGTACACGCCCAATACATCTGAGTAATGGTTCCCTGAATCCAGTCCAGGATGACTGCGCTGCTTTGGCCAGTTCGTGGAGCAGGATTCCTGAGTTTGCTGGATGATTGACCTGAGATGATACGGGAACACTCAAACCGCCAAATCTGATGGATCTCAAACACTAGAAGGCCTGTCACAAATTGGCTGGAGAATCCTGACGCTTAATTCTTGCGGTCTTGATATAATGTTGCTTGACGGGAAATCCGCAATACCTGCGGGTGCTGCATTCCCTGAATTCCACTTTATCACTAATGTTCATCGTCACAATTTCAAAGTAATTTAAAATCACAACATTATTTAGCCATTGGTGAACTTTAGATCCCGATCCGCATTCAATCATTAGATTTAACCTTGACCACTCATGCATTCATCGGTCTTCCATCCTCACTGTGGCACTCCTAAAGTCAATGGTACTATGAAACGGTTAGGTCTGGCTTAAGACTAAAGCCAGCAAGACTGTCAGCCTACAAGCTCTTCTGGGTTGCCTGCACTTAAAAATGGCAAAATGGTGCTATGAATGGTAAGTATGGTTGAATTTGAGACACAGTGCTGTGAAAAAGTTTTGCTCCCTCCTGTTTTCCTCCATTTTATGCATTTATGTTCCTCAAAAAATGTTTTACATCCTCAAACTTAATTTAAAGATAACTGTACCTTATATCCGCTTGGGTTTTTAACTGATTGTTTCATTTATTGAAGGAAATTGGCTATCCAATCCTATCTGGCCCTATATGAAAAAAGTAATAACCACAGTAGTTATTGAATCAACTAGTTATATAAATTTATTTCATAATAGAGTCAGTTCTACTTGACACACTCACGTATGATTACTGCCAGCCCTGTTGAATCTAAACATCACTGAAATAGAACCAGACTGGCAATGTGAAGTAGGCAAACAGCATCATGTGCTGCTGCAATCTAAAGCAATTTAAGAATGGAGGAGAGACAAAGTCAAAGACGCATTAGTCTGGAAAGGGATAAATACTTAGTTGTTTCTAGGCTCTGGGACGGCAACAAAACACAGTGAGACCAATTACCTGCATATTGGGAAACCTTGGAACAGTGGTGAAACTTTCTGAGAGTGGCCAGCCTACCTAAATTTGGATTCATATATGTGACCAGATTATTTTTTTTTATTGGTCACATAAGGACCTAAGGCTCAGACCTGGAGAACTGCTGGGCTCCTTCACCTAAGTTAAGATCACTGTTCATGATTCCACAATGAGAAAGAGAGTGGGCAAAATGCCATTCGTGGGAGAGGTGTGGGCCAAAAATACAGCTGATCTGAAAGATTACTGAGGTATTTCTCACAATTGTTTAAAAAAGAAATACATTTTTTTTAAAAATATATGTATCGTGATGACTCCTGAAACTTTTTGAATAGTATTAAGAGGAACTCTGGAAGACATGGGTCCCATTTTATTTAGAGGAACGCTAACACAGCATTCCTCAATTGGAACATCCAACCAACACTCAAACGCGGTGATGGTAGCATGATGGTCTGGGGCTGCTTTGCTGTTCCAGGGCCTCAGCAACTTGCCATAATTGAATGAACCATGAATTCTGCTCTCCTGCAGTAGAATATTTGGCCATCAATTTGTGATCTAAAGCTCGACTGCAGTTGCAGCAGTGACCCAAAGCACACAAACAAGTCCACCTTTTTTTTTGTTTTGAGACCAAAACGTTTTTGTGACGCAGAGAACCTGGGCTGTCTTGACACTCAACGCAGCCAACATGGGAAAAGTGACATCAACCACCAACGTGTGCCGATAGTGGAGCTGAGTCTTCGGAACTTATCTATTCAAATTCCAGCGCAGTAGATGGCGGTAATGCATCTTTCAATTCAATATCTGTACCCCAAACCACAGAAGAAGAAATAAATAACGCGGCGTATTTGATTTTATGACGCACAACATCTGCGACGACTCTCGTGATAGTTAATTTTCAAACTATTTGAGATTTCTTGGAAATCTCACGATTTGCCGTATTGTAGGTTAGTATCAGTTTCATATTTTCTTCTTTAGTCCATCTAGCGATGGATGAGGAATATTACGGCACGGCGAGTGACTGGGATGGAGATGGAGGCATGGTTAGTGGCTAATTTATTGCCTATCATTTTAGCTTTTGACAACTTACATTAGCTGTGGATTAGCTAACCCATTATTTGTTATAAATAACTACCGATATTTCAACAAAATGATCGGCTGACGTCCAGACAATTTAATGGTAAAATGTGCAAAATTCGCCTATCATTGGGAGCAACTGATGCTCGCCACTTAACGCTAACATTTTGCTTTCGTGTCTTCGCTTGAATCAGGTTTTGTATCAATGCACCAAAGTTAATCGTGTTCGTGCATCGCTCCTAATAGCGATGGTAATTACTTGCGTGACTACTGCTTGACAGATCGTTGTCATTGAAGTTGCTTAGCGACCCATTTTGCTTGTACGATGCCACACTGCTGCCGACCTGCATCATGAGTGAAGCAACATTGATGCGGATTCAGATGTATGTGCATTTTTATTGAAGTCAGTGCCGTTTCGGTAGGAGGATGGCTACGTTGAGGGCGAATCGGATGGGAAGGTGCAGGAGGAATGCCTGCAGAAGTTTTCGAGCAGAGATTACATAATGGAGCCTGCGGTCTTCAACACGCTCAAAACGTAAGTTCCTGGACAAAATAATTTGCTCTTGTTGAGCTGGCCAGACTATTTAGTCGCGGTGTTGACGATTTTTTGCCAGAGGAAATTATCCTCTGCTTGACTGTATGTATGAAAATCCTGTGTTTGCTTATTGTTCCCCAGCCTTAAACAGTGGTTCACCGGATTGGGAACCGATTCCAATTTCAAGTGCTGACCTGGAATGGATTTCACCCGTCCTCACATGTCATTGGCTGAAATGCAGGGATGGTTTTTTAGCATCCTTTCACTGCTGTCCCCGCAGGTACTTCCAGGCAGGCGGATCTCCAGAGCACGTCATTCAGCTGTTGTCAGAAAACTACTCTGCTGTGGCGCAGACCGTTAACCTGCTCGCTGAGTGGCTCATTCAGATGGGTGCGTTATTACTGTTTTTAGAGCACCACACAGCGTCTCCATGCATCAGTCAAAGTCTTAATATATCGATGAATTTTTCTTCATTCACTTGTATGTGCTACGGTGTAATTTGTGAATATTTTTCTAGATTGCAAGGCTGAATTCGTGGAATAACGGATGAAACAAGTGAAAATAATGAACCAAGAATTTTGTCCTAAATTAGGTGCATGACAGTCCTTGGCTGTTTCTATCCAAATCTTAGGTTTATTACAGGTATTTTAGACGTCAGTTAAAGCAGTTGCTTGCACTGATGTCCCTTCATTTATTTTTCGCTTGAATCAGGAGTTGATTTTTAAGTAAAGACAGATCAGAAGAGGCTGCTGTTCCTTGGGAATAGCTGATTTTGCTGGATAACTACACTGGAAAGAGCAGGATTACTGGATAACTGTACCGAGTAGAACAGAATTACTGTTGACTGGATGCCATTACTAAGCAAAACAGAGTTCCTGCTTTGATCAGAACAGCTCTGTTTACTCCAAGATGTTCCAGACATGGGAGGGTTCCTGGTTTCAGTTCACTCTGTTATCCAGGTCATGTTATCCTGCTTTATGAAACGGGCCTCTGATCCCAGATCACTCATCTGCATGGCTGGATTTTGTGCCTTGTGCTCTTTGGGTGGCAGGAATGGAGCCGGCTCAGGTGCAGGAGCGGGTGGAGAACCACCTGAAGAGCCTGCTGATCAAACACTTCGACCCCCAGAAAGCAGACTCCATCTTCACAGTGGAAGGGGAGGTGCGTGCTCACCGTGTAGTCCTCATGTCATTCGCCGTTCACAGCAGTGGCCTCCTCTTTTTCACTCCTCAACTGTACGCTGGCCCCTCTGTGGGGCACCCAAAATACGGATTTATTTTATTTAACCTTTATTTAACCAGGAAAGTCCTGTTGACATTGAAGTCTCTTTTTTCAAGGGAGCCCTGGGGGTTGAGGGGGAGACGGAGAGGACAAGTTGCACAGCCAATTAGATCAGGGGATGATTAGGTGGCAAGTCGAAAGAGCCAGGTTGGCTCCTCACGGATAGTGAAGCCTGGTCACCGAAGACCGAATAATGCCTGCCATCCCTATACATTCCCATGTGCAAAATAATAGTTTGCTATAGTTTGCCCGAAGTATATATTTTGTAATGTACTATTGTGAAGTTAAAGGCTCTCTTGTTCCTCAGACCCCTGCTTGGCTGGAGCAAATGATCGCTCACACCACCTGGAGGGACCTGTTTTACAAACTGGCTGAGGCCCACCCTGACTGTCTGATGCTGAACTTCACAGTAAAGGTGTGTGTGTGTGTGTGTACGTGTGCGCGCGCGTTCTGTTGTGTAGGACTACATACCTCTTTTCCACCAAAAAGAACCTGCGCACCCACGCACCTCCTCAGAGCCTGTTTGCGTTTACATCGCTCAGGAGCCAAATCAGAGCCACGTGATTACGTCACTCTATTACCTCAGTACGTCACTGTACACTAGTGGGCTCGCCAGGGTCGCTACAGCCTGATTTGTTTAGCAGTGAAGGTACGAGCAGCTGGAATCATTTTTCGTTGCCGTTAGGTATGGGTTATTTGGATGGGAAATGGACATTGTATCTGTATAATATCTTGTCGATTTAAATGTTTCGGTGGGGAACAAAAACATTCTTGCAATTCTGCAGCAAACAATCCAGACTTTATTTTCTTAAAAAATAGTCCATAAATACGTGTCTGATCCAATAACAAACCTCTGATTAAAAAAAAAAAAAAAAAAAAAACTAGAATTTAAAAAAAAGATATATATATATGTTTTTTTTGTTTTTTTTTTCCCCGTCTAAAAAACAGGTATTTCTCCAGCACGAGTTTCCTTGTAAACTGGTTTCCTGACTTGGCAGCAGTCATATAAGACTCTTGTTATCAAGGTTCCAGGCATTTGTGAGGATAAATTATCCTACGAGTTAACAAGTGCCCCGTCCTAGATCCTGCTGTTAGAGAAAATATACCCGGCCTGGCAGAATGAGTTGGGTTATCGTACCACCCCTGACGTAATTGATGCTTGGCTCTAGACCAGCAAGGAGTTGGTGCTTGCCCTGGCACCAGTTTTGAGAGCCAGGAGCTGGGGCTTAGGCTGTAGAAAAGCAATGAACTGGTGCTAAGTCAGGCTCTGGCTCCGAACTAGCCCAGTGGAAAAGGGGTAATGGAGTGCTGAGTGGCCTCTTGCTGAGAAGTGCAGAAGAGACGATCGTACAGATCCTGTTAATGTGTGTTGGTATGTGTGCTGTTGTGTGTCTGCATCCCAGCTGATTTCGGACGCAGGGTACCAGGGTGAGATCACCAGTGTCTCGACAGCGTGTCAGCAGCTGGAGGTGTTCTCTCGCGTGCTGCGCACCTCTCTGGCCACCCTGCTGGATGGGGGAGAGGACAACCTGGAGAAGAACCTCCCCGAGTTTGCTGTGAGTTCATCTAAACACTCACTCTGAACACGCTCACATTACACAAACATTTATACACTTTCAAATGCACTCAGATATGGGCACAAATAGCTGTACATAAATATAAGCATGCACGTTTGTAAACATACAAACATATTAGGGATGCACGATATATCGGCATTCATATTTGTATCGCCCGATGTTCGTCATTTTTTAACATATCGGCATCAGTCCGATGAGTAAAAACAACCGATGTTTATATCCGTCTAGTTGCCGTTTGAGTGTGTGTGTAGGTAGAGGGGGAGGGGGATTTGGCCATGCAGTATTTGTTTGGGCATGTGACAGTGTCATTGACACCAACGCAGCACAGGATTTTGGGGTGTAAAACTGAAGAGGGGAAAAAATGTATGCGGTGTGGTCGTTTTTCACGGAGTCAAAAGAAGATACTTCAAAAGCAGTATGCAACACCTGCAAAGTCGAGGTAATGCGAAGATGATGCACTGACGCCAATTGATGTTTGTTGGTGATATTGGTCACCATTTTACAAAAATGTCTGTGTATTTTCTTCTAATAAACAGCAAAAGGTGGATTGAGTATTAATATAGTGGATGTATATGCTGCATTTGCCCTAGCTAGCGTCTTGTAAAAAGTTCCATTCAATTTTGTTGCATTACTAGCACAATCCGACCATTATTTGGCTATCTTTTTTCACACTAGATTCCTTCGCCCTTCGGTTTGTTTCAGCTTCATGTTTGTTTTCTCTGTTGCCGGTTGTGCGATTCCATAGGGATAGAGGAATGTAACACATTGTTCCAATCTAGCATGAAAGAATCATAACAATGGTGGGAATGTGTTTTTAATTTCCCTATTTAATCTTGCAACCGATACAACAGTTAACTAGCACGGAGGACAGTATCGGTTGCAAGATTGAATAGGTAAATTAAAATCACATTCCGACCATTGTTAAGATTCTTTCACGCTAGATTGGTACGATGCGTTACAGTACTCCATCTCCCTTTTGAATTTCGCAGCCGGTATCGGAATTATTTCCTTAATCTTCCTATTGAATCCCGCAACCGATACGAGAGAGAACTGGTACAATGAAGGAACTTGGAATACATCATCATACAGAGGTGTACATGTGCTTCGTTGCAAACTTAAGTCGGGTTTTTTTGTTTGTTTGTTTGTTTTTTTGAGAATTTGCAGTTTACTTGATTTTTTTTTCTTTTTTAACTGGGACTTTTACTCTACTACATTTAAAAGATAAAAAGTATACTCTCACTTCGTTACTTTGACACAGACCACTGCGTTACACGTTACGCATTAAAATATGAATGTAATTCCTCATTTAAGGATTATCTGCATAAGGCGCGTTCGAGTAGAGCAAAGGGTTCGGCAAGGTATCCGCTTTGTGCAGATGTTGATGCCAGCGGACATGAGCTGAAAATTTATGCACGCAGTTACAATATTGTATCACTAGATGGCACACCCGGATCAGTTATTGTACTGTACTTTAATTTAGTAACACATTTGCTGCTCTGTGCTTGCACTTGGGAAAAATGTGTGTAGCCACTGCGGCTCAAGTCAGAAAAATGCAAGAGGAGCATCATTATAGTTTAACAGGCATTTTTTTTGCTTACCATTACAAAATTAATTTAAAAAATGCAAGAGGAGCATCATTATAGTTTAACAGGCTTTTTTTTTGCTTACCATTACCTTTGTAAAATATATTTTAATATTAAAATAAAATCTTACAGGAAAGAAATGACTTGTCAATCATCGAACGTAATAATGACTACTCACCTGCGTATGACTGTCAAGAATACACGTTGTTCAAGTCTTTTCATATTTACTAAGAGGAAGCTAACGCAATGCCATTAACAAATAATAAAACCTTATGTGGCGTTCAGTGTGTGGTCAATATGTTTACCATAATATTCCCCTTCTTTAACACGTACTTTTTAATTCCATTAAAAAAATAGGGAGTCTATTTTCTGTCTTTTTTTCATAATTCAATAAACAAAAGATCAAAACAATATACGGAATTACCGAGAGCTAAAATTTTTCCCTAATTAGTCCCCTACCGGAAACGGAGGGGACTATAGGATTGCACTCCGTCCGTCCATCCTTCTGTCCGTCAGTCCGTATTCGTGTCCGCTCCATAACTTCAATTCCGTATGACCGAGGAACATCAAAGTTGGTGTGTGGATGCATCTTGGGGAGAGGGTGTGTCACGTACCCTATTTAGGTCACTTTGACCTACTTTTTAGGAAATATAATATGAATACACCGGTAGGGGACTAGTATTGCGCAGCAATACGACATTCGCCGATAGGCGGTGCACTTGTTAATTAGTAAGATTTACTTCCTTGCAGTCTCGACTCAAAGAATAAAGGTAAATAAATCTTTCTGTCACCATCACCTCTTAATCATTACCAGCTTAATTAACCAGAAAAAAAGGTCAAAGTGATTGATTGACAACCATGCATCGCAAGTGGAAACGGGTTGACAAAATCTAGGCGAAGGTTGAAAGTTCTCTCTGAACGAACTGTCCGTTCGCTCTTAAGGTAAAATAAGCAGGTCATCAATATTGAAAGAGATCCTCTACGTGCAATGGCATTGAAAGTGACACATCATAGCTATAAAAACATCTCCAATAGGCATCATAATTACCATAGGTTCACTAGCCAGCAAGTTGTACCTAAGCGATTGTTTTTGAACCAGCTACCAAATTAGCCAACGTCCCAAAACTGTAGAAGTTAGGTCGGACGAAACTGCCGCAAAACCTCAGATGAGTACATGCCTATGAATGCTGGTGAAATTAATCAAGTTGGGGCAATAAACAAGTGTCGCCTTAATATGATGATCATTTACAAAGATTTTCTTTAGTTAACTTCAGTTAGCTTAGTAGCGAACTAGGTGGCTATATCCAAAGAGCAACTTCATTTAATACGCTATGGCACACACTGCAGTCAAGACATTATGACGATACCAGAAAGCCTCTCTAGCACATGCATGAAGCTTTCGCAGGCCCGTGAGTTAGGATCAATGAAATTTCATTAGGTTTTTTTTTGAGTCGTATTTTTTGTGAAGGGATTGCTATGATGATTAGCATTTTGTCAAGACTGCTGAAATTTGATTCGCATTTTTCGTTGCAAATCCGCCTAATCTGATCACTGCAGTAGATTTTAGCTTCGCCACAGTGGCTAAACGGGCTAAAAAATTAATCGCCATACAGAATATGGCTTCGCCTATGGCGATGTGGCAAATGGCTAGCACAAGCACAGCTACTAGTGGTAAAGGTCGCCAAAAATGTAACACTGTTGGTTTGTTGTGTTTTATGGTAGCCCTGTAACCTTGTTATTTGGAAGTAAAACACATTTTAAAAATAAAGACATTTAAAAATTCAGTTGGCATGATTTTCTATCTGTACAAAATTTTATCATCTCAAACTTTTTTTAAAATCATATTTATATCGGTAAATATCGATTATCGGCCATAACAGCAATGTTAATATCGGATATTGGTATCGGCCAAAATGTTCATATCGTTGCATCCCTAAAACATGATACACACTGAATGCTAGTGGTCTCCAACCCTGTTCCTGGAGAGCCACCATACTGTAGGTCTTTACTCAGTCTCTAATTAGCAGCTTAACAAGTTCTCTGATTGGGAAATAAGGTGTGCTTTACTTTGGGTTGACTGAAAACTTTTGGCATGACTACTCTCTAGATCACTCTATATACACGGGTCACACACATGCTTGCACACAGGTATGAGCGCTTCATATTTTTTGTTTCACTAAAAAAAAAAAAGAGGATTTTTTCATTGCATTGCATTCATTCAAAACTTCATTGCAAATTTGAAGTTGTTACTGATAGCCTTGGTCTTCACTCTCAATTATTGGACATTGCTGACTGAAGCTCATTTGACATCATTTCATTAAGATTTTTAAGTGTTTTTATCCCCTCCCCCTTCCCGTCCTGTCCTGCTCCACACTGTTGCTCGGCCGGTTGGGACTGCAGAAGATGGTGTGTCACGGCGAGCACACGTACCTATTTGCACAGGCCATGATGTCCATCCTGTCCCAGGAGGAGCAGGGTGGCTCCGCTATGCGACGAGTTGGACAGGAAGTACAAAAGTCCGCCCACCAGAGGTACTTCCTGCCTGCCCTGCCCGCTAAACACTCATCCTGACTTAAATTTGGTTGCCAAACTATCTATTGATGGACTGTTAAAATATATTGTCCAGAATTGAAATATTTCATATCTGGACACCGTGCCTTACTGTTCAGTGGTATAAATCTGGAAGAAGAAGAGATTTAATGTGATTATCATTTCTGGTAACTTTGCATGGTGAGAGCTGTTTTTAGTCTAGCTAAGGACAGCAGACTCTCAGATCCATGTCAGGAGTTGATGCCTGCGATGGAGAAGGAACATGTTGATATCTGTGGCTGAAGACGAGCTTGTTGATGCCTGTGGTTGGAGTTGAGCTTGTTGATATCTGTGGTTGGAGTTGAGCCTGTTGATGTCTGTGGTTGGAGTTGAGCCTGTTGATGTCTGTGGTTGGAGTCGAGGCTGTTGATGTCTGTGGTCGGAGTCGTGCCTGTTGATGTCTCTGGTCGGAGTCGTGCCTGTTGATGTCTCTGGTCGGAGTCGAGCCTGTTGGTGTCTCTGGTCGGAGTCGAGCCTGTTGATGTCTGTGGTCGGAGTCGAGCCTGTTGGTGTCTGTGGTCGGAGTCGAGCCTGTTGGTGTCTGTGGTCGGAGTCGAGCCTGTTGGTGTCTGTGGTCGGAGTCGAGCCTGTTGGTGTCTGTGGTCGGAGTCGAGCCTGTTGGTGTCTGTGGTCGGAGTCGAGCCTGTTGGTGTCTGTGGTCGGAGTCGAGCCTGTTGGTGTCTCTGGTCGGAGTCGAGCCTGTTGGTGTCTCTGGTCGGAGTCGAGCCTGTTGGTGTCTCTGGTCGGAGTCGAGCCTGTTGGTGTCTCTGGTCGGAGTCGAGCCTGTTGGTGTCTCTGGCCGGAGTCGAGCCTGTTGGTGTCTCTGGCCGGAGTCGAGCCTGTTGGTGTCTCTGGCCGGAGTCGAGCCTGTTGGTGTCTGCAGTGTTCATACCTCATGTTTGAGGTGAACCTGTTTATCTTTGGTTGGTGACAAATCTGCTAGTTTTGTGGTAAGAAATGTAACTTGGATCTAGTATGTTAAATAACGTGTGCTGAAACATAGAAGTATAAATTTCCATGATGTGATGAAATGGGAGACATCTGTGGTAATATTTGTTCACTCCTACTGTTGGCAGGGGCCATGATGCCAGTCAGATCACGTTGGCATTGGGCACGGCTGCTGCTTACCCACGGGCATGTCAGGCTTTGGGTGCCATGCTATCCAAGGGAGCGCTGAATCCTGCGGACATCACCGTGCTCTTCAAGATGTTCAGCAGCATGGACCCGCCCCCTGTGGAGCTGGTGAGGGACAGCCCAGTTCAGCCAATTACGTTACATCACATTGCACTGTGGCCTAGTTCAGCCAAATACTTTACAGCCCACCACACTGTAGACCCGTGCAGGAAATTACATCATAGCACACCATACAGCAGCCGAGCACAGCAAATACATTACAGCACACCACACTGCAGCCCAGTGCAGCAAATACAATACAACATCCCACACTGCAGCCCAGTTCAGCAACAGTGCAGCACTGCTCAGCCAATTACTTAACTGCACATCACAGTGCAGCTCCTTGCAGCCAATTACATTTCAGAACCTCACACTGGAGCCCATTACAGCATATTACAGTGCAGCTCAGTACCTATTACTTGACATCACACTGATCAACCCATTACAGCAAAGTACATTGCAGCACATTGCTGCGCTGACCATTATGACAATCACATTAGAGCATATCACTCTGCAGCCCATTGCAGTTAACCAGCACATAACACTGCGGCCTAGCATGGCCAAATACGTTACAGCTAACTTTAGTGCATTTCAGCCCAGATTACTATACACCACATTTTATAACAGCCAGTTATATGAAAGCAATTGGACCTGAGGCCCATTTAATCCCTGTTAAAATATAACCCATTAAACGTCCCCTATTATGTCACCAGGTGCACAGCCAATTAGTTTTTATAAGTAACCAACCGGAGGCAAAAAGAGCTGATCAACATCAGCCAAGCAGTCAATCAGATATCATTAATCTTGGGTGGACACTCCCCCTTGTGATGTCAGGAAGGGGGACACTCCCCCTTGTGATGTCAGGAAGGGGACATTTTGAACTGGCACATAATGGCTAATTAGCTGTGCACCTGGTGGCATAATAGGGGACCTTTAATGCATGATTCACAGTACATGCATTTCAGGGAATTATTACTGCAAAGCAGTGTAGCCTATTACATTACAGCACAGTACTGCTAGCTGCCACTATTCGCATTTCATCTCATTACGTACCAGTCAATTGCATTCCACTAAAAAGCTGCACTTCATATCACAGCTTGTTACAGCCTCTTGCATTATAGTGCATTGCAGAATATGGCGCATTCTTGCCTATTTCATCAATACAAGTAGTTTTACATGAAATATTGTTCCTGGAGAATTCTCTCCAGCTATTCACTACCAGAGTAGTGTGTGCACGTGGTGCTCTGCCTGTGGGTCAGAATTTTTTTTTTCTTTTTTTTCTTCTATCCCGCCACCACCCCCCCCCACTTTGGAGGACAACTTTATTCATTCAATCAGTTATATAATTAAGTAGGAATCCTCCTACCATCACCCTACAAACACACACCCACGAAAAACAAAAAAAATAAAAAAATAAAAAAATAAAGTAAAATACAATACAATAAGGATTACATTCACAGAGTTTTATATCTTTGGCATTTGTAATTATCAGCTCATCCATTCCATCTCTTTGTTATTCCCAACCTTCAGCCTCCCGAATTTTATCCCATCTTTTGGCATAAATTACAAGACCCGTCTCATAGGCCTTCGCACACTCAATTCTACTGTAATACATGACAAAATTCTTGAATCTCTCAAGTCTTAACTCCCCAACAGATGTCAACCTGAAAATAAATATTTTTGCAAGATATACAATTATATTACATATTTGTTTTTCTTTTGTTACATCACCCAGTAATACCTTAAATAAATCTAGTTGTATACTATTATACTGAGATATCCAATTTTGCACCTTTATCCAAAAAAGGGCTGTTACAGGACAGTACCAAAAGAAATGGACTACTGACTCCACTTCCTCTTGACAGAATCGACAGAGGGGTGACGGCTCAATTCCCCAGATATTTAGCATCTTTTTTCTTGCTAGAAACTTATATATTAGCTTATATTGAAAATATCTTGTCTTCGGATCAAGTGATGTATTGTAAAGAATTTTGAAGACTTTATTCCTTGGAACTGGTGTGTCTAACAAATTTTCCCAACTATCTAGAATTGTATATGGTGTCGCAACTAAATTCTTTATTCTTAAGTAAAATTTGTATATATGTTTATTAATCTTTATTTTCTTTAACCATTGTACCATTTTCATTTGAGACAGACAGACTAAATGTCCTCCTGGTCTTTTAATAATTTTTGATTTGGTAAAGCTCCAATAAGTTGATTATATTGTTGCAGTGTACAGACAGTTCCATAAAAACTAGTTAATTGTCTGTAGGACATAGTTTTATTTTCCTCATTCACTATATCCTTTAAAAAAAGAATTCCGTTATCGAACATGCGTTTCCAGAAAATCATTCTTCCATCAACAAGTGTATCAACAAGCTCTACAGAGTTGGTTGCAATTTCAGTTTCATACACCAGAAAATATAGAACAAGTTCTACAACAAATAATATGGTTAAATTCCAATATACTTGTTGATAGAAGAATGATTTTGTGGGTCAGAAATTTGGGCTCTTAAAATCATTATCTCCTACTTCCTCAAAGGAAGTGCCTACTTCCTCAAAGGAAGTGGCTTCCGTGGAATGAGAATCCCCCTCTATGTGTTGGTTAATTCACTGCTCCTGGCCTGAGCCGTCACTGGCCAGTGGAAATGATCACTGAGCTGAACAGCTCTTTCTCATTGGCTTCTCAGATCAGAGTGCCTGCCTTTCTGGACCTATTCATGCAGTCTTTGTTCAAGCCAGGGTCCAAAATCAACCAGGACCACAAACACAAGTACATTCACATCCTGGCCTATGCTGCCAGTGTGGTAGAGACCTGGAAAAAGGTGAGTGGGGGGTGTGTGCATGCGTGCGCGCGCATATGTGTGTATGTATTTTAAATAGTATCTGTATTTTATGGCTGTCACTGTCATGTCTATGGAACGAAATTTGTTCCAACAGAAACTTTGGAATTTTGAATTTTGGTTTCAATTGAATTTAATTAGTTTTGAATTAAATTTGACCTGCTTTGAATTGAATTTTATTAGGTTTTGAATAGAATTTTGGGTTTGAATTGAATTTAATTGGCTTTGAATTGAATTTTATCAGTTTTAAAATTGAATGAACAAGTAATCTGAAACTGAGTCCAATTATTATATCCCCGAACGGCGAATGGCGTTCCGGGGATATTATGTTTTTGGTCCGACTGCCGCCGCCGTGCCGCCCTACGATTTAACGCGATAACTTCAGTAATATTTCAATTAGAAATTTCAAGTTTTGCATATTAGTAAGTATCATAAAGAGGAAGAACTGATTCGATTTTGGACAATTTCCGATTTCTAGATTGGCCATCAGGGGCCAAAAACTGATTTACGTGTTAACGCGATAACTGCAGTAATATTTCAATTAGAAATCCAAGTTCTGCATATAAGTAACTATCATAACGAGGAAGAACTGATTCGATTTTGGACAATTTACAATTTCTAGATCGGCCACCAGGGGCTAAAAACGGAAAAAATCACTGTTTTTATCATGTCCTGGAAATGTTTGTCCGCTTGACCTCAAATCAGGTGCAAATGAAAGGTCATGACCGGATGATGTGTCCCATGGTGACATTATACCTGTTTGGTTCAAATTTTTGACACAAGGTGGAGCTTTGTCACATAAAATTCACCATTTTTGCCATATCTTTGGAACTATTTGTCCAATTGACATGAAACTATGTGCAACTGCAAGGTCATGACCTCACAACGTGTCACGTGATGACATCATACCTGTATGATTCAATATCTTGCCACCAGGTGGCGCCTTGTGATGGAAAATTACCATTTTGGCCATATCTTCAGAACCATTTTTCCGATTGACCTGAAATTAAGTTCAAATGAAAGGTCTTGACCTGAGGGGCTTTATATTGTATTGGGTCTATTCAAGGATTGGGGAATTGGAGGATTGGGGGCGTTTGGGGATATACCCCAAGCCATCGCAGCCGACGGCATAAGCCTAGTTTGTATTGAATTTAAGATAAAACTTGAAGCATTTCATTCAGTTCGCACATTCAAATTCAGTTCAGAAAATTCAAATTCAGTTCTCCAAAATTCAAATTCGAGTAACATCACATGAATGCGCATCACGAGCTGCAGCCCCGCCTCTGTCCCACATGGCTTGCCTTATATGGAATAAGGTGACCTATATAATGTCTGAGAAGCACACCTTATGAATTCCAAACCCACCCAACTATACGCCGAAAAACATTAACCAAAACTGTGGCTCTTTATCAGTTTGTTTGTTTTAGCTCATCATATTAATCTTCCACAGCTAACCCTGAGTTAGCCCAAGGTCATCAGTAAATGCACTCGCTAATTTCAAGTGTTTCTTCGGCGTAGTAAAAATGCTACAAGTGAGTCACTCTTTATCCCACCGGTATGGAATACCGTGGGATATAGTCATCGCCATGTCCGTCTGTCCGTCCGTCCGTCCGTCCGTAATCATTCTCATTTCCGGAGCAGAACTCAAAAACTATACCACTTACAAACTTCACATTTGCTATGGAACTTACTCTTATGGTGTAGTTGTGCCTTTTGGAGGTTTCAGTTCCATGCGGCCCATAATTTTGGAAATTTTCACCAAAAACAGCCCTAAAATTGGACTTTACCTCGTTTCCAGGACAGAACTCAAAAACTATGCCACTTAGAAACCTCAACTTCGGTATGGAACTTACCCTTATGCTGTAGTTGTGCCTTTTGGGGGTTTCAGTTCTCTTCTGCCCAAAATTTTTCATTTCTATACCAAAAACAGCCCAAAAATTGGACTTTGTCCCTTTTCTACAGCAGATTTCAAAAACTCTGCCGCAAATCATGAATTATGTGGAACCGATGGGATATGTCATCTTCTGATGACTCTTGTTCTCCCAGTCGGTATGAGTGAATGTATTTAGCTGGCGAGCCTACACATTTAAGCTTGTGGGCTTCAAGTGTAACCTTATATTCAGTCAAAATCAAAATAATTTGATGGAGCTGTTCAGAACTTAAACTCCAACTTCATATGGCTTTATGGTTCAGAACACCTGGAGTCACAAAATGATGACATACCCACGAAGAGAAGAGACTGCAATTAATCCAGTAGGGGTTGCAGCTGAAACCTCCAAGAAATATTCAGTTTTTGGAGCGGTACTTCACGCGCATGCATATTCGCTCATGCATGTAAATATGCAGTTAAAGTATGTCTTTACAGCGACTGAGTAATGAGTGAATATGCAGTGACTGACTGACTTCAGCATATTCCTTCAGGGTTTTAACCTGCCAGAGACCGAAGTAGTGACATTGCCAATGACCAGTAGAAAGTACTGAATTCCGTTGAGCCACCGAATTTACATTGCAGTTTAATGTGTCCGTGAATGCTGTGTATGATTTGTCAGATATAGCTGGCCAGCTATAAATGAACCTGGAGTGTTTAATATGCATCTACAGAACCATGTGCACCCAATAAGTAAATCCGTGTTGGCACCATATTTCAGCAGAGAGCCTATCCCCGTACTCTTAACTGCATATTTCCGTGTATGAGTTAATTTGCTTGTTCGTGAAGTACCGCTCCAAAAACGGAGTATTTCTTGGACCAGTTTCAGCTGCAACCCCTACTGGATAAATTAGAGTCTCTTCTCCTCGCGCGTATGTCATCATTTTGTGACTCCAGGTATTTTGAACCATTAAGACATATGAAGATGAAGTTTAAGTTTGATTTTGACTGAATATAACGTAACACTTGAAGCCCACGAGCTTGAACGTGTAGGCTCGCCAGCGAAATACTTTTTCTCCCAGTGTGTGAATGTGACTCAATTGTAACTAGCGTTACCATTATTTACTTAGCCGAAGAAACTATGGAAATTAGCGAGTGCATTTACTGATGACCTTGGGTTAACTGCTGAAGATTAATATGATGAGCTAAAACAAATAAACTGATAAAGAGCCGAAGTTCTGGAGAACGTTTTCGCTGCAAAGTTGGGTGGGTTTAGAATTCGTTCAGAGGTGCGCTTCCCGGAAATTATATAGGTCAGCTTATTTCAAATAAGGCCTGCAGATTTGTCCTAAAATACAGAATCTCTCCACACCTCCCAGAACAAGCGAGTGAACATCAACAAGGATGAGCTCAAGTCCACGTCCAAGGCCATCGAGACTGTCCACAACCTCTGTTGCAACGAGAACAAGGGGGCGACCGAGCTGGTTGCTGAACTTGGAACGCTCTACCAGTGCATCCGGTGCGTAGCCGGGTCCGCACAGAGGGTCTGCCAAATGTAGTTCATGATGTGCGCTCCCAACATTACATTTTCTGTTTACATGATACTTTTATCCAAAAGAATAAGCTTTATTTAATCCTGGAGGAGGCTGAATGATGTTGCAGTGTGTTGTGCAGTCACCATGCAGGGGGAAGGTCGTGGGTTTGAATCTGGCCTGGGGACTCTGTGTGGAGTTTGCATGTTTTCCATGTATTCATTTGGATTTCCTCTCTCTACTCTGGCTTCCTTCCTCAGTCCAATAACACTTTTGCTTATGCACTTATGCATTTGTGAAAATGAACTGTGTTTGCGTCCTGTGATGGGTTGGTGAACCTTTCAGAGTGTGTTGCTGCCTTTAACCCATAGTTGTTCTGTGATGGGCTCCCACCTCAACCCTAATTAGGAAAAGGTGGTGGAGATGATGCATGGATGGGTGAACCTCCTGGAGCAGTGTGGTATTAAGGGCCATATTCAAGGGAGCCCGAATGCTGCACTGATCTTATTGTGGCCAAACTGGGGCTTGAACCCCAACTGTCCGTCCCAGCAAAGTAAAGCTTTGACATTAGGGCAACAAGCTGTCTGTCAATCATGGATCTCTCCTCCCATACATCATCCTTTATTGGTCCATCCAGTGATGGCCATGCCCATGTGGACTCCATGCACGGATCCTATTGACCCGTTGTGGGAAACCCATTCCTAAAGAGTGATGTTCACTTGGTAATTCAGACCTGAGTCCTCTGATTCTGTCATTGAGGACCCTGGGTCAGCTGTATTTTTGTTGAACTCCTATGTGCAGTCCCTGCTGTATAACCAGCAGATCTTCTTGAAACGTGGATAATTTTCTGCATATAGATTAAATTGCTGATGATTAGATGATGCTCTTATCCACTGATACAAAGTGCATCACGTGCATTTAGCTGGAACAATAATGCAGAAATGACAATAACACGGCCTGTTGGGGCAGATTTGATTGTGTTATGTCAGAAATTACAGTGCCTGCAATAAATGCATGGCTGCAGCTGAAATCCCTGGATATAGAATCTAAGAATGTTTTAAATGGCTTTAAACGGATTTAGCATATGCCCTGGAGCAGCAGGGGCCGCAGTTGCCCCCAGACCGTGTTTGAGAACACGACTCGATTTACACTACTGAAGACTGGAACGGTTTCCCACACGCTAAGTAGGGAGATGTACGGATAAAAACTGTAACCGATGAAGTGTAAAAACAGGTGAGTGGGCCTGGTTGAGGAGTGGTTTTGTTGATTATTGACAAACAACAAAATTCCTGATTCACCTCTAGTCCTGTGTTAAGGAGCTGTGGCCTTATTTATAAAAATTTGTGCGGATTTCATACCTAAATAATACGTACGCACAAAAAAATAAAAATGACATTTTGTGGGAAATATCCTAGTTTTATAAACCTATGGGTAAATTAAACTGCATGGAATTTTCATTTATTTAATCTGGATGGACTCGGAATTTATTGACATTGCGCATGATCTTAATAATTTCCCTTTTTTAATCACAAGTTTGTTTTTATAAATCAGAAATCTGCAAAGAAAGTGACTTGCGTATCTTTTTAGTGCTTAGGCACCGTTTATAAATGAGGGCCCTGGTCACACAACCTTTATCGGCCTGGTGTGGATTTTTTTTGTCAATATTTTCAATGATTTGAAAATATGACTTCCATGCAGATAAAGCGCGTTGGGTGTGTTAGGACCCAAATTTGTGTGTATGTGTGTGTCTGTGTCTGTGTATGTGTATGCGTGTGTTTTCTGGTTGACCTCTGGTTCTGTGTATTCAGGTTCCCAGTAGTGGCCATGGGGGTGCTGAAATGGGTGGACTGGACTGTTTCAGAGCCACGGTACTTTCAGCTGCAGACGGACCACACCCCGGTGCACCTGGCCCTTCTAGACGAGGTACTGGCCAGGTTTAAGCTCTACCCTTTGTGTTGTGCTCCCACCTGTTTCTGACTCGTCCCTTTCAATGATCCCCCCCCAATGTATGACTCCTCCCCCTGAGTATCCAAACCCCTCCCCCTGTTTTCTGACTCCTCCTCTGGTGTGTAAGTCCTCCCCTTTGTATCTGACTCCTCCCCTGGTCTCTTTCTCTAGATCAGCACGTGTCACCAGCTTCTGCACCCTCAGGTCCTACAGCTGCTGGTCAAGCTGTTTGAGACGGAGCACTCCCAGCTGGACGTCATGGAGCAGGTCAAACATGCATTTAAACATGCACACACCCACATATACACAAGCACTCACTTAAGTGCGAGCACATTCGCATTTTACATTCTATTTGCTTAGTGGACACTTTAACCCAAAGTTAATTGGACTTAAGAGGGCCAATCCCAATGGTGCAATGTGAGTTAGGGGCCCACATAGTGCTGATCTTATAGTGGCTGCACAGGAACTTGAACCACTGACCTCAGATTTATACAAAAATTAACTTTTACTCATGGAAAAATGCTTAGTAACATAGACACATGCTCACTCACAGTAACTCATCTTTGAAGTATTTCTGAGTTGTATGCACTATGTATGCCTGAATAAAGCACTACATTATGTAATTGTGGCCTTTGACTTGGACTCAATACTTATCATTTAAAGTTACTGCTGTCCTCTGTGCTTGTTGGGTCATACTTGGGGCTCACTGCTCCTCCTTGTGTGTGCATTAGCTGTCTGTTGGGTCATGCGTTGGGCTCACTGCTCCTCCTTGTGTGTGCATTAGCTGCCTGTTGGGTCATGCGTTGGGCTCACTGCTCCTCCTTGTGTGTGCATTAGCTGCCTGTTGGGTCATGCGTTGGGCTCACTGCTCCTCGTGTGTGTGCATTAGCTGCCTGTTGGGTCATGCGTTGGGCTCACTGCTCCTCCTTGTGTGTGCATTAGCTGCCTGTTGGGTCATGCGTTGGGCTCACTGCTCCTCGTGTGTGTGCATTAGCTGCCTGTTGGGTCATGCGTTGGGCTAAATGCTCCTCCTTGTGTGTGCATTAGCTGCCTGTTGGGTCATGCGTTGGGCTCACTGCTCCTCCTCGTGTGTACATTGTTTGCCTGTTTGGTCATGCGTTGGGCTCACTGCTTCTCGTGTGTACACTGTTTGCCTGTTGGGTCATACGTTGGGCTCACTGCCCCTCCTTGTGTGTGCATTAGCTGGAGCTGAAGAAGACGCTGCTGGACCGCATGGTTCACTTGCTCAGCAGAGGCTACGTGCTGCCTGTGGTCAGCTATATCCGCAAGTGCCTGGAGAAACTCAACACCGACATCTCGCTCATACGGTACTTCGTCACAGAGGTGAGCCCTGAACTGTAGCGTTAGCATTACACCACTGTTGTTTTGCATAAAGCCAGATGACATTAACACTGGCTGTGGTAAAACAACATGGATAAAGGTCTAGTAAGTTCTTATTTGTGTGTGTGTGTGTGTGTGTGTGTGTGTGTGTGTGTGTGTGTGTGTGTGTGTGTGTGTGTGTGTGTGTGTGTGTGTGTGTGTGTGTGTGTCCCAGTCAATAGTTAACTATCTGGATGATATTTCTTGCACTTGATTGAATATTTATTTTCTAAGAAAATGAGTGAGAGTGAGGCCCTTGTGCTGGAGATAGGGTCGCTTTAAGCCTGGGATGTCCCCCATTTTGTTAAATGATTCACAGAGGACAGCTCTGCTGACCTGTTTCAGAAAAATGTAAACTTCCTTTTAATTTGTTGGTTGTGTCATGCAATCTTACCTCATTGTACCGCATATTATGGTTACACTAATTTGTCTTAGTGTAGGTCTAAAACATCTTTTAACTATGGCCCATTGCAGTTTGTGCATTCATGAGGTATTTGTTTGGGTTCTGTTAGTTTGTTGGTGATGGGTAGCTTATTGCAGTGTGTGTGGTGTCTTTCATCTGTGTTTGTGGACCGTAATGTTATTTGAAGGTTCTAGAATGCTGACTGAGCTAATGTGAGTGTGATTTTTTAGGTTTTAGATGTGATCGCTCCTCCCTACACCTCAGACTTTGTGCAGCTATTCCTCCCGATCCTGGAAAATGACAGCATTGCGGGCACCATTCGTGCCGAGGGGGAGCACGACCCTGTGGCAGAGTTCATCGGTGAGTCTCCCTGGTAAACCTGTGCAAAAAACAAGCTAGCATGCAGTTAACAACCACAGCTGCTAATAGGCTAGCATGTAGAATGAAACCACTTTTGCTAACAGGCTAGCATGCAGTATATGACCACTGCTGCTAACAGGCTTGCATTTTGTTTAAAGTCACTGATGGTGACGAAACCTAAAAGGCAGAGATAGCCCTGGGTTCCTGAAAATCTTAATGTGGGCTTACTTGGATGCAATGTACAACCGCTATTGCCAACAGGCTGGCATTTTCTCTAAAACTACCACTGCTAGCAGGCCAGTATTCAGTAGTGCCAAGCTATCCCAATCAGAATTGAGCCTTCTGTACCCCCCCACCCCCCCTTCCAAAAAAGAAGGAAAGAATCACAAACAAAAGTTTGTGGTGTCCCGGGGCATTTTTCTGCTTGAGGGAAAATATTATTTTTCTGCTCCTTCTCCGAAAATCACCTCGCAGTAGTTACACACACGAAACCCTTTATCGGATGCCACGGAGGCGGTCACATTATGCACAACAATCGTTCAACAAGTTTGAGGAAACCGAATGAAGCCAGTTCAACAAGATGCAACACGTTAGCAAAGCCAGTAATAAGAATTCAATTTCAATTGCGCTCACTTGCTGTGTTTTGGCTTTTTTTTAAGCTGCCTTGAGGCTGGCCCACACCAACTGATTTTTGAGATCTTCACTGATATTAAGATGTAAGAAACTAGCCTGAAAATGGAAAACATAACCTGCTTTTGCAGGCCTCGGGCTGATTGAGCTTGAGATCAACGGATGTTGTGCAGCTTTTCTTTCCATCTTTTAACTGAATGGTCATCTTGATAAGGGCACTGATGATTAATCCACAACATTATCATCTCCACCAGTGACAATATCATCTCCATTGTTGTTGCCATTTTCAAAGTCAGCTATCAGTTCCTCTTTTGCACTATGCTGGGTATCGTGAGTTGAGAATGGGTCTTCTAGAATACGAGTGGAGCCGCATTAAGTCAAAGAATACACCCACTGGCCACATATTCAAATATGGTTGGTTGATAAAATTGTCAATCTAAAGTACGCTCTCATTCCATTAAATGGGCTGGGCAGTCTAATGAGGAAATGGAATATCCTAAATGGAGGATATTCTCCCCAAAAACTCACTAGAGAAATGTCTGCGTGATACCATTATTTCCACCACAGAAGCACTCAATTGCACAGCACATGGACAGAAAACAGGAACTAACAGGCGTAATTTTATTTACTTGTTCCATTTTCTCCTCTGAGGATTCCAGGGTCCTCCCTGAATGCCTTGAAGACCCTGACTGTTCACCATGATGCAGTATGAAGCCAGTGCAGTTAATAGGCTAGTCTTCATTTTAAAACAATCGCAGCTAGCGCAGGGTAGCATGCAGTATGAACTCATTGAGGACTAGTGCAAGCAGCAAGTATAAAACTTCTGCTGCCAACAGGCTAGCTAATACAGCAGTAACGTGACTCTGCTTGATTCCAATTTGTGTTAATTGGGTTAATTTAAGGCAAGCAAGCAAATTTCAGTTGTTTCATAACCTCTAAAAAACATGCATTTATGTTGTGAAGAAATCCTGAGGGAGTCGGTGAGGCATAAAATAAGTAAATACCTAACGCTATTCCTCCTCATAAAACTTCATAATACTGGTGCTTTTTTCTGTTTTAGCTGCACCAAATGTGGTCTGAAAATAAATAAATACATAAAATGTACCGCCACAGCACTGGGGGGGCAGGAATATTTTTTTAGCTTTGTACCTGATAAAACTGAATAAAATGGGCTAATGCATTTGCCGTGCATGGCAGCAGCTCGCTAGCATCGGTGATTTCAGAAAGCTGTTACAGCTCATCGCAAGGGCAAATCATGAAATGCATGTAACCATCCATGGAACTGTCCACTGGCACTGTAAGCCACTCTAAAGTAGGCATTCAGTGATGACCTAGCATTTCTACTTGCTGGCTAGAACTCAAAAGAAAAAGGGGCAACAAGGCTGAAATGTTTTATTTATTGCATCACAAAATCGTTGAAAAAGCCCAGAAATGAGAGTGCGGCGAGCATTATGTTGCATTGCCTTGTTAAACTGCACCTACAGACAGAGAGGTGCAAGCAGACCTTGAAACTAAACAGTTTAAAGTTCTCTGAACAGTGCTGCCCCATCCTGGTTGTAAGGCATGAATAGCTGTTAACTAACAAAGGTGCAGCACTCTTGCTACATCATTCCTCTTCGAGTGAAATTTTGTTCCAACTTGCAACTTTAATTTTGAGACTATGTCACAACTTGAACCTGAAAATGAAAGTGATAAACTACATGAAGATATTCCCCTTAATTAGTTTTCAAAAGTCTAATCAGTTGGAACCAACTCACAGCAACATTGTTTTAAAGCCCCCCCCCGGATTGATGTGCTTGGGAACATGATTACTGTGTTTTGAAAACCATGCTTCGCTTTAACAGATTTCTCTTGTTCAAAAGAGAAGCGTCTGCAGTAGCATATAAGATTTGTTCAATCTGAAGCAAAATAAGGAAGTAGTGTCTACTGGTTTATTTATTTTCTCTTTTCAGCCTTAAGGTCTACTGTATAGTGAAAGCTGCGTGCCAGCTATGGACCCCGGCAGATCAACTCTGCTAGTAATGTTCCGCGTCTAATGCAAGGCCTACACTATTTGTTGGGATAAAATAAGTGGACATTGAAGTTAAATCATCTCTAATTTCAGGCCTGCATCAGAACTTAGGCGAAATGTTCCTTAAGGCTGGCACACATTACAGGATTCTTCAAACCTTCACAGATTTCGAGACCACACACTTGATGATAACACAAGACAGATTGCACAAGATTTCTCTTTTTTGATCTTGTATTGTGTGGTGTGCACTACGGAGCACGCCACACACTAACCGATTCTTCAGCAGAATATCAGGTTCTTCACGCTCAATATTCCAAATCTTGCGTAGTCAAACGTGTTTTTTTGTTCGTTTTTACTTCCTCTTCCGTCGGTCAGCTGACTCGGCTCGCATCTTGATTGGCTTTTGTTCCGGTACTTGTGACATCACACACCGTGCGTGCTCTGCTCCTCTCGGAGCACCCGACACACTACAGGATTTCTAGTCGCAAATATTAAACATGTTCATTATTTACGATCTCTCCTTCCGAGCAGATCGGACCGGACAAAATCACTCTTAACACACCCAACACCACAGGAAAATCGGACACGATGTCGCTTGCAAACATCAGACAATCAGGCCTTTGCTGGCTTTGATTGGAAGGGGGGAGATCGGGACAAAAATCGGCCAGATTATCCTGTAGTGTGTACCGGGCATTAGTTGAAGGGATCATCTTTGAATCGGTCGTTACTGATCAATATAGTTTTACGCACGTTCTAACGCTTAAGATTTCACAATAGTAATTACTCTTTTTGAAGCATACATTAAAATTCTTTGTAGGGAAATGTCCTAACTGTTTTTTTTTTTTTTTTTTAAGTGAAAAAAAATTAAAAAAAATTTTGCTCCTTGAATAGGCTACCGCAGTATGCAAAACCTGACAGAAGTCCTCAGTCATATAATAACATGATCATTTTTATGATGTTTGGGGTTGTTCATCATTTAGGATGGATTTTGGGAAGAGTTTGGGTTTGTACTGACGATAGGCCTAGAAAAGAACAAAAAAGCCCTTCTCACTATCTCACTGACCCCAGCTTGACCCCATCTTTGTGAGATTGTTCGGCCCGAGTATTTCTGTTGGCTCTTCACCGTGAAAAAAACCTGGAGCTCTGATATTGTGAGGGAATATTGTGTGTATGACGAGGGGATAGCAATGGGCTTATTGGTTACATTTGCATTTAAATTTGTTCTCCATTACTGTAGTAAGAACTATTCAAGGCAGGGCTGATAACACCCCCCCCCTTGCATGCAAAAGACAACCTGTTGCTAACAGGTTTACATGGTGCATTCTAGCACTGCTCCACTATTTCGCTTGTACACTGGATGAAACTAGTACTGCTGACAGAATTGTTAGCAGAATTAGTTTTTCATACTGCTAAAAGGCCAGCATTGAGCACGAGTTGAGCGTGCTGCTGAAAGGCCCGGACGCGGGAATAAATCTCTTTGGTACTTACTGTCTAGCACACAGCCCCACTGAATCTTATTGTGAATAGCCCCTTTGAGCCCTCTGGCAGGGGCGTACGATTTTCAGGCCTGCGGTATGTTATCGTACATAGAGTTGTGTTCACTTTTTCCCCCCAAGATCATTGTTGAGTTTCTCCTGAATCAGGTCATCCACAAACATAATGAAACTCGTTTATCCTCTTCATTTCAGCCCACTGTAAATCCAACTTCATCATGATGAACTGAGACCCCGAGGTGCTCGACTGTGGGGATCAGGACAAACCCCACCACAGCCCACATGAGCCCTAGTTCAGCTGCCCTCCTCACTGGTGTAGGATCTGGACAACCAGAGAATATCAGGTGGACTGGGGCGGGACTCTGTGCGTAAGACTGTGTTACACACACCAGCGGCCCCTAGACTAAGGCTACAGGAGTGAGGCCATCAGACATCGTGGATGTTTATTAGTCAACATAAAGTGGCCATTCAAAACTTTTGCCCCCAACCTTTGGTTATCATCGTTCTAGGCTTACGATTACCAAGACGGACAATGCTGATGAGAGGAAACCCTAACAGCTGGTAACAAACGGACTTCATATTTTCCCCCAATTAAAAACTAAATCAATACGTTTGGGTGCATAAATATAAACCTGTTCTAAAATCTGGATGAATGGTTTCGCTTTAATTTCTCAATCCGGAACTTGAGTTTCATACATGATCAGGACACCACTTATGTCAAATTTCTTTATTCCGAAAATAAATTGTCACTGCGCACAGCATAAGAACATAGCAGATTTCTCTGCTGGAAAACAAGGCATAGAAGATACAAGTCCATGGCTCTGAGACCCTTTTTTGATGCGTGAAGTTGTGCATTGTCTCAGTTCTTCAGCATCTCACACCGCTTCATTCTCAGGATCAGCAGAGAAGACCAGATGGGTACCAGGAAGAGTTTGTCAGTTGGAAAGCCAGATTTTACCCATTAAACAAGTCAAACTTCAAATATTGTGATGGTCAGTTTCTTTTACAGCACCTGGAACAATGACTGCTGAGGCTGTCTGGGTGCTTTTGATATGACTGCTCTGCAGAAAGTGTTGTACAGCAGTAGCATTTAAATGTTCCACTGCTAAAGCTATTGCTATTATTTAAGGGTTATTTGGCTGACTTTATTTTCATTGATTATTGTAGTTCCTTTGTGTGCATCTTCTAAAAAAAAAAAAAACCTTTCCCTTCCTTAGTTAAAGGTCCCCCATCATGTCACCAGGTGCACAGGCAATTAACTGTTCCAAGCCATTTAAAAATGTGTCCCGTGGGAAAAGACCACACAGAAAGGAGCAGATGATTCACTGACTGATTGAAGTGGATCAGCCCCTCTCGCCCCTGAGCCGTCACTTCCCCATGTGATGTCAAGAATGAGTAGAGTTGGAAATAGCTTGTAATGGCAAACTAGTGGGACATAGCGTGACATAATAGGGGACCTGACTATAAATGATCTCAATTTAAAACCAAGTTTAAAAACCTTCTCTGATAAGACATGATCACAGTTCAGTCAGCGTGAGATGCTTCTGGTGTGCAAAATATTCCTTTTCCTGCCAAGTGAAATTAAAATTATGCAGATTTCAGAGGATGTGATCATAAAATATGTGATTTAAAAAGAGGCCAACAGATATGCTCGCCGGACTTGGGCTCTTAGCCCTGCGGCGTGTGCGTTGGAGTGAGTCCAGCAAGGGGAATATACTGCAGCAGCAGTACTGCCTTTTGCCCTCTGTGGGGTTACAGGTAGTCCTTGGGTATGATGGGGTCTCCATACATGCAGTCCTCCTCAATGGCCAAGTTGTACTTGCTCCCGCTGCCACCTTTATAGGCGCTGGTGACAATCCGCAGCCACCCCTTCTCCCCCTGGCAGGAGTGGGAAACACGGTCAGCACCTCATTCGTCTTTCAAAATGTAAGTCCAAATACCGTGCGAAATTATTTCTAAACCACAGTGCTTCAAGTTTTCTATATTGCTATACATTCTGTCAGTGAGTTCAATGCCTGGAGTGAATTCTAGTGCACTGGGAAATTCTAGTCCATAATATGCATAGTCAGGCTCATGCCATGGGTTTGTGTCACAGTATGTAATGTATAATGTCTGCTGATGGTTATGTCTAAGGGGATGATGCACAACAGCGGGCTGTAGTTCAATAACCGGAAGGCTGTTGCACAATGTCAGGCCGTGCTTTGGTATCAGAGGAGATGTATACTGCCACATTACGACTGTTTGCATCAGAAGGGATGACCTGCAATGCCAAGGTGTTATTTATTATCAAAGGCAGATTGTGTGCAAGTCCAAGCTGTGTAGGCCAGTTCGTGTGATATAAAATGAGATGTGTAATAGTGAGGCTGTTGTTCAGAACCATTGGGGATGATGTGTAATGCTGAGAATTGGTATCAGAGGAGATGTATCAAGTTAGGCTGTAGATGACTGTAAAAAGGGGTGAAATGTAATTATTGGGACTGTTTAGTGCTAAAGGAGACTATTCAGAGGTTCAGTGGTTTAGTATCAGAGGCAAAGATGTATAATTATGGACCATAATTTGGTTTCAGATTCATGTTTACATCTGGCAAGGCAGTTATTTTTTCCATCCATTTCTGTTTGTCTCAAAGGAGAATTCCTGTGTGAAATTGACTTGGAGTGTATTGAAACATGATGAGTACTAACTTTTGTTGAATACCCCACCTCCGTACGCACACAACATTTCAAAATAAATGGCTTTTTAGCCGAAGCTCCCAACAGGCTTACAATGGTAGTGAATCGGGCATCGCGTTGCCATGCAAAGAAATCAGTATTTTTTTCACCATTAACAAGACTCAAAGTAGCTCCACACTTCATCGTTAGAATTCCGAGGGCCCTGACATTTAAAACGAAGCACTGAGAACTTCGAAAATGCACTGGTAGTTTATATAAAAAAAAAAAACTATTTATGCAAACAGTACCTTTAGGTAGTTTCCAGTTGCCTCCATCTTGAAAGTCACAATAAGTCTACTGACGAGCACGAACGAATAGATTGAGATCTGTACCCCAATTCATTCATGCTCGTCAATCGACTTATCTTGACTTTCAAGTCAAGTTTAATGACCTCTAATGTCATTTTGTTTCACGAGCAATTTATGTTTTGTTTTTGTAAGTGTGTTTACCGTCAAACTGTCCGTGCACGCAAGCCATATTAAGCGCCTGCTCACTGCCTGCGATCTGTCAGTAGAGAGGAACAGCCTCAGGGAAGTCTTTGGACTATTTGACAGTTTTTCATTGTACAAAGAAACTAAATTTGTTGCAGGAAGTTATTTGGCATTTTCGAAGTCATTCTTATTTTGCGGAGACGGATATCCACTGCTGTATTAGCGAAGCAATATGAAAGTGCATGATCAGAGTCGGCAGAACATGAAAGGTGCAATATGTAGGAAATGTTTATTGATTAATCATGAAATGGCCCTGGTATATCACCAGACATTAAGTAATTATGTTAAATTCAAATACCTATATCACTGACAACAGTAGTCCAGCCAGAATATTCTCATTACAAAAGTGAAGCTGCAGCCCACAACTAATGTCATTTCGTGTTTTGACCTGTTGCCCTCCTCCTATCTCCCAATCACGAAGTCAGAAGCATTTCGGCATCCAGGGTGCCAGTTAGCTGCAAGTTCAGTGGTATCAGCATTTCAGAGCACAAATATCTGACTTTACTAAACCTAAAGGGCCTCGTTATGATTCCGAAACACGTCGTGACAAAGTCAGGAACAAAACAAGGATCTGTATAGGACATGCCTTTGAAATATGGAGACGGCTGAAAGCGGAGAATTTGAAGACCCTTGCTGAAGTTGCCAATTTTCTCTTGGGCAGGTAAGATTCAGCTAAGTTTGGCTAACTTAATTCTATTTAATGTAGGCGCAGACATTTTAAATATTCTCCACAGTCGAATGACGTTATGCATGTTCGTTCATGGTACGTTGGAGTGCATGGAGGTGGGTCATCAAATTGACTAGGTAACAAATTGAGAAATAAAAACCGTGGCTCTTCATTGCTAATATTAGCAATGCATTATTAATCCGCTTCTCTGGCTTTATGCTGAGAGGTTTTGCAAATTGTTCCAACATTAGCACAGCCATTATGGCAATATGAAATGAATTTGAGACAGTACATCGGTAAAATGAGTCCTCATTCATTCTTTACGCATTTTACAGTGAGGACTTTAGTGGGCTATCCACACAGAAGAGTGACGAGCAAGTTGACCAATATGACCATTGCTAAAGTTAGTCATTAGTCTCTATCTTTTCTGAACTGAACACAACCCTGTCAGAGCAAATCACTGGTGATAATGAAACGTAGCCATGGTAGCTCCGTGTAGTAGATGTTCTTGGGGGATCTGGCGACCTTGCTGGCAACCTCTCGTCTGGGGGAGAGGAGGAGGGGATACTGCGCTCTGCACTATTTTGAATGTGACTGGACTACCGGGTTTGGCCACAAACTTGCATACGGCTCCTTTAATTAATTTTAATTTTGGCATTTCAAAGTGACGTGCAACTGTGTATCTAAGCCAATTCAGTGGGTTACATTTGGAACAATTCCAGCAGCCAGCATGTGGCGCTTCATACGCGAAATGCAAATTGTGCCAATGCCGACCAATATTCCTGCAGCAAAGATGGTTCCGTAGACTACAATGGATTAAAGACAGACATTTAGCCTATAAAAGCAGTAAACAATAGACTACAGGAGCCAATTATTTTATAACATCTCACGTTTAAAGTAATTATTGCGGTTACTGCAGCAATTTGAATGGCATAAATAATGAGTACAGTAAGGAAAAAAATGAATGCCGCAACAGCTTTACTCCAGGCTAACCCACGGCTCTCCCCATGAGTTGTGGGTGATTGTGATAGATAGTTAATTTAAATCAAGAGGTGATTCACAATGGCAGTCAATGATTTATTACCAAGAGGGATGTTTTATTGTGTCAGTTTGTGGTTTAGTGCAAAAGGGGTATATGTATAATTGCCACGCAGGCTGTGGTTCTGTGTCCGAATGGATGATTCATGATATCAATGATTTATCATCAAAATAATAATAATGGTAGTGGTTTAGAATCTACAGGCACAATATTTGTCAACCTGTAGTTTGGTGTAAAAAGGAATGATATATAATTCCCAGAGTGTGGTGTAATAGGGGATGACATATACTGCCAACTTCATGCTGTGGTTTAGCATCATATTGATGCACATCAGGCTGCGATATGGCATCAAATGTATAGCCTGTGATTTATCAGCAATGGAGATGATGTACAGCAGCCTGGCAGTGGTTAAGTTCCAAAAGAGATGTTGTATAATGCCAGTTTGTGGTCTATTAGAATCTGGAATTGTGCATAAACGTGGGGCTATGGTTTAGTACAAGAGAGGATTTACAATTTAAGGTTCTGGTTTAGTATCAGAGGGAATGACAAAGTCAGGCTGCAGTTTAGCATGAGAATGCATGATGTATAATGCCAGGCTGTGGTTTATTTTTAAAAACAATACTGTATAATGTG
Source organism: Gymnothorax reevesii (assembly GCA_029721435.1). Lineage (NCBI taxonomy): Eukaryota > Metazoa > Chordata > Actinopteri > Anguilliformes > Muraenidae > Gymnothorax > Gymnothorax reevesii. Next base: position 35,657,235 of record CM056581.1, read on the forward strand.
TGGCTGTATTTTAGTATCAGATGGATGTAGAATGCCAAGCTGTTGTTTAACATGGATGGTCTATAACAGCCAGGCAGTGGTTTAACACCAAAAAAGATTTTGAATAATGTGAGCTGTGGTTTAGTATCACACGGGATGATGTATAAAGTAATGCTGTGGATGGTGTATGACAACAGACTGTGCTTATGAAAGAGGAAAATAATTGATAATTTTCAGAATACAGCTTAGTACCTTCAATGATAATGGCTGTGGTTTAATTTAAAAAGCGCATGATTTATAACATGAGGCTTACCCAGGGCTCTCCCCAGGAGTTCCGAACGATCCAGAACTCCACACCGTTCTCATCCACGCCCCAGCCAGCCACTGACACGATGTGGTTGATGAAGGGTTCAGGGTCATACTCCATATAAAGACCTCCAGTGTATGCATCCAGCTTCTCTGTGGCCATAATCCCACAGCTGCACAAAGTAATGCTTTTCTCAATATTTGGGCCATGTGAAGAGGTCCCCAAACAGACAAGTTTGAGCTATTCAGTAATTCATGTATACATGTGTATAGCTTAACTTGGCATACTAGCTCGCATCTTTCAAGGCCCTATTGTTCTTCCTTCCTGTTTTTCACACTGAAATACAAACCTGATCAAAACTTCAATTACACAAGGGCACTTTGAAGCAACGCGGAACAGTTGTTCAGTCCTTTATCCAGTGCTTCCAATGTTTAACTATTATTCACACTTGATTCACATTGCCAGAAATGGCTATTGCTATGTTATAAAGACAAACAGTTAAAAGCAGTCACACACATTTTTGACCAAAGTAAAGACTATTTAATGGGTAGGATCATATTTCAGATGGTGAACTCGTGATATTTATTTGTTTTTATTCCATTAACTTAACTCGGTGCAGGTTTCACTCGCTACCATTAGTCTAATCTCTGAATTTTTGAGGACTGCTGTCAGATACCCAGTTTAAGTGACCAGGGATTAGGCGTAAGATTTAAGTTGTAGTATCAACGTAGGCATAAATTACATCAGCTGGTGCAACCCACAAAATGTTAGTAGCGCGTAAACTCCAACGTAAGTTAGAAGTTACAGGTATCCATTGGATCAGTCACAGCTGATTCACTTCAGTCTTAAATCTGTCAAATAAGTTAATCAGTCAATTAATTCACCTTTTAAAAGAAAATAATCACACAAATAGCAATGTAAACATTGATTTCCAAGACAAGCATAGCCATTTAAGGCACAATGTGGCTGAATTGACTGAATAATCCCTCAGAGCCTTATATGCATATAATTTTTTTTTTTAATTAGCAGCTTTTCAAAATTCTGGGATTGCAAAGGAGTTTGGAACAAAGACTAGCATGAACACATGGTCTCTTGGACCAAAGTTGAGAACTGCTGATCTGCAGTAGAATTATTTAACCCATTTATCCCGGGGAATCTGCACTATGGTAAAAAGTATAACCCAGAGCCCACTCACATCCTAACAGTACCAGATTATTCTCGGCTTGGCTGTAAATCCTGCTATTAAACATGCTGCCTGATTGTATTGAAAACTGGGTGTAAAATTAATGATTAAGCACAAGGACTATTGATCTTGGCCTGAACACAGGTGCTGATTGGAGTGAATGCTGATTGAATGACACGTGAAAATGTCTCCATAAATATAGTAGGGATGCACCGATACCGATACTGGTATCGGGTATCGGCCCGATCCAGCCCCTAAAAGCTGGATCGGGTATCTGTGGAAAGGTCCCGATCCGCGTTGCCGATCTAGGCGCCCCGCACGCGAATTTTTTTTCCCCAAAAGGTTCGTCCGTTGAGATTTTTTCTCGTCTCCTTATTGGTCGAAATATGTGAATTAATTATCTTACCACGTGCTTCTGTTGACTGTCGCCCATGAGATATTGTTGACAAAATAAAGCGTTGCTAATAGTGCGCCAGCACATTAGTGACCGTGCACCACAAAACCAGTCGTATGTCGCCCCCCGGTAACAATACTAGTAGTTTTGAGTACAAGTACTAGTACTACTAGTAGTTAGCGATAAATTATTGATATTTTATGCGCTGTGTGTTGGGTAACCACATCCATTGTAGTGAACGCTAGCTAGTTGACAAGCTGGCTAGCAAATTAATGCACGATTCAACATATTTTCCTAGACACCGGCAAGCGTGGAGAACAATAAGTCAATCGTTCCCTACTCTCGCTGCTGGTTGTAATGATTTGGCCGATCGGCGCAAGTTGTGAACGAGGGGAAACTCGAAAACCGGAACGAACATAATATTATTTAACGGGGTCAAGCTAGTTGACAAGCTGGCTAGCAAACTAATGCACAATTCAATATATTTTCCTGGACACCGGCAAGTGTGGAGGACAAAAGTCAATCGTTCCCTACTCTCGCTGCTGGTTGTAATGATTTGGCCGATCTGCGCAAATTGAGAACAAGGAAACTCTTAAACCGAAACCAATGAAATTGTTTAACTGGGTCTTCGGGAGACTGAAGGAGACATTCAAAATAGCCTGCTTTCATAGTATATCTACATTAGCGAGCCCAAATAGCCTGATGTGACATGACATTGCTTTTAAGTGAGTGTTCTGCATCAGACAAAAAGGTGAATAGAAGTCATATGTGACATGGACACATTAGCTGCTTTAAAAATTGTTACAGAAGTTCAAAGGCTACTTGAGATAAACATTTTAGGTGGTTGTTACAGCAGGAGAATTTTTATTGTACTTAGTTGTACAGATAGAATTTTATTTTGTACTTGTATTTTTGTTGTCACTTTAAAAACTTGACGCTAAGGCTAAGTTATGTTGTAACAAACAAGGTTGTTGGCACCTTTGCACTTTTTCATTAAAGTGCCACTTTGTTTTCAATAAGCATTTAAAAACAGTTGTTATATAGTTTGCACTGGAATGTTACTCTGATGCACTTTGTTTTTCTCTATTACCAGTCCAGTCAACAGGGTATAAAAGTTTATGATTGAAAAGTATTTTCTTTAAATTCAGATGCATTCCTTTAACCGGCTGTTGAAATGTTACTCTAATGAACCTTCTTTGTTTTTCTCTATTACCAGTCCAGTCAACAGGGTATAAAAGTTCATGATTAAAAAGTAATTTCTTTAAGTGCTGAAGCAGCAAGCATTTCTAACAGACTGTTGGTGAACATTTAAACATTCTAAAGTTTAAATAAATCTGGACTTTAGAACTGCCATATGTACTCATTTTTTTGCCCTTTACCCATAACATTACCATTCCTATCCCACAGTATAGCATACAGGTTATTATTTAACACTGGTATCGGATCGGTATCAAAATCGGGCGATACCTGAAGCCTAGGTATCGGTATCGCTATCGGGACCAGAAAAGTTGGATCGGTGCATCCCTAAAATATAGTACATACCTGATGGGTCCTCTAGAATAGATCTCAGCCATCATCTTCTCCCGGCCGCTAACGGGCCCAAAGTCCCCCACCTTCCACATTGTGTAGTTCTTGATGACGTTGCACACGTCAAACGTGGTGCAGGTCCCGCACTGGTTAAAAGGCTTACAGTCTGAGATACAGACCAGAGTTAAAATGACCATTTGATACTTCCAATAATCTACAGAATAGGCCACATGTGGTTTTGTCCAGACAGGGGGCTGCTGGCCTGTAGCATGGTTGCTCAGGTGTTTGACTGTAATTCAGAGGGTCAGCAGTTCAAGTCCTCTTGACGCTACAGTAGGATCCTTAAAACAGTTTGGTCTGTAATGTGAATATAGGCCACTAGATGGCAGTATTTACCTTTTTTTTGTTAAGCTCAGACTGGAGTCATGTTTAGACATGTCCTGGACATGTCTGGGGCAAGTCTCAGAAAATTAAAAAAAAGAGGTCTAAATGTGGGTGGGGTCTGCAAAAGAGTATATAAGGAAAAGAATTGAGACAGTAAAGTAGTAGTAGGAGAAATTGCAAGAAGAAGGATACATGTGACCAGACCTGTCATTTCTGATCAAGACCTGTGAAGTTTCTTTTGTGGATTTTGCCTGTATTTTTCTTTACCCAGGACATCACCAAGCCACCCCAACAAAGGGGACTGTAAATATTTCTGTTTTTTTTATTCAATCTTGGTCAGTTAGTTAGTTGTTATTAGTCTTTGTCTGTTTAATTAAATGTGTTTAAGTTTTAAAAACTGTGTGTCATCCCTTGCTGTTGCTGTTGTTTTAAATGTAATAACAAATTGGGGCCATAACAGGTCTATGAGCAGAGGAGACTGGGCGCCAATTAGTCAAATCAACTGTAAGCCACTTTGGTGAAAGGTAAATAATGTCAGGTATATAACAGGGCTTGACATTAACGCTTGTCCGGGACAAGTAGATTTTATTGTCGGACAAGTGGAAGAGAAATTTGCTTTCCCCGCTGGACAAGTTAAAAGTCGCCGAAAAAAATACCATGCCTTCAAGTTTTGTGCCCCCGAATTCAATTGGCAGAATAAATACATTTAGAATACCGATTTGAAACAAAAAATGTTTTCCTTTATGGAAAGAGGCTGTTCACAGATGGTAAAATGCATGTTTTCGTGTGGAGGAATGTGGGATACAGTGGGGGTTCCATGGAGCACTGCATGAGGGAATTTTGTTTGGGACGCGGCGTATCCAGACCATCTCGGCTCTCACCTTGGTCTTTAGCCTGATAGTTGTTGCAGGTTTCGTCAGGAATACCGTGGGAATTGGCGTACTCCCACACTCCAGAGTGGTCCCCACCGTGACAGGACCCAGCGTTGCCGCAATCGATCACATTTTGCACTGACAAGTAAGCCGACGGCCAGGCCCCTTTCCGTTTGATGTTGATCCGATCTATTGGGAAGGCAGAAGCACAGAGAATATGAAGGTACAGCACTACAGCTCCCATTTAACAGCAGTGTGGGACTAAATGTGAGGATGTGGTACTGGGTACAGGGTTGTGCAGCATCAGTGGAACTCTTTCCACTGCTGAAAGGAAAAATCTTAATAAAATTTTGTCTCCATCTGGACTTCAATAACGTTGAATGAAATCCGACAGGTGCGGAAGAGGTCTGTGGTTGCTTACATTAAAAAGACAGGGGAGGTACCACAAATAGCTGATTGACAGAAGACAAATTCCTTATCAATACATTTGAAAACTGTATGACTTTAACAGGTTATGGATAGGTATAAATTTAATGGTGCAGCAACTTCAATAAAGCTTCATAAGAATAAACTCAAGGATTTACTTCTGTTTAAAAACAATTAAAAAAAAAAAAAAACTGCAGACACTGTGGATTTTGCATGTCCTGTGACAGGACCGTGAGTGCTGCTTTATAGTCATCACAAGATGGTGTGACTTATTAACAAATCTCTATTATCCTGCCAAGGAATGATTCCCAACCCTGCCCCTGGAGATCTACCATCCAGTTGTTTTTTTTTTTTTTCACTCCAATCCTAGCAAAGTGCGCCTCATCGATAGCTGGAGGTCTTTTTGAGGTACTCATGGGTAGAGTCAGGTTAGCCATATCATGTTTGTGATGAAAACATACAGAGCCAGGAAGGGGTGGCTACTACAGTTAGTTGCAGAAGAGTTTTCCAGAATGTGCTAATGCGTATGGAATAAGTGACGGTCGAGAAAGTCAGGTACCGGCCATGGCACTGGTGCTTCCATGGGCCCAGCAGGACCCGCAGTACTGGGGAATGTGCTGGTTCCGAGTAGTGCTGACATAGTTGGTTCCGTTGATATTCCTCCAGTCCCAGACCTTGGGCAGATTGGCAGTGTTGAGGAACTCATGTGGGCGTGGTCTTGTCCTGAGCACCACAAATGCACGAAGTGCAGCCATCAATGAACTCACTCATGAAATCTTCACCTAAACAGCCTAGTCTTTCTAATATCCAATAGTTGACTTGTTTGTGGTTATCAACATCAAGCTCTCAAAAGGATGCCAAGTATGGGAGAACATATGTCAGTTTTCACTGTCATGTTCTGGCAGAGGCCATTCTTCAATGATATATTTTACCATTTTAACACTGTGTGCTGTAAGGAAATATGTGGACTCTCAGACTCTCTGTGGCTGCTAGTATTTGGCTTTCTGGCTATACATTTCATCTTAAGCCAATACCAGCAGTTCATGAGTGCCAAAGCTTTAGATGAGGGCATGATGGCCAAGTGTTCTGGCTTTAGTTCATGCATTTAGGGTCTGAGGGAAATTAGCATTTCCTTGTTATTGAGGTAATCATTCCAAATTAGTTTCCAAATCCAATGTATGCGGACCTTTCAGGCACTTTAAGGGTTACTTCCTGTTGAACTCTGACTGATGAACTCTGTTCAACTCTATATATGGCAAGTCTATTGAGCCCAAATGCAATAAGGCATTTAATGTAATCGTGGTAGAGAATTGAAGACCTGGTTCTTACAGTGGGCCTACTTTTGTTCTATTACAAACCCCTGCATGTCATCTCCCCATTCGCAGCCTGAAACTCCCAATTTATTTTTAAATCACCACTTCCTCATAAGGAAAAACCATATCAGTATACAAAGCGTATGTATTCAGAGAAATGCAGAACTTATTTTCTGCGTAGCTGAAAGAAGCAGACAAAATGGCATTATCCAAAATACAAGCATTATTTGGACTAGAGGAGCAGACCACTGCATGCATGTTTGGTATCTGGAGATACCCATCCCACAAAAACCATCCTCAGGATGCAAGGGGGCCAGGCCCGAGTCCACAACGGCTGATAACATGCAGCGGGAAAAAAAACATCCAAAACTGCAACGTGAGCTTCCAGCATACACCAACACAAGAATTTTTGTGGTCGCAATTTGGCTACCTGGGCAACCTGGTCACTGATTCATGAAACGATTTGAAACGTCGAATGGTCAGGGCGTGGGAAGCCTGTAAAGGACTGAACGACATCTGGATGTCAAAACTAGATAGTGTTGGGTTCATCTGTATAGCTTAAATATGAAAAGCAACTCGTACCACAAATTAAATGCAGTCACTTTATTACATTACCATGATTACATTTAGGGCGGACCCATTCTTAAAATTCCAGGTGGAATATGTGACCCTGCCTGTGAAACCCCGGCTAAAGTCGCCTGATCTAATTTTGAGATCAAGGCCGTCAAGTCGTCCCTATGATAAAAAAAATCAAAAATATGAGATGTGAGTTTATTGGTGTAAATGATGGGTTACACATTGGGGTTTCAAAATGTAGTGTTCAAAAATTCATTTCTAACACCATACATATTAAAATTAATGAATTTATTGACAATACTTTTACTTTTTTTAACGGAGAAATACCCCAAGTTGGTTTCCTCTAGGCTCGTTTCGATCGGCTTTAGTTTACCATCGGCAAATAAACACCCGATAGTTTGGGTGTCATTCGGTTTAAGTTCTTATCAACCATTGAAAATGAATGTAGACCATAATATCAATGCGCACCCTAGTAAAGAAGTTCGTTTTGTGGTATGGCAGAAGAGTTGCGACTTAAACCGGGTGTGGGTTTCCCTGTGGATTATGTCGCATCACCGCGAAGATGTCAGATATTAGGTGTCTGTGTTTATAGATTAACGTCTTGTGAAGCTAACCAGCCTAGTTTGAAGACATGTCATGCCATACTTCGCGAAACAATTTGGTGTTTGGACATTGACGACATGCAGACCCGTCGTTCTGGGGTGCGCTTCCCAAAAGCATAGTTACTAAGTTAGCAATTTACAGCGTTCGTCTATTCACAGTCAATGGGTCCAACTATGTAAATTATCATCTGTTATTTCGGTAAATGCATCCCTGGAAGTATCTTTTTATCCGATATTGTGGCGGCACCCGAAACCCAAGAACGCAGCATTTCTAGGATATTATACAAATGTTATGCCATAGCCTTGGAGCTGAAAGCTTTTGGTATTGATATGCAATTTTACAAATAAAATATACAAATAATCTCAATAGAATTATTTTTGCTCCGTTATTGCGGTTGCAGTAAAGTTTGTTACCGCTGTTGCAGTAAAGTTTATGTGATACACCTTCCTTCCATGCATTTCAATGGGATTTATGCTTTTTGGTCGTGCGCATCCTTATAAAAAGACTGACTTTGTCAAAACTACTAAAATTGTCCCATGTATGTATCATACGTGGATGAAAATAGGAGAATGTAAGCTTTAATTTGGTATATCACACACAGTCAGGAAAAATATGGTTCAAAAGTATGGCTTTTTAAAAAAATGTACTTATTTTCAAATCGTAATTTCTTGAAAAACAGATTTTCTGAGCCTGAAATTTGCCAAACTTTAAAATGACCTTTCTCGATCAATATTAGACATATCAGTAAGATTTTTTCACACAATATTCCTTACTTGATGTAGAATGACTGTGTAAAAAACTATAAATCACCAAAAAATGACTTTAGCTGGGTAATCACAGGCAGGGTCACATATGTCAGTGCTGCTTGAAACACGTGATCATCACAAGACAGCCGAGAACAATCGACGCCACATAAAAAAAATATCTGAATACACTGCATACAATGACCAAAAAAAGATGAGTGTTGGCCAGCATAGTTATGCTCCATTGGATATCAATCAAAGCTATTTGCGAGCTAATTGCAGCCTGACGAATATTTTACAGATGCTAAACATCGATACAACCGTTAAACATTAAAAATTACTACCTAGCATAACTACAGCAGAAGAAAAAAAAACGAATGCAGGGATTAGAATTCAATCAAAATTAAACTAGGACTGAAACGTTGAATTAAATATAAAAATGAAAGTACACGAAGATTATGATACAATTTCCAACAACCAATCAAGTTACGCCATTTGTGTTCTCATTGGTCAGAAGTTGGATAACGTACCCAACGACTTAAGAGAAGTGATAAATTTAAATTTTTACAATTCATGCAGAATCATCAACTGTACCGAAATGACCAACAAAGTTGACGTCTTTATCCTAACGTTGGGATAGTTGGCTCGCAAGCAGGCGAGTCACGGTGCAAACACCACAGAGAAATCAGGGGCTTTCCACAGAAGTAGGGTGCAGTGTACTTGAAATACCAATGTTGCACAACAAGGAAATAAAAGTAAGCTAATGTTACACGGCCAAGCTAATGCACCACTGATTTCGGTCAACCGTCCATATCACCTCACAACTGATTGGTGCTACACCACAAATTAATTCGTTATCCAAGTCACCAATAGCTATAACGTTACTTATAAAACGTAAAAGCAAGCTGAAGTGGCCAGTTTGATTGAAGGGATTATACACTGGATGCGATAAAAAAAGGTAAATGTTACAGTTCTGCTGATCTAAGTTTAGACGTAGTTAGGCTGTCACACAGAAACCAATGTAACATTAAACTAACTCTACCGACGCATGCTTAGCTGGCCAATATCAGCCAACGGGCGAGCTAGTCCAAGTTAGGGAAACTGCTGTTAGCTAGCTAAGTTAGCTCGGAAACAGCCACCAAAAATCACAGCAAGTTGACAACTAGACATTCATCACAAGTTCACACAGAACTGTTCGCCGGGCTAAACTAGCAGAAAAATATCTGCAAACAGGAGACAAAAATAAACGATCCATCAGCCATACCTGATTCCGAACTGGGTTTTCCTCAGTGCCGGTCGGTAGCATGGTTCATTTTCATTGAAGTAGCGCCCGGCTAAAACACCTGACAATACGCATAAAAAAATTAGCAGAAGTCGGGCCATGTTCAGCGGATCCACAATCATATGATCAAGGTTCGACTTGAGCAAAGCATTTATACACGTCTGATTGAGGTTAGTTCAACAACCGTTCCGCCCACAGCTGCGAATAGCCGGCAGTTTGAAATAAAAATATCGCCATGCGATGCCACTTCCGGTTGTAGACAGGCGCAGGAGTTCGCATCCAAGAGGTGACAAACCATGTGCATTAGTAATGTCAACAGCACCGACATGACTGGGGTCAATGACGCGACATGCAGACTTTTGTGTCCGAGCGCAATATTTTGGTTTAAAATAATTTTAAATGATTCATAATAAGCGTAATTTTTTTCTAAAAAAACATGTTTAATTTGAACATATTTCCAGTTTATCATAAAAAATATATATTTAATGTTTTACCATCTCAAATCCTCAAAATGTCAGGTGAGCAACCGTCCGAGCCAGTTAGCACTATGTGAAATGTATTAAATATATAATTAAAAATATTAATTAATATCATATTAATATGGGGGCATAATTTTATATCGAAAACCTTTCAAATAAACAAAGTTTAATAGTTTAATTGATCATAAATTGTTTGGAAAACCAAAATACCCACCCCCTACAATAAAGAATCCATAAGTTACTTTTAATACCCAGCTCAACTACAAAATAGTAATGTAGTAGACACCATAAGGTATACAAAAAAAAAAGGGCACTTAGAAGAAAAAAGAGGGAAGTGTGTTTTTTTTTTTTTTAATACCCAGCTCAACTACAAAACAGTAATATTTTAGGCAGAGTAGACACTCTCAGATATACTTACTAAAAAAATCACTTAGGAAAAACGAGGGAACTGTTTTTTTTTTTTTTTCCAAGAAACTTTTGGTTGTGCCACCTGACATTTGGCTGGTGAAATAGCAAATACAGTTTAAAACTGTACTAAACCCTGTAAATGTTGTGCAACCATTAAGACGTGTTTAAACACACTCTTCCAACTTTAAAAATGTTCTAAATAAATTTATTTGAAGATTTATTTTTTAAAAAATTAAAAGGCTTATTTGCCATTGACCCACCTACATTGCCCATTTCCGCTCTAATTCTGGAGTGCATGTCCAACAGGTTCCCTTTTCTTTTTCCACTTTTCCTTGACCTCGCTGGAAAACGCCTCATGGGTCAAGAGCAAGTTGGGGTCAAATTTGAGGGAAATTGGATGCTCTGTCCTTCAGTACTTCATAAACTGGAGGACAATTGATAGCGACGTGACTGTTCCAGCAGGATCATTAAAGTGAATGATATGTCTGATGGCTACAGCTGCAGAGAATGTGGTCCATAATCGAATATGCCTTTGGTCCTGTATTTTCTGGCTGGAAGTTGATAAGTAGCTTAGAATCTAATTGTCCCCTTATGAACTCTGGAGCATCTTAATTCTTCTTTGATATTTTCTCACTCCGAGATGCTTGCTTGAACCAGAAGTTGAAGAATAAAAGTTCCACGAATAAATCGTAATCTGTCTCAAACAGCTGTAAAAAGGTAGAAATAAACAAGCATGAAATACTCAGATTCCCTACCATGCCATGGCTGACATCTGGCCTTAGACACCTTACCGCAGGAGTTCCTAACCAAATGCAGGCGAGTGTAGTTCCAGACTTTGGTTCCTGTTACAGCCGTTCACTATTACCAAGGTGAACAAGTAGCAGTTGGTAACCGCCAATGCTACAATGTTATTTTGCACTCATGTTCCTCAGTCATTGAACAGTTTCTGATTTTGCAGGCCTGGGAGGTTCATGCTGAGTAAAATTTTACCTTAATCGTCAAAAGCTGATCCGTCCATCCATTGTCAAAACCGCTTCTTCCTCACTTGAAACGCAGAGGAGCTGGAGCCTATCCCAGCCAACTATGGGCAAAAGGCAGGAACACACCCCAAACAGATTGCCAATCAATCGCAGGACACACGTAACATTCACTCGCATACTTAAACCTGTGAGAAATTTAGGGTCTCAAAGTGTATGTCAGATTACTTTTTTTTTTTTTTCAGGAGGAAATGCGTGCAAACTCAGGGAGAATATGCTAATTTTACAGAGAGACTCCTTGCTGCTGGGCAACAGTGCCACCCACTGGGCCTCCCCATGGAAAACAAATAATGCTTGAAATCAACCTACACATACAGTATATAACATTGCCTTGTACCATTAGTCAGTGACATTTGTTAGTAATGTTGACAGTGAAATGTTTTATGATGTGAGCCTGTGTGAATTATTGTAATTATACTGTAAATCAGGCCTGTGATAGTCAAATGCATGGTTTTAATTGTCTTAACCTAGATTGGTGGTCCGAAACCCTGTCTCTGGAGATCAGACATCCTGGAGGATCTCCCTCAAATACTTTATCACAACTGATTCTTTCAGAAAATGGTTAATCGCTGGCTGTTGAACAATGTCTACTTTAGTAACGTGGAAATGAAAAGCAGCGAGGACCGTACATTTCAAAGAAGGTTGGGGACCTCAGTCCTACATAAACCCCCAACAATCCATTTTATTGCAACAAGCTAATGTTCTGATGGACCATGTTTCATAAAGCAGGATTACAGAGATAACTGCTTAAATTCAGTTTGTGACAAAACTTGAACACAAATGGAAGAGCTATTCCAATGGAGTGTAGTACTAAGTGAGATTAGTGGGTTGGTGAGATTTGTTGAGCCTGTTAGCCAGGGTATTCAATAGCATGAAGATGGCTCTCTTGTGACCTACCATGGTAACTTGAGGTAGGGGTGGATCAAGGATTTTTCCCTTTACCCCCCCACCTTGAGCACAGCCGAACTGCTTTACCCATCCGCAAAACAACCTGCTCCCATCGACTCAGGAGGGAGATGCCACGGCACGATTTCTCTCCCTCATGATGACTAGCCCTCACTTCTTTACACGATGCAGCCGCACCACCACACGCTGCCTATGCCGTCAGAGGATCACGTAGTCAGCGTAAAATTTTATTTGTGCGGCTACATACGCCTGGCCGACTAGAAGCGTTCGCTATAGAGGGATGAACTAACGAATGTTAACTGGCTGAACCCTTATTATCCCTGGTGGGGCTGCCAATCTGAGCGACTGCCAACACAAATACCCGGATGTGGCTTTTTCACCAAAATTTCATACGCTTCCAGGACTGTCACACTACTAATGCGCAGCTTGGGTAACAGCATGACCGCAACAATTCAGCTATACCTGAGAAACTGCAAAGGGTATGAACGTTAAAATCAAGCCAAGAAAACATACTGGATGCATGAAGAATTAATACAGCTTCTACGGTCAGTATCGTACGGCAAAATATCCGTAATCATGCAGCTAATACAACTTTTCCCCCGCAGCTGCGCGAGATTTGAAGTGACCTGACCACCAAAGTATCCCATAAACCATCAGAAATGGGGCTTGATTGCAACATCTAAGTATTTTTTTTTGTACTGGCCTCGCCCATGCAGACCCCTTGCCACAGCCAGAGTGGAAGAAGGAAGAATTCTTTTCCGCCCCCTTCCCCATCATTCTGTGTCTGTGCCTGGCAATCCCACCTGTCCCCTCCCATTGTCATATTTTCAATGTCCCTCCAAGACCCCCGTTTATCATTCATTGGTTTTGCTCTCCATTTGAGTTTCTGTGTCCAAACAATATGAACTTTACTGTAGAGAACAGCCCACTTAGTTGCAGAATAAACTTCTGACAGCCCATTCTGGGGGCTCTTTTCCTCTGGTGCCAGGCAAAGGACCACACACTTCAGCAGTTGGTTTTTGTTTGCACAATTACTTCTCAATATTCACAATAAATTTCATAAAAGACTACTGGCTTTTATCTATCAATTCTACACCGGTAATGGCGTGGCTGGGATTAAAGCACCCGGCCATTGGGCTCATATGTATGGCAAGCCGTTTAAGCTTTAATTCACTTTTGGAGGATATCACAAATTAAATTACAACTAGTTAGAACTCAAATTCCTGATATCACTAATTTTATTCTAACTAGTTGTTATTTTTATTTCTGATATCAGGAATTCAATTTTAACATGTTAAAATCACAATTTCTGATATCAAGAATCCAATTTTAACGTGAAAATGACAATATCTGATATCAGGAATTCAATTTCAACTAGTTAGATTAACAACGTTTTTCTCATTCATTTCAATTGGAGCTGGAATATCTAATGTCAGAAATTTAATTCTAACTAGTTTGAATTCGAATTACTGATATCAGGAATTTAATTTTAACTAGTTAAAATAACAATTTCTGATATCAGAAATTCAATTTTAACTAGTTATAATGCGCATTTCTGATATCAGAAATTCAATTCTAGCTAGTTAAAATAACAATTCCTGATATCTGGAATTAAATTTTAACATGTTAAAATAACAATTTCCGATATCAGTAATTCAATTTTGGGTATCAAGAATTTAATTGAAATTTTTGATATCCACAATTGAATTCCTGATATCAGAAATTGTTATTTTAACATGTTAAAATGGAATTCCTGATATCAGAAATAATAATTTAAACTAGTCGGCATTGGATTTCTGATATTAGAAATACGCATTTTAACTAGTTAAAATTGAATTCCTGATATCAATAATTCGAATTCAAACTAGTTAGAATTGAATTTCTGATATCAGATATTCCAGCTTCCATTGAAATGAATGAGAAAAACGTTGTTAATCTAACTAGTTAGAATTGAATTCCTGATATCAGAAATTATAATTTTAACATGTTGAAATTTAATTTCTGATATAAGAAATTGTAACTAACATGTTAAAACTGAATTCTTGATATCAGAAATGGCCAATTTAACATGTTAAAATTGAATTCCTGTTATCAGAAATAAAAATAACAACTAGTTAGAATAAAATTAGTGATATCAGGAATTTGAATTCTAACTAGTTGTAATTTAATTTGTGATATCCTCCAAAAATGAATTAAAGCTTAAACGGCTTGCCATACATATGTCCAATATCATGGGCAAGCAGTTCAGGGCCCTGAGGACCAGCCTCTATCCAGATTTTTACACCCACTGATTAACAGAGCAGATTGGATGGACAAGCATGTATTTGCTCATATATTAGATCAAAGAAAAATACTCCATTTAGGGAGAGAACTCCTGAGTGGTCACTCATTTTGAAGAAATTCAGCAGAAATGCCGTATTTTGTAATTGATGAAGAAATTCAGAATTATTTCATAATTGGTGAATACATAAAGGCCAGAGGCTGGTGTGAAAACCAGGGACAGGTATGGCTCTCATTGCCAACCGCTGTGCTTTATTCATGCAAAAGGTTTTGTTCAGTAAGCTTTACATACACTGCCAGTCAAAACTATTTGAACACTTAAGCAGTTATAAGTCATGCAAAGTCCCTGAAGTGGCACAATGCAGGAGTTAAATAGTGAGGCTCGTATATTTAACATGTGAGCAAATTACTGCAGTTTTCAACAAAAGATTTAAAATCAACTTAAAGTGGTGCAAAGGCCAAGAAATAGAATGAATAAATAAATAAAAATCAAAAGTGCAGCCCATCCTTGGGAACTTCCAGAGAAGTGTATGGTACCTTCCAAGCCAACTGACCTTAAAGAAAAAAGAGCTGAATCAACGTTGCAGTTACTAAGGAAAAAGGCGATCTCTTTGATAAATCTACCATTTTTGCCCCCTGAAACGATAAGCATTCAAATTTCATTTACCCATCTACATAGTAACAATGACTTCTGCCATACTCTGAATTCCTTTATTGAAATGATTAACCGTTCATCTGAAGAGGCGCATTTTGCGAGTGATTGCAATGTTACCATTGCAAATACCCACAGCAGTGACTGTGATGGCACTATTACAAACAGCAACAGTAAAGGTGCACAAGGTGACGGAATGATCTTCACCGGCCTGAACTGGTGAAATGTGAAAAAGAAGTTCATGTGACCCCATCGTGATCTCCCACTCTCTGACGTTACTTTTTTCTGTTCTGTGGCGGTCTGGCTCAGATATTCTCTCTGTGTCTGCGCTGAACTCTTATTGCAAAAGGATGCTGCGTCTTATAATCTTTGTTAAACAAGAGCAGGTCAATGTCACAATGTAATGGTTAGATTTTACTACAATTAGGTTAACTGGGGTCACCACAAGAGGTTAATTTTCATGGGGCCTTTCTTTTTGTGTCCCCTAAGTACTCCATAGAGAAAATTACAAGTTTTTGGCTATATAAACAGCATGCCATTGGCTAAATTATAGTTAAAATTTACCCAAATGCTGCACTGAATAACGTTGCATGATTAGACACAGCTAGCTAGACAGTTCATAAAGCTAAGACGTTAGATCTTAAGATAAAGTAACCACATCATAATTGATTATTAACAAGACAAGTGTCATCATGATCACCCGCCACGATCAAGGGCCATAACTCAGCAGAAATAAAAGCTTCGACATCCATTTTCAAACTCTACGTAGATCACGAATAAGCTTATAAAATGTCATGCATCAAGGTATAATAGTTGTAAGAGCCATATTATGATTTTCTTATTTTGTTTCCATGCCGTGACGTCACTCTAAAACCACGCGCAGGTTATTTAGGGAGGTGGTTAATCAGCGGCAGGTGTTGCTGAGTGATGGAGACGAACAGTCTTTTGACTGTGATTGTGCCAACTGATGTTTGCGGAATAGTTTTTTTTCTTTATCTTAATTGTTCCTGTGTTTGAGAGGCAACACGGATGTAAGAATAAATTACTACTTGTTTCAACGTGGACATATTGCTTGGACATCAGTTATCATACACCACACGTCAGAAGTTGGTTCTTTTTTAATTCAGCAACCAGTAGAGCCAAGTGTATTGGGACATTGCCTCTACAATTTAGTCAAAAGACTCGCTCTGGACCACGATTGGGTTTGTATTGTTCCACGGTTTGCTACGGACGGCGTCGGCGGCCAGCGGAGATCAGCGTCGGAGCGGAAGCGTTGCAGCGAGGACAGCGTCGTCGGGCAGCGGAGGTCAGCGCGGAGTGGGGACAGCGATCCGCGATCAGCGTCTGCAAAGAGCCTGTGATCGATTCCTACCCGGAGCAACTGGGGCGCTCACCTGCGGAGGACATCGGCATCGGACGGCGGGCAGCGGAGATCAGCGTCAGCTGACCAGGCGGAGCCACGGGAGGACGCACCTCAATCACTGATCTACAGCAAGTGTGGTTAGTGGTCGATAAGCGGCGCAGCGCCAATTCAAATCAATGGCCATTGTTTTAAAGTGTGCACACTAAACAAACACTAAATCAAATACATTGGTAGCAAGCGCCTTAAAAAGACTTTACGTGTAAGGGCGTATTGTTTGTTGCTGTTCTGACGATCATCACTGAAAGTTGACTTTATTTGCCATGGAGGAGGAGGCGCCGACTTGCGGTGACAATGGTGGGGTTACTGAGGGTAAGACTGAGCAAAAACGCATCGTCAAAATGACACCCAAAGCGTATTTGCATAAAATAGAGGGTTTACAGGAGCAGCGCAAATCAAAGCTGAATAAACTGTCTAACTTAAAGGAGACGATTATTGCTTTGGTAAATGAGGAGAAATATGAAAAGCAGGTGGTACAAGATCATGTTTGCCAATTCATGAGTGTGTACAAGGAAGCAAAAAATGCACATGACATGTTGTTGAGTTTGTTGCCTAAGGCAGAAGCAATTAAACACCAAACCTGGTATAACGCAAAAATGCTGAATTATGATGGGTTTGCTGATGAAATCAACAAGGTTCTTTCTGGTGTTATTGACAGTAATGTGGTTGAAATTGGGGTTTCTATTACTGCTCATAACAATGAAAATAGTGACTCTGATGATGAGGTCTGTGTTGAACCCCATGACAGCATTTCAAACGTTCACTCTGATGATGAGGTCTGTGTTGAACCCCATGACAGCATTTCAAACGTTCACTCTGATGATGAGGTCTGTGTTGAACCCCATGACAGCATTTCAAACGTTCCTTCCAATGTTCAAACTGCACAAAGGTCCACCACTTCAAGGCAAAGCAAAAAATCATCTACCTCATCAGCACGCATTAAGGCAGAGGCGGAAAGGGCTGCACTCATAGCTCGTGCTGCGGCGCTAAAAGAGATGCACGCCTTGGAGGAGCAAGCTGACGCTTTGAGGAGGAAAAGGGAACAAATGGAGTTGGATGCTCAAATAGCAGCCAGCGTTGCAAAAATATCAGTTTTACAAGATGCCAGTAGCAGTGTTGCTGGCAAGAGGTCTGACGGCACGGACTCCTATTTTAGACAAGGTGCTAGGCCTAAAAGGGTGGCAACTATTGGTAACAGGGAGGAGTCCTCACAGCCGCATCAGTCATCAGAGCATCATTATAAGGCTGCAGCTCCTACGGAACCTTCCAACCCTCAGCAAAGCAAACATCCATGTCAAACAGCAACTCTGGACCTCAATGAATGCCCAACAAGGAAAAATGTACCTCAAGCAACCTTGTTATCTCCAAACGATAACCATTCTTCAGATCCCTACAATATACTGCAAAGGCAAAATGAGATAATGGCAATTCTTGTTCAATCACACACCTCTCAGTTCCTACCACAAAGACATATTCCGTATTTCGATGGTGATCCTTTGCATTTCCAATCATTCATTAGGGCATTTGAGCATTGTGTGGAGGCAAAAACAAATGACTGGGGTGACCGTTTATATTATCTTGAGCAGTTTACTAGGGGACAGCCAAGAGACCTGGTGCGTAGTTGCCTACATATACCACCTGTGAAAGGTTATGCTTCTGCCAAAGAGCTGTTGGAAGAACACTTTGGAAACCCTTTAAAGGTCACAGCAGCTTACATGGATAAAATCATTGCCTGGCCCAACATCAAATCTGAGGATGTAAAAGGTCTCCAAGCATACGCACTTTACTTGCGGGAATGCTCAAATGCCATGGAGGGATTGCACTACTTAGAAGAGCTAAACATGCCGGCTAACATGAAAGCGCTCATACAGAAGCTCCCATACAAGCTCCCATACAAGCTCCGTGATCAGTGGAGAGTAAAAGCCTGTGACATCATGGACAAACAAAAGCAAAGAGCTCATTTCACAGACATTGTGAAATTTATTGAACAACAGGCCCGAATTGCTTCTGATCCTGTTTTTGGAAACATCCAGGATACTCCTCCAGTTAAGACAGCAGTCAAACCCAAGCCTCAACCTCAGGTAAAATCACAGTTTAAAAGAAACAGTTTTGCGACTCACGTGTCAGTTGCAACTGAATCTAAATTGGATCAACAGACAAATACATTTCGGAGTAAAAATATCTCCAACCAACAGAGCATCCCCACACCCTGCCTCTATTGTTCACATGGGCATCAATTGGGAAAATGCCCACAACTGGGAAAAAAGACACACAGAGAGAAGCTTAACTTTCTAAAGGAAAAGGGTTTATGTTTCGGCTGCCTGTGCACAGGGCACTTGAGTAAGAGCTGTGTGAGGCGCATTTCTTGCTCACACTGCAACGGAACTCATCCCAGTATCCTACACATCCATAGAGGGGAAGTTGGAAGCCTTGGAGATAATAGCGAACCACCAAAGGTTAATTCTGAGATCCATACTCCATCATCTACTTGTGGCCATACAGGGGCTGGCAACAGTAATGGCATCCTTCCAATCTTGCCTGTTCAAGTCAAATGCTCAAAGGGAAGCAAGGTAATACAGACTTACGCCTTTCTGGATCCAGGAAGCACAGGCACTTTCTGTTCAGAACAGCTGGCGAACAGGTTAAAAACAGAAGGTCGAAAAACAAAGATCCATTTGCGCACCATGGGTTATAGCAAGGCGATACCCAGCTACGTTATTAATGGCTTGGAAATCTCTGAGTTTACTGGTAATCAGTTTTTCAAACTTCCTGATGTATTCACCCAAGAAGAAATGCCTGTGTCTACAGATAACTTGATCAGTGAAGTAGAGCTGGATAGGTGGCCTTACCTGCAAGGCATCCGGATCCCTTGGATAGCCGCTAATGTGGACCTATTAATTGGCACCAATGCCTCCAAATTAATGGAACCGTGGGAGGTTATTAACAGCCACGGAGATGGACCGTATGCTGTCAGAACCCTACTGGGGTGGGTTATTAATGGGCCTTTACAAGGCAGTGACAAGCATAGTAGGAGCGGCTGCCCCACAGTAACAGTTAATCGCACAGCTGTAGACAGGTTGGAGGAACTGCTTATTAATCAGTACAATCATGATTTTAATGAGAAGAGTGCTAAAGACCAAAAGGAGATGTCCAGAGATGAAATGAAGTTTATGGAACTTGTGAAGGGCTCTGTTCAGCTACAAGATGGGCACTACCAACTGAAGCTGCCCTTCAAATCAGAGAACGTTGCCTTGCCAAACAACATCTGTGTTGCTAAACAACGTATTCGTGGCCTGGAAAGGAAACTCCAGAGGAATGAAAAGTTTCATGCTGAGTACACAAACTTTCTCTCTGATGTCATCAACAAAGGTTATGCGGAACAGGTGCCACAACAACAGTTGGAGCCACTAGAGGGAAAGGTGTGGTACATACCCCACCATGGCGTGTATCACCCCAGGAAGGGCAAACTACGGGTAGTGTTTGACTGTGGAGCGGCGTTTAAAGGGGCCTCACTCAAGAGTCAACTTCTGCAAGGTCCCAACCTAACCAACTCCTTGGTAGGAGTCCTCCTACGGTTCCGACAAGAGTCTGTGGCTATAATGGCAGACATAGAAGCTATGTTCCACCAAGTCAAAGTGGCAGAGGAGCACAGGGATTTCTTAAGGTTCCTGTGGTGGCCTGGAGGGAATCTAAAGCAGGATCTGATGGAGCATCGCATGACTGTACATTTATTCGGGGCAGTATCATCGCCAAGCTGCGCATGCTTTGCTCTCCGAAAGACCGCCGAGGACAATAAGCACAGCTTTCCAGTGGAAGTGATTGACACCCTTAATAAAAACTTCTACATGGATGATCTCCTGAAAAGCCTGCCCTGTAAGGAGGATGCCATTGTCATGATTGCGAATCTCAGGTCTGTCTGCCAGAAAGGAGGGTTCAATCTCACACAGTGGATTAGTAGCAGCCGGAAGGTGCTACAAGGCATTCCAGAACAACATAAAGCAAAAGCCCTGTGCAAACTCGATCTGGACAGAGATAAGCTGCCAATGGAGAGGGCCTTAGGTCTTCAGTGGTGCGTCGAGACAGATACCTTTATGTTCAAGTTGAAGATAAAGGAGAAGCCCCACACTAAGCGTGGCATGCTGTCTATAATCAGTTCTGTCTACGACCCGTTAGGATTTCTAGCACCACTCGTGCTCACTGCCAAGCGCTTGTTGCAGGAGTTATGCAGACAGAAGTGTGACTGGGATGACCCAATACCCCAAGCCTTCCAGCACAAGTGGGACAAGTGGCTTGCCGATCTTGAGAAGGTGGCAGATTTAAAGATCTGCCGTTGCATTCAGCCCAGTGGTTTTGGTGGTATTGAAACTGCTCAATTGCATCACTTCTCCGATGCTAGTGAGTATGCTTATGGTACTGTCACCTACCTCAGAATTGAGAACACTGAGAAGATGGTTCATGTGGCTTTCCTTTTCGGCAAGGCCAGAGTGGCTCCCCTAAAGACTGTTACCATCCCTCGCCTGGAACTCACGGCTGCCGTTATTGCCGTTAGAGTGGACAAAATGCTTCAGGCTGAGCTACAGCTTCCGCTGAGGAAATCAGTCTTCTGGACAGATAGCACGTCAGTACTCAAGTACATAAAAAACGAAGATAAGCGGTTCCAAACCTTTGTGGCTAACAGAGTCACCACTATAAGAGACCACTCGGACGTGTCACAATGGCGATACGTCCCCACATCACAAAACCCTGCTGACAGTGCTTCGAGAGGATTGAAGGCAGAAGATCTGTTTAATCAGAAATGGATTGTGAGCCCAGTGTTTCTATGGGAGCCTAAGGAAAGGTGGCCAGAAGCTCCTGTGGATGTTAATATCCCTGCTGATGACCCAGAGGTTAAAAGAAACCTTGTGGTGAATGCCACTGTTTTCGATGCTGAGGATGCTACTCACCAGCTGATAACGCATTTCTCTGACTGGCAGAGATTGAAAGTGGCAGTGGCATGGATTCTTAAACTGAAGAAAGTCCTGCAAACCCTGAGTCAGAAAAGAAGACAGTTACAGCTTTTAAGTAACGGTGGTAATGGATCAACTTTGCTAGATGTACATAGCCAGATGCAAGCTGTGAGAGCTTCATTGGGAAGCCAGAAGGTGTCGCTTGAAGACCTCACCGAAGCGGAGAATTCTATAATTTCATTCTGTCAGCAACAGAAATTCAGCAAAGAAATTGCCACATTAATCTCTGGAAAACCAGTACAGAAGAACAGCTCCATCTTTAAGCTGGACCCTACGCTGGACGGAGGTCTTCTAAGAGTTGGGGGTCGACTGAACAGGGCAGCAATTCCTGAAGACCTAAAACATCCCCTCATCTTATCTAAAGACCAGCACATCTCGGGTCTTATCCTCCGCCACTTCCACGAACAGCTGGGTCACGGAGGAAGGAATCATATACTTTCCTCTGTCAGGAGAAAATATTGGATCACAAACGCCAATTCTGCAGTGAGAAAGATCACTACTAAATGCAGATTCTGCAGACTTCACAGAGGGTTGACTGGTGAACAAAAAATGGCAGACCTGCCCGCAGAGAGAGTTGTCCCAGATCTTCCTCCCTTCACAAATGTTGGGGTAGATTACTTCGGGCCCATCAACGTCAAAAGGGGACGTAGCATTGTAAAACGTTATGGAGTAATCTTCACTTGCATGACAAGCAGAGCTGTTCATCTGGAAGTCGCCTACTCCCTCGATACAAGCTCATGTATCCACGATGTCCGGAGATTCATCTGTAGGAGAGGACAAGTTGCTCACATGAGATCGGATAATGGAACCAACTTTGTGAGCACAGAAAGAGAGCTGAAGGAGGCCTTCGCTTCTCTTGACCAAACCATCATTGAAAGATCTCTGGCACAAAAGGGAATAAAATGGAGTTTCAACCCACCGGCTGGATCTCATTACGGGGGTGTCTGGGAGCGCATCATCCGAATGATCAGAAGGGTCCTGAGCTCTGTGCTTCAACAGCAAACACTTGACGATGAAGGCTTTCAAACTGTGTTGTGCGAGGTGGAAGCTATGTTGAATGATCGTCCCATAACCAGACCCTCAGACGACCCAAATGACCTAGAGGCATTGACTCCAAATCATCTGCTCCTATTGAAAGGAAAACCAGTTCTTCCACCAGGACTGTTTGACAAAAAAGATCTCTATACAAAGAGAAGATGGAGACAGAGCCAATATATCGCAGATCTCTTCTGGAAAAGATGGGTTCGCGAGTACTTACCGTTACTGCAAAAGCGACAAAAGTGGACAAAGGAAAGAAGATGTTTCATACCAGGAGACATCGTTGCAGTGGTGGATTCTTCAGCACCAAGAGGATCTTGGATACTTGGGAGAATACTGAAAACCTTTCCTGATAAAAAGGGTCTTGTACGGTCAGTGAGTCTTCAAACAAAAAGTAATGTAATTGAAAGACCCGTGACTAAAATCTGTCTTCTATGTGAAGGTATAGGCTAAAGGAATTTTGAGTGTAAATTTTGCCTGAGTCATGAGTACTTAAAGGTGTAATTTTTGTATTTATGTTCTGTTTTGGTGTATGTGGCTCTATTTTTATTTTTTATTGTATGAATTGCTCTGTTTTCATGTACCAGTAGCAATTAGGGGCTGGTGTGTAAGAGCCATATTATGATTTTCTTATTTTGTTTCCATGCCGTGACGTCACTCTAAAACCACGCGCAGGTTATTTAGGGAGGTGGTTAATCAGCGGCAGGTGTTGCTGAGTGATGGAGACGAACAGTCTTTTGACTGTGATTGTGCCAACTGATGTTTGCGGAATAGTTTTTTTTCTTTATCTTAATTGTTCCTGTGTTTGAGAGGCAACACGGATGTAAGAATAAATTACTACTTGTTTCAACGTGGACATATTGCTTGGACATCAGTTATCATACACCACACGTCAGAAGTTGGTTCTTTTTTAATTCAGCAACCAGTAGAGCCAAGTGTATTGGGACATTGCCTCTACAATAGTTTCAGAGAAATCTTGTCCCCATTGTGGCCCCAACGGACGGACACACTGACCCCAATCCAATCTCTCCCGGTCCTACTTGTTGTGCAGGGGATAATTACATCTCTGGCATTGCGCTGTAGCTAGCAACAATGACATGGCATAGGTTCAATAATGTAATGTGTAAGGTGGTGAGGTGAAAACAATTGTATAACCTAAATTTTTTCTGGTAACCAGACATTTCAGCTGGTGTTGTCATCACGGAAAAAGCGAGAAGTATCTTCATAATGCCAAATGTTGCTTATTCATGCCAAGACGCAAGTATGCCCCGCCCCACACTGCCTGTTTGGCAAGTACTCTTTAAATTTTCCATGTGTGTTGGTTAGGTTCGTGCAGGAAGAGTAAGAAAAGTTAGGGCAAGAATATCCGGGTAAGGCAATCAGAGGCAGAGTAGGGTGGGTGATGCTTTCTACATTCTAGGAAATAAAATATTGCCTCCACTACAAGATGCATTTGAAACTGACTTTGTAGGTCACTTTTCAAACTGTGATGTTCAAGCTCTTTCAAAATTGAGCCAGTGAAGTGCCCTGCAGGGAGTCAAGTGACTAGATACAGGACAAGAACACTTCGGGGGCCGATCAGATTTCTGCTGGGGCCAGAGCCCCCGCGACT
This sequence comes from Gymnothorax reevesii, assembly GCA_029721435.1. NCBI lineage: Eukaryota > Metazoa > Chordata > Actinopteri > Anguilliformes > Muraenidae > Gymnothorax > Gymnothorax reevesii. The sequence goes on from CM056581.1 coordinate 35,681,662, forward strand.
CCACCCATGATTTATGGCATCTCCAATGGCAGGGATAGGAACTGTCAAGCTAGCTCACTCAAAACCCGGCTCATGTTGAAGTTGCTTCATAATGCACCCCACTGGTTTTACATAGTGCAATAGTCATGCAACTAAGAAATCCTGCTTTGTGATTTACCCGCCTAGAGTTAAGCACTAGATCGATAACCTACTTTTGACCATCAGTGACTGGCTAAGATCCTGAATTAATGTGAATATGATAACCAGATTAAACTAGGCTTATGCCATCGGAGGAGACGGCTTGGGGTATATCCCCGAATGCCCCCAATCCTCAAATTCCCCAATCCTTGAATAGACTTGCATTTGAACTTAGTTTCAGGTCAATCGGACAAATGGTTCTGAAGATATGGCCATAATGGTAATTTTCAATCACAAAGCGCCACCTGGTGGAAAAATATTGAACCATACAGGTATGATGTCATCATGTGACACGTTGTGAGGTCATGACCTTGCAGTTGTACATAGTTTCATGTAAATTGGGGAAATGGTTCCAAAGATATAGCAAAAATGGTGAATTTTTTGTGACAAACCTCCACTTTGAGTCAAAATTTTGAACCAAACGGGTCAAATGTGGGACACATCCTCGGGTCATGACTTTTCATTTGCACTTGATTTGAGGTCAATCAGACAAATATTTCCAAAAATATGATAAAAAAACAGTGATTTTTCAGTTTTTGGCCCTTGATGGCCAATCTAGAAATTGTAAATTGTCCAAAATCAAATGAGTTCTTCCTCTTCATGATACTTCCTTATATGCAAAACATGAAATTTCTAATTGAAATATTACTGAAGTTATCGAGTTAACACGTAGTGCGGCGCGGCGGCGGTCGGACCAAAAACATAATATCCCCGAAGCACCGTTCAGGGATATAATAAGGGGTATTTTCATGGGCGTAAAACTAATTTTACAATGCATTCAGTTGACAAAAACAAGCTGACGGTTTTCTGATCTTTAATAGCATGGTCCAGGTTTATCATTCATCACAAGCCCTTCTATTGGCCCCCATCCCACATCACTTTCCACCAAAACCCTCCATTTACAAACTGATCTAAACATATTACATTTCGTCCTTTATGGCCCATCCATGCCAGTGGTGGAGACCGAATCCCTCTACTTACCCATGATCTCATTTCAAAAACCCATTACATGCCTCATTTTCCACAGATATAGCATTAATTGAACATATATTTTGGAAGAATAAAAATGGGGGAAAAAAAAAGGACTCGTCTCCTGACAAATTTTCAACCAATCCCGACAACCAGCCCAATATCTGGAATATCACCATGAAAGAAAAGAAGGTAAAGGAAGAGTTATACAAAGACAGTAAAAGGCTGCAAAAAAGTGAATCACATGAGGAATAAAGTGGCCGAGAGCATCTTTTGTTGATTGGGATCTAATCTTGGTAATGTACGGTTAAAGAAGGACATGGAAACTCCAGATTCAGAAAGTAAAAGTCCTTTGCAGCATTCATTTTGCACGATAGCCAGATATGTTCATTAACAATTCCAAGTTAATGAAATAAGCAAGCTGAATCCATGAGTAGAAGAAACATGGCAGGGCTTTTATTGTCTGACCCCTGGACTTCCCACCACCGATAACTAGTGCCTGCTTGCACATGGCAGAAGACAGCAGAGAATCGACAGGCCGGGAAATTAGGGTCGAAGGTCAGGTTAGACCAGTCGTCTCCTCTTGCAGTCTCGCTCCATGAGATCCCCAGAGGGGGGATCCGCTGCTCCCAAGGGGGACACCAGGTTGAGCAAGGGTTCCTCGGAGGCCTGACCAAACAGGGCCATAAGCATGGCCACCCCGAAACCAGTGGCCCTCTCGCCCTGGGGAGAGAAACACGTCTCAGTCCAGCCACAGGGGAATGTATTATTAACTATGACTGTGGGTGGTCAGCGGGTGGTTATAATTTTCCTTCTCAATCAGACATAGAGTGCGTATGTGCAAATGTGTCGGTGAGTGTGCGAGTCTCAGCGTGTGAGGGTGTCTCTCTATGTGTGTGTCCCTCTGTCTATTGGTTGCGTGTCAGTGTGGACTTCACCCATCTGCTGGCAGTTAAAAGGTTTGAGATAGGCTACGTATCAAAACCAGTGGACGTTATGTCTCAGCTTGGCACAAGCTCAAAACTGCAAAAGGGTAACTGAGAACCACAAAATCCTGAGTAGTGAAAACAACAAACAACTGCACTGGATCAAATTTGGTCAAATTGAGGAAAAAGTCTGTATCAGAGGGACACTGCAGGACACAGTTAGATTTTGTATCAGAGGCACACTGCTGGACACTGCTAGAATTTTTTTGTCAAAGGGACACTGCTTAAGTTTTTGTCAAAGGGACACTGCTAAAGTTTGTGTCGGAGGGACACAACAAGAGTGCATGTCAGAGGGACACTGCTAATGTTTGCTTTGTGTGAGAGGGACAGTGCCAGTGTTTTTCCACTTTTGAGAGAGGGACACTACTGGTGCTTGTATCAGAGGAAAACCGTACAAGCCCAAATGTTAAATTCAAATGAAAACTGAAAGAAGTGATTGAAGTTTTTGACCTGTATTACACTGAAGATAATAAAACAGCACATTGTTTAGCATATTCATTAATTTTTCTACACACATTTCAATCTTGATCATTGCAATATATTAAAAAAAAAAAAAAAAGTATTTAAAACTTTGTAATGTTGCCATTCCTTTTCACAACAATTAAGCACAAGGTGTCTTCAGTTCCCTATACTGGCCAAATTTGTAGGTTGGCTAGGTTACTCGCATCCATTTCAGGCTGTCTAGATGACCAGATTACCGCCTATTAGGCACTGACATAACCCTGTACCATGACAGAGTATGGCTTAAGAACTTGTTGCTGGCAACAGTCTGGATGGTCCTTTTCTTCTTTGCCCTGCAGTTCAAGGCATCCACTTTTTCCAGAAAAGACCTAACCCCATGATCCATCTGACTACAATACACGTTTCCAATGTGAGATGGTCGACTGCTGACAGCTCCCAGTCCAAAGAAGACAACGGCATTTCATCAGCCATCCTCTCAGCACAGCAAGTTTTAACTGGCTTGTGTGGATGTAACTACATATTGGCAGTAATTGCGAGCCCATGCGATTTTATCACCTATAGAAGAATGATGGTTTTGTATGCAGTGCTGTCCATGTAATTCTAGATCCCAGGGATTCAGCATAGGCTTGCACTCCTGTCTGTTATGCAGAGCAACTCCTCCAGATTCTTTGAACCTCCTAAAAATAAATGTCCAAATGTTTTCCTGTCCCATCTTTTTCAAACTAGTCAATGATTTTCTCATGCATTTGAGGGCAAATTAGCAATCCTTGGCCCATCTTCGCTCCTTAAGGACAATACCTTTCCTGGATGCTGCTTTTGTACCAGATCATGTTTACAGTCCTGCTGATATCATTTGTTTCAAATAACATCATAATTAATTTTTTTTTTTTTAACCTCATCACTAGTCATGAAGTGCTCCTTTACCAACTTTTTTTTTGATCGCTTTGCAGGCATGAATGGATGAACATTTACTAATAAAATGAGGCTGACCAGACATGACATTAAATATTATGTTTTCACACTGTCTGCAATTAAATACAAGTGACAGTAAATTTAAAAATCAGCGCTGTCTGTCTTCTGTGCATTTTCCACATTGTCCCAGCCTTTTCCTTGTTGAGGTGTTATGAGCGGGACACAGCTTGTGTGTGTGTGTGTGCGCGCGTGTAAGATAGACTCACAGCATGTACAGGAGCGGCGATGTCCACATGCACCCACACTCCGGGCCAGTCGAACCCCAGATGGGAGGCAATAAAGAGGCCAGCACAGGAGCTCTGTGCGTTCTCACGGTCCTGTCGCACAAAGACACACACATACAAACACACAAAAGAAATGAGCACAGAACCACTACACTCTGACCCTGTACACACAACCACAAAATGCCAACAGACCTGTTTACCACAGGGAGGAGCTGATGCTGAGGGGTGAAATGGAGATTCAGGAAGTATAAATCTTCCCCAGTATTTTATACTACACTGAACAAAAATATAAATGCCCCATGTCAAATTTTTGAGTTTTTATTAACATTAGGGTTATGCAATATATGAAGCGAATCAAAATTAATTTTTGTTAATGACTTATCTTCAGATCACCGCCCATTACATATTGATATTGGCATCTGCAAAGGAGTGACAATCCGTTGAACACATCAATCCAGAACATCCCAAAGATGCTCTATGGGCGACACGTCCGGCGAATACGCCGGCCAGTCCAGAACTGGAAAGTGCTCTGCTTTAAGGAACTGCATGCAGACCGCTCTGGTGGACATCCCTGCATCCAGCATTCCAATGGCACTTTCCCACATGACCCGAGACATCTGAGGCCTGATGACTTTTGATAAAATTTGACATTTTGGGGTGGCCTTTTACTGTCCCCAGTATAACGAGTGTCAGATTACTGCTCATTCTGTCTGATCACTGTCTGGAAATGCCACACCCATGTACTGAGTGAAATCACTGCATCACTGAGCAAATACTCAATGACAGAGAGATGGAGAAAAACAAAAATGGTACAAAAATCAAGAGAAATATCCCTACTGTACAAGTAAAAGTCAGCATATGCTCACTTAGAGTTGTTAAATCCACGTGGCATCAATATTTGACATGGGGTGTTTATATTTTTGTTCAGTGTAATTACCTGTACATAAGCTCATCAGTATGATTCTTTAGCCTAGACACAGACCTAAGGAGTGATGTAGCTGGTTCTGGAACGTAGTGATCCAAGGATTACACATCTGCTGTCGAGTGGCATGAAAGCTTAGTCATAAAGCAAAATCCAGGGTTTCCTGCAGCGCTATATAGTTAGGGCGGCCGCCTTGACAACAAATGCCCCCCACCTTGACTACGTACCCCCGAAAAAAAATAAATAAAAAATCTGCTGCATCCACGAATGCATACACAGTTAGCGGCCGGCATCTGTTGGTTAAATATGTTACTGCGCCATCTATCACCTGTTGCTACGCAAACATTATTTCATTTTATTTATTTATTATTATTTTTTCATCAGGAAGAAGCTAATTATCTGGATATACAATAACCGGTCGTCGTCGTGGGAAGGACATGTAGAGGTAAGAAAAAGTGTTTCCTATCAACTGCTTGCCCACATATTCTGTTTCATTAAGATAGGCTATATGCGATTCGTTTAGTTTCTTATCAAGGCTATCCATGTGTTTGGGCGTGGCTCTCTGCTATGTTTGACAATTGCGCATGGTTTTCTCGAGTGCACAGTAATGGATGGGATACAGCAGTCAAAAACATCAGAGTACTTTATTCAAAGAAGCCGGCCTACTTCACCATCCGCGTGTAATTAGATCTCGTAATTACGAGATAAGGTGTATATTTTTTTATATCCTGTGAATGCAATGAGCTTCAGTACATAATACCATTCTCTCTCCAAACATAACCACAACCACAAAGCATTTGGGGCATTGAAGTAAAACAGAGAACAAATACATTTTCCGTTCATGCATTAATTGCAGTTTAACCTTTAGGGACGGTTGTGCGCATTTTATGCGCTTTTCATTCTTTTTTTTTTTTTATAATTTTGGCTGTGTTCATGCATGTAGCATGAATTTTGGTAAGATTGTGTTTTTATTTGATCTTGTTATTTCCAGCTCAGTTCTTACAGTAAGGCTAAAATATACTGTGTACAAGAAAGTGTTACATTCAGACTGTTGAGCGCAAAAAATGCACCATATAAACGCATTCAAACTGCAATCTTTGATCCCACTTCCATGAAAGCATAATACATGCATTTTATTATATCTGAGTGTCAATCAATTAAGTTACAAGACTACTTTGTCACTTTGTTATTGCACCTTCACTGCTATGTTTACTTATAAAGAGTAAATAAACGCTGACTGCTGCCGCCCACCCCCCCCGTTAGTCACCACCTTGACTAACGGATTTTCTGCAGGAAACCCTGAAATCACATGAAATGCTGGTAAGGATCTGACACCTGACTACAGATTAGGAGTTCTTATACCTGGCACATAAACAGATTAGGAGTTCTTATACCTGGCACATAAACAGATTAGGAGTTCTTATACCTGGCACATAAACAGATTAGGAGTTCTTATACCTGGCACATGAAAAACTGATAGTGGTTACAAGTCTAGTTCCTTAGGAGATTCAGTGTGTGCTGCATTTTGTCATTCAGCTCAATACAGTTCTGGTAAGACACCGAGATGTATTTGACAAAGCCTCACTGGGGTTAACAAATTTTCACTGACTCGTGGTGCCAGTCAGCTGATCTCCTGAAGCAAGACTTGCAAAAAAAGAACTAACTCAGCAGTGTTGTACAATTCCTTAGATCAGACTACCTCTCGCATCGCTGAGGAGAACTGCAGCAAACGCTACATCATTAGTAATATAGGAAAATGAATCATTTCAGAAATGCTACTGAAAAACATTTTCCAATCACCTCCGATAAAAGGGAAGATGAATCAAAAATGACCATTTGAAATATCATGCACTTGATATAAAAATGCAGGTCAGATGTACTTTGAGTGTTTGAGCACTGTAAACAACACGAGAACATCACAAGACATGACACTAGCAGAGTTCATAGTCCATAAGTGAGGAGCTACAGTAGAGCTGCTTCAGGCCCTGTCTCAAACAAATTCCCATTCATTTCATTCAAAAGGAAGATGGGACAGACATTGTATCATAAGGGTATATTTTGGAAATAAGCTCCTTTTCCTTTATTAAAAATAAAAAAAAAAGAGAATCATCCCAACTGTGCCCCTGAAAACAGTCCATATTCAGTTAGTCCATAACCATTTGGATGCTGACAATGTTACAGTTATTTTAGCGGTCTCAGAGCGCGGATCTTCAGCTTTAATATGTGGGCTATAGACATCCATAGTGGGTGAAAACCGTAGGAATTGAAGCATTTTTTAATATGTGTTCCTGCCCACTTCAAGGAACCAAAAGTAACTGTGGCCGCGCAGCTGTTCCATGGTCAGGTGTGTGTTATTCCCCCATTATTTCCATTTACAAGTGAGCAGATGAAATGTACAGCGTTGATTAAAAGTTTGACACTCGCATTTGGAATCTGTCACAGTAAACTCTCAATATGGATTCTAATGAGCCGTCACTGCCAGTGAAGCCAGCTTTCATTAGGCAGAAAAATTAAAGCATTTCAGAGAAATGGCAAAAACATCAGGTAAGGCCAAATCTACCATTGGCTTCACTCTAGAAGATGAAGAACGCTCTAATGAGCTCAGAAACACCAAAAGGCCCAGAAGACCACAGATACCCAAGGCAAAGGACAAAGGAATACTTATCCTGCAAGAATCTTGTGGGCTCTAATCTGCCTTGGGGCCTTTCTGTGGAAGTTAGCATGGGTTCTCTTTGGGAACTCCAGTTTATCCTCAAGGTTCGGAAGTCACGTTAGCAGCTTTGCCTGTCGCACCGGCATGTTGGGCTAATTAGGCCCATAATGTGCAAGTGCATGGCTTAAGACTCCTGTAACAGATTAGCAAACTGCACGGGTGTAGTCCTGCCTCCTGTCTTTCCTTTAACGCGTGTTTGCAAATTGGCAGTTAGGGCCTGAAGTTCACCCTCCAGTTTCTCCTTTTAGCATAATTATTACAGTCAGACTCCAGTAAACAGTCCTTTATGCAAGGTAAGACCGAGGGATCTCGACTCACAGCGACAGAGTTCTTCATGTCAGCGACGGCAGAGGTGAACTCGCTGAAGTGCAGCTCCGGGCAGTACACTAGCGGGTGCGCAAGATCCCCGCTGCTCCGCCCTGCCCGCACGCACGCCGCCTCCCACTGCTCGCTGTTGGTCAGCACCGCTGCGTGGTACTTGCCAGTGGAGATGCCCTGGAGCCGTTAAGAAACAGTACAGTTACCGTTAACCTCAGCAAATCAAACCTCCAGTCAGACCACTATGTGACCACCAGACTCTGCAAGCAAGTCCCCTTAAATCTCTAGGACACCACAGCCAATAGCACCAGACTCTGCAAGCAAGTCTCCTTTCATCTCAAGGATACCACAGCCAATCAAAAAACACCATACTTTTCAGTCCTGTCCACACCAAGAACTAGAACTATAAAGATAATTGCAGTATAACCATGTGACCATCCACGTAGATTAATTAATAACCATCTGCAAACACTCTCAATGCAATGTCATTTGCCATTTTGAACATGACTTTGAAAATTCTGATGGATTCTGATTGGTTCTCAGAACTTCCATTCTTCATGCAGAGAAAGAACTAATTCTCAAAGTGATCACAGTAATATTGTTCATCACAATCACTTTTGTTTAAGCTGTGGTGTGGACATTGCCATGAAATGTAATGCATCACTTCCTCTATGTCTTTACTTCAAACTAAAGCTTGATCTGGGATACTTTACAAGTTGCAATTTCAATGAATTCCATCACGAAAAGTTTGACCTTCGAAGGTCACAGATGGTCAACTTCAAGGCCACCAAATAAAAGTTTACATATGAATTCCAATAAGAGCTCAACACACACTCTCTCTTGAATATTTTCAAGCCTAGAAGTTTTTAAAAAAATTTTGTCATTGTTTTGCTTGACCTGAGGTTGATCTCTCAAGGTCATCAGAGTTCAATTTTCACAAGGCCAACATACAGGTGGCATATTACTCATACATCAAGAATACAAATATAAGCTCTATCGTTTGGGCCTGCACTGGCCATTTCGCGAAAAAGCACTGAAAAATGACCAAGCCAAGGTCAGGCCCCTGGGTAGCCCCACTTGACATTTGTCTTTTTCTTATTCAATCAAATAGAATATATTTTCAACCAAAAAATAAGATTTAAGAGCCAAAGAGAATAAGTGGCAATCAAAAAAAATTTGAGAGCAAAACAGAATAGGTTGCAATTGAAAAAAAAAATGTTTTGAAGGTATATTTCTTCCATTTTAATCAAAACTAATGTTTGTAAGTAAAAACATGATCAATGTAAAATCGTATGATCATGTTGCTTATAAATCAGTGCTCTTCGCTTGCAAGTAAAACATTTTTTCTTGAAAATCCGTCCCCTTCGCTTCCAAGTTCGAAAGTTTTGCTTGCAAATTCAGCTGCACTTAATGGGTGGGGCCTACGCTGATGGATGAGCGAAGAGTTTCCATTGGTGGGTTTGACCTGGCTCCAGCGCGGGCTACACCTTAGTTTTATGCTACCAGGAGGTAATTTCATAGTCTATTGCTCTTTGAAAGTGAAGTGTTTCCCATAGGCAAAGAATTATGGTAAATAGCGTAGGCTTCAGCCTGTCGTACATTCACAAGAAGTAGTAGTAATGAATTATAATGCCCTGCTGCTTCAAGCACGCTGATTAGCAGCAACATGGTTGCCATCCTCCACTAGCTAGTCACGGCCTGAGCAGAGCAACATACGTCGGAATGAGTGAGTTATAGGGAGGCGTATACAACGTAGGGCTGTGATTTTAACATTTATGCCCGATTTCACAGAAGCATTTTAGCGTGCGTATAACTAACGTGTAAAAATGCCGTTGTACGCAGACAGCTAAACGAACGTTTTAACACCATTTCCCAAGATGGGATCATCGTACGTTAAGCTGCACACGGATAACCTTGCGTTCAGCCCTCAGACTAATCCGGTGCGGTCAAATTATGACAACCTGCCATTGCATAGTGGGGATATACAATTAATGTTACCGGTTAATAACCCCGTATGTAAGGGTAGTTTTTTGTGGGCACGCATTTCGCACAGACGTGTCAGCAAAAAAAAAAAAAACTACTTTAAGCGAAAATTTCACTTCTCTTAAAAGAATGTCAAACACTCTGCGTGTCCTGTAGACGTGAGGAAGATGCTGACGTCAGACCCATCCTTCACCAAAATTGTTTCATCCTACGCATTCGGGGTGATTTCAACCATTAATTTATGCTTTCATTATCGGTGAAGAGTAAAAATGCAGTTCGGACTTTACTCACGGTAGCCTTTTTGGAAAATGTAGATGTAAACGAAAAACGTGGCCTTGCAAAACCCCTCTTAAGTGAATAAGAAACTTAAGAAAGCAACACATTAATGCATCCATTTCATTTACTTTACTTATACATTTCTCTTCCAGAAAAGGCGCAAGTCTTGCTCAAAATAATCTTACTGCACACAACACAAATGCCACCTTGTGGTCTAAAAGCGTAATATCTCATAAATGAAATCTTGTGTTTGAGTTCAACTTATCCTCACTTTTTAATGTATTTTTAAGTATTTTAATATAAATCGAATTGTAACTTATGAATTATTAATAATGAACTGGGGATACAATACTACCATCTTCCGTTTATTAATGTTTATAGTGTTGTCACGATTTACCAAAATGAGTACCCATGGTGCCATGTCAGCCCAAGTATCACGGGTTCAAGTATTACGGCAATACCACAGCCAGTTTTTGTAATTATTTTTATGAACTGCAATGCATTTACTTTCGCTAGAATTACTTATAATGTAGTTTGCTGCACGATAAACACAAATTAAATGCATTTCATTGTAACACCCTCTATTATGAAAGGAGGCTTAAAATCACAGTACATGTCTGTTGTTTTGATGATACAAAGTGGTGCTGAAATGGGACTCCATAATACTCATTCTACATGTGTAGAAGGAACCGTGACGTTTTGGCACCGCGAGTAACGTGAAACACTAAGGGCCGATTTTACATAAGGGTCATTCTGTATCAACTCAACCAGATATCAACCCATATCAAAATTGATTTTGATAAAACTTTGCACATTTCAAGAGATATGCATTGGCAGCACTGAGGTCAAATATTTCAGCTCAATTTTTGCTAGTTCCTGAAATTTACCCTATTTTAGGGAAGGGGGGTCAATTTGAACAAAATCACCTTCATTTTGGAGGGAGTTTGAGGGACCCAGAAATGGATTTACAGAGCTGACAGACACACAATTTTCATTTTGTCTTCAGAATAGTTGCTGAACTCCTGGCTTAAGCTACTTTTCTTAACCCAGTGTGTTCAGTTTATCTGTACTGCGGCCTGGAAAAAGCAAGAAACACCAGTCATACGAATTTTTTCAAAATTTAATGTATTTATTATTCTGTAACTAATAATGATAGAGCCCTGAGACTTGGTATGCAAACTGTCTGAAGACCACAAAAAATATCAAAGTCACGATGGTTGTATTAAATGTTTTAATGACATTGCAAGTTGTCTTCAGAATGAAAAGTGCGTTTTTTTGGGTCATTATAGTGGGTATATATCTCAGAAGGGACACAAGTGATCAATGTCATATTTTTAGTGCTTGAAGGCATGGGTCTTGGATCTAACATACTAAAAAACTGGAGATGTAAAACTTAAACTTTAGACTGTAAAAAAAAGAAAAAAAAAAAGAGAGAGATATGATCCAGTAGTATGTAATGGAAAATTTTCAAAAAATTCATCAGGCAAAAAAAAAAAAGTTCCAGATGACACACACAAAAAAAACATAAGAATAGCTTATTGACCCATAGGGCTGGTAAACTAAAAAGGCAGGTACAAATAATGCAGCAGGACAAATGTATCTAATACCTTACAATCGCACACCAATTCTGAAGCCCATCCACACAGACGGGCAACCATGTCTTTTGACTTCCACATGCTAAACTGTGGACAACATCAAGCTGACAGCTTGATCGAAGGCGAGGGATATTTGTTAACCCAAGAAACGAAGCAAAGCCCTGTGTATTTTTCCTGGGAGAGGTTGTCTGGATTGTGGTCACAAACCTGAGCCCCTGTTAGGGTGGCCATGTCCAGAATGATGTCAGCAGAGAGGTCCTTGTTGGCGTAGACCACCCCGTCTGACAGCACAAGCCTGCCCTCAGCATCCGTGTTATTTATTTCCACTGTCCTGAAAGATGTTACAAAAAGAAAAAACAACTTTCCTTCAGCTCCGAGAATCCACACACCGCATCATTAACACTTTCCTCACTTGAGTGTTTTTTTTTTTTTTTTTTTTTTTTTAAGTTGCCAGCCACTGGCAGCATTTTTGATAAGATTCACAGATCTTTCAACAGCCCCAGAATACTTGGGTCAACTAATATGTATACAAAAAGAATGGAGCTTCTAGTTTTTAGATGCAAGAAACCATTTCATTCTAGCCTTATTATTTTTACATGGGTCAATGACAAATAAGCCTTTTAAATTTGTTTTTTTTTTTTTTTTTTTAAAATAAATCTTTAAAAATGTACAGAATACATTTATTTGAAGTTGGAAGTGTGTGTTTAAACAAGTCTGAATGGTTGCACAACATTTACAGGGTTTTGGTACAGTTTTAGACCGTATTTGCAATTTCACCAGCCAAAAAAATGTCAGGTGGCGCAACCAAAAGTATGTTGGGGGGGGGGGGGGGACACTTCCCTCTTTTTTCCTAAGTGATTTTTTTAGTAAGTATATCTGAGAGTGTCTACTCTGCCTAAAATATTACTGTTTTGTAGTTGAGCTGGGTATTAAAAGTAACTTTTGGATTCTTTATTGTAGGGGGTGGGTATTTTGGTTTTCCAAACACTAAGAACAACAAAACTATTAACCTTTGTTTATTTGAAAGGTTTTCAACATAAAATTATACCCCCATTATATTAATCCACATTTTAAATGACATATTTAATACATTTCACATAGTGTTAACTTGCTCAGACGGTTGCGCCACCTGACATTGAGGGTTTGAGATGGCAAAACATAAAATATATATCACCTTTATGATAAAGTGGAAATATGTTCAAATTAACCAGGTTTTATAGAATAAAATTATGCTTATTATCAATCATTTAAAATTATTTTAAACCAAAGTAGTGTGCTCAGACTCAAAAGTCTGCATGTCATGTCATTGACCGACATTCACTTAAATGTTGGATGTTTTTCATTTAAAAAAAAAAAAAAAAAAAAAAAAAAAACCCCACATTTTGGAAAAAAGCAGAGAAAAGCAAATTCACATCTTTTAACATTGACCTGTTGCTTAGTATTAACAGTTGTCTGCCTGCATCAAGGAGTTACATCACAGCTTGTGAAAATGCTTGTGATCATGAAACTTGCCCAAAAAAATAAAAATAAATAAATAAATAAATAAAAATAGGACCAAGGGTCCTGTAGCTTACCGGCAAGCAGTCTTACAGCAATGACACAAGTTATGAAAATTTCATATGAAGTTTGACATTTGAATCAATGAAAATCAATGTCAAGGTCACTAAATAAAAGTTCACATATGTTTATAAGACCTTCTGTAATACAATCCTGAGCTCTGAAGCAGTTTTGGTGATACAAGTCATTATAATATGTCAACAATATGTATTCAATGTGTTAATTGTGAACTTTAAAAAGGTCACAGAATGTCAAGTTGCGGTCAGCAGAAGGACTTAATACATGACTTTCTAAATGCCTCTATACAAACCTTGGCTTCAATCTGAGACCATTTTGCTGATACAAGTTATTGTAATTTCACTGTCGAGTTTGACCCTCAAAGGTCACCGACAGTCAAGCTGACACCAAATGAAAGTTAATGTGACTTCCTTGAAGTCAGTAACACAAACCTAGGCTCCATCTGTGACCATTTGAGAGATACAGGTCACATTTGACCTTTGAAGGTCAATACAAAAGTCACCAAATGAAAGTTCATGACTTCCTACACAGAGGCGCTTGAAAGTTTGTGAACCCTTTAGAATTTTCTAGATTTCTGCATAAATATGACCTAAAACCTCATCAGATTTTCACACAAGTCTTAAAAGTAGATGGAGAACCTAGTTCAACAATTGAGACAAAAATATTATACTTGGTAATTTATTTATTGAGAAAAATGATCCAATATTACATATCTGTGAGTGGCAAAAGTATGTGAACCTTTGCTTCCAGTATCTGGTGTGACCCCCTTGTGCTGCTATAACTGCAAGTTAACGTTTCCGGTGACTGTTGATTAGTCCTGCACATCGGCTTGGAGGAATTTTCGCCCATTCCTCTGTACAGACCAGCTTCAACTCTGGGATGTTGGTGGGTTTCCTTCCTCAACATTTTGATTGGATTAAGGTTGGGACTTTGACTTGGCAATTCCAAAACATTAACTTTATTCTTCTTTAATCATTCTTTGGTAGAAGGACTTGTGTGCTTAGGATCGTTGTCTTGTTGCACGACCCACCTTCTCTTGAGTTTCAGTTCATGGACAGATGTCCTGACATTTTCCTTTAGCATTCGCTGGTATAATTCAGAATTCATTGTTCCATCAATGATGGCAAGCATCCTGGCCCAGATGCAGCAAAACAGGCCTAAACCATGATACTACCACCACCATGTTTCACAGATGGGATAAGGTTCTTATGCTGGAATACAGCGCTTTCCTTTCTCAAAACATAACGCTTCTCATTTAAACCAAAAAGTTTTATGTCGGTCTCATCAGTCCACAAAACATTTTTCCAATAGCCTTCTGGCTTGTCCATGTGATCTTTAGCAAACTGCAGATGAGCAGCGATGTTCTTTTTGGAGGGCAGTGGCTTTCTCCTTGCAATCCTGCCATGCACACCATTGTTGTTCAGTGTTCTCCTGATGGTGGACTCGTGAACATTAACATTAGCCAATGTGAGAGAGGCCTTCAGTTGCTTAGAAGTTACCCTGGGGTCCTTTGTGAAACGCCTTGCTCTTGAAGTGATCTTTGTTGGTCAACCACTCCAGGGGAGGGTAACAATGGTCTTGAATTTCCTCCATTTGTACACAATCTGTCTGACTGATGGAGTCCAAACTCTTTAGAGATGGCTTTGTAATCTTTTCCAGCCTGATGAGTGTCAACAACGCTTTTTCTGAGGTCCTCAGAAATCTCCTTTGTTCATGCTATAATACACTTCCACAAACGTGTTGTGAAGATCAGACTTTAAATAAAACAGGGTGCCCACTCACACCTGATTGTCTACCCATTGACTGAAAACACCTGACTCGAATTTCACCTTCGAATTAATCACTAATCCTAGAGGTTCACATACTTTTGCCACTCACAGATATGTAATACTGGATAACCTTCCTCAATAAATAAATAATATTATTGTCTCATTAGTTTAACTGGGTTCTCTTCATTGACTTTTCGGACTTCTGTGAAAATCCAATGATGATTTAGGTCATATTTATTCAGAAATAAAGAACGTTTTAAAGGGTTCACAAACTTTCAAGTGCCACTGTATGTCTCTAATACAAACCTAGACTGCATCTGTGACCGTTTTGGTAATACAAGTCATTGTAATTGTATTATGTCAAGTTTGACCTTCAAATGTCATCAACAGTCAAGCTGAATGTCACCAAATGTAAGTTCATATGTGACTTCCAATGTTAGTAACACAAACCTAGGCTCCATTTGTGACCTTTTCAATGACAGAGGCCATTGAATTTTCTCTAGGTCAAGTTTGACCTTCAAAGGTCAATATGAAGGTCACCAAATTAAAGTTCATACATGACTTCCTATATGTCTCCAATACAAACCTACACTCAATCTGTAACCATTTTGCTGATATAAGTCATTGAAATTTCACTATGTGAAGTTTGGGCATTCAAGGTCGCTGAAGGTCAAGTTCACTGTCACCAAAGGAAACTTCATACATGACTTCTGATATGCCCGCAATACAAACCTAAGCTCTCTCTATAATAGTTTTGGTAATAGAAGTCATTGAAATTTAACTATATGAAGTTATGAAAGGTTCATATATGAACCTTCAAAAGCCGTGGAAGGTCAAGTTCAAGGCCAAAAAATGAAAGTCATACATGACTATACATGATGAGACTGGGGATAAGACTATATGTATGTATATACACATTATTCACACATGACTTCCTATAAGTGTTTAATGCCCATATGTTCCCCATCTTCAATATTTTCAAGCCTACAAACCCTTGAAAATTGTAAAATTTTGCTTGACCTCAAGTTTGACCTTTCAAGGTCATCAGAGGTCAATTTTAACACAGCCAAAATAAAGGTCATAGAGGAAGTAATTTATGTCAGGTAATACAAACTTAATCTTTATCTGCAACCATTTAGCTTCCACAGGCGATTAGGCCCATTCTCCATAAGACCCAATGTTGAAGTACAGCGCTCCCACTAGACCCACTTCCGTCGATTCAATCAAAATGGCACTTGCATTGTACATAGTGTATCAAGATGAGTTGATTACCAGATTTCGAAAAAAAGTTGACAATTTTTGAGAAATAATTTTTTGAAATTTCAAGTCATATCTTTTAACATTGTTAATATATTCCCTGACCTCAAGTTTGACCTTTCAAAGTCATTGGTGGTCAAATTTAATCTTGCCAAAATATAGGTCATATATGACTTCCTATGTGTCAATAATACAAATTTAATCTCCATCTGCAACCATTTGGCCTCCACAGGCCATCTTGCATATTCATAAAGTACAGCACCCCCAATAGACCCACTTCCATCGATTCAATCAAAATGGCGCTCACACTGTACATTGACGATACCGGGGTAAGTTGATTGCCTGATTTAGAAAAAATTTATCATGCAGTTTATGAGAAATGATTTTTTTTAAATTTCTCTGTCCTATCTTTAACATTGAGCCTAAGTTTCAAGGGCCCATAAAACGGACAAAAATGATTCAATCAAAAATCCGAGAAAAAGTCTGGAGATATGGTCTAGTAGTATATTATTGCAAATTTACACAAAAACTCATCAGGCCAAAAAAAAAAAAAAAACCAACAAAAAAAAAAAAGATTAATGTTCCGGACGACAGACGCCACACCACGACAACAGCTTATTGCCTCATAGGGCCGGTAAGCTAAAAATGTTCCGGACGACGGACAACGGACGCCACACCACGACAATAGCTTATCGGCCCAGCGGGCCAGTAAGCTAATGATTTCCATCTTTACATGTTTGCTAGGTGCTTCAGTTAAGACTTAAGACAATTCCTTCTCAGAGTACCAGATATTTACATTTCAAACTGAAGTCATTAAGGTGTGATTAGCAGATTGTTAATGGAACATCCTTACTCTGTCACAATGATTACAGCTAGCTGAAGAGAGCTCTGGCAAAAAGATGCAGATTCAGTTTCACACGCAGACCAAAATTCAGTCCCTGACCAAATTCAGCATTTAACGAAGATTCTCCTCTGGCCGCTCAATTTTGTCAAGGACGATGGTTAGTCTGCATTTGAGGCACTGGGCTTCACAGGTTCAAAAATAAAAGGACGGCTACTGGTTCTGACGGAGCCTTAGCCCCCATTCCCATTAACTGAGGGGTTTAGCATGGCTACAGTGCACAAACACCTGCCCCCACACCTCCCCCATTCATAGGTCATGATTAGGCTTCATGCTAAGCATTCCACAGATACCACACTGCTGAACTTCATCCGCACTTTCACATCCCCACAACCGATTTAGCAATGGTGAGAGCAGTCACATAACCACACACAAAGAAGACTTCCTACTTCCTCCTTTTAGTTGCAAACCCAAAACCTCCCGGCCTGGATTCTCTGGTCGTTGCCATGCCATGCCATGTGACGGTCAGAGAAAATCAAGTGAGAAAGAGAGCAGTGATTGGGGAAAAGGGCATCTGAATGAGCGGAGCTGCAGCTTCAATATAGTCAAAACAGGCCCACTGTACCAAAGAAAGATTAAGAAATGAAACCGTATGAAGCCAGAAACTTAGGCCTTTACATTAGTCTCACCAATCTTATTGTGCAGTTCAGAGGTGTGGGGGCATGAGGACGTCTCTTTAGTTGAAGCTTTTCACACCAAATTCTTGAAAAGACTACGGAAGGTTAATAAAACTAGAGCACTCGGCAACCGAGTACATGTATCCCCTGAAGGCCCCCCAGTTGGGCCCAGATGGTCCCAGAGTACCCAAAATCAATGGGTGTCATGAACTTACCATAATACATGTCCCTGCAAAATTTGAAAAGAATCGGTGCACTTATATGGGCTGTAGAGAGTTCACAAGAAAATCTCTGCGGACATGGATGCGTGACGAGGCCAAATCCATAGTATCTTCCGAACTCGTTCGAGGGATACAAATACTGCCAACTTTGCACTGTAAGGCAAAATTGGTAAATTCAAAATGATAAAAAGGTAAAATGTAGGATGATTGGCTATTGATTTAGACTACTGAATGGTAACCAAAATAAAATATCTTTCCTTGTATTCAGATCATTAAAGAGCCACTGTGAGCAGGGCTATTCAAAATCCCAGTGGACTGTAAAACTGAAACAAATATTTGACAATACAGGTTTTTCCTATTTGTGGAGCAGTACCAACATGGTAAATGACACGCATGTCGAAGTCACAACAGAACAGAGGCTATCTGACATGCTTACGCAAGACTGGCAAAATTAAGTATTTAATAACAGAATTAGTAAAAACCATTGAATATTTAAACGCAGGCTTGGGCTTAAAAGTTACCTTTGCAACCGAGAAGACTCCACGTGGTACAATCTATCAAAATTCAGATGCGGTGCCAGTGGAATTCCAGGGGTTAGAGGTAGATACCAAGGCATTGATTATGCCAGTCGTTTGTGCATGCTTTGTTACACTAGGAAACTTGGTGATGAGTTTCATTATTTATTCGAATAGAGCCACTTTAGTGCTGGAAGGAAGAAATAACTACAAGCACATTTTAGGTCTAGACCTAACATGCACAAGATGGACATGCTACGCAATTCCGAGGACATTCTCACTCAGTGTAATCTTGCCTAATTCTGTAACGAGATTGTGCTTATTTAAATATCTGTAACATGTATTTTATTCAATTTTGACTGAACTGATTGAGTGCTCGAATGTGGCCAGTGTGATTGTGCCATTTCGATTTAAATTTACTGTACATATGTGGTTTTCTTGCTTACCCCAAGAGAGGTCTTAGGGGAATAAATTTTGCTTATTTACTAGTCCACTGCATAAATTCTTTGAGTCTAACAATGTGTTGTCCAAACCCCATTTTATTATGGGTAGAACAAGTATTTGCCACTAACGTGTCTTAGTCCCTCGCCAGGAAATGGCAAATTGTGTCAAAATGAACAGAGTCTCTGTGTAACCTTGAGAGTGATACGAAGGTCACCAAAATCGACTGGCGCCAAGGTACCACCCTAATACATGTTGACATGAAATTTGAAGGAAATCCGTCAATTCGTTCTTGAGATATCTTACTGACAAGGATTCGGGACGTACGGACAGTCGTGAATACTATGGCGCGGCGGAGGAAAATTAGCTGGAGGTATAAACCTGTCATTATGGAAAATACTTTTTCCCAGTTCAGTCCACCTGAACTGTGGTTACCAGGTTGACTTGACCCGCCTATTTAGCTGTTAGACCCCCTCTCTCCACTTCCACATCTGCAAAATGTGGTTTCACACTTTTGAAGTGTTCTATGTCATCAAGAGACCTGCCTGCATAGTTCAGGCCAAAACAAGTAGATCAGAAGGATCTAATAACTGTGACCTCGCCTAGCATCCATCACGTGGCCTAGTGTCCATGACTGGTGGTTTCTTGTACAAGTGTGATCTTGAAATTGGCAAGTGACCTTGAAAATCAATAGGGAACCCATCCTCTATGCCAAGAGGCTTGTTCTAAGATTTCATAGCCATTCATTGAATTAAACTTGAGTTACGGTGCAAAAACCGTCAAATCGGGCAAAATTGACACTTTTTGCCTTTGTGACCTTGGGATTTGACAGATGACCTTGAAAAACAATAGGGAACACCTCCTGTATGCCTAGAAGCTATTTCCAAAATTTCATAGCGATCCATGAATTCTAACTGGAGTTACAGCGCGAAAACCCGCAAACAAGGTCGTGACCTCTGTGAACTTGACCTTTGACCTCGACCTTGTGCATGGACATCACTTTGGTTTCATGATGATACGATGACAGGAACATGGTCAAAAAGGTGGCACTGACGGACAGACAGAAGCATTCATAGAGCTGCTTGGTCGCAGCTAAAAACATTTCGCCTGACAAAGAACGGTCAGAACGTTCGAAACGTTGCAATACATCTGAGAGAAATAATCTGAGTGCTGTACCTTTATTTTTTTCAAAATCTAGAAATGAGCACGACTGGCTCACTTCACTGGCAGAGTTCATGCCATATTTACAGTGTTCTTTGAGGAACCAGATGGAATAGGGGCAGGGGCCCCTCAACCCCCAAAAAATGATAAAACTCAATTATAAAATTGAGTTTTCTGCTTTGTACTTCACTTTCTTGCCCCTTGTGGAAATTAGGCTGACATCTTCACTAGACTATGGAAATAAATTATTATTTTACTCTGTGAGTGAAGGCTACTTGCGTACCTTTTTCAAGTATTTATCAATATCATCTTCAAAGTGAAGATGTATATAAAAGTACAGTTAATGTAAAAATAGTCCTTTTTCAATTTTAGCAAGCATCCAGGATGAGCAGATGTTTTCATTGGGTGTTCATCATGACAAGAAAGCTGAGCCACTTTTACAGATGTGCAGTCGAGTGCTCCACGCAGGAGATGGCAAAAGCGCTTGAGACTGATAGGAACGTCATTCGAACTTGAGCTATACCATTTGAATTGTTGACACTAGGCCAGATGATTTAATCGATTTACACAACTTCAAAACATAACGCGTTGCTGAATACCCCTCGGCCCGGACAAGATTTCCTGCCTCAAGGTCACAGCACTAAGGTCAAAGGTGAAATCCAGTAAAAACATGACCATCCATGTGTCACAATGAGTTACCATACCAAATTTGGTGAAGCAGCGATCAGTAGTTGCTGAGTTCTGACCCGGACAAGATTTCCTGCCTCAAGGTCACAATGCTAAGGTCAAACGATGAAATCCAGCAAAAAACACGACGTTGCACATCTATGTGTCACAGTGAGTTACCACATCAAATTTGGTGAAGCTACGATATTTAGTTGACAAATACTGACCCGTACAAGATTTCCAGGGTCAAGGTCACAGAGCTAAGGTCAAATGTCAAATCCATGGACAGACAAAATCATGGACGGACACTGGACACGCAGGTGACGACAATACCCCTCTGGCCAGAGTCAGAGGGGTAAAAAAAAAAATAAATAAATAAAAAAAGCAAAAATAGCTGGCAGTAGCCAACCTTAAGCATTACTTCATGAACTCACTATGTTGTACACAATTACTCTGACAAAATACTGTTAGTATAATTAAAAGCAGCCTCCTGCTTTCAGATTTCCACTTCAGTAAAAGAAGGTGCATAGAAGTTCATCGTTTTGCATGTAGACCTTAGCGTACGTACTCTTGAAGCAGGCTCAAAGTAGGCTGCTAATATTTTGTACATTACGAAATAGGCCAGTCTTTCCAAAGCTCTAAAGAAAATTGCTGCAATAGGGAAAGCAACATTGGAAACAAAGTATTATTTTGTGCAGTTTAATTTTCTGTCACGTTAAAGAAAATGCAATTCATTAATTCATGTTAAAAGCATTTAATCCTGCGTTGCGCGCGGCGGGGGACAATAACATAACACGAATGGCAAGAACAGGCCTTTCAGCCCAACTAAGCCCACCAGTTTCTTCATACTATTGTGAATATATCCCTTCAGATACTCAGGGACTCAATGGTATCTAGCTTTAAGTCAAGCCTGCTCAATTTGTTCCCCCAATTTGTTCCGCATTAATGAAAACTGGCCTGCATGAAACCTGTTGTTTATTGTTGGGATCATAAAGATTATGACAATGCTTTGAATACAACGCTTACATAAAAATAACCAATTTATAGCAATCCTAAAAGAAAATACTGGTGGTAGCTATCGTGGATACAAACACTGCAGCCGTTTGGATGAGACTGTGGATGGGAATCAAGAACGGAGTCAGCTGCCAAGACGCAATTTCCGCATTAAGCGGTATTGCAATCAATGGTGCTACTACAGAAGTCACATTACATTCACCAGAGCAAATCACATGGCTTTCACCAGTCAACAATTGTTCAGGCACCTATGCATCATAAATCTGCGTCGCTGCGCATTTTCTTGCGTGCAGCAGGCGCAGGACTGTGCATTTTTTATGGCTTGCAATTTTTTAAAGCACAGATAAAGCAAGGGCAAGTCAGACAATGAACACTGTATTTAGAGAGGCAAGTGTTTGCCACTAACATGGTGTTGGGGTCACACAGAGGAAAGCCTTTCATATGTGAGGAGACAAAATGGAGTCCAGGACTTCCCATGACCACTTGCTGCCTGCAAGCCCCTCCCGCCAGCAGGCCAGGCACATAAAAGCAGTGGTCAACCATTTTATCTCTCTCTTCTCTTGGATCCTCTCTTGGAGCTCTGGACTCTCTCTCCCTCCCTTGGAGAGGCTCCTGGACCCCTGGGGACTGCTCAGGCTGGGGAACCCCTCCCCCACCTCCTAGGCCCAGCATAGACTGGCCATGCTGAAAAATCTGCCAGGCTACCAGTAGTACAGCAAGAGTTGAAGAAACAGCTTGCTTTTGAGGAGCGGCCAGCTTCCCTCCTCTGCCCACAGCAAAGGCACGGACCGCACCAGAACCGCTCTTCTGACAGCACCAGAACCGCTCTTCCAGCCGGATCAAAATCACCCGTGATTGGATCCTCCAGCAACCTCCAAACCTCTTTCCTCAACTAAGGACTGGTAACAACTGGGCATTCAAACCTTCTTTTAAGACTAAGACTGACTGTGTGTATTTGTAAAATGATAGTTGCTGTGATTGTTTTTAGGATTGTGTTTTAGTAGGACAGGATGGTATTAATATATAGCAGACAAGGTTTTGCATGCAAATAACCCCTGTAGACTAACACGGCGCCTTTCCTGTGCAAAATACAAACAGATCTCTTCATTTTAATGTAATACACACACACAAACACAACACTGAGTGTTTTAAGTCATTTAACTGACTTTATAACTCTTTAAACTTTCCATTGCTACAAAGACTTGGTCTCTGTTACAGTAGGGTTGCCTTCCCCCACTCCACATGGTCAGCAAGGCCCCCCCACTCACACCTTAGATCATCTCTTTGTTCTCCCTCACCCACACCCGCACCCGCACGCGCGCACACACACACCCACACACCTCCTCAATTGTGCATATAGTGTTTAGTGTAGTCTAGATTGTGTGTTTCATTTGTTTCATTTAAATAAATATCCTTTAAAGACATATGCTGTGGTTATTAATGTTGTACAAGAGTGAACGAAACTGCCAACCTCTTCTATAGAACTCCAAAGCCTTCAATCTAACTATTAATTGGGTAAGTTGGTTACAATTATTAATTTAATTATTAATCAATTTCCAAATTAATAGCTTAGCAGATATTGAGACTGAGGTTTTATTAATTGGCTTTCGTTTTCCCTTCACTGAGGAAGGGTGGTGCCCCGAGGTATTTATATTAATATTTAATATTAATATTACAATATCATATTTTTGGATAGTCAAATTAATAATATTGATATCATTAGGCAAATTGCATTTTTCCCAACATTGGTGTTCTGTGCGAGGCCATTACCCCAACAATGGCAATATCCCCCGCTGCCTCAATTTTGTGTGTCCGTACGTACATACAGACGGAGCCCAATGCTATATCTCCCTCTTCGCGCCAATCGCACGGAGGGGGATAATATAAGTTGTACAGCTCTTTCAAGGGGTATATGGCGTGATGTACCCTGCCTCTGAATCAATGTTCCCCAAGGCGAAGCCGTGGGGAACATAGATTCAGAGGCAGGGTACATCACGCCAAATGCCCCCTTGAAAGAGCTGTACAACGTTTTTATCTGACCGTTTTTATCTTATGGTGGCAACCTATATATTGTTCTTAAATCCATGTAAAAGTGACTCAGCGTCTCAGCCAAGCGAACGCTGTCGAAGCATTCAAAGTCCACATCTTCTCCTTTTTCTGTTAGGTGTTCACGCAACATAGACGAAGATAAGGTATTTGACTTTTTTGTATTTTGGGGATCACTTTTGCGGGTTTCTCAAGAATGTCGTCGTCTGTGTGACTAGCGAAACGTTTCGATGCCATTTTGACAGCTGTCAAAAGCAGAGGAAACGCGGTAAACAATTCAGATTTACATTCCGTTACATCAGCAAACAAGCGGTTGAATCGAATTCAAGGAATTCAAAATCATACTCTCACAGGGTATATGATCGTATACCCCGTGAGACTCACGGGGTACATGGAAAAGAATTAAACGTCTGTCAGTCAATGAAAATAAAGGATTTTAACGTTAGGTAAGATAAATAGTAATAGTTTTCGCAAACATATTAAGCTTAGTACTGGACTAAATTGCGAGCTCAGTGGAGAATCCATTCAAATTAGAATTCAGTCCAGGATTATGCCATTTGTGAATCTGGCCTATTAAGACTAAATATGAGAGTAATGCACTTGTGAAGAGCGACTTTTTCCTGTTTTTGTGGTGTGAAAAGTGAGTAGAAATGCTAAAAAGACACTTGGCTCTTACTTTCCAGAATACAGCGTGTGGATGTCATCAGGCCGGGTGGCTTTGGGTCCAACCGCGTTCTCTGCCAGGCAGAACACTGCATGCAGGGTGTCTTTAAAGCCCTGTAAAACACAAACTTCACAATTGAAAATGAAGCACTGTGACTCATAATGAACTAGTGAGACTCAACATGAAGCCAAGTGAATCACAACAGAGCACAGAGACTCGTAAGGAAGCACCAAGACGCTCACAACAAAGCACTGAGACCCTAGAAATGAAGCAGGGAGAGTATTGTGCAGGAACATAAAGGCTCTCACAATAAAACAATGAAACCCTAAATGAAGCACTAAGACCCTCAAAATGAAGAATAGAGACTCATCATGAAGTATTGAAATCAGACTGAAGCACCAAAACACTCAAAATGAAGCATTGAAACCCTTACAATAAAGTACAAAGTTTTTCATAATGGAGCACTGAGGCCCGCATAATGAAGCACTGAGATTCTTGTAATAACGCAATCAGACGCACAAAAAGCACAGAGAACCTCACAGTGATGCAATAAGACTCACACAAAGCACTGAGACCCTCCCAATAAAACACAGGGGTCACAAGACACCCAAAGAAGCTGGACAAGCCTACACAGCTACGAAGTTCTCTTGCAACAAGGTAGAATACAGATAGGACCTAGCGGCACTCCTAGAGCGCATACCGACACCAAGGCAGCACAGTCCAAATTTTGGCGAGTGGGAGCAAAGTTCAGTCATCGAGTCATAGGATTTCAGGATGGCTGCTGTGGCGGCTATATTGTTTGACTGATCCCAGTGAAAATCAATAGGGTCCATCCCTGATGTAATAGCGACCCACCCACAAAATTTCAGAGATATCCATTCACTGGGTCTCATTAATGAAGCGTGAGCAGAACGAATGAGTGTGTAAACTGTTCGCAGATGAAAATTTGCGTGCACCTCCACATTCATCAACATTTTAGTAGCTCCAATCTTTTCGTAGCAACTAACAAAATCTACACATGCTGCTGACCACGCGTAGTGCTTGTGTAAATTAGGGATGCAGCGATTAACCGATTTTACTATTAACCACACTTTAAAACTTCACGGTTATTTAATCCTAAAGGCTCCGCTACACCGAGTGTTTCTGTTCTCACTCGCAAAAAACGGAAATTATGCTGGTTCATTATTTTCAGCACAATCTGCACGGAATGAAAACAAAGTCACACCAGTGGTGCACCTGATTAAAGTGCCGTGCCAATCTAGACACATGCAGCAACGCTACATTAGCAATGGCAGAAGGACCAGGCGAAGCTTCGTTTCCACCTAAGAAAAAAATGAAGTCGGCAGTGTGGGAGTATTTTGGATACAGCAAGAATGACCAGGGAGTCATTCAAGACGACGGTTCACCAGTCTGCAAAACCTGCCGAAAATAAGTTGCGGCAAAAGGTTCAAACACTTCTAATTTGATGCAGCATTTGCGGGATCACCACTCGGCTATACACGCAGTGACGTGCGGTGGAGGTTGGTTTGGTGAGGCAAACCTCCCCTTTGCTTGATTAGCAATCAGACGATTAACTAGTTTAGTAAGACTATTCGGCAGAATGACGGGCCAGTTCAAGTTTCCGCGGCGTCATTGCTCAGTACATCGAAACTGAAATGCTCAACAGCAGATTTGCGAGTACTTGCTTCCAGGAAGCCGAAGCAATGTCATCAAAAAATATTTACGCAGTTCGACTTATGCAGAGTTCAATGCTTAATCAATAGCCTATAATATATTCTCCTTTAAATACGCACTTTTACACCCAATCAAAAAGCGGGTGTTTATTTTCAGTCTTCTTTCGTAATCCGATTAACAAAATGTTTAAACGATATACAGAATTACCGAGAGCCGAGAATTTTTCCTAATTGATTATTCAGATTTCCATCCTTGCAGTCTCTAATTCCAGAGTATACGTGAATGAAGTTATTATCTCCTCTATCAGTATCAGGCTTCCTACAGGCTTGGTCTTAATTGTTTTCATTGTCAATCAGGAATAGTACGTGGGAACAGGTTCACAAAATCCTGTGATAAAAGTTTGGGTCACTGTCTCACCGCACTTCTCTGACTTCCTGTAAGTAAATACTTGCAAATCTGTAGTTTTGTGATCATTTCACGTTCGATGCAGCCTACTGAGTAATAACGCCGCGGAAACTTAAAATGGCCCGTCATTCAGCCGAATAGTCTTACTAAACTAGTTAATCGTCTGATTGCTAATCAAGCAAAGGGAAGGTTTCTGCCTCACCAAAGTAACCTCCGACTGCACGTCTGCAGTTAAATTTGTTGGCAATTAGCTGGTTTCAGATCCAGATTAGGTTCATGATAGTGAATTAGCCGCCAGGGCCGGCGCTAGACCCGAAAATTTGGGGGAAAATATCCATCCCTTTATTGACTACAATTAGTCCTGGCCAATTCTAGATGGTTTTCCTTTATTAACACGTTTTCCATTTCAAGAATAATCAAGTTGCAATTAAACACACAGCTTCTCTCCCCGATGCGATCTAACAGCGACAAAATAATGGGCTACATTCAGTACAGAAAAATAATTTAATAATAAATAGGTCTATGCACTGGCACTCAGAAACGTTTTTTTTTTTCAGCGAGAGTGTTATCTCAGAACTCTTTCGCAAATGAAGGTCATTTCGGCAACAAGTACGCACATCTGTTTCTGCAGCATAGTCATGCAACTTGCTGTAAAAAAATAAGACAGCTGTCTGATTGGAAAATGTAAATGGACAAAATCACGTAGTTGTCACCAGAATTACCTTCATTCACTGAAGAATCCTGAAATGCCGCTCTCGCTGGAAAAAAGTTACATTGCAGAACGCCAGTGCATAGATAGAACTAGGCTTATGCCGTCGGAGGCGACAGCTGGGGGTATATCCCAAGATGCCCCCAATCCTCCAATTCCCCAATCCTTGAATAGAACTTGAATAGACTTTCATTTGAACTTAATTTCAGGTCAATCGGACAAATGGTTCTGAAGATGTGGCCGAAATGGTAATTTTCCATCACAAAGTGCCACCTGGTGGCAAAATATTGAACCATACAGGTATGATGTCATCATGTGACACGTTGAGAGGTCATGACCTTGCAGTTGCAAATAGTTCCATGTCAATTGTACAAATAGTTCCAAAGATATGGCAAAAATTGTGAATTTTATGTGACAAAGCTCCACCTTGTGTCAAAATTTTGAACCAAACAGGTAAAATGTCATGACCTTTCATTTGCACTTGATTTGAGGTCAATCGGACAAGTATTTCCAGAGATATGATAAAAACTGATTTTTTCAGTTTTTGGCCCCTGGTGGCCAATCTAGAAATTGCAAATTGTCCAAAATCGAATCAGTTCTTCCTATTTATGATACTTACTTCTATGCAAAACTTGAAATTTCTAATTGAAATATTACTTAAATATTAAGTTATCGTGTTAACACCAAGGGTGGCGGCGGCAGCGGTTGGATCAAAAACATAATATCCCCGGAACGCCATTCGGCGTTCGGGGATATAATTAATTATTTTTCTGAACTGAATGTAGCCCATTTGTCGCTGTTAGACTGCATAGGGCAGGGGTCACCAACTCGTTCCTGGAGGGCCACCATTCTGTAGGTTTCTGCTCTACCTGCTGTTCAGCACACCTGATTCGGCTAATGAGCTACTTAACAAGATCATTAGCTGGGCTATTGAGTGGCTAATTAGTTGAATCAGGTGTGCTGAACAGCAGGTAGAGCAGAAGCACACAGGATAGTGGCCCTCCAGGAACGGAGTTTGTGACCCCTGGCGTAGGGGGAGAGAGGCCGTGTCTTCAATTGCCACTTGATTATTCTTACATTGGAAAACGTGTTAATAAAGGAAAACCATTAAGAACAAGTCTGGACTAATTGTTGCCAAAAAAGGGATGGATTTTTGCCTAGGCAATCCTCTAGTGCCGGCCCTGTTAGCCGCTGTAGTAATTCGTGGTGCAGAAAAACGGGTTTCATCAGGAATGACACTTGCGACCCTTTTGTTATTCATGGGACGAATTGTGACTGTGAGCCTCCTCCGCCTGTGGCTGATGTTTTTTTTGTGCGCGCTAATGTGTTTCTTTGCCTCCAGTTTCATGTCAGACCATTTACTCTTCACCTCGGACATGGTTCTTTGGACTACTGAGACACCATCTGTCACCTCCCTCCAGGCCTTCGCTTTGTCTGTATCTGTCACACCACTGCTAACAGATGGAAAACAAAATGTTTTTCTTGACTCCACCCAAAATTATTTCTGTCTCCGCTTCGGAATAATTATTTTTTCCTCTCACTTTCTTTGTTTGCGCCATGACTGACAGGTCTACTGGATGCATCTACACCTCCTTATATGGTGGTCATTGGCAATTCATGGGCGGTGATTTATGCTAATAGCTGATTACCAGGAGTGCGCTGTCACATTACAATGGATTGGCATTCATGATCATTCACACAAGCTGACTATCAGATCTGAGTTTCCCGCGGTGTTCATGAATCCGGAGCAGGTCTTTATTTGCGTGGGCTTCTATGTACAAATCTACGCACAAATTTACTAACGTTTCATGAATGAGACCCATTACTTTTTTTAGTTATCTCGTTCACAAAGAAAGAAAGAAACAAACGGCACCGTGGGATCACATAACCTCCTGCCAACTTCATTTGGCAGAGGTAACAAGCACAGACAATTCTACACAGGCCAAATCTCCTAGGACTCAAAACTGAGAGTTTAAGATCTCATCCAGAAACTGCAGGTAGCTGCGAGTCTAAAGATAGATTTTTAATAACCTGTGGATGAGGTTTAAAGCTCGAAATGTCCAGCATCACAAGCTGTAGAAGAGGCAGCTTTGGAAATGGCACGGGAAAGGAGAAGTCGTAGTTCACAGGGCTGAACAGTAAAGTATTTTGGGCAGATTTGGGAATAGAGTGGAAAATATGAAGTCCTAGTTCTCGGGGCTGAGCAGTAGAGTATTCAAGAAAGATTTGGAGAGGGAGAGGAAAAGTCTTAGTTCCTGAGGCTAAACAGAATTTGAGGCGGATTTGGAAACAGACAAACCTGTTTGACGGTGGCTTTGAAGGCTCCCAAAATGGCTGCTGCTCCACCACAATCTCTCTTCATCCCAGGCATGGTGGTCTGGAGAAACAAAACCACAACACCTCACATTCCACAATGATGCAATCAATAACCAACTCTCAGCTGACCTCGCCAACCTAAACCCTAATCCAAAATCTAACACCACATAAATACTCCTGCCGCACCCAACAAATAGGACCAATGGCCCTATAGCCCACCGGCCAATGCTGTATTTAAATATGATTTGTTGTCATCATGCTGGATAAGGAACAATTTCCTGTTTGCATGCACATAATATAAACTTGTACATAATACTGCCAATATAGGTACAGGCTAACGCACCTAGCGATAAGCAAGGCGATCTAGTGCAAGCTACTTGGCTGAGTAGCAATTAAAGCAGCTCAAGCGAAACCACACAATGCAGCTGATACGAGGAAATATTGTGGAAATGAACATCATGACTTTATAATAATATTGCCTGAAACAGTCTGACACAATTGGATGATAGGATTACAGCTTAGATCTCAGGATGGAACAGTTAATATAGCAGGCAGGACAGTGGGACATTTGCATGCTAGTTCGACATGCATGTGCTTCAAAAAAAGTTACTCAAACTAAATCATTTTAAGGACAGGATAAATCTTTGATCGAACTTAAAATAGCTTATATCATTATGAGTACAGTGCATGGCAAATAAGAATTATGGACATTTTCAATCTAAAAATCATTATTTTTCCCCAGACTTACTAAACAGCTCGACTTTCCTAAAAGCATTAAAAATCTGTCAAAACAAAACCCATGTGAATCCCACCATGTCATAGCATACTAAGCAGCCACTAGATGGCATAGTTTCACCACTTTTTTAGCCATAATAAAGCCATGCATATTTTGCAAATGGAAAATTTTGATTAAAAAATTTGTCAAAAATCGAAAAATAATTGTTTTCTAAAACTGTGAGCATACTTTAGAGACATGGTCCCAAGGAAGGCCCATACCAAGTATGAAGTGAATCTGGCCAGTTGTTTCAGAGAAGATTGTCAAAGATTTTGCTAACATGACAAAACCATTACGCTAGATGTCGCCTGACCCCTATAGCTCAGCCTGAACTCAAAAACCCCAAAACAATCTTTATACTAACCCACGTCCCACCAGCCAAAAACACAGTAGAATTCATCTGTAATTTTGTGAATTATGAAATCATTTAACTGGCTAATCATTCAACTTCACCAAGAGAACATGCCGACTTGTCTCCAATAAGACCGTTATTCATGGCCATGTAATATTCAAACAGTGATGCGACATGCTTAAATTCTGTTAGTAGCAGTATCCACTCTCACCTTGCCCTTGATGCTGAGTCCACCAGTATCATACACAATGCCCTTGCCAACCCAAGCAATGGTCTGAGTAGCGCCCTCTGGTGTATGGCTGAGTACTGCAAGTGCAGGGGGATGTTCTGCCGCCTTACCTACTCCATAGATCCCTGAGGAGACAGTTTGGCCATCAGTACCAACACTTGTGTGCATAGAGAGTCTCAGTGCTTTTTAAAATACACACTGCAATGTAACTGCATGTTCTCTCACACTTGCTGGCACACGATAATGTTCTGGCAGGCTTCACTCCTGGAATAATGAGGCATTAATCTTAAAGCAACAAAACAATTTCAGCAATGTTATTAACATAACATAACATGAGCGGCAAGAACAGGCCGTTCAGGCCATCTAGGCTGAATATTCTCAGCCTAAATATTCTCAGATCTCAGAGTTGTTTTTGTGGGTGCATGAAAAGCCGAGAAGCCCACTACATGAGCAAGAATCAGAAATTCAGTCATAAAATCCATGAAACATCGTACAGAATTTTTGTTATGTACTAATCTGTTTGTAAATGCATCTGAACCAATTAAATTAAAGATTTACAAAAATAGGCTTCTGTTCAAGTTGAACTACTACCTCCATGCTGGGTGTTGGGACATGGGCAGCACCTGAAACGGCCAACATTTTCTGTATTACTGACAGATTAGTATGATAGCATGAGCAGGAGCAGCACCTCCAAAGCCTTTCTGCTTCAGCTCCTCCCCTCGAATGATGGTGGGAGTGATCCCCAGCTCATTCCCCACTGCTTTGATCTCCTACGGACACAGATCATCACATTCAGAGGACACAGTACTAAGGGCTTTCCACGAGCACCTACTCGGCTCTACTCGACTCGGTTTTGAGGGTTTTCCCCATCAGGTGATAGCACTTGGTACCCGGTGCTTTTTAGTACCTACTCGGCCGAGGTTCCAAGTAAGCAGAGTCGAGCCAAAAATGTGACATCAAAAGACTGCAGGCCACAGATTGGTCAGGGAGTGATGCTTGCGATGATGACCCCACCCACATTGAGGTAGTACTCAATTGTAATGGAAAATGACCGTAACAGAGTAGAGTCGAGTCGAGGCGAGTACTGCTGAAACTATGTAATCGAAAAGCGGCATTTGACTCACCCTAATTTATCAGCAGATCCTTCATAACTTTCAGTGAGACATCACAAAAGCCAATTAATTTCGCTAAAAATCTGCCCTGCCAACACTATCAGAGTGCAAGAGCCACAAGTCTCCAAATCAATATAGAAAATTTTAATAAGGAACTATGATAATTTTTCTGCAGAAGTACTGCTTTTTCTCTACCACGGAAGGCGCTATAATGATAATCTAAACATTTTCTAACCCCTAAGTAACTTTGCTCCCATCCCGAGGACCTGAAGTTCCCACTTACCTCCAGGAAATGATCAGTGTTCATCTCATTACAGGGCGTGTCCACGATACGTGCTGCCAGTCTAACGCCATCCGCTGCATTGGAGAGGCACTGCAAGCCACCACATGTACAGTCACATGACACACAAGAGCAGAAAAACGCACTACATCCTGGCTTCTTACTCTTGATGGGCAAAACTAAATGCAGTTCCAGCTTATTTTTTTGCCACAATATTATATACAAGTTGTTTAAGTACTAAAGATTGACTGTGATTACAGTATTACCCCGAAGCAGAGTCAATGCCATTTTTTAATTTATCTCAAGAAACTAACTCCAATACAATTAAGCAAATTTAACTGTACCCCCAGACGACGAGTTGAGAATGCTTTGGATCAGCGATCGCTGCTTCGCGTCCGTAGAGATTTTCTTATGAGCACTTAACAGGCCGCAAAATCCAACCAATTCGTTTCATAGTTGGCGTTGGTCTAGTGTGTGGTCATGATGCCTATCGAATTTGTGAGTGATTGCTTTAGGGGGTCTGGGGATACACGCAGACCAAAGGTCGATCGACTGCCTAGTTAATACTTTGGCATAGGGCAATGGAATAATCTTAAAGCGATAATTCACCAAAAAAAGATAATTCACTCATCATTTACTCACCCCAAGGCTAATTGTGGGGTTGGTGCATTTCTTTCATCCTCAAAACACTTTTGGAGTTTCAAAGAAAAAGAGCACCAAATCCAAAGCAAATGAGGTTTATGGTGACAATTCTTTCAAGCATAAAAATAGTGGCAATATCACTGTGCCCGCTTGGCTCGAATGTGCAAGGATAGCGCCCCCTATTGGCCGAAGTAGTGGGCCGATTGGGCCAAAAATTGAACTCGTCCAAGCCCTTATGGACATTAACCCACATATGCAGAATCAAAAGGCTAGCTCAAAAACTGAAGGTGCTAGAGCACAGACAAGCCCAAAAGTTTACACACTGACGCACGTACCACAGAGCACCACTTGGGACCCCGAGCGCAGCATAAGCCCGTTGGGCCTTGAGGGCCAAGCGGGCTAAAAAAAAATCCACTATTTACAAAAAAAAAAAAAAAAATGCCTCCATACTGCTCACATGGCGTAATCAAAGTGTCCGTAAGCCCCAACATTCAAAATTCACTCAAAAAGACATCTTTTTCACCATGTGTATAGCCTACATATCCAATGTAGACACCTACCTGTTAGCAATGTTCTTCTTTGCAGGAAAACATCTAACATTAATGATCCGTTATCACAAAGGACTCAATAACTAAAAGACGAAGATGATGACAAATAAAACTTGCAGTATCTTGAACTTGTGTTTACATGCAAGCCAGAACTCTCACCATGGCCAACAGAGAGAAGTTTGCTGGTGCCTCAGCGATTCAATAAGTGCTTCTGTCAACAATATTTTAGGCCTTTCATCTGTTACCAAACTGTTGCAGCCTCTTCCAATCGTGCCGATTTATAAAACGATGGTTGCAGTGTGTGCTTTTCCTGGATGCTTCAACCAAGAGATGTGTGTGAGATCACTGACTTTCCACAGACTACCAACACATGACCAATACAGATGAAGGCTGTGGCTAATTACTCTTCGGCTGGATCTCAACATCTCAGTTGAAATCCTCAGGGTCCATCCAAGCAAAGGCATCCTGGGTCACCCCCTCAGAAATTTCTCAAAAAATTTGTATAGGTACCTCTAGTGGACTTATGAAATAATACCAAGTATTAGACCAATATTCCTAATAGTTTTGAAGTGATGGCCTGACCAGTTCTGATACTTCTCATAGGTAATCCACTTTAATCTTGTTTGTATCTTGGCAGGAATGAGTAGAATTTTTTTTTTATTTTGCTAGTTTTTCATTTAACGGAAAAAATAGCAATTTTGAAGACCATGGTTCAACATGCGCAATTGACCACATCCTTCAAATCTTGGATTGTTATAGTTGTCAACTTCATCTGACAAAAAAATTGGGATGCTGTTCAGCCTAGTTTTTTTACTGGAATTTTTTGAATGATGTTCCCTATTTCGAGCAGGTATTGATGAAAATTCAGCATCGAGTAGCATCAATTGCCAAATTCAGCACATTTGCCACATCTAGGCTCTTTGAAACATTGAAGCATGCTAAACATATGCAAAAAATAACTTTGATACATTTTTAAAAGCAAAATCATCGTTTTATTTGAAGCTTAAGAATGGATTACATGTACGACTATTACATTGGAATGGTTCATAAATACATTGGAATGATTCACGTGGTTTTTGTTAGAGACCATAAGAATGCTGCTTTTAATTTCATAATGAAATTTTTGCTAACATTGCTAACTATCAAATTTACATTCACTGCCAGGAACTTAGAGGACAAAAATCACACATCATCCTTTCCAATCCAGATTTGCATAAACTTATACAATTGCAACACCAAAACATGGAAATTGCACTTACTTGAAATCTGTTTGGTATGAATATTTCCTGGATTTGCACATGTACGCTGTTCACTCATGAACTGAGATAAAAACATCTTCTCATGATGAAAATAAATTTGCTCAATTTCCTCGAGCATAACTCCAGATCTCCATGCGAGCAATTCTTAATCCTAATTGCTTAACATATCCACTCTGAAGAAGCCAGTTTTTCTTGCCATACATGTATTGTGACATTCATCACCCAATTT
Source organism: Gymnothorax reevesii (assembly GCA_029721435.1). NCBI lineage: Eukaryota > Metazoa > Chordata > Actinopteri > Anguilliformes > Muraenidae > Gymnothorax > Gymnothorax reevesii. The sequence continues at coordinate 35,716,636 of CM056581.1, forward strand.
GGTGCCCAAGTCACACTGTGGTAAATCCTTCTTACCCTCCATGGTTTGAGTGATTATGATAATCTGATCATTGGAGCTCTTTTATACTGGTCATCATTACGCAATACCAATTCAGACAAATTATGGATTGAGTCATCGCACTTCACTTACCTCAGATTGCAGATTTAATTATGACGAAGATGAAACAAGCTTGTGCTTGTCTCAAGATTATTTATTCAAGTTTTAACATGATGAACTGAACATTACTTAATATTCATACTTTCAACAAATCTATAGCATTTTATGATGTACGATGGTGCGTTTAAATGGCCAATATGGCGTGTCTAATGAAAAATTCACATAAAATAAACTAGGCTGAACACCATCCCAGTTTTTTTTTTGTCAGATTAAGTTGACAACTATAGCAATCTATGGTAAAGATTTGATGGATGCGGTCAATTGCGCACATGGTGAACCATGGACTTCAAAATTGCTATTTTTTCCTTCAAATGAAAAACAAGCAACATAAAAAGAATTTTCTTCTCATTCCTGCCAAGATACAAACAAGATTAAAGTGGATTACCGATGAGAGGTATCAGGACTGGTCAAAAAAAAATTCAAGCTAGAATTCCCTAAACTTTCTGATATGTAGCATTTAAAAAGTACTGCAATTTTTGGTTTTTCGGCCAACTCTGGAGCCCTATAGTGGAGCAACCAAGGTAAATACACCTAATCTGACCAGAAATTCTGATTTTAGCAGAAAATTGGTGAGGGATACCAAAAATCTGATCTGGAGGTTAAATAATAGAGGAGCAACGGAAGCCGAAAGTTGTATGAAACACAATTTTGTCAAAATAAAAAAAAAATGCTAAAAATTCTGACAGGCCATCACTTCAAAACTATTCGGGATATTGGTCTAATACTTGGTATAATTTCCACCAGAGGTACCACCAGAGGTACCCATATGAATTTTTTGCAAAATTTCTGAGGGGGTCATCTGGGAGGGTATGGATGCTTAGATAAGGACTGACCCCTCAGATCTGTCCAGGTGTGTAAAGAGTACATTTGAAGAGAGAGTTGTCGTCTTGACATACCGGGAAGAAAAACAAAAACTTTTCATGAGGTGTACAGCTATGCCGACCGTGTCACTGCTGAGAGGTATGAACTTTATAGACCTCTTATGCATTTATGTAGGTCTGGTTAAGCTGCAGCTGCCGTGCCCATCTGAGCTCCTCCTCTGTATATGCATGCATCATAGGAACACTCCAACCAGTACCCCTGACCAAGGAACTGGCTTTAGAACTGGAGTTGGCCCCCGGGCGCTGCTCTGTGGCTGCCCATTGCTCCTAACTATAGGATGGGTCAAATGCAGAGGACAAATTACCCCACGGGGTTCAATAAATTATATGAAGAATATGAAGAGTTTTTTATTCCGCCGAAAACAAAAGCAGCTGAACTAAGAAACGATATTCCTCTTCTGTATCGAAGTCCTCTGACATTCTCTTCTTTCTATGAAAGTTTTCAAAATAAACTAAGTGTGATAAGTCACTATGGGGTCTATTCTCCCATGCGCTTAAGTCGAAAAAAGCGCGTAGCTACGCGCTTTTCAGCCTACGCGTATTCTCCCCTCGACTTAAGTCTGTGCATTACGCGCCTTGAAGGCACTTACGCGCTTGGGGCGGAGCAAGGCCAAAATCGGGGCGTTTCCGGGCGTTTCTCATGCAAATAACACTTACGCGTATTCTCCCCCTGGCTTACGCGCTTTTTCTGTTAAGCGCTTTGGAGGGCTGTATTAAGGTCAAGCGCCAACATTAGGCGAAATTGAATATTGCGTTTGATGTCGGTTATAGGCCGAATTTTAACATTACTTTTATTTTATTTAACATGGTAAAGGTTGAGACATTTAATATTCAATTGTTCTTCCTTATTTCTAAACTACATTTCTCAAAGCCATGATAATTTATCAAACGAAATCATCACATGATATTACGCATCAGCCTCTTCTCCAATCAGTTAAATTACAAACGCAAAACAATTAATTAATATGAGTATACATAAGACCATCATTCTACCATGCCCTCAAAATCTAAAGCCAAAATGCCAGTCCTGCATTTGCTTGCACTCTTGCGTGATTGGGAAAGAGTAAGAGGAGCGCGCCAAGCTCGAAGACGAACACTCGTATATCGGCTTCGTTTGGACATCCTGGGACAAACGAACATCGAGTGCATCCAACGCTTTTGCCTGGACTGTGCATGAGGCAATCATCTATCTTTGCCGACTTCTGGATGAACAACTATCCAGCCGCAGCAATTATCAACAAAACATACCCGTGGTCATCAACGTAAGAACTGCGCTGTCGCTCCTGGCATCTGGGTCGTTTCAGAGAGTGGCTGGTCATGTCATTCACATCACAGGCGTCTGTGTCAAGGTGTCTGACGCAGTTCGTTGGCGCTTCAAGTTCTTCTCCATGCACTTCCACTGCAGAAAGAGTAGATGCCATCCCTTCCTCCTGTGCAGTGAAATGCACAGGGGATGATGGTTGCCCACCACCTGTTGCGTGTACAGTTCTCCGGTGTGCAGAGAGCCTGGCTTTTACAGCGCCCCGCAGATCTCTCCATTTATGCTTTAAATCGGGGATACTGCGCTTACATCTCCCCACCGAAGCCACATCCAGAACTATTCGCAGCTTAATTCCTCGCATCAGCCTTCATTGCTTGCTTGCCATACACCAACATCTGTGAAATTTGGTTTTCTGCTTTGGCTCGACATCGCCATCATTGTCTTCCATGTTCTATAAAAAAAATGCGACTGCCCTATGTTCGTGATAATCTAAAAAGTTGTGATATTCTCACGAGTGAGGGGATTGATTTTCTCATTGAGGATATCTGTATTAACTAACTCGAGTCCTAGTAATGTTTTACCATTGGTAATACTGTGTAATTTAATGTGTGAATAAAGATATTATTAAATAGGCTACTCTAGATTGAGCCCTACCCTGGCAAATACCAAAGCACTATCCATTTGTTAATCAATTTTAGCCTTTAAAGAATAGCCGACATGGGAAGAATCATTATCAGTATATCGGATAATTGATTATAATAAAGTATTAGGCACAAGTTCAAGTGAATGTGTCGCTCAAATCAAATAGGATGATAGGCTATGGATATGGAATTCTGTCATTACTGAGGCGGTTTCGGGGCGGGGAGATGACCGCGTGCGAGGTAAGAATCCTTGTTAAAACGTTTCCATGTCCTTAAGTTGCAAACATGACATCGGAGTAGTTTTCAAGTGCGCAATTTCTAAATGAGATCATATAAACTGTCTTTGATTGTCTTTGTGTGACTAGAATGTTCCCTTTGTCTTCTTCCCTGTCTTCCACGGAACAAACAGGCTGGTGTAGGAGGGGCACATTTTCAATGATCTGATTGCGCTGATTGAGAAGCGCTAAATTCTTTATTTATTATTTCATTATCGCGGCAATTTCTTTGTATGCATAGCTTTAATGGTGGCTAGAGCAAGAAATAACAAGTGTTTGTTACTAACATATCCCCCGCCGCCGCAATTTTATGTGTCTGTACGGACGGAGCCCAATGCTATATCCCCCGCTATCCCCGGCGGGGGATAAATTAAGAGATGCCTGAATTACGTCTTGTAATTGGTACGGCCTACTATTACAGCGGCATATAAAACCTCGTATCTTCACAATGACAAACTTCACAGGAAAATAAAATAAAATAAAATAAAATAATTATAATAATATAAATGGATAAATATAGTTCAAAATAAAATGTTTAATTTTGCATGTAGGTATAGTGGACATACGAGTTTTCGTTTCTTATCAGTTTGGAGATACGAGGTTTTATCAGCAGGCCGACAATATTCAAATTTAAAGTCTGGTTTGCGTTTTCCATGGACCACAAATGCGTTTTTACTATTAATCAGAAAATCCTTTTTCCATGTTTTCCTGATAGCCATAATCAATGAGCTTTGTACAGAGTCTGCCTCTCTTTTGGATCAGTCACACCTCTTTCATAAGGCCGCCTACATTCTGAAGTTAAGCGCTGTGGGCGTGATCGAAGCGAGTAGGGGAGAATACGCGTAACTCAAAAGCGCTTAACTCGAAGCGCGTAAAAAAGGACTTACGCGCTAATGGGAGAATAGACCCCTATGTGCGCGGATCCTCCCATAACGAGCAGTGATAGTTCCGGTTTACATGCAAATGCAAGATTGAGACTATCACAAACCTTCCTTTCTTTGTCGTCTTTTACTTTATGATAACAGATCTTGAATCTTAGATGTTTCCCTGCAAAGAAGAACATGGCTCCTAGCTAAGTGGCTACACTGGACCATTTAGGCTAAAAATATGGTGAAATTGACACCTTTGAGTCAAATTTGAATGTTGGGCTTACGAATACTTGGATTTCGCCACATGAGCAGTATGGACACATTTAATGTTTTTTAATGTTGGTTTTTATGCTTGAAAGAGTGGTCCCCATTAACTACGGTTGCTTTGGATTTGTCTACAATGCTGTTTTTCTTTGAAACTACAGAAGTATTTTGAGGACAGAAGTAACTAACCAACCGATCAATTGTAGCGACCTAATCTAGCGTGGAACTGTCGTAAATCGGGAAAAGGGATGAATGAACGGGATTTCTTGTACATGTTCGCACTTCAGTCCAGCTTCGCCGAGCCAATGCATACATGTCGGAGTGCAATGAGCATTGCGCAGCTTCGCAGTAGAAAACCATCCAGGATACACGGATATGAATATGAAAAATACTGCAAAATTCAAATAAACGCTAAATTCAAGTTAAAGCCGAAGTCCACCTCTTGGAACTAAACGCTATAAATCGCAATTATATTAGCTAGCATTCAACCCTGTGCGGGTATGGGTGGAAGTTCACTCGTCTACATTTTGGACTATGGCCGGTCATTATCAGCAATCATATCCGCCTTACGATGTGCCATATTGGATCGCTCCATTTAGCCTTGGAGTGAGTAGATGAGTGAATCTTCATTTTTGGGTGAACTATCCCTTTAAAGCAACACTCCAGCCCTGTAGGGTGTAATACTGCACAAAGCTGGTTATGTCCCATCAAACAAGAAACAAACAACAGCAAATTCAATTTCCGACTTGAATTCTATTCATCCCCAGACATAACAAAAATGAAATTCTAATGAAGCATCAAGTGTCATTAAATTCAGTTTTAACTATTAATAGATGAGTGCAACATTTTCAGAATCTGTGATCCAACTTGTAGCAGAGAGGCCAGAACAAAGAAAGGCCATTATGAGAATTGAGGGGCTGAAGTTTCACCTCAAGTGTTGTAAGATCCAGAGGTCCATTGTCCTGGCCAACGGTAATGAACTCCACCACAACGGTTTTCTTATCCGTACGGCGAGAGGACGTAGAGCGACGGGTGAAGAGAGGAAACGCCCGGGCGATTGCACAAGCAGAGGCAAACACCTCTGACCGCTCACACACCATCTACAGAAGACAGACACTACTCACATACCATATACAGAAGAGAAACACTACTCACACAACATCTACAAAAGACAGAGACTAACTCACACACCATTTACAGAAGATGGACTCTACTCACACACCAGCTACAGGAGACAGACACTATTTGCACACCAGGTAGAGAAGACAGAGACAATCCTCACACCATTTAAGAAAAGAATACACTATTCACGCACCATCTACAGAGGAAACTGCTCACCCACCATATACACGAGTCACCGCTCACACACCATCTGCTGAACCACGCTCACAATGCACAAACAAACTTGCACGCTGACACACACAATGTGCACGCTTACGTGTTCTCACATGCACACACTCACCAAGATGCAGCGGCTGGCTCCTCCAGGTAGCGCAGTGCGCAACAGGCGGGCGAGGAAGTGCGCAGAGGAGGGGCTGTTGTGGCGGCTGACTCGGGAGGGCAGGGCGGCAACGGTGGCATGGTTGAGGTACAGCGGGCAGCTGTCCGTTGGATTTGGGTTCAGCGCGCTTAGCGCAGACTGCCAGGTCTGTCAGAAACAGAGCAGCTAACACTTAGTGCTGCAAGGTTCAACAGTCTCAGTATGCACTCCACTACACCAGTACAGGCAACATTTTTGATGTAGATGATTAGACATGTAGAGAATGAACCCCTTTGCAAAAAAGCTAAAAAAAAAAAAAAAAAAAACCTAAAAAAAAATCAAATGCCGACATTAGTTTCCTTATCAATCACGATTTGCTAAGGGGAAGTTTAATCAACTGGAAGAGCAAAAGTCCTTGTCAGCGGAAATTACTCGTCAATGTTTCGTGGCGAAGTGGTTTATTGAGGGCAAAAGGTTATCAAGGTTATCATGACGTTACAAAATATCAGAATGACCAAAAATACCGGCAAAGAACAATCATTGTGGATTGTTAAAAAAAAAAAAAAAAGAGCGCAAAAATGACTGCCAAATAACGTTATTACTCGCAGCTGATTATGTGAACCCGCAATAATGCCGAGTCAGTTTCTGATGCCTGCAACACCATCCTTCCACTCAGACACAGAACAGTGTCGTTTCTGTAAAAGCATTTACACTAAATCACGCACTGTACTGTGAGGATCCGTCATGACAGCCAAACCGGATCATGACAATTCTGAAGGTACACTCCTCTGGTACAGAAAAGTCTATCCCATGACTTCAAGTTCAACGGCCATCGTAAAAGATGACAATTAAGTCATGGGATAGACTTCTCTGGTATATGAGAGATGCGTGGGATAGACGTCTCTGATATGAGTCACCTTCAGCTAAGGTGCAATAAAGTGTCACACTGAGGTAAAATTATACATTTCTTAAATCCTTTATTTTGTCAAAGTTTTATGAAAGTTGAACTACTAACAAATGGCAAAATGCCATACACAATATAGTTTCTCCAACGTTTTGAAAAAAATTTGGTTTTTCTCTAAAGAAATCTCTATTCTTCAGTTACCCCTATTATCAGGCAAGGAAGAGCTTCCTCTAGGTGCCTTAGTGCTCATCAATTCATAGAAACAGCAAGTACAGCTAGAAGTGTCACTCAATCCCATTCAGTCTCAAAAATGTGTGAGGGCCGACTCCTGGATCAGTTCACAATTATCAATTATCCAAGTGACTTAATTGTCCAAATTCTTGGTAAGTACAGCTATAGGCAATGACATAGATCATATCACATGATGGAGTACAATATATTAGTGATGTTACCGCTGATACCGAGGCTCCGAAGTACGCTTCAAACTCGACAGTGTGTTTTTCTGAAGCACTGTGCCGTAGCTCGCTTCATTTTGGGAAAAACCATGTGGCTGATGACGTTCGAACCACTTTACTGCTTCATTCAGACTGAATCAGCTGACCAGTTTGGTTCGATAAGCAGAGCTTTGAAATATTGGCGCAATTCAAATGTATTTAAGTTGGATGAAACAGCGCTCTGTTCGGCGTCATTGTTTTTGAATAAAAATGCCTAAGTCGCTCAAGCACACCCAGTATACACCAAGCACAATCAAAAAACATAATAAAATGTTACGCGTTTTGGACAGAGTAAATATTTACAGGATTCAATGAGGCTGGAGATGTAATAAATGTTATAGTATAATACAAATTATTAAGGTAAGGAAGAAAAACAATAGACACGTGTCAAACGAAGTTAGGTTTCAGCTTCATTGAAGTATTTTTCAAAATACAACATACTCAAAGTGCACATGCAAGGTGCGTCAGCGTCACCTTTGCAGGCTGTAGAACAATCTCTGTGCCAGCAGATGTCACCCACGTGCTCAATGAATGAATCATCGAGTAGCGAACGAATTTTCGATACAATGGTCCAAAAGGGTCCGAAGCTTCATAAAGCCTTGTACGATATATATGCAAGGACTAGATAAAAACACCCGAAAACCAACTTCACCGTGATATGATGGTGGCTTATGTGCGTTATATTTGACAGACGATTCTAATCTGCGAGTGAAGTGTTTAGGTCCCCAGAACATCAGACTAGGCTTAAGAAATGCATTGCACACAAAAACAGGACTAGTTCTAACCTGAAGAGCCCAATCATTGATACACTGGAGACGTTTTGAGCAAAAATCCACTTGAATACCCAGTGGCTCCAACCAACAGTCTTCTGATCAACCAACAGCGTTAACCACCAGAATTGCCCACCCCTGTTCTAAACAGTGTTCGAGCTTCACTTGCTTGGGAAAATTCAATAGCTGATCCGGGTTACAATATCTAGTGGTATTGATAAAATCTAGAGACAGAATATTGTGACTGCATGCATAAATTTGCAGCTCCATGTCCGCTGGCTTCTGCCAAGCAGGGTCGTTCTTCTCAAACATGGCAATTACAGATAATCCGTAAGGTAAATGTACCCATAAAGCACAGGCACCATTTAACCCACTGGCAACTTTGACTTCAAATGATTAAAAAAAAAAAAAAAAAAAAAAAAAAAAAAAAAAGGAGGGTCTTGCCTTAAAGTTACTCATTACTTCATCCCATCCAACAATTTCTGACTAACATGTCAGTTTTTATTAAACATAAATCACATTTGTCATTGTTGAGTTAAGCCCACTCATATCCAGGCAGTCTAACGGAGGCTCACATTAGGCCGCCTCAAAACTTTGGTGTTTCGGGATCCCTCCGAAAAAAAATCATCCCTCAACTATTTTCAGCCAGTAACTTGCCAAGTACACCCATACTATTTAAATTGAGAGATGAATGATTTAATTTTTATGTATTATGAAGTTGCTTTTAGTTCATTTCTACCATTTTGTTTAATCTGGAAAGATGAGTTTTGCCAGTTGGCAAAGGGAGCCAATCACAAGGTTAAATCAGTAGTCATGATGTGTGAGATGCTGCAGGAACATTAGAAATGGCATGTGTATGAACTGGATATTTTCTGATGTATTTTACATAAATAGATCAATAAAAACACAATAAATGGTTTGGGTGAGCAAGATATTTTCAAAAAATGAGTGAAATTTATTAATTTATTTTGGTGAAAATATCATCCAAATTTCCTCAGTAATCACTGTAGAACCATTTAAGCCCAGTATGTTCCATTTAAGCCCACCTAATGCATTTCAATAGGAAATCGCTGGGTCCATTTTCTTCTGTAATCCTATGACTTTGTTTTATGTCTCCCTGACAGGGATCTTAGTAATGCTGTCGTTGAGGTTAGCTGTCGAATTCTGGGTGGTGTAGTTCCTGGTTGGAGTTCACGGAAGGAGTCTGAGTAATTGTTTGGCTTTATTGATGGAAACTGAGTGATGTAGTTTGGTTTACTGGTGGGGTCTGGGTAATGTTGTTGGTTAGATGAATTGGTAGAGTTTGCATAATGTGGTTGGTTAGGTTCGTTGCAAGGGTCAGTGTAATCTAGTTTGTTGGGTCTGGGTAATGTAGTTGGTTCAGCGTGAAGCCAAACATTAAATGCTTCAAATAATAAAATGTATATATATAATACTTTTTAAATTTTTTGTCAATAAATTTGGTTGCAGGCTTATTTGAAACACACATGGGCTTAAATGGCACTGCGGTACCAATCAAGCCCATGCCGGACTTTTGACTTTATTCACAAAATTTCTAATTTATTCCGTAAAATATGAATAACGAATACATGCATTTTCAAATAAGAGATTAATCTTTCGATACAACCAAGGATCATGTTGATAATTCATCTCATTGTATATGAAAAATAAATTAACTTAGATTTTGGTGGGCTTAATGGGTACACTTACCGTAAATGACGAATTACCTTCATATTTTAATTTGAAACGAGTAAAGAAGTGGCCAGTGTCAAAGTAGCAAAGTAAAAGTAGACTTGTAATGTATTAAATGTGGTAAATTAAAAGTAAAAATCCCGGTTTAAAAAAAATAACTCAAGTAAAGAACAAATCCTCAAAAAAAAAAACTTAAGTACTGTAACTAAGCACATGTACTTCTTTACTTTACATCTCAGAAGATAACAATATAGTCATGAACGTTATATATTTTTGACGTTATTCTGTTAGACAGACAGAGCATCGTTCTGGGCTTTGTCCTCTATTACGGCTATCTCGGATGAAGATGATGACGAAAATCATCAAGGGATACTAATGGGGAATACCTAAGCCTGGTGCAATTTGTACTTCTGGAAGCTGAAGAGTCATCTTCCGGTAGTTCGTTTGCACTCTTCTCTTCAAAAAAGAGCTTCCTCGTCTTTAGTTTATCGAGTAGAAGCAGGTAGAACAGGGGTGGGGAACCTTTTCCAGAAATGGCCAATGTGGGTGCAGGCTTTCATTCTGACTAGGTAATTACACACCTGATTCTACTAATCAAGATCCTTAGCAAAGATTCCAGAGGTTGATTAGTAGAATCTGGCATGTGGCTACTTGGTTCAAATGAAAACCTGCACCCACACCGGCCCTTTCTGGATAAGGTTCCCCATCCCCGAGGTAGAAGATTGGCGCACTCTTCCAAAACCAAATGGTGTCCACGTCAATTTTCTCCGAGCTACATATGACTGCAGTTCCTGTATGCATCCATTGCACTTATAATCGATTTGTACACAACATTGCAGGGCTCGCTAGGGCGAATACTATTGGCAGTTTACTTCTACATGTGTCTCTCTTCTCTAATTCCTCTAACTGCATAGCCATTATAAGCTGTTGCATGTTGTGTGCTGTCATCTCTCTTCCTTCTGGCTGTTTGATCTATAATTAGATGCGTCTTCCAGAAGAGTATTCCAGAAGGCGAAGTGTGCCAAATCGTCCCGGGCCCTGGAAATGACTACGTCACATGGCCTTGAGATCGCCAGGGATTTTGAGGCATAATTGTGCGTTCCAGCCAAGATTCTGAACCCGTCAGTCACCACTTCAAGTCACGAGTCACGATTTTAAAGCGTTCCCGGCAAATTACGACATACTGTCAGAACAAAAATGTAACATTTTATATTTCCGTAAAAATGTACCTGGGAGTACATCGATCTAGTGAGAGTTCACGGGTGGTATTTCAAGGGTTTGACAGCCGTTCCAGGGCACTTTCACCGTTAGAAGGTTGTGAAAACACGAGTTACTGACTGGCTGAACGGACCTTAAATTATGCAAGTTTTTTTTTCTTTCTTTTTTCTACAGATAGGGCTAGGTTCATTTTCCAACTTCAGTATTTAAAACACAGAACAGTGTTTCGCCCTAAAACGGTTTCTTAGCTTCTGTTTTTCTGTATTCCAATGCTCAGTTGTGTACATTTCGATATAACCACTGCTAGTTAGAAACATTGTGGGTGACTACCCATTAATGTTTGACAGACGCACTAAAGCGCACAAGCATAACTTTTGAGTTTTTTCCCAATTTACAGGGGATATGGAATACTTTATTCTATATGTGACAATATTTCTGATAGTATATTTTAGGATGTGCCATTTTTTATTGCCACTGGGCCCTAACAGATAAAATTCTTCGGTAAACTGTTATGGCCATGTGGGCATGTGACGCTTGATACTGCTTAACCCTTGTATGGTGTTCGGGTCTGTGGGACCCGTTTTCAGTTTTTATCAAAAGAAAAATGAAACAATTAATTATTTTTTCAACCGGAAATTCATTGGCTTTGTCTCATTTTCTGTGAAGAACATAAATCAAAACACATTTTCAATGACCGCATACTGTATACCCACCCTATGCATTTGTATTACATACAGGGTGTTTGGGTCCACCGGACCCGGGGCTAATAAAAGTGTGGAAAGCGTAGGTCCTGTGTTCTTTCACTCAGTCTTCCTCCTTTCTGGGGCTACTGATTGTGTTTTCTGCCCCTCCTGCTCCCGCACAAAGTTGCAACATTATTGCAAATTCAACTCCTAACACCGTCTGCGCTTACATTCCCGCACATTTTACTCTCTCTCCTGCGGGAGCCAAACTTTATTTTCTTTATTTTGGAAGAGAGAGAAGCTTCTGATGATGTCGAGGAAGAGGTTTCAGAATGTGAAGATCACATTTCTGAAAATTCAGAGTCTGACAGTGACTTTGAAGAAGAGGATTAGTTTGAACACCAATTAGTACCAAAACGAAGACGAGCAGCCTGTCTGTATGTCTTCAACTTGTGTTGTGTAAACTGACCTGAATGAGTAATAATTCTAATGAAGTTCAAATAAATAAAAATCAATAGTTGTGAAACATCTTGCTTCATTTGTAAATGTGTTTTTTCCCCACTCACTCCACCTGATTATTCCTGATTTTCTTTTTTGATTACATTTTATCAAAAACAAAACGAGTTGCACATTGATTCATAAATGTGATCTAACAAAGGTAAAAGGCAAATATTAACCATGTTTGCTGTTCATATGACTTGTAATTGGGATGAAGTAAACATCTGTTGAGCATTTCGATTGTGTCGTTTTGAAAACCCAAAACTCTAGCGGGTCCACCAGACCCATGAACACTGGCTGAGTGACAAAAATACTAACACCACACAAGGGTTAAAATGTGGTCCATCTGGATACATATTTTTCATCTTCGCTTCTTTGATGGTCGCCAAACTATTCACCTTACCCCTTCAATGTCTAAATTGTGATATCCGACTAAAAACTGGGCATTTTTCTTTACAAGGAAATAATTTATGACGTTATGATTTCGTTGGCTTTTCCTCAGCTGAAAGTGACTCATATATGAGAGATTGACATTTCTCGCACAAGGAGTACGCCTTTTTTTAACATGATCCATCAGGGGAGCAGGCAGAGGGGAGTAAACTGCGATTACAGTGCATGAATTACAAAATAGTCCAGTTTGAAAATTGTTCGACGTTCAAAGCGGCATAAAACCAAATAGCTAGCTAACTGACAGTAACATTAAACTTCAGGTCTTTCGAGTAACTGCTACTTAACTTACAAGCGACGGGTAAATGGTGGCTGGTCTAGAATGAATTACTTAAAGATGAATAAACTACCTCTAAATATCAGTAAGCAACCCAAATATTGACATTAATAATCCACACAAAAGCTAAATTTACATGTGTTAACACAACGGGCAAAACTAATCATTGCTGTTCACGTAAAGTGCGCACTTTAAAATTAGGTGAATCACAGCCCGATTGGCTACCAGAGACCAGCTAGCCCATGTGGCTAATGCTGATTTGATTATCGTTGGCTAGACTGATTCACTATTCAGGTTAATCTGTTGTCCACTCAAATGTAAGTAAACCACTGCTTATACTGCAGCCAGCAGCATGTAACGAGCGAAATAGCCCAAAGTTTTTCGCATTAAATCGAAATGTTGCTGCCCACTTCTGATATAAAGTGATCGCGACTGCATTGTATAACGTTAGCTGGCTAGCAAGCTAGTTCGCAAAGTCTTTCCTCTTGTTTGCAACCGCTCGGCTCGTTACCTCCTTGCTGACGACCGGCTGCAGTTTCCCCTTTACTTGCGCCCAAGAGATTTGCTGGAGGTAGCTTAGCTGTCCAACGACGAGTATCGGACGATTCTGGGGCTCCGAGTCTCCGGCAGATGCCTTAAACTCGAGCACAACATTCGCCATCTTCATGAGGGAAATGTGGTGGAGAAGCAGACTCTGACCCGGTAGATGGTGCCGTTCACGTAACGCTCTGCCTGCGCGACACACGGTTTCTCTCGCGAGTGCTCAGAGGCACATTACCCGGCCAAAGGTCGGCCATCAATGTAAGGACGTGTTATTGCCACAGTTCATTCTTCAAAGGTCAAGAGAGCTATGAGCCTCACACTTCCAAAGTAATAATTAGGAAATGTAATCGCGGTTGAACGATTTAAGAGGCAGTATTTTGGCAGCAATGCTCTGCGAAGAGAATGTGCCACAACCTCTTCCCGCTATGGGCTATAATGCGGTATTTGTGGCAAAATATGATTTTAATTCGCTAATAAAATTTTCTGCTAAAATGTATGAATAACAAATGAACAAACAAAAGTGGGTGGCAGCACAATGGAGGCGTCGATTTTTCCTTTCCATGCTGGTTTCAATTTAGGGTCAGCGTTCCGGAGAGGGGCACTCAAACACCTATGATATTAGCCGCATTACAATACGTTTCAGCTGGCAACAGGTTATTTAACCCTGGCTGATGTAGTGAGTTGCTTATCACTTCAAAATCCAATCGGAAGACATATCCTGGTCGTGGAAAAGGTGTTACTTTGTTTCAGCAGGGTCAAACATACGGTGATGACCAATGGTTGGTCTACAAAATATGGCAATTTTGCTTTAATGTTGGTCTTCACTATATGTTCTTGGACTTGGGGATACTAAGCGGAGTTTTGATGAAGAAAGACAGACTCAACTGGCCTCTGATATTTGATCAGTATCAAGAAACACTACCTACTTTCTGTCTATTATAGTTCAGCACTTGACCTGTCAGCCAATGACTGCTACTCAAATATTCATGTCAAATAACCGAGACCTAGGGTTTTGAGAGAAAACCTTTAGATATTTCAGGGTTTTGCTTACTGTCGACTTCAGCTGACCATGATTGAAAATATGGGGTGATTGGGTAAGTTGTTATTAATAAATGCTATTCTTTGAATACATTTTACTCTTCATAACGACTGATTAAATATATAAAAACTTCAGCTGAATTTGGAAACAGTCAACTACAGTTCGAACATTGGATTCCAAAGTGTACATGGGCCATAGTGTATGTCAAGTACAGTTTTGAGTGAAAATATGCAAAATTGGAAAAATTCAGTTCACATAGAAAAAACTATACAGCCTTAAATGTTTTAACCAGAAGTAGTGATTATGTGTATCCTAGTGTGGGAGCAGTTTGATTAAATTTAACTGGCTACATGGTCCACCATCAACCTGAGGAGGGGGGTAGAAACAGTATTTTTTTTCAACTGTGACTATTTTCAGGTCTTCACCAAACATTTAGCCACACACTGAGCCAAAACTGCTTCTACTAACCGTTCCTGTCTCATAGAAAGGGAATTTACTGCCCCTGGAACTTTATCAGAAGCATCCTTGGACAGGCAAGGCTGGAAAAATGTAAAATGGAAAATATGTCTGTTAAAATTCAGCTTTTATGTGACTGTATTTTCAAACGGTACCTCCCATCTGCTTTTTGATGGCAGGTGCCAAAAGTCTGCGCCAGCATCCTGAAGGGTACCCAATTTCAGATATGTATCTGATTTAAATAGAAGGTTATGAGTGCCCAAAAACGCTCCAAAATACGCATTGCACGTTGCGGGTCCCAAAAAGGGGGGCGTGGCCCAATTTGAAAACCTCGATAAATCGAAAATTGTTCACCACGCAGACCTAAAATTTCAGATTTTGCCATAAATTTTCTCAGAAGAATCAGAGGGGGTTAGGTGATTAGACATGGAATGACCCCAAGGCAAAAAAAGACTATTCGGACATAGACCAGATTTACCCTGTTCTAGAGTGATGGGAGCATCGGGGTAATAAGAGAAGCAGATAAACTGCCTAATGCCTACTATACAAGCCTGGGGGGCCGTGTTATGATCTGAGGTTGATTTAGTTGGTCAGGTCCAGGTTGAGCAACAATATGTGCCCAAAAAATGAGGTCAGCCCTGAATGTACTGAATGACCTGGGCTGCATCCAAACTGTCAAAAAATTGCATCCTATCCACTAATTCCTAACCACTTTTCTTTGACCTTTGTGGAAAATGTCATTGATCATGAGTCCCCTGCTCATCACACATTTTCACGATTGGCCTCTGTCGCGCGGACATATGGGATAGTATTATCTCTTTTCTTTTTGAAAAGGACGGTTCTATGTATCCTATGCTATAGGAGGTAATTTAGGAAGCACTGAGACACATTTCTTTAACATTTACAAAAAATCAAATGCACTTATCATGGCTGCCACGTAATCATTTCCAAATCATTTTTTAGGAGTCAAGAACTTTCCTAAGCAAAAAAAGACTATTTGGACACAGCCAAGGTTTTTCCATTCAGTGGATATTTCTTCCCTGATGGCACATGCGCATTGCAAGATTACAATGCCAGGATTCATCGGGCTCAAATTGAGAAAGCGTGGTTCAGGGAGCATGAGACATCATTTTCAAACATGGATAGGCCACCACACAGTCCAAGCCTTAACCCCAATGAGAATCTCTGGTATGTGCTTATGTGCTGGAGAATACTTTACGCTAGAACTCGGGGTCACAAATGGAAGTTGACCAAAGGTAAATGTAGCCCTTTTTTTCATATTCGGAAATATTTCTTCACCCCAAGAGTAAATTCAATGTGGAATGGCTTGCCTGACCATATTGTTGAGTCAGAGACCTTGGGGGTTTTCAAAAGCAGGCTTGACTTAAAGCTAGATACCATTGAGTGTCTGATGGGACATATTCACAATGGTATGAAGAAACTGGCGAGCGTAGTTGGGCTGAACGGCCTGTTCTTGCCATTCATATTACGTTATGTTACTTGACATGGTGACAGGTTGCTCGGTATTCAATCACTGTCCAAAACCACCAGAATTTTAGATGTGTAATGTGAATATGGGCCACTAGATGGCAGTGTTTACCTTTTTTTTGTTGAGCTCAGACTGGAGTCATGTTTAGACATGTCCTGGACATGTCTGGGGCAAGTCTCAGAAAATAAAAAAAAAAGAGGTCTAAATGTGGGTGGGGTCTGCAAAAGAGTATATAAGGAAAAGAATTGAGACAGTGGAGTAGTAGGAGAAATTGCAAAAAGATGACCAGACCTGCCATTCTGTTCAAGACCTGTGACGTTTCTTTTGTGGATTTCTTTGCCTGTGTTTGAGCATTTTCATTATCCAGGACATCACCAAGCCACCCCACAAAAAGGGACTGTAAATATTTCTTTTTTTTTCCTATTCAATCTTGGTCAGTTTAGTTAGTTGTTGTGTTTAATTAAATGTGTTTAAGTTTTTAAAACTGTGTCTGTCATCCCTTGCTGTTGCAGTTGTGTTGTAGATTGTAATAAGAAATTGGGGCCATAACAAATTGGGGGCTCAAGGTCTGGGATAGACCATTTTGTGAGTCATTTATTAAAAATCTAACATTTCAAATTGTAAAATTGATTTTTTTTTTTAATTGAATACATATATATTGACAACAGCAATGGATGATTTCTTGGCATCACCAACCGTAGGGGTTTTGAAGTCTTTTAAAAAGACAGAACTGCTAGAAATTTGCAGACATTTAAAGCTGACAGAGGTGAAACCAGCCATGCGAAAAGCAAGACTGGCTAGAGAGATAGTTGAATATTACATTGATGAAAATGTGTTTGCACCAGGAGATCTGGAACAGTTTCCAGTGGAAAATCCAAATATAGAAATGGAACTTAAATTAAAAATGATAGAGATTGAAAGGGAAGAAAAAGAAAAACAAAGGCAGTTTGAGTTGGAAAAATTAGCAAGAGAAGAGAAAAAAGAAAGGGAGGAAAGAGAAAAAGAAAGGGGGGAAAAAGAGAAACAAAGAGAATTTGAGAGGGAAGAAAAAGAAAAACAAAGAGAATTTGAGTTAGAAAAATTTGCAAGACAGAGAGATTTTGAATTAGAGAAATTCGATAGAGAAGAAAGACTCCAAATGGAGAAACTAAAAATAAAAATTCAAACTGAAAATAAATTTCGGGCTAGCCAGGAGGTAAAACTGGTGCCTCCATTTTCGGAAAAGGATGTTGACAACTATTTCCAGTGTTTTGAAAAGGTAGCAAAGAGTTGCCAGTGGCCAAAGGAACACTGGCCTCTGATGTTGCAAACTGTCCTCAAGGGTAAAGCTCAACAAGCCTATTCGGCTTTGTCTGCAGATGATTCCTCTGATTATGAGGTTGTCAAAAAGGTTATTTTGAGAGCTTATGAGTTGGTTCCAGAGGCTTACCGACAGAAATTCAGAGTTCTGAAGAAATCTGAAAATCAGACTTATGTTGAATTTGCTAATGAAAAGCAGGTTTGCTTTGAGCGCTGGTGTACTTCTATGGAGGTCAAGGATGATTTCAACTCACTAAAAGAGATTGTGTTAGTTGAAGAATTCAAGAACTGTGTTAAAGATGATGTTAAGACCTACCTTAATGAGAAGCAAGCACTGAATTTGCAATCAGCTGCCAAATTTGCAGATGAATATGTTCTCACACATAAGTCCAAATTTCAGTCTAGCAGTAATAATAGATGGTCCCAATTTCAGAAAAAGGGTTATGGTGATACCCAAGATTCCTCACCCAAAGACAAAGACAAATCTGGTGATGGTGCTCAGAAATCCAGTAACAGGTCTGATCAAAGTGTGAAAGCTGACAGTGACAAAAGTGGTCTAGTTTGCAGTTATTGCAAGAAATCTGGTCATGTTACAACTAACTGTTGGTTCCTTAAAGCTAAGAAAGAAAAAAAAAAGGATACCAAACCAAATGCCTTTGTGAAAACAAGGTTAGAAACCCCTGTAGTAGATAACCGATCTGCTAAATTACCTGCTTCTTGTGGGGCTAAAAAGCCTGATACAGCTGACTTCGTGAGGGAGGAATTTCTTCCATTTGTGTCAGAGGGATTTGTGGCTCTGAATGAGCATACTACTCCTGTCCCCATATATATCCTAAGGGATACCGGAGCTTCTCAGTCACTTTTGTTGATGGACTCCTTGGAGTTACGTGATGAGACCGCTTCAGGGGATTTCATACTTGTACAAGGTATTGAAGGGAGGACTGTATCTGTACCCCTGCGCTCTATATTCTTGAAGTCAGATTTAGTTACAGGACAGGTAAAGGTGGGACTTATGTCAAGTCTACCTATAAAGGGTGTTTCTCTGTTGCTAGGCAATGACCTGGCTGGGGGCAAAGTAGTTCCCCCTGTACATCTTACTTCACAGCCGAGCACTGAAGATGGGGATGAGGACCCATCTCTGTATCCTTCTTGCGCAGTGACTCGTGCTATGGCCAAGAAGGTTAAAGAAGAAGATGATGTGGTGCCGTCCAGTACATTGAATAGTCAGGACTCAGGTGGTTCGCCTCATGACTCTGATTGGCCTACTATGGTTTCTCCGTTTGAGGACTTATCAGATACTTTTATCAGTTCTCTATTCAGCCAGCCGGATGGGTCTGGTAATTCTGATGTGTCTGGAGACTTGTCTCTGTCCAGAAAGCGGTTGATTGAGGAGCAAACTAATGATCCTGAAATTTGTGTACTAAAGAGGAGAGCCCTTCCTGATAAAGAAATAGACGCAGTTCCAGTTGGGTATTATCTCAAGGATGGTGTGTTGATGCGGAAGTGGCGCCCTCCTGATATCCCTGCCAATGCAGACTGGGCAGTGGTCAGGCAAATTGTTGTTCCGAAGGTCTACAGGAATGAGATCTTAACAATGGCTCATAGTTTACCTTTAGGAGGTCATCTTGGTGTTAACAAGACTGTTGATAAGATCATGAAACACTTCTTTTGGCCTGGGCTTCGGAAAGACGTTTCCAACTTTTGCAAAACCTGTCACACTTGTCAGGTAGTTGGAAAACACCAGTTAGACCCACCTGTAGCTCCATTGCAGCCTATCCCAGCATTTGGGGAGCCATTCTCTAGGGTCATTGTTAATTGCGTTGGTCCATTACCCAAGACTAGATCTGGAAATCAGTACTTGTTGACAATCATGTGTGCATCTACCAGATTCCCCGAAGCCATACCTCTACGTAACATCAAGGCAACTGCAATCTCGAAGGCTTTGATAAAGTTCTTCACGTTGTTTGGCCTTCCCAGGGAAATTCAGTCAGACCAGGGTAGCAATTACACTTCAGGATTGTTTCAGCAGGTTGTGTATGAACTAGGTGCAAAGCAGATTCTTTCTAGTGCCTATCATCCAGAAAGTCAGGGTGCCTTAGAGCGGTTTCATTCCACTCTCAAGACAATGATGAGGACTTATTGTTATGACCATGAGAAAGACTGGGATGAAGGGGTTCATTTGCAGTTGTTTGCAGCTAGAGAAGCAGTGCAGGAGTCTACTGGATTCAGTCCATTTGAGCTAGTGTTTGGTCATGAAGTGAGAGGACCTTTGCTATTGTTGAGTGAACAATGGCAAGAGAAAGAACCGCATATCAGTCTGTTAGACTATGTTAGCAAGTTCAAAGACAGATTGCGTGCAGCATGTGACCTAGCCAAAGAGAACTTGAAATCAAGTCAGGGAAAAATGAAAACTTGGTATGATCATAAGGCTAGAAGCCGTGAGTTTAAACCAGGAGAAAAGGTCCTTGTGTTGTTTCCCTTGCAGTCCAA
The DNA here is from genome assembly GCA_029721435.1 of Gymnothorax reevesii. NCBI lineage: Eukaryota > Metazoa > Chordata > Actinopteri > Anguilliformes > Muraenidae > Gymnothorax > Gymnothorax reevesii. The sequence continues at coordinate 35,736,783 of CM056581.1, forward strand.
TCCATTGCAGGCTAGATTTCATGGTCCTTATGAAATTCTGACAAAACTCAATGATCTCAATTACATTGTGAAGACTCCAGATAGGAGAAAACCAAAACAATTGTGTCATATTAACATGCTAAAGCCTTATCATGACAGAAATGCTAGGGTTGCAGCTGTCACTTCAGATTCTCCAATGGTCGAAACGTGTGAAGAAGAGGGGGAGTTTCAAGATGATGAACCAAGAATTAAAGCTGAAGTTCTTTCATGTAAATTGTCAAACACTGAAGTGTTGCAAAATCTTGATGTAAAACTCCAGCACTTAGAACCCTCACAGAGAGATCAGTTTGAAAGGTTGATCAAGAAATATGAGGATTTGTTTCCTGATGTTCCAAAGAGAGTTACTATAGCATCTCATGATGTAGATGTTGGTGATGCCAAACCAATAAAGCAGCATCCGTACTGAATGAATCCTGAAAAGAGAAAGATTGCTGAGAAAGAGGTTGAGTACATGTTAAAACATGATATTATCAGACCCTCCAACTCCGATTGGAGTTCACCCTGTGTGCTAGTTCCAAAACCTGATGGAAGTACTAGATTCTGTACAGATTATCGCAATGTCAATGCTGTAACTAGAAGTGATGTGTTTCCAATACCTAGGATTGATGATTGTATTGATAGTGTAGGGCAAGCAAAGTTTCTGACCAAGATTGATTTATTGAAGGGTTATTGGTGTGTGCCTTTAACTGAGAGGGCCAAGAGCATCTCTGCTTTTGCCACACCCTCTGGATTGTACCAGTATGAAGTTTTACCCTTTGGCATGAAAAATGCCCCAGCCACGTTCCAAAGGATGATACAGTCTACAATCGCCGGATTGCCACACACGGGTGCGTACATCGATGACCTGATCACATGGAGTGACTCCTGGGAAGAACATCTAAAAGATGTAGAGACGTTGTTCCAGCGCCTGACCCAGGCTAACCTGACTGTTAACCTGAGCAAGAGTGACTTTGGTTGTGCTACTGTCACCTATCTTGGCTACGTCATAGGCCAGGGTAAGGTGGCACCCATAAATGCTAAAGTCCAAGCCATCATGGACTTTCCAGTTCCTGACAACAAAAAAGCTTTGCGCCGCTTCCTTGGAATGATCGGGTACTACCGCAAGTTCTGCAAGAACTTTGCTGAGATTGCTCTCAGTCTAACTAACCAACTGAAGAAAGGCCTAAAGTTCACCTGGGATGATGCATGCCAGAGAGCCTTCGATCGCCTGAAGTCTCTGCTGTGTCACTTCCCCGTGCTCAAATCTCCTGACTTCAACAAACCGTTCTCCATCGCGGTCGATGCTAGCGACCAAGCTTGTGGATCTGTGCTCCTATAGAGAAGTGACTCTGATGACATTGAGCATCCCGTGGCATACTTCTCCAGGAAGTTCAATCGCCACCAAAGGAACTATTCCACAATAGAGAAGGAACTGTTGGCTCTGGTCCTTTCTTTACAACACTTTGAGGTTTATGTTTGTACAGGACAAAAGCCAATGATTGTGTACACTGACCACAATCTGTTAATGTTTTTGAGTAAGATGAAAAACAAGAATCGGAGATTGTTGAATTGGAGTTTGATTTTACAGTGGTTTGACTTGGAAATTAAGCATGTGAAGGGTACAGACAATGTAATTGCTGATTGCTTATCCCGTGTTTGAATGTGTATATATATATCATGTGTTTGAATATTGTATGATATGTATATATAGACAAGTGTTCACTTAACCATTTTGTATTGAAAAGAAAAATTTTGCCTTTATGAGTCAAAATTTTTCCCTTTTGGAATGGAGGTGTAATGTGAATATGGGCCACTAGATGGCAGTGTTTACCTTTTTTTTTTGTTGAGCTCAGACTGGAGTCATGTTTAGACATGTCCTGGACATGTCTGGGGCAAGTCTCAGAAAATTAAAAAAAAGAGGTCTAAATGTGGGTGGGGTCTGCAAAAGAGTATATAAGGAAAAGAATTGAGACAGTGGAGTAGTAGGAGAAATTGCAAGATGATGACCAGACCTGCCATTCTGTTCAAGACCTGTGACGTTTCTTTTGTGGATTTCTTAGCCTGTGTTTGAGCATTTTCATTATCCAGGACATCACCAAGCCACCCCACAAAAAGGGACTGTAAATATTTCTTTTTTTTTCCTATTCAATCTTGGTCAGTTTAGTTAGTTGTTGTGTTTAATTAAATGTGTTTAAGTTTTTAAAACTGTGTCTGTCATCCCTTGCTGTTGCTGTTGTGTTGTAGATTGTAATAAGAAATTGGGGCCATAACAGATGTCTCTTAGTGCCAAAAACAATTCATTTTTGCAAGTGTATCATTTTTGAACTGCAACTGAAGTTTTTCCTGAAAATAAGGCGCTACAGGGGCACAGCATTTTAATTGACATGAATGTAACTAAAGACTCATTTCCCATGTAAGTTCATTTAGAATACGTATGATTGCTGAGCTCAGTTCTGTATTGCGTCCAGAAAAAAATGTTTTTAAAAAAATGACCAGGGAAAAACCCCATTTCATATTTATTAAAAAATACTCTGCTTACATCCTCATAAAATGTCAGCTAAATATACATACCATTGGGATGTCAGCAGTATGTGCACACACAATATTACAACATCAAGACCATATATATCAAATTGTATACAACCGATACTGGACAATGGATGTGGAAAAATACTCTTACCCATGATTCCATTCAACTGATATCCAAAAAGAAATTCAACAAACATGTAGGGCATGTAAACTGAGTTCAAAAATCAGATATCTTCATTTCTCTTCTGTCTTTTCAAAACAAATGAGAAAAATCACAGGCCATATACAGAAGCAGGAGAAATTAACTTTCTGCTGAAGTAATTTCAGGTCCGAAACTAAAAAAGAAAAATGTAGTTTTAGGTTCTTGGGTTGCATCTCTGGAGTAATCAATGAAGAGACTGCTTAAAACACTTTTGTGCAATTAAGTTCATATACTTTCTCCATACAGACTCCATAATGGTTTTAAACCGCCTCTCAGAAATCCTTCGGACACTTGCAATTTACTTTGTCACTTTCAAATAAATAGTGTGATATTTCATATTTTACAGAATAAAGTAGTTTTTCAGGCACACAATCCATGATGGCTCAGTCTTTCAGAAATTGTTTCTAGAGATATAAAAGCCTGGAGGAAAGGAGTTTTACTGCATGTGGGGAGGTTTGATGTATGGGTACTGTTGTCGAAGTCAGACAAGACGTCAAAAATAATAACCACAACTAGACATCCATGCATGTCCGTTTAAGGGATTACCAAAATGTCTCCTCTCTGAAAAGTCAGAGACATTCAACACAAGCCAACATGGCAATAGGAAATGCAAGCTATTCTGTTGAGAATCAAGCCTACTCAGCCAGTAAAAATTTGTCAATCTTGGTGGTTCAAACCATCTCCCCTACCACCACATTTTTTTCCTTTTTTCTCAACACCCCCCCCCCATTGTAAAAGTCAAAGCTCTGACACCCCTCTTATCTGCCTACTCCGAAGTCACTCAAAATGTGCAAAAGGGCCCAAACATCAGTCTCCGACGCTGGGTTTCAGATATGGACAGTGCAAGACCCCCGCGGAGAAGAGGAGCAGCCTGTGTTCCAAGGCAACTGCAGAGCCTCCCCTCTCACACTGGGGTCCTGCTGCCTCCTTTCCCTCCACCTCACGCCAGGAACAAAACGTTCGGGCAGGGGAAAACAAAAAAAACGGTTGAAGAGTGGGTGCAGTGGACTGCTCTCATGTATAACTTGGTCCTCGGTCAGTAAACAAAGAGTCACATAATTTCACATTACCCTGCTCCACACACTGTGGGCACTCTCAGGGGCAGGTTTGAAGGGGACCCCAAAATGGAATGATTTGTCAGGGACCTGGATGAAGTCCCAGACGAGTACATGAATTTTGTGGGTGCACAGGAAGGGGTAGGGGGCGCTCAGGGAGACACAGCAATCCTTTTTCCTTGTTCGGTCTCTTTGGGTTCATGCGCCGTGTCCTCATCACTAACACTTATGAAGTGAATGCAGCAGGTCGGGCGCCATTTTGTTTTGTAGAGTAAGGTAGGATAGTTCTATTCCATAGACATTCAAACAAAGGCAGCTTTGACTTGGAGGACATGGTAGGCCCTCACACGTACGTCCACACGTGCACGCACGTACACACACACACATACACACATGGAGCAGTATGAGAATGCCCCAACACACACATTGAAACCACTCCATTACCTGAACTTGACCCCAAAAAGAACAATTATGAGGATGACAACAATAACAAAGAGGATTAAAATGACCAGCATCTTGCGGTTCTTCTTCTGGTACTGTTCCGCCTGCAAAAAAAGACCACAGAAATCAGGCACACACGACAGGAACTACAATTAGGGATGTCAGAGTTAAGGTTCACTGAACCATTATAGGTGACCTCCAACACAAGGGCTCTCATTTGCTTTGAGCTCCTCCAAGGGGTCACAGAAATCATGTTCTGAAGGGTTAGTCCAGTATTGAGACTTCATCGTATTTGTATTACTTATCTAAACAACAGATACACTGCCCTTAAAGCAAGATGTTCTGACTCAAAATTTGTTCAAAATCATTTCAAAGCCAACAATTTAACCCCATAACACCTTCAGACCCATACATAGGTTTGTCAAATGCAGCTGCTGTATTAAAACCTCGGCAACTCCAGGCCTATTTTAAATTTTAGTAGAGATCCCAAAGTTTACAATGATCCTAAGTATGTCCCTCTGAATTACAGCGAAATGTGTATAAAAAGATGCATGAGATCTAGATATTTTCCATTTGATGTAATGCTGTGACCATAAAAACCGTGCATTTTGACTATTGACTGGGTTTGACTATTTCAGTCAATATAAGAGTGATATGGCTTCAGTAAAGTGCTGCAACCAGCAGATACAGAAAATCTATGCGAGATTATCCTCCAATATGGAAAAAAATGCGTTTCCTGGCATGGGTAAAAACTAAGCGAGAAGTTACAGTGCAAGGCGTTGAAACTTGCTTAATGAGAACAAAATTAAGCCATAGAAGAGAAAAATTTGAAGTCACAGTACAACACTAAAGGCTTTTTAGCAGTTCACACACAAAACCAAATACAGTATACACTATATCCATTCGGATCAACGCTGCTAGTGTCGCTTATGTGAAAAGTAGGGTGACTGAGTAACCCTGTGAAGCAGGAACAGTCACTTCACAGGCCAGCAGTGTTTCCCACAAGTTAATTTATTCATGGCGGCCCGCCACGAATAAATTTTGGCCGCCACGTATACATTTTTCGGCTTTTGACTCGACCTCGCCTCCGGACTGTTTGCTTTGTGAATGTTGCGTGTCGTTACAATTCTGTCGCATTGGGTGGCGGTATGCATTATAACGCCGCCTATAAATTAATAACACGCAGAAGAAGTCGTCGTGGTGGGCCTATAAATTGAGAAGACACAGAAGAAAAAGTTGAGATGGAAGAGGCGTGGCTCGAACGACAAAGGCAAGACGTGCCGGTACAAAGTGGTCGAATAAGCCCAAAAGTGGTCTGAACAAAAAAAGTGGTCTTGGATATATCCATGCGTAATTTTGTGCACTTCAAACTTCATAAACTCTTTCTGATTGTTTCATAGCGGATGCTTCAGTGTAAAACATATCTGCATGACATTTGTGGTTCATTTATTGTAATGGTTTTTGCAGGTGTTCATGTAAAATAAAGTATTTACACATGAAGGAGGAGACGTGTCTCCATATATTACGCGCTCTCACGGGTTCACTTCTGGAACCAGGATATCTGTGTCGTCGCATTGAAAATCTTTTCTCTTATTTCCTCCTGTTAAATCTGCCGTCATGCTGCCACTGCTTGCGCCGCTGGCGCACCTACCTCTTACACGTAATGAGAGCTGATTTTCTGATTGGTTTACTGCATGTTCATGCAAGCAGTAGAGATGTAAATGTCTCTATTTCTAAATATACTTGTATATCTAGTAAAAACTAAATACAAGCTATTATTCATATCTTTTATTACTATGTATATCTATGAATCTATGAAAACTAACAGAGTAAATGTAGGCTATTATTTATATCTTTTTATTAAAATTAGGGCTGTGGCGATAGTAAATTTAAGCGCAATAAAAGTAGCTTCCACTATGAGGCAGACAGACGTGATTGCTTATTACCTTTTCTATGACACTCACCTCATGCGGTCATTTGAAATGCTTCCGGGAGGAAAACTGTGATTTGAAGTCCGCTAATTACCAGCGAGGTTGGACAGCCTCCATCGTCATGGTATAATTAGCTCACCTTAAATCATTTCCCGCATACTTTGCCTAACTTGCAATCAAGCCATTTATTCAGCCAACTGACAAATCAAAACCAAAATGTGGCCTATAATGATTGAGAAGAGAGAATGAGAACCAGACAGACCCAACCAGGCTGCCGCGTTATATTAAAAGACTTTCAAATTCGTAAACAATTTACGTCACGTTCTATATGCTTAAACAAAATGTTTTCCACCTTCACTGTTGGTTATTTAGATGCTCAAAAGTAAATAAAATCAAGTGCTATGAGTTACATTATTTTAAATTACTCTTGTTCAATTATCTAATGAAAAATGCCTCAAATTTGCGGCAAAGATTCGCCTGAACGTTAATTGCCAAATCTTCGGTGCATTTGATTATTGCCTGCAATGCAAACGTATTCTCTCTCACATTCATGTTCGGTATGCTTCACAAAATGTTTTCCACTTCACCTAGCCTATATTTTTAAGCTCTTCAAACCAGGGCCATCTTTGAATAACTTATTTTTTTTAATAAATATCTTTAATAATGCATACAAAATTCCTTGATGAAAGATGGAATTCAGAGGTCTGCTATTTATTCAGATTATTGACATTTTTTCAATCTAACACGGCAACCTGGTTAGGTCCGTCTGCTTCTCATTATCACTTCTTAATCATTATATGCCACATTTTGATTTTGATTAGTCAGTTGGCTGAATAAATGGCTTGATTGCAAGTTAGGCAAAGTACGCGGGAAATGATTTAAGGTGAGCTAATTATGCCAAGGCGATGGAGGCTGTCCAACCTCGCTGGTAATTAGTGGACTTCACAGTTTTCTTCCCGGAAGCATTTCAAATGACCGCATTAGGTATGTGTCATAGAAAAGGTAACAAGAGTTGTCAGAAAGACAACAAAGCTCGCCGGGGCAAGGTTAAAGTTTTTCAGTACGCGGACGGACGCGGACGCCGGGGGTACGACAATAGCTCTCCAGACGTTACTCGTCCCGGCGAGCTAATAAGCAATCACGTCTGTCTGCCTCATCGTGGCAGACAGTTACTTTTATTGCGCTTAAATTAATCGCGATTAATTATTGCGACAGCCCTAATTAAAATGTATATCTATATATGTAGATCTTAAGTAAAAATTCACTGAATGCAGCCTATTTTCATCAATACTTGTACATAAATAATCTATTGTTCTATTCTGTAAATATTTCAATTCAAGTACATTTGTATAGCATTTATATATGTATGTATATAGTGTTTACAATTGCAGCTTTGCACATTCGTGTGTGTATATAGTGTTACATTATAGTTTTGCAGTTCCATTCAAAATGTGGGTTTTGACATTGTTCTTCCTCCCCCCCCGGACCACACCACCACAGATAGATCCTTGATCTGTGGGAAACACTGGGCCAGGATGTTCCAAATCCAACAGGCACGGCACAGCCCTTTTATTTATTTATTAATTTATTTTTACAAAGAGGAGGATGATATAAAGTTCCAGTAATGAGATGGTTTCTGTGAAACGGATTGACACACGTTTGAATGATCCCTGGTATTAATGATCACAGAGTAATGCTTTTTCAAGATCAGCATGATGCTGTATTCTGCTTATAATCTTCATAGCTGCATCCAATCTGAAGAAATTGGCTGACCCGAGCCACCTTGCCATTACAGATGAATGAGGTACGACTGGACAGTCGGTCAGTGATGGCCTCTTACCTTCTGAAGCTGTTTCAGGCCCTCATCTGTTTTCACACAAGCCTGCTCCACATTGAAGTCAATCCTGTCCAGAACTGTGCCCTGTCACCGAATGAACAAAACAAAGCTCAGGATCACAAGGTGAGAACTAAAATGAAACTTAAAAACAGGATCAAGGTTCTTGAAGTCCAATGGCCAGAGACAATGAATTGTTATGGATCCTCAAAAATAATTATCGAGTATTCTGGTTGACTGTATTGGAGAAGATTTAACAGTTTTTTTTTAAATTTTACATTCAGCTTCATTGTAAAGTAATGTAGTGTAATAAAAAAAGGGAACAGACCATACCTGGTCATGAAACTGAAAGTCAATGGTCCAATTACCTTTGAGCCCCTCCTGCCCAGTTGATGCAAGATTTTTGTGAAACCCCTTGAATTAAAGCTGACAGTCTGCTATTTAATCACATCTTAATGGTTTTGTTTCAAATCCAAGGTGGCGATGTACAGGGGCAAAATTACAAAATTTGTGTCATTGTCCAAATACTACCATACCTAACTATAAAGCCTAGGCAAACTAGTCCATTACTGCACATACCTACCTGCAAGCCCAGTTAAAGTCATATTTTCTGAGCCCAACAAACTTATTTGGGACAAAGGTATTTTATTCTCGATTTGTCTCAGACCAGTCCAGACGTCAAATGTATCTGGAGAAAACCCTGAGGACAGCTGTGAGAGGGTTAAGATCTTTGCAGATGTCTGTGTACCAGAGAGACAGACCTGCTCTACCACCATCCCGGCCAGGTCCCTGAAGATCTCGTTGAGATCAGAGATGGACTGTACGATCTGCAGGATCTCCCTCTCCCGCTCCTCCACCATAACAGTGTTCTGTTCCACAAGGACCAGCTGGTCATCCGTGAAGCCCTTTGAGTCCGGGACAGAGGAGAGAGAGAGGAAGAGTGAATCCATCTCAAAAGCACCTAAATTGTGCACAGATCCTGCACATCAGTGATTCACTATCAGCTTCCTCTTCCAATGACAGACAAAAATCCAGTATTAAATCTCTGGGTCCATTTGAAATACTATCTGCCGTGGCAATGAGATTGTGAAAACACCATTCTAACTCATAACTGGGCCCCATCGCGCTGTATCAAGCCAATGTAAATGTATAACTGTGATAGACAGCCCAGCAGGACACATTCACTTGGCTGAGACGCATTCTAACTTATTTTACACTTTAATTGGTCATACCTAATGAAAAAAAAACAAAAAAAAAAAACAAGATTCAGACTCAGGCTCTATTTATTTCAGAAAAGCAGGCCACTAGAAACAAAATGTCAGTTGAACATTTACAGTTCTCCATAGTTTCAGATAGATGTGAATGTCAATTTAGACCTGTATCTATATTGCTAATAATCTGTATTTATTTTCAGGACTCTTCTCTGGTCGGACGTTAAACCGCGTCGCCGTGTGTGCTCACCCGGTCATACAGTGCTATGTCTTCATCTTCCTCCATTAAAGGACCAGACGTGTCGAAAAAGTGCTTTGATCGCTCCTCCCGATTCTTCATTCCTGCGGTAACAGGGCACAGAAGCACAAACTTTACAATGGACTGGGAGAGACAGCAAGAGCTAGGTGAACCAACGAGACAAAAGGAGGTAGAAGAAGAGACTGATGATGGAGATTTGGAAAAACAGAGTGCAGAAGGAGAGAGGAAGGTGGGAGTGTGTGTCATCACACACACTTTACAACCACAGGGTACACATCCACACTGCTAAAATTTCTACCCTCCTGTATTCACACCTTCGGGAGAATTAAGAAAAAATTAAGTAAAAATTAAGAAAAAAAATTTGAGGTGGGAGGGTCTTTCTAGGGCAGGAAGGAACGCCAACCAACTTTTTTTTATAGAGCCTTTCCATTATAGTATTGGATCATGAGTGATTAAATGAAGTTTATTATAGTGACGTAACGCAATGGTGTCTCATCCATAAAGTGCCTCCTCCTCATGAAAGTAAAAATATTTTAATACTTACCATATTTACTTTAAGCCAGGCTTCCAACAAACTATCAGCTATCAAACTATCAGCATTAAACGTTCAAGTTTGCAAAATTCTTAGAAAGTAGTCTCTCCATAATGCCAGTATTTTAGCGTCTTATCCATAATTCTGAATATTTACATTTTTTTCCCTTTCTACTCATCCATGGATGTAATGAGAAAATGTACAAATAGATTTTATCAAATGAGAAGATATTTTTCTGAGGCAACGGTTTTCTCATTTTGTTTAGTCTCGGAATGACACAGCCATAACACTGAAATAGCCCATGAACAAAAATTGGCTGTTAACTAATGCCTTTATTTTATTTATCCTCATATTACGTAATACAAAATATCAAAAAATATAACCTTAATTTGAAATAAAATTACTGAAAGAAAAAAAGAACAACTGTTCCAACCAACCACACATTTGTGACCTCGCTTTTTAAAATGATTTATAATGTAATGTGCACAGAGCAGGGCAGCAGTACTCCAATTTTAAAGCTCCATTACCAATTTGGTCTTTACTCCAAACCAAACCAGAGATGATCCAACTCCACTAATGAGAGACTCGATGAGATCTCTAGCTGTTCAATTGAGGAGTCTGTGTAAAGTCACACTAATACTTCTCCAAATGCAAAATGCCCAGGACACCCAACCGCACTCTCCAGCAGAATGTCAGCCCATACTGTAAGCCATCTGGGGGGGGCATGCTTCCAGTAAGCACTGCCTGAGGTGAGGATGAGTCATTTTCAATTTACCTGAGCATTTGACAAAAATATTTTTTCCAACTTCTTTCAAGAAAATATCAGCGGTAGATCTTCATCCATAGTGTAAGATGTTCTTTAATACAACTGAATTAAAAAATTTAAAGGAAGAAATGGCAGAAATGGTGAGGTGGCAGTAGAAAGGCAAAGTTAGAATGGTGGGGAAACAGAATTCTAAAACAGTAGAACAGACATGACCATCACGTAAAAAACTGTTGGCCAGATTGGGAGAGACTTAAATTACTGCCTGCAATCATTAGCCTACCAAAGTAGAATTGGATGGTTTTTTCTCAAGTCACTGCAGCTCAATTCAGTCCTACCCAAGATGGTGCTCCATTACTGGCGCATTCCAGATCCTAAGGACCTCATGACATTATCCGTTCTTCTGTTTTTAATTTTACGTGTGGGACTGCAAACCGTCGGAGGGGGAAAGGGTGGGGCCTCTCACGTTTGAGGTAGCCGGACTGCGTGTGGCGGAAGCTGATTGACAGGTCCTGCAGGCTCTGGGCAAGTGAAGACACCACGTTCCGGAGCAGCCGGTCCTCCTGCTCTGTGCAGTGACCGCAGCGGGTCTGCAGACTGGTCACCGAGCGCTGGCAGCGGTGGAACATCTGTACGGGAACAGCACTTAAGTGTCAGGGGTGACTCACACTGCATGACAAATACTCTCTCAATAGAAGGCCAATTTATTGTTAATACTGTTCGGCCTATCTTAATGCCACTGACCCCATGATACCTTCTGCACGGTGATCTCTATGATGCTGTACCGGTGTCATCTCATGTGGTGATCTCTATGGTGCTGCATCTGTGTAATCTCTTGTGAGGCAATCTCTATGGTGCTGTACCTGTGTCATCTCATGTGGTGATCTCTATGGTGCTGCACCTGAGTCATCTCTTGTGAGGCGATTTCTATGGTGCTGTACCCGTGTCATCTCTTGTGGTGATCTCTATGGGCTGTATCAGTGCAATTTCCAGAGCAGCAATCTCTACAATGCGGTTACCACGTGATTCTCCTTTGTGCAGTGAACTCTGCTGTTGCCCCAGCACCATCTTAGGTGCTGATCCCCTGTATGATGATCTGTATTGCACTGTGCCAGTAGAATTTCCTGTGTGGTGATCTCTGTATACTGTACCTCTGTGAAATTGTGTGTGGTTAACTGTACTGTATAGTGCCAGGGAGATTTCATGTGTGTTGATTCCTGTGGTGTTGCAGTGGAGTAATTTCCTGTGCTATGATTTCAATGGTACTATACCAGAGTAATTTGATGAGTGGTGACCCCAATGGTACTGCATCTGTGTGATTTCTAGTGTTGTGATCTTGTAGGTTCTGCTCCAGTGACATCTCCAGTGTGGGGAATCTTCACACAAGAGTCACTTCCTCTCAATGATGTTGATGATACAACATCGGTATGATTTTCTGTGTGGCGAATTCTATTGAGTAGTAGTTCATTACTAGTATTTAGAAGCAAAATTCCTCTTAAAATTTATGATGGGGTTCAGACACTTTCCGCCATTACTCCAGCTGGAAAACATTTCCGAAGCAAAAACACTTTGATATTAACCCACCGCAGTGGTCTCCAACCCTGCACCTGGAATGCTACCTTCCTGCATGTTTTCACCCCAACCACAGCAAAGCACGCCTCATTTTCCTATTTGAGAACTTAATGAGCAGCTAATCATACAAATCCAGTGTGCTGAATCAGGCTGATGTAAAAATGTACAAGATGGTAGTTCTCCAGTACCAGTTTTGGACATCTCTGTCCTACAGGTTATATGGATGCAAGTGGACATATCAAATATTGTAGTTTAATGTCAAAAATGCAAAGATTAAAAAAAAAGTATAGATAATAACTGGTAGTCCAGTTTCACGCGAATAGGCTGTGATTTGACCCAAGTCAACAAGACCTCAGTTTCAGTTAACATGCATTACAGGAACTACAGAGACATAAAACAGAGATAGAAAATGGAGGAAAAAAAGCCTATGGATCAAATTAATCGCCGTCAGTTCATCATCTCCGAAGACCTGTAAGATTTAATTGCTACCAAGCAAACTATTCTCACAGCCCACTATCTTTAGCTAGCAACCCAACATGTAGTGCTTAGATAAGAATATAGAACAGAGCCTTTGTGACCTCTATGGTACCATACCCAAGTGATTTCTTGCATGACTAACTCTGTGGCGTGGTACCCAATGTGAGTCCTGTGCAGTGATCTCTATGATGCTGAAAATATGTTAACTCCCTTGTAGAGGACTAAATGATGCTGCACTGGAATGATTTCCTATGTGGTGTTCTGCATTGTGCTGCGATCTGTGCAATTTTCTGAGTGGTGAGGCAAGTGGTGCGACAACATGTAATTATGTGTTTATGATCTCAATGGTACTGAACCAGAATGATTTCCTGAATAGGGACATGTATAGTAATGTCAGTTCCTATGTCATGATCTCTACGGCTTTGTACGCATGTCATCTCCTCTGCAGTGATCACTTTGGTGCTGTACAGTATCCCTGTCATTTCCTGTGTGGTCATCTCCATGGTGCAGCATCAGAGCAATCTCCAGTGTGGAGTTCTCCGTGGTGATGAACCACAATGATTCCCAGTGTAATGGCCTCCATGGTGCCACTCCTGAGGAATTTCTTGAGCGGTCATCTCTATGATGCATTAATGGTGTCTCTTCACCTGCGGTACTCGCTGTGGTACTGCACTTGTGAGATTCCCTGGGAGGCTGGTTTTCCCACCCCTGTGATTTCCTGCCAGGTGCTCTCTCTGGCTCCGTACCTGTGTGATTTCCTGCGTCGTGATCTCGATAGCATGCTCCTCCTCACTGCTGTCATCCAGAGTCGGGCGATTCATGTGTTTATCGTGCAGGCCTGCCAGCTCCTTCATCTTCTGCCGGATCCGTGTAATCTCGTACTGAATCTGCATACACACACCACAAACCATCAAGCCACCATAGCCGGCAGCAGTGGCAGCCATTATCCCATGTAATGCATGCTTCAGCATTTATACAACTGTTCAAACCTGCCAAGACAGCAATTCCTCAGTCCTCCAATCCAAACCTGCACAGACCTCCAGTTTTTCTACAATTCCTCAGTTCATGAGAAATGCCTGTTAACGATCATGGATTCTAGCAACAGCCTGCTCTTGGAAGATTAAACTACATTGGTCCACCGGAGATGAGAGAGAATGCCTGAGAGCAGTCTCGCCTTGCTTTTTCACACGGGATCCACAATTCTTAACATCAGTATCAACACTTTTGCACAGCTCCTTCAATAGAAGTTGCAAAAAACTTTTTTGGCAGCCATATTGGAAAACCTGCAAAAACTCATGGTCATTGAAAACTCCCCCGTCTTCCCATCATGAGACCTAGAGCGAGAACTTTTAGTCTTGCAAATGCCACTACAGACACCTCCTGTCTCCCACAATTCCTCAGCCCCTCCCTCTCAGACCTGCACACACCTCCAGTTCCTCACAGTTCCTCACCTCATCCACCCCGTCCACCCACTTGGGTGGGAGGCGTTTGGTGACTCCGATCGCTGCCTCCGGATCCAAACTAATCCCAGAGACCAGGGCCATCCTGTCATCGGCCAACTGCAGAGCGGGAACAGGAGAAAGAGGAAAAAAAGAGAAGGGGAACAAGGGAGAGGAAAGAGGAGAGAGAGGGAACAAGAGAGGAAAAAGAGGGAACAGGAGAGAGGAAAGGAAAATGAGGGAACAGGAGAGAAGAGAGAAAGGAACCAGGTGGGAGAGGAGAGATAAGAGAAAAAGCATGAGAAACCGCAAAGAGGACGAAGGGAGCAGGGCAGAGAGGAAAGAAATGAGATGAAAGAAGAGAAAGAACAAAGAAGAAAAGAAAAAGCGAGAGGGCACAGCAGAGATGAAATTAACATGAAACAGGGGAGGTGAAAGAGGAGAGGTTCAGGAGAGGGAGCAGGAGAAAGAAAAACAGGGGAGAGGAAAGATGAGAGAGAAGGAACAGGGAGAGCAATGAGGAGAGGAGCAGGAGAAGGCGGACAGAGGAGAGGTGGAATAGGAGAGAAGAGAGGGAACGAGAAAAACAGGACAGAGGAAAGAGGGGACAAGAGGGAAAGATAATGGAGACAAAACAGGAGAGAGATGAAAGATAAAAGAAAAGGAACAGGAGAGAGGAGTCAGGGAACCAGTATTAAGTAGCAGAAGACAGTATACACTGTTATAACCAGCAATACACTACCAGATAAAACTTGTAATCCGTGGGGTTTGCGTTTTATTTTTTTAAGGACATAAACAAATTTGTCAATATTTTCATGATGTCCACCCCCGCTGTTGTAAAGAAAGTAACGAGTTTGAAAGTAATGATAAGTAAAACTGACAGGATTCTGCCTCCTCTCTCTTCACCAGCTAACGGTGACATGCATTCATTTGTGCTTACACTACAGTTCCCATAAGGCAAGGCCCAAGAAGTGGGAAAGCTACTTTCTAAAAGAACAATAAAGCAGGGCAGTTCAAATACATCAAGAAAATTCACTACTATTAGACTCCCTGGCAAATAATGCCATGGGGGGGGGGGGGCACAAAGCCTGTAATATAAAAATTAAAATAAATCTCACAAAACATGACCACCAACAACACTGTCAAGTTGACGGAGCTCGATTAAAGAACCCCACAGAAGACAAAGGCCTATCAGAAAGTGATTGGACTGTACCTCATCAAGCTCCTAATTTGATTGGAAGATCCCAGCACAGTCGCATCCAATGAGGGGAGGGATTGAGTGGAAGAGAGAGAAGAGAGAGAACCAAGAGGAACAGGAGTGAGAGTAGATGAGCCCTGAAATGATTGTCTTCACCTAAACACACACTCTCACTCTCCAAGACTGACTGAAACATACTTAACAATCTCGCCGATCTCCCAACACAAACAACAAACGGAGAGTAATGATTGATAATACAAGTCTCAATAGCATGGCAGCTCAAATATCGCCCAGTCCCACAGCAACAAACCAAAGCATTTTCTCAGGAGAAATCAAATGTGGGGGACAAGAATTTAACGATGGCCATATAAAAATTTGGCGATCAGCGAGATCTACAGCAGACCACTGTTTGCATTTAGGTCTCTTCATCCAGAAACTTAAAGGGCATGTAAACCCTGTTTTACAATCAGATTTTGCCTTATGGGTTGATTAAATGGTCTGCCTGAGTAATGGTGAGAAACATCTCATTGACTGTGCCCCACATCCTCATCAAAGTACTTTCAGTTCAGAGCATTCTCCTCTCTTTTCCAGACATGGCTGGGATGTCATTCCTGGCCCCTTTACCTTAACAAAATAACTGACGATTACATAAAAAATTCAAAGGGTTTTTTTTGAAGCCCGACAGCTTGTCAATTTATCGAAACCAAGTTTTTTGGATCATGAGGATCCGAGAGCGATTATTCTGGGCAGGTAAAGCCCTGTATGTATTGTATTAAAATACAGCGAATTGCAATAAATAGTGATTGAACACCGCTATTAAAAAGTTTTTATTATGGCTATAATTTTACATTTTGACCAGAATAAGGACATGGTTATTGAAAATGGATGTTTCAAAATAATTCTGCATAATTTTGATGCGTTTTGCTAATTATATACTAATAGGTTATGAAATCTATTGACTTATGTGACTCTGGTTGCACCCACACTACCTCTAGCTCACCGAGGGTTCACATTTATCCGGCTGTAGCTCTACGCATTCTTCCACTTCACCAAGTCGAAATCCTTCACTCCACTAATCCGATCGGACGTCACTCAAGCCTTCCAAATTGGAATGCAAACTCTTACTCTTAAATTCACCATTTGCCATACTTGATGTTCTGGCATGTGTCCGTGTGTTCCATCGCTGGCGTAATGGGTCACTCAGTACGGCTCAGGCTGTGGTCAGATGTTCCCGTTCCGAGCAGTCAATACTGATCACCTTCAATTCGGGATTGATTACAGCAGAGAGAAAAGTGTATTCATCTCCTCTGATACATTCAAACTTTTATAAATGCTCATCATGTCGTAGGGCTTACATGCCCTTTAACCAAAGGTGGAGCTTGTCAAACCTCTCCTGGAGACCCTCTTGTCCTGCATGTTTTAGATCTCTCGCTGCTCCAGCACAGGAGATTCAAATGATCAGCTCATCATCAATCAGCTTTTGGATGTCGATAAAGTCCTGATCATTTGAATCAACAAGGCAGGAGCAGGGAGAAGACAAGTTGTACTCCAGGAAGAGGTTTGAAAAGCACAAACCACAGAAAATATACTTTAACCCCTTAAAATCTAATTTTTCACCACTTTTCCCTAAAATTGGCCCAAAGTCAGAAAAAGCATTTTTTCCACATTGGAGGAAAATGTCACTCACGTAATCTTTATATGCTGGTTGCAGCATGTCACAAAAGCTACATCACACTTATGGTGAGAGAAATCTTCAAACCCAACATGCCATGTTCTTATGGCCCCAACATTATACCAAATGGTAAATGTATAGATCTTTTACCTCATTCTATACACATTTCCCTGCGGTTCAATAGGACATATTTGGGATCTCGACCAAAATTGAAAATGTGCCTCAAGTTCCACAGGTTTGAATCAGCAGCTGCATTTGCGAAACCCATATTTGGGTCAGTAGGTTTTATGGGGTTAAAATGAAACTGATCACAGAAATTCAGCTCCAGTGATTCAGCTACAGTGAGCTGAAAAACAAGTTTATGAGGCAAATGTTGAGATGTTTTCTATTCACCACACAACTCAATAAAAGTAGGAGGGCTTAAATAGCACACACCTGTCCAGATTTATAGGTTGGTTACATTAAATACACTGAATGCAGTCAAGTGTGTCACATCCTCAGTCTTTTCTCAATTGTTTTTTTCCTGCAATCCAGCCATCATTGTCAGTTTCTCCTTCTTTTGCCCAAATTAACTCACATTAATTAACACCTCATGCTGTACCCATTCCTTTGTGCTCTAGCTCATACCTGGTCCCTATTGTTAATAGTATTTAGGTTCCTGTACCGTCTTCCCTTTGCTAGATTGTTCTCTTCAACCCTCAGTGTAAAAACCAAATAGAAAAGCAAGTTACTATTAGGGAATCTCTTCCCAGTGTTTGCGGTCCTAGCAACTGGCTTCTTCCAGTTTTTCCAACACCCAACTTCGAAGGTGTGCCACTGTCCAGTGTGTTCTGCTTCATTCAGCTTGCCATCAAGGTAACTGACCTCAGACCAGTCCCTTTGACTATGCATTGCCTGACCACCAGTGATCTTGTTTGCTCCCCCCTGATTTTGAACCATCTAACTGATAACTCCTTGAAAGTGCCTTTGACTCATTCTTCTTCTCTTGATAAAGGATGCCATTTCATCTTTATCAGTGATCTGCTTCAGACTCTTGTTCTGACATTTGTGACAAAATGTACCAGTTTAATATTAAATAATCATTTCAAATGTTTAATTTTAACTAAACCAATAACATCCCAACAGGTTGCTGACAATATCAAAAGATTTTGTAAATTCAGGACCTCTTGATTTGACATACTGCTGAAAACATCAGCAGAATTGTTTACATAAGTACAGATTTTTAACCAAGTTTGGTGCCACTGATTTTGTTGACTATGGGACATCAAAGATGAAACAGAACTGCCATGAAAAGAGTAAATTAAAACACTGAAACCCCATCATCCACTTCACACCATCATTCAGCTGCACCAGTAATTACACATTAACATACACCCATGCATCTTTTCAAGGTCTGCAAGGAGGCGCAAACATGCAGAGTTGTGTATATAGCGAGAAAAAACAGCCAACAAATGACTTAAGCCAAGGCCAGAATTTTGGTTAAATACCACTCAGCATTATGAAGCTCAATTATTGTTTTTTAGTTGAGTGTTACTGCCACCGCGTAAAGAACCTCAACAGTACCAAATGAAACCAGGCCATGTCAATGCCACACAGAAGCCCCCATTTTCATATGCTTTTGAAAGATAACTGAATAAAAATCTGTTTGAAGAGATGGAACATTTCTAAGCCTGTGACTTTTTTTTTGTCCCAGCTGAAAGAACATGGAGAATTCAACGACACTCCCATGCAACCCCCAACAAAAACAAATGGCAGATTCTGAGATGTGCCCACGGCATCCTGCCGGGAGTGGCCTTTGAGACAAAACAACATTCTTCAGTCTTTTACTCCGTGTGAGAGGAAAAAAAATATCTTTGAAGGAGGGGATCGTATGAGAGTAAAGAAGAGTAACAAGTTCACCATCTTCAATGGTCAAGAACCTGGCCACCAAATTCAGAGTACTGTTTAGCAAATGACTGGTATGAACATCCATTTTCCCCAATTATAGTTCCAAAGCACCAAATTTACAGCTATTCAGCAATTGAAGCAGTGCATACAAATTCTCAAGGCGTAAAATGAATGTCGTGGCAGTACTCAAAGCTCTGAAAGATGAGGCATTGCACTGGCATCTACAGCCGTTGGGGAAATTCAGAGAGCAACAAATGCATTTTGGGCTTAAAATATTCTTCTTGGGAGCTATTTAAGTGTACATTTTCAAAGAATGTGAATATTAAGATGATGTCCTCAAACTAGTGACTTGGTATAGGCTCCGACTGACCCCGATTCAGAATTTAGGCCAATAAAAACCGTCCATTTCATTCAGTGTTCTACTTAACTTTATCACAGCCTCATACATTTCCTTCCAATTTTCCCATTCAATATGTTTATAAAAGAAAACAATGCTCACATAAATGATGCCCACAGGAAAGCAAGCAATATTGAAATATTTATGCATACTACACAACAAGGGTTCAGGAAGGATTCAAAAAGTGGATGTCTACATTCATTCTCGGGGCTTAGAGCAATATTAAATTGTGTGTCTGAAATTTAGTTGAGCAGGGGGTTGGGTGGTTGTAGCCCTCTATGTATTTTTCCATGAATGAATGCACTTATTTCGCTATAAGAGCAATATAATGAGATCAACAACCCCATTTCCAAAAAAGTTTGAATACTTTGTAAAATGTCAAAAAAAAAATGCTTAATGTTGGACTGATTTGCAAATTATTTAAGATGTATATTAAATTGAAAACATTGGAAAGACAATCTATCAGATGTTGAAACTGAGAAGTTTTATTGCTTTTTGAAAAATGACAAATCTAAAATATGAAAAAAAAAGTATGTAAAATAAGTCTGTGAAGTGTTGAGCAGCAGAATTCCAGAAATGAGTAAGAATGGGAAAACCTCAGCAGTTGGTCCCAAAAGTTCCCGACACTTGCAGAGGGTCATTAAAAGAGGTGACGCAATACAATGGCAAACATTTGAAAGGTGTGTTGCTGGCATCAAATTCAAAATGAGAAGTCATGTTTCAAAAACAAAAAAATTTCTCAGTATCAACATTTGACATGATTTCAATTAAATATAGGGTTTAAGCGATTTGCAAATCATTGCATTGTTTTAAATGTATACTTTACACTGCATTCCAACATTTTTTAAAATGGGATTGTATGAAAACCTCAGCCTTCTGCCACATTTTTTTATTTTTTATTTTTTTTTGCTTAAGTTCATAGAACGGCTTCTTTCTCCAAGACAGATAAAAATGGAAAATAATGAAAATCTGAAAAATACGAGCTATAGTAACTGTCACATCCAACAATGACTGGTAAACTTGTAAAATTCAGAGGGACACAGGTATTTTGCCCTTATTATGGCTAGGAGCTTCGTCAATAATTAAAGATCTCTTTTTTTAAGCTTCTCAGATAAACAGTGCCTGAACTCTTGGCAACTCATACAGCTGGCTAGTGCATTAGAAACTGAAAGTCATGACAGGGCAATTTTCTACTCGGCAAGCTTTTTATACAGATTGACCAGCGCTTGAGCAATTGCAAAGAACAGATCATGTTCCGTAACAAACGTACACATACATTTTTTTTGTTGCAAGCACGGTTAGTCATTGATGTTGCAGCAGCGGCGGACATGTGACTGAATGAGCGTGCGGACCGCAGCTTTGGATTTCACATTTTTGTAGCAAAAATTGGTTCTGTAATGTAACCTCTTTGAGCAAACGGTGCCGAAACACAATCTGGGCTGATAGAATCATAATAACGTCATAAAAATGAGGACGAAGAAATGCGATTACATGTCTGCTCCAAATACAACTTTCTGATCCTCCTTTGTCCTCGTTCAGTTTGTTTTGAACAACTTCCCTTTCAAATCAGTGTGTGTAACGTTAGCTGACAGATATTAGCCCGGCTGTGGTGTACGAGGTCTCTCCCACCGTGTATTCCCAGGTTAAATAAAGTTTGACCCAGATGGTTCGGTCAAGGGAGAGTTCATTTTCAGCGCATCAGTTACCGACGAGTTCTTGTAATGTGTCCAATTACTTTTTTTTTAACCAAGTGTTCATTTTAAAATTAAATGGGACTAACAACCATCTTTTGATGCATAGTTTATAATTTTGCTGTAATTATTTCTTAAGTTATGGGCAAATAAGTCATGGCTCCACGCATCCCTTACCCCTTGACTAAGCCCCAGAAATGGCCAGCATTCAACCACATGGTTAGACATGCAGCAGATGAAACAGGGCTGGCTGGCAGCCAGCAGCTTTATCTAGGTACACTGTTGCTTTTTAGTGGCAAAGCAACTGGTTTTGGATCTATTTTGATTATGAGGAGGGAGGGGCCTAGCATCTTGGCTTTGCAGTAGTGTGAAGGAAAACTGAGCTACGCCAGTGGCCAGAGGTAACAAAATGTAGACAGGTGTGAGTTCATGCGTCCAATTTAATTTTTGCCCATCTTAAGGTACCTTTTAAATGCTGAAATGCCTGTTGAAAGGACAGGGAGGTGGGTGCCTGGCTAAAACGTTGCTACAGAAGTTCATCTTACAGGCAAAATCACAGAAGATACATGAATACAAACGGTAAGATTAATGGGCAATACTGGCATTTGTGAGAAGACAGCATTGACCCATGTACAATTCCAAAGTTGGGACAATATCGAAAATGCACATTAAAAACAGAGAACAGAGATTTCAAATTTCACTTTGACTCACATTTCCTTTCAGACAGTATGAAGACAAAATGTTTAACATTTTTTCTGCTAAACTTAATTTTATGCAAATATACATCTATTCCTCCCATTCAGGCCTGCGATGCATTCCAAAATAAGATTAGACAAGGCAATTCTGGACTAGTAATGAGGTAAAAAAAAATGTAATGATGTAATTTGAAACCGCTGACACCAGTAGGTGATCGTAATTAAGATTTGGCACAAAAAGCAGCATCCAAGGAAGGACTAATCCTTCAGAGGCAAAGTTGGATCAAGAACAGCCAATATGCCCACTAATGCATGAGAAAACCATAGAAAGGTTTAAAAACAAAGCTCCACAAAGAAGATAGGAAGGGATTTGGACATTTCACCCTCTGTGGTGCTGGTGCATGACATAAACAATAAGATACAAGGAATCCAGAAGAATTTCTGCACATTAATGGCAGGGGCGCAACCATAAGCTGATTAACCATAATCTCAAATCACTCAGATGGCTCTGCATCAAGACATGCCATTTATCTGTAAGTGATTTAACCACATGGGCTCTAGATCACTGTCAAACCTTTGTCAAGCAGCCAACTACAATACATTGCTGCATC
Source organism: Gymnothorax reevesii (assembly GCA_029721435.1). NCBI lineage: Eukaryota > Metazoa > Chordata > Actinopteri > Anguilliformes > Muraenidae > Gymnothorax > Gymnothorax reevesii. The sequence goes on from CM056581.1 coordinate 35,759,197, forward strand.
AACAAATGCTAGCAAAACATGACAGAGCAAAAAAAAAACCCATGGTTATAGTGTCCATAAGCACCATCCACTCCTCTAAGCTCAAGGACATCAGCAATGGACCATCGCAAAGTCGTAATGTGTACTGTGGTCTGACAAGTCGATAAAGGGTTTTTTTTTTTTTGTTTGCAAGAAATGGACACTGAGCCCTCTGAGCCAAAGGAAAAGACCGTCCAGAGTGTTGCCAGCAAAAACTCCTAAAGCTGAACTTTGTAATGACACAAGGCTTAAATCAGTGTCTTTGGCAAGCATAACTTGTACTTCTGCAAAGGCATCATTCAAGCTGGAAAATGCACTGAAATTTCTAAATTGTTTGACACGAGATAACTCAACTTTTCTCCCACTCATGAAGATTTGAATTATCCTGCCATGGCGGACGGAGGTGTGCACTCTACGAGTGCCTCTAGTTTTGAAATGTATTGCAAAAATCAAAATGGTAACTATCGCTCATTTTGAAAAATCAAGAAAATTCATTCAGTGAAATATCAGTTAATATGCTGTTCTAATGTCAAAGTTAATTTACAAATCACTGCTTTCAGTGCCAATTTTAAACAGACATACCTTCCCAGATTTTTCTGATCTGGAGTTTTAAATTAGCAGATTTCCTACTCTTGATTGAAGAGCTGCATAATCTCTCATATCCAGAGAGACCCACAGCAAATAATACTCGCAGTAAAAAATAAAAAAATAAATTGAAAACACTCAAGAGATGCAGACAAAGCACATCACTGCATACACTGCACAGAAAACATGCAAACCACATGCAATGTTTCCAAATACAATTTAATATTATGTGATAACACACAACTACAGGTTTACATAGGGAAACCCTGAAAAGACGACAATTCTGCATGGAATAGTAACGCACTACGATAAATCTCCACAATGTACATCATGTTGCCCACCAGTGTCGTTTGGTAGATTAACGAAAAACGGCCGCCATGTGCCTAGGTGTTTGTAACCAAAAATAAATAAATACACTGCCCGGCCAAAAAAAAAGTCGTACACTGAAATATTTAGTTGGAACCCCTGTAGCTTTGATTACAGCGCATATTCTTCTTGTTATTGTTTTAACATCTATATGCAATGCCAGACATTTATTTTAGATCAGAAATGCCATAATTTTTGGCCGAGATCTTGTCTTCTCGACATAATGGTTGAACCACTGTGGTCTTTCTTGAGCACATCCCAATAACTTTTAATGAGTTTAAGGTCAGGATTTTGTGGTGACAAATTTGTTTGTGAAAATGATTCCTCATACTTGTTTTTGTCATTCATGGTTTTCTTTGCTGAATACAGGCAAATAATTTGCCCGTTCTGAAATATTGTAACATCTTTTCCACCATCAGGGGATGAGTCTTCCAACACGATTTTTTAAGAAATGAGCAGCGACGCGCTTCATCAGTCAGGGTAATATGATTATTGCCAGCTGAAACATATTAATAACCACAATAATGATCCAATTATAGAATGTGTTCGTTAATTTCCAAATGGTGACTTTTTTTTGGCCGGGCAGTGTATATTGGCGAGCAAATCGAGGATACTTAAACTTGCAGATCAGGAACAATGTTAAGTGTAGCGAGACACCTGTGCTTGGCCTTGCCCGTCTGATTTCTTGACAGGCTATTAATCCACTAATAAGGGTGGCTTACGTTAATGGGAACTCCTGCAAACGTCATAGAATTCGGAAACTCCCACTTCATTTAGTGGACGTTAAATTCACAGGCTGGAACAGTCTTGGCCCTCCTTTAGAAACTGGCCAACAATCAACACAAACGCATCCCATTTTCACATTATGTGGCAGGCGAATTATTTCAGTGAAATTGTTAACGCCTATCAAACGTCACTGGTGCACATGCGGGAGAATCAAACATGTGGTAATTAGCGTCAGCTGACATAGCTTGTTAATTGCCAGCCTACTGTTAGCAGCAGCGTAACGTGACACATCGGCAATTTGCTCGATCGCTGCGAGGGCAGCAGAGGCAGGTAGAGCCAGCTCAATTTAACAAGCTGTCAAATGTTAGCTCTGACTTTGAAGCATAACTCGCTAGCATTACGCTCACCGCAACGTGACCCACTGCAAACCGGTGCTATATTAGTAGGTAAGCAATTCAGCCAGTAGCAAGCTAGCGGTCACTAGCAAGCTACACACCTATGCTTACATGCTGCAATCAAGCAATAGTGTAATGCTAGATGGGCAAACACAGAATGACCTCGCTGCGAGGATCGCTAATTATCGCGCACAAACAGACACATCAAATGTCAAAAACAATCCAGACAATTAACATTAGACTCACCGCAGCATTGCTACGTGTACTCAGAGCACGACGGGGGTCGGTTGTACTCACTTGCTCGGCCAAAATCTGCCGGTTTTGGATTGCATTGTTCCGCATTAATAAGAACGCATCGGTCAGGCGCCTAGTTGCCATGACTGCCTCTCTCAAGAGGGGTTCAACTTGCTTAAGCTGCTGCTATCAAATAACAGCGCCAACCACGTTTAACTTCCCAGAAACAAGCTTAGATGGATCTCTACGTAGACAGTAGCGTTAACAGTCGAAAAGAGCCTCTCTCATACCAAATGCAGGTAAGTTAAGGTCACCGCGTATATTACGCTTTAACGTAAATACGCGTATACATAAAATACCATACAGAAGACGGATGACGGTCGCCTTTCCGTAGATTTTGCTCATTTATGAGCTCAAGCTACGGCCTCTTCGCGACACGGGAAAGGTAAATAGACAGCCTGCCATACAGCCTCATCGGTCCACTTCCTTTGCCAGCAGAGACTGCTTTGCGTCCACAGGATGTAGACAAAACAACTACGGTGGCTTCGGCAGCCCAGGAAACGCGTTCCTCTGCGCAGAAAGAAATTCCTATTGGAGTACAAGGCCATAACAAATCTATGATGTGTTACGGTCTCCTCTTGGATCTATGATTTTACAAAACGTTTACTCAATATTTATCCTAGGAACCAGATGAATTTGCGGGCTCGTCTCTCATTTGCTCTGGAAAATGCATCTGGCCACCCTCCCTTCCTCAGTGTTGCCAGATTGGGCAGTTTCCAGCCCAAATGGGCTGTTTTTGCTTGGATTCTGTGGGCTAAAATAACCTTGGCGGATGGACACATTTTGGGTTGTTTTAGGATGAACTGGGCGGTTTTGTTTAACATCCATAATTTGCATTTGTTTAACATAAAACTATCTTTACAAGGAAACATAGCTACTGTCTATCAAAATGGACCAATCTAAAGTAAATTTGGAGCACCCATATAGCTAAGCCCCTTTACAAAAACCGAAAGGATCATGCCACAAGTAAAAATGCAGATCGACTGGTTGCGTTTGGGTGATGCTCTTTTCTGCTTTCTAACTCGTCCACATTCTCATTAACTGCACTGCTGTAAACCTAGCTTTACACTATTTTTGTGTTGGCTTGTCCAGCCAATGAAAGTATCGGATCTTTTGTTTCATAATCTGTGGTCAAGGGAGAAGGGAGGCAGAAATGTTGGAAAAGAAAGATTCCAACTTGGGAAAGACTTGTGCTGTGTTTCCACCAAACATGAAACTAATTTTAGCACGGACTGATCACATTCAAAGTCAATGCAGAAAACGTGAATGCACACGAAAATAGGCTATTTTTCGTCAGGCGACACAAATCATGCAGGAGACGCGATGCAAATGACATGCATTAATATTTCACTCAACCTCAAAATATTCATTTTTTGCCAAAAATTTGCATGAATAGAGCAGTGTTCTGAATGGCATCATTCCTACCGGCAACAAAACTGGCTAGCTAGGCAACCAAACAACATATTCAAACCGCAGTTAGCTGAATTGCTTGAGATAATGGGAACGGTAGCTAGCTAGGTAGGTAGCTAGTGAGCTAACTTTTAGCTGTATCAAATAACCTATGTAACACAGTCTCACAATAAACAGCGGTCTAGCTCAACATCAGATATGACAAATTCATTAGTTTTGTGAGTATTTTTATTCTCAAGCGGGTACAATGATCATAAAGTCAAATGTTTGTGCGATAGCATAGCAACATTAGCCTTGCCATGTTGTCGAAGATTTTTGGAGATTCCAGGGAGTACTGCCCCTTGAGGGTAAAAAAAGCTCAACTTGCATTGCTATTAGTCGGGGGTGTTAATTTGCATGTGAATCCTCAACCAAGTTGATTTCCTATAAAAGTGAATTTAATCTTGGCACAAACAGAGCAGAAAATCTTCAAGGCTAAAAGATCCAGTGGTGAAACTCCCACGTGTAAAGCACAGAGAAATTTTGTTTCATATTTGGTGGAAACGCAGCGGCATATCCAATGTTGAGTTACACTATTATTCTGCTAAAACAACTCTGTAAAAAAGGGAATATTTATTGAAACATACAGGCATACAAGCATACATTGGGTTTGGTGACATGGCTCTGTCCTGAGAGATCCCTGCCTGTCCAAGCGTGGAACTAAAGTCAGGGAGTTGCAACTAACCCTCCAAAAAGAATCATGCTAGGGGTAGGCTGACAGAATAAAATATGAAGCTTTCAAATGTGTAATGACAGCTAGGCGGCTGGCACAATCTCTCTTGAAGCCGATACACAAGGAATGTTTTGCATGGAGTGTGCCATGTCTCGAAGCTGATACAAGAGAAATATTCAACGTGAAGTGTGCTATGTGTAGTGACAGCCTAGCAGCTGGCACGATTTCTCTTGAAGCTGATACAAGAGAAATACGCGATATGAAGTGAACTATGTAGAGTGACAGCCCGGTGGCTGTCTCAATTTCGCTTGAAGTTGATTCAAGAGAAATATATGATTGATGAGTATTATGAGAAGAGACATCCTGACAGCGGGTACTTTTTTAAAAAATAAATAAAAGTATGTGGTGGTGAATGAGATCACAGGGTTTTGAGAAGTGACACTTCATGCCCTGTCTACGTGTATAGAAAGGTGTTCTAAGCGACACATGGACCAGATGTAAGTGAAAGTAAGTACAAGATGGATGTGATTTAACATGGAAAACATTGTAATATTCAGGGTTTCCTGCAGAGCTTTTTTTGGCCAGGCGCTCCGCCCGGCCTGAAATTTCTAGCGCCCGGGCTAGAATGTCGGGCGGAAAAAAAAAGATGCAATTCATGCAAGCGACACTGCAGCGCTTGAGAACTAATCTACCAGCGCACCTCAGGGCCGGTGTTCTGACAAATTTTGCTACCCATCAAAATATGCTACCTCGTGGTTCAGCGCTTGCGCAGACCTGAAATCTCGGACTGTTTCCTCGCTCATATCTTAAGTATCCTCAAAAATCATAAAAATAGATTTATTTCCAGTGCGCATTTCGGCCTGTAAGCGTACATATATTTGCATGTATACGCTGGGTTTTCCTGAAAATGCAGAAATTAAATAATGCCGTATATGGGCATATATCTTCAAGCAAACTTATCCAACTCATTATAACATCTGCTTTTGTTTTAAGAAGCTAACAAATAACAAAGTTGCTAATGTAACCTGATTCATATTGCAATGCCAAATCGAAAACAAAGACTTTACGATCGCTTTGCATTACGGTAGCATTTTTTGGGAGCAAAATTTGACAGAACAACGGCGCTCGCCTAGATGAAAATCTTGTTCATAATGGTTTCCCTTTATTAAGACGTTTTCCAATTTAAGGATAATCAAGTGGCAATTGAAGACACGGCTTCTCTCCCCCTATGCGATCTAACAGCAACAAATGGGCTACATTCAGTAGAGCAGGCGTGTCGTTTCACCAGAAAATTCTGGGGCTAATATCCCTCCTTGTCTACATTCAGCACAGAAAAATAATTGGATTATTATTATTATTTAAATGCACCGTCACTCAGCGACGGCATTTCAGAACTCTTCAGCCAAACTCTTCAGCTAATGAAGGTAACTTTGGTGACTAGTACATGGTTTCGTCCATTTACATTTTCCAATTGGACAGCTGTCTATTTTTTGTAGTGAGCTGAGTGACCGTGCTGCAAAAACAGGTGTACGTACTTGCCGCCGAAATTACCTTCATTCAATGAACGGTTATGAAATGCCGTCGCCGATTGACGGTGCATAGACTTAATTATAATCAAATTATTTTTTGGTACTGAATGTAGCCCATTATTTTGTCGCTTTTAGATCGTATGGGGGAGAGAAGCCGTGTCTTCAATTACCACTTGATTACTCTTGAATTGGAAAACATGTTAAAAAAGGACAACCGTCTAGAATTAGCCAGGACTAATTAATTTCAATAAAGGGAGGGATATTAGCCCCGGAATTTTCAGGTCAAACAACGCGCCTGAGGTCCTACGTGCATTAATGGTCTCCCCCTCCCAGAAAAAAAAAAAAAAGCTGGAAGTGAAATTAAACAGCGATTAAACAGCAACATCATGGCAAAGAGGTGAGCAAAGTTATTAAAATACTCGCAGAAAGATATAACGTCAAGGATGATTTATGATATACAGACTAAAGAATAAATCATAAACCCCGTTTGTTCCCAATGCAGCCTGAGCTATGACTCGGTGAGATCTGCAACGAAAACTAAGGCGGGCATTTTAGTTTCATAAAATGTACACCAACTGGTAACAACTGGAATAATTAAAAGGCCAACAATGCTTAATTGTTCATGGTTAATTAAACCAGTCTCATTCAGTTGGCGAGTACTGTTTTAATGTTAATTTTGAGTCGTGATGGCCGGTTGTGGAGAGAAGGCAAAGCAACGCAAAATTTCCTCGTTCTTTACGACCGGCGGGGTGACCCAAAAATAAACAGTTTGTGTTTTCCAACATCATGTTTGTGGGTTTGTTGTTAAGCAACTTCTCTCATATTTTGAGAGCATAAAAATTATAATGGATTAAGCATCTTCTCTTTAATTTTGAAGGCAAAAATAATACTTGAACAATCTAATTAATTTATCTTTTTATGCCCCCGTAAACAAAGTTTCGGGGCATATAGCTTTTCACCTGTCCGTCTGTCTGTCTGTCTGTCTGCACTTTGGCAATAACTTTTGACCGGCTCATGATACGACTTTGATACTTGGCATATGCATTGTTCGTGAGAAGGCATTTCAGATGGGGTCATGACTTTTGACCTTGTGACCTTGACCTTGGAGCCGGACATTTGGTGACAAAAACTTTAACATGGGCCATAACTTCTCATTAGCTAGTAATAGGCATTTGATACCTGGTATATGTATTCCTTAGGATAAGGCCTTTCTGATGAGGTAATGAATGTTGACCTTGTGACCTTCACCTTTAACCTTTGATTGACTCATGATAGGGCTTTAATGGTTAGCATGTGCATGTTATGCACGGGGGCATCAATGTCTCACAAACACATCTTGGGTTTTTTTTTTTTTTTTTTTTTTTTTTTTTGCCGAGAACGGTTCTCGGCAACTGTTCTCGGATTGAACCCCACCCACCTTTCCGCTTGGCTAAAGTTTTTTCCTGCAGGAAACCCTGATATTAGAACATCAAACACAACTTACAAAATCTCATTCATTAATTTTTGAGCTGCCTAAATGTCCTTAATTCCTGGGCGAAGGTATCGCTTGTATGCTGAGAATGTCTTCTTGGGCACTGGATATCTTCTAGACTCCACAAGGTGCCCAATGAGCGCTGGGATGACTTTCAGGGCGAGGCCTTTGGTCTGGTGAGCCGCTTCACCAGGGAGCGTCCCCCGGCCTCGTCCTCCACTGCAGCTTCCACCTCCCACTCCCGCTCACCATCAGCCACCGCCTCCACCTCTACCTCCACCTCAGCGGCCGCCTCTCTCCCGCCTCGGCAACAGTGGCCCCAGCAACAACCCTCTCAACAGCAGTGGACTCAGCAACACCCCCCTCAACATCTGAGGATTCCCCAACCGCCACAGCAACAGCAGCAGTGGAGTCAAGCACAACCTCAGTGGACTCAGATTCAGCCAACACAGTGGTCACAGCAGCACGTTCGGCCCCAGCAACAGCAGTGGCCCCAGCAACAGTCTGCCTTCCAGTACCCTCCTCAGCAGTCATCACAGCAGTCCCTTTCATCCCAGTCTTCCCAGCCTCAGCCTTTACAGCAGCGTTCCCGGTCGTCTTGCGGGTCACAGGTGGTCACCCTCACGCAGCCAATCCAGCAGCCCGCAGTTGAAGGAGAGCCACCTAGGCCACATAGCACCCCAGTCCTCTCTGCCAGCGACTTGGTAAATATATTTATTTCATTTCTATTCATAAATATTAATACAATTTTGGGGCTAATTCCAGTTACCTCACTGTAATGAGTAGTTAATTATTTATAAAAAATTTTCCACAAATTGTTTTAACAACTTATCTAAACAATGAATTATTCATTTGTATGTTTCAGCTTGACCATGGGACCCTGGAACCTATCAGCTACGGATCAGACTTGTCCTTGTCCCCCGTCCTATCAGGCAGTTTCATGGGCATGCTCCATGGAAGGACATCCCAGGAGGAGCCTCAACCAGCCTCTGCTGGTGCATTGACAACACCCAGGCCAAAGCATCGTGGGTCATCAGATCCTGATAAGGACTAGTATAATACTTTGTGAACAGAACAGCACACCCTTAGGATAATAGACACTTAACTTGAAGCGCAGTAAAATGAAGGGATGTAGACAAGACAGTCTCTCCGAATAATAAATAAGAATAACAGTAGCACTGATTTAGTATGTTCATCTTGCTTGCACCCTGCTACCAGCGTGAGTGTGGCGCAACAGGCCCGTACGTTCTTACAATACGTACGGTGTACGTGCGATTAACGTACGTGAACCTGGAGTCATCTGCACGGAGCGTGTACAAATCGCACAGCATTCGCACGTTACCCTCACGATTAAATTTCCGACTGAGGCGTACTGACGCCTTGCGTGCCGCACGTTAACTGCAAGACATACATGCTCCTTGCGTATGAAGCCTGTGCAACTACGCTACTACTTATACTCTCTGTGCGAACTGCCACGGATCTCTACGTTTTTTCCAACTCTGAAAAAACGCAGAAACCGTGCGTCCTGGAAAAACGTGCGGGCAGTTGTGATTAAGGCTTTATATTATGAACATAATACAGGTTTTACAGACCGTAAATTCCGTCTCTGTGAACCATTGCTTAAGTGGAGCTAGCGAATCGATCACCTCTACAGGAAAGAATTTAATATTTAATCGATGGCAATAAATTGTTCGTTATACCGCACACTTTATAGCCTGTGCGCTTTCCGATTGCTTTCACCGGTAGCATCAGAGAGCTTGCCCAGACATTGGAGATGTATCAGGCTGACCCCAGTCATGAATAAGTAAAGCAATCATTTCTCAAGCACCCAAAAATGCACCCAAGCTTTGCAAAATCTTCGGCTACTCTAACTGCACCTCTCCGGTTAGCTTCCACTGTAGTGGCTACAATCAGGCAACGATATGATGAAACTGTCACATTGATGGTCACCGAAGTAATACAAGCATACCAATCAGAATTGCTGCATATAAGTTAACCTGGAGCATTTTTAATTAGCAGAGCATGCAAACTAACATGCAGTAGCTGATAATCGGTCATGACTTTGAATGTAATCTGTCGTGCGAAAAATTCCTTTTGCGTCCGGTGTGAAAGCTGCTTAACGCGCACATAACGCCTGTATTCACGTCTTTGCATTGGCTTTAAATGTAGCTAATCTGTTGCACGAAAAATTAGTTTTGCGTCCAGTGTGAAAGTGGCTTGACGTATATTTGCGTCTTTGCATTGACTTTGAATGTAGGCTAATCTGTCCTGCGAAAAATTTGTTTCATGTCTGATGTGAAAGCAGCTTTATGGTGTTGGGAAACAAGATTTTTAGATGTTAGCAATATGGGGAGCCAGACGGTTTGATCAATGGGTAATGAATGTGTATTAGGAGATAAAGAGAAGCCGTCAGGTCCGGCAGGACATATCGCCCATTTGCGACTTCCAGCTTGAATCTCCGTTTGTCTTCAGTTCCGACAGGACAATAGGCACTAGCACCTCTTAGTTGGAGGTTCCGTATGCCCACATATGGAGCTGACTTCCAGGGGTTGGGAATCTATTGAACCAATTAAGTTGGGTGGTTCAGGAGAGGCCCGATTGTAGAGTATTGCTTTTTATCAATGTGTAAACCCTGGAACCAATCAGCAACAACTTCTGATAACATCAAAGAAATCATATGCAAATGTCTGTACTTTAACATGTATAAAGTTTCTTACAAAATGAAGGAATTTTAGAACTTTGCATCATGCTGTTGTTCTCACGGCCGGCTGTGGAATAACCTTTTCCTGCTTTTGACACGAGCAATCGGAGTCTGCTTCTTCATCGGGAAAATGTTCTTGGTTTTTTATTAATTTACCGACAATGGATAGTATGCGACAGCTAGAGAGAGCTCGGTTATGTTATGAATATAATACAGGTTTTGCAGACAGTAAGTTCTGTTAGCGCGGACAAGTTGCTCATGTGGAGCTAGCGAATTGATTACTTCTGCAGGAAAGAATTACCTATTTAATCTCCACCTTTTTCGGCTTTTTATTAGCCACAACAATTTTTAAAGGGGGATGAAATTATGTCAAGGTAGTACAGAGAAATCATTTGTAAACCGGTAGATCTTCTGCGTTTCGCATTGCTTTCATGGTAGCACCAGACAGCTTGCTCAGACATTTGTGAAGTATACGGCTGATCCCAGTCATGGATAAGTGAAGCGATCACTAACTGTTGTGGCTACAATCGGGCAACGTTATGATGAAACTGCCACATTGATGCTTACCAAAGTAACACAAGCATACCAATCAGAATTACTGCATATAAGTTAACCAGGACCATTTTTAATTAGCACGACACATACACTAACATGCAGTGGCTGGTAACCGAGTGGTCATAACCACAGAGACAAACCCTTGCAATATTGGTTTTACAGACAGCAAGTTCTGTTACTGTGAACAGTTGTACCAAGCATCCAAATTACAAACAAGTATTAGAAGTTAGCTTCAAATGAGGTTTATGTTCACCCACCTTCTGTAGAATTTCCCCTGATATCACTCCTGCATATTTAGGACACAAACATTAGCAACAGTAACTTGGCTATGTTAGCCGCTGTGCTACAGCCACAATCAACTGGCTATCACGTCAGGTTGGCTTATGCAGTAAAAGCAACTTACAGCTTCTGTGTCTGTGAGTCACGGACAGTCGCGACCGATACAGGCTTTATCTTCAGATATTTTACAAAGCCTGCGTTTGAGACCAGTTGTTAGTGCTAACTATTGTTAGCAGTCCTGCTGGCCACCCGTAAAACGTTAGCTTCACTTACATTATTTGCTGTTATATGGTTACTTACAGCTTGTGGCTCCAAGCGCTTGATCGATGCAGCTGCTTCAGGTTTGCGAAGTAGCTGAAACGCTTATCCTGTGTCGAATTATCCTTTATTGACAAATCTGTCTTTAGTGAAATGCTGAGCACAAGCAGCTAACGTTCCCTTTGGCCGTGGCTGATTGCTGCCGGCAAACAAAAAAAGCTACCCATTGATTTCTGGTGGCATCGTCTTTAGGAAGAGAAATGTTTGTTTTTCTTCGCGTCAAAGTAAACGGACAAGTAGCTTTGGGAGAGATACTAACAAAATTGCACCTCAAATGATCTGTGGTTCTGCTTTTTTATTTCCAGAAGTGTCAAGGCTACTAAGGCATAGTATGATCTGCGTTGTTAGTGCCTGCTAGAATAGTTTCCGGTATGGGCTGGTCCAGCGTAGTGGTTGGCTCTGGCTAGGTCTGTACTAATTGGACGACACAACCTGACGTCAGGTTTTACCCAGATCTTGTGAAGATCTTGGGAGGAGCTATTCAGAGAGGAAATCACATTCACGAAATCATGTTCCTGGATTACGGCAAAATCCCTGTATTTTATGTTTAGAAACTTTTCAGAGGTTGAGCGAGGACAACCAATATTATAACATTATCAATATGTATTAAAAGAAGGATCAGCATGTTAGGTCCCCTTTAATGTTTGATATGTAATAAAAAACAAGCCTACACCTTTTTGTGATGGAAACTTCAAAAAAAAAAAAAAGAAAAAGAAAAAAATGCGTCTCGCCATGATTGGGTCATGCCTCCAGTTGAGCTGAGTGTGTGTTGGAATGACCCACTAGCATAGAAAAATAGAGCCACAGTAACCCTAACAGCAACGGGCAAGGCATACGGACAGCTGGCAGCAGTGTCTACATCATCTGCAACCAGGTGACATAATTCCGTCACTGTCTGATGGGAGAGGCGCAGTTTTGTCACGCATTCTTGTTCCGTGGGATATAATACTTGTATTGTATTACAATTTCAGAATATTATATTTAGGCCTAATATATATCATTAATATATTTTATTATAAAAGCAGAAAAATGATTGATACAAAATACAAACAATGTAGACTTACCTGAAAGGCCTAGGTAGCTGGTGTGCTGGTAGTACATGTGTTCTGGGCGTCTTCTATTATTTAACTGGCGATCAAGGCGATTTAGTACTATCTCTGCCATTTTCTCAGGGGTTCAACTGTGGCTAAAGCAAGGTGGCTTTTTATAGGTGAGTTAATTCGGGAGGCGGAGCCGCATGTGCACGTCCACGTGTCCAAGTGGACGCGCATTGAAGCTGCCTGGGCACGCTCTCGCTAAAGCCCAAATGGGTGGTTTGAGGACCCGCTATACACTTTCCTTAACGTATGTGGTCAAGATAGCAATTGTAGGGAAAGCGCATGAACACGCCCACGGGCACACATCCAGGTGGACATAAAGGATTCGGAATAATGTACAGTGGGTAGTGTGGCCGCAAGATACCGTATAGTGGAAGCTGCTAAAAGCGTAATTCACGGGTAGTGGGTAGTGGCAACGGGTAGGGCAGTGTGAAAGATAAAGCCCAAGGTGCTCAATCAGCTGGTTTATGAGCACCACACCCCTACTACAAAACTGGATTTTCTAGCAAAGAAGGACACATTGTTTATCAAAAATACGGCAGGACAAAGTCAAAGGAAAACACAAAGCCAACACAAGCATAATGAACGCACTGGCCTTCAAACTCGATCTCATCTTGTGCATCCCCAAGTAAGGAAAAAATAGAAGCAATGCAATATTATTTAAATGAAGTGTATTTCACTTTTTGAGACCTATAGAGATTTAATCATCATTTTCTGATTGTTGTCAATGCAATGACTTCCGTCATTTTGATTTGTGCAGTTGAATATCCTGCTAAGCTCGAGTCATGCTAGAAAGTAAAGGAATACTATTTGAAAAGGTCCCGTCTCAGAATAAGCGTTTACTGTTTATGACCACCGGATGGCAGTAGATGACTTAGTTTTCTAGACTGGTTTGGCCATAGTCTCGAGTTGCCTGACTGACCTGACAAGTTTTCAGGCAAAATGATGAACCGCAATATTGAAAAAAACTTGAAAATAATTAGCTAACAAACATCTCTGATTTATGCAAATCAAGATATGGGAATTTACGTATTGTGCACAAAAGTATCCCAGCATTACCTCACCAGGATTTAAACAGAGAGAAACAGGACTCTTCCAGGTTGTCTAATGGGTATGATACTGCTGAACAGCCTGGAAATTTCACCCTGCAAACTGCTGGGTTAAAAGAAAGCCCTCAGCGCAAGGGAGTGCGCGTGTGTGTGTGTGTGTGTGTGTGTGTGTGTGTGTGTGTGTGTGCGCGCGCATGTGTGTTTGTTGTTGGTGCTCATATACAGATGGGGGATAAATGAACCCCTTGATGGAGACACCAAATCCAGCCAATGCTCGCCTATTTTTGGATTACCTCTATTCAAGGTTTTGCATCTGAGAATTTTAGTGTCACAGAGACTGGGGAATGATTTCAGTTAATCAAGACACTCATTTAGTTTGGAAGAGAAAATTCAATTTATCACAATCACAAATACAATCAAAATTCTACATTGACGATTTGCCAGAAAATACTAAGAAATAAAAAATGGCTTGGAGGAAGAGCAATTCATGCCCTGAATCACAAACCCATTGACCAGAAGTGTACCAGATCTGATTGCGATATGAAGAACTAAAATTATTTGTGAAGCCAAATATAAGTTGTCCATGTGCCTCCCCAAACAGCTAAAAATGGGTCGATTTTTACTTTGAGGTGAAATATCTACAGCACAATATGTTACTACCAAGAAACTGTTTTGATGCATGGTAAGAACTTCTTTGTCAATTGCAAGTCGATATGACTGTTTTATTCTTTTGAGCATTCACTAGCCATCAACAAACCATCAACAAGATGTGTTTAAAAGTTTATTGATGAGAGTATGATTAATAATCTCATGGAGCTCCTCTGGTTTGTTCACTGAGTTTGAGGAAGATCCGATAGGGAATTCACCGTAGCACCTGGGTACGTCAAAGCCCACTTGGACTCAACAGAAAGAATAGGGAGAGAGGGGAGAGAAGAAAGGGATGGTATGGAGGGGTGCATTAATAAGAAAGCAGAATGGGAGGAGTGGGTTAGCTGTATATTTATTGCAATTTCTGAAAGCGTCACGAGCGAGGTGTGTTATGATTCTGCCTTGTGTGCCGTCTTGTGCTTATTTGTGCTTGCGCCTTACTTTCGTTTTATTTTTCAGCTTTCATTTCTGCCATCCGATGATGGATTCCCTCTCTGCCAATCTCCAGTGATGTCGTGTGACAGTCTTCAGTTTCCTGCGTCTCGTAGTCCAATCATGTTTCCTCTTTCGGCTCTGGTATTTCATTCATTGCATCCACCTGTGCTTAATTCTGGGTCTCGCTAAACTCTGAGTGAATGCGTTCTCTGATAGGATAATTATTAACCTCTACTAACCAGCACTCATTTGAGGGTGATTGTAAATATTTTGTCACGTAGTATTAACCTTAATTAACTCATTAGTGAGTGCGAGTGTTTCTAGCTTTTGTAATTCCTTCCTAAGCTTTCCCTGATTAACTGCGTTTTAAGCTGTGCTTTCCTTTGCTTCTCTCGTGGTGCTTTTTGCTTGTCACGTTTAGATTGCCTTTATCTAAACTGTCTAGTTTGATTGATGGTCTCAGCGTCTTGTCTCAAGTCATTATTTTTAACCTGGTTCTTGTGCAATTGTTTGTTAATCCCATTTGTTTCTGTTCCAGTCGAGATTGCATTCCGAGTCCCCGCCTCCTCTTGTGACTATTTATGTGGCAAAGATGGGAGGGGTCATCAGACGGAACTTTGCTAGAGTCTGCAATGTAAAATTGCAGCTCGTGTACCTTCCCGAGTATGTCATTGTGCTATTTTCCAAGTCTTGTTTTTGCTGCGCCCTCATCTTGTCTCCCCATTGTCAAGTCTCCCACTGTTTTCCGTCAGTGTAATTAGGTCCAGTTTTTGTTTTTTATTTAGCCACTCTTTGAGTGAGTACCTTGGTTTCCCCCTGCCTTGGGCAGTGTACCTTAGTTTTTCCCATTTGTTCAGTGCATGTGCACAATGTTTTGTTTCTGGCCTGTGTGCGCATTTTCCCAAGTGTTTTTTGCAGTAAACACTTCAGTTCCTGCATCTGGTGTCCACCTGTCTACTTCCTAACAAGGTGTGGTTCTGCTCCTGAAACTCGGCAAGATGGCTTCAATTAAAATGAGGGGGTCTGTAAAGTACCTATGAATTCAGTCTCAAAGCTATACAGAAAGCTAATTGAAAGTCCTGTGTTCATTAAAAGTGCATCAACTTGTCCATTACCATCAATAGTGACACCAAAATAAAAAGTAAAGCAAACTCACTGTTACAAGTGTTGTGGTTTTCACTTAGACATATTTTCATATGAGGTTCCCTATCCTCAAAAAATTCAGAAAATTAGGCTTTATTGTCGAATATTGATTAATATAGAGCCGAGTTCTTTTTGCGCAAGAAGAGCTGACATTCTGCTTTTCACATTCAGTTTTTATACCTTCATCAAAGGAAATATCTTCTGAATATGGTCTTTCCTACTCCTCAGGCAACAATGGTTCAATAACATAATGTCTCCTTCTTACTTGTTTTTCAATGGTACAATCATGTAGTGTCTGCATGTTACTTGTTTTTTATCATTAGCTGGCATCCTTTGTAAAATAGCAACTTCTAGGCTATTTCATTGTATAAGTGGACGTCTAGTTGGGTCACAGGTTTTCCCAGAGACAGGCAAACCAAAACACTGCCAACTTGCCTGGAAAACTGCAACCAAAAGATAACAACCCTCTTCCAGTGTAATACTGGAGCATGCATAACTATATGATTTCTGATGAATGATGGTGAATAATGCTGATAACTGAACACATATTGCCTGAATCAACTGAACAGATGTTAATCAAAGCTACAGAAGCCAACTGCTTATGTGTGTGTGCACTGCTTGAATGTGTGTTTTATGTGTTTGTGTGTGTGCCTGTGTGTGTGAACTGCTCATGCATGTGTGAACTGCTTGTATGTGTGGGTGTGCATGTGTCTGTGCGTGTATAAGTGTGTTACTGCTGCTTACATAATACAACCCCAATTCTGAAATAGTTGGGACATAGTGTAAATTGTGAATAAAATGCAATGACTTTCAAATCACACCAGCCAATATTTTATTCACAATACAACAGAGATAACATAGCAAATGTTGAAACTGAGAAATTTTACAATTTTATCCACAAAATGAGCTCATTTCAAATTTTATGGCTGCTACAGGTCTCAAAAAAGTTGGGATAGGGGCCTGTTTACCATGGTGTAGCATCCCGACTTCTTTTTAACACAGAGTGGAGGTTTCTGGGCATTGAGAAAACATGTTTCTTGAGTTTAGACTTAAAACTCTTGTTTAATTCAGGCTTCCAGCTGCAGGAGAGTTTTGGGTCTCCCTTGACGGAATTTTCATTTAATTATGAATGTTAATTATGAATGCGCCAAATGTTCTCAATCTGTGAAAGATCAGGACTGCAGGCAGGCCAGTTCAGCACGCAGACTCTTCTTCTATGAAGCCGTGCTGTTGTAATAGCTGCAGAATGTGGTTTTACATCGTCCTGCTGAAATACACAAGGCCTTCCCTCTGGAGGGGACCATATGTTGCTCTAAAACCTTTATATACCTTTCTGCATTCATGGTGCTTTTTAAGACCTGCAAGGGTCCCACACCATACGCACTAATGCATCCCCATACATCAGAGATGCTGGCTTTTGAACTGAATGCTGATGACAAGAGGGGTGGTCTTTCTCCTCTTTAGCCCGGAGGACACAATGCCCATGATTTCCAACTAGAATGTCAAAATTGGACTCGTCTGAGCACAGGACACTTTGCCGCTTTGCTACAGTCCATTTTAAATGAGCCTTGGCCCACAGAACATGGTGGCGCTTCTGGCTCATGCTCAACAATGGCTTCCTTTTTGCAAGATAGCTGCTTTTTTTTTTCACATTGCCTGACTGGTTCTATTTAAATGATGTTTAAATTCAACTGGGCTGACAATTACTATGCCAGGGTGTGTCTTGTGAAATTAAACCCAATAATCAATTAAATTTGTTTATTGGTTGATTTAGTTACTAAGGGGCAATTACTTTTTTTACACAGGGCCAGGTTATGTCAAATGGCTTTCCTCCTTGAGTAAATTAAATCATCATTTAAAAACCACATTTTGTGTTTACTTGGGTTTACTTTCACTAATATTAAAATTAGTTTGATGATATGAAGCATTTGAGTGTGACAAATGTGAAAAAATTGTGAATTTGCACATAAATTTATTGACATTTTTGACTGAACATGAATGCGAAAGTGTATGAGTATGTGTTAGTGTGTGCGCTTACTGCCTCATTAATTATCAGCGTTCATTGATCGCACATTAAGTGAATATGTTTTGAGTGCAGTAAAGTGCTGTTCATGGTCTGTTTCAGGTTGGTGACTGCTGCAAATCAAGAAGCTCTACAAACAATGTGCCAAAAATGGTGCTTCTGTCTGATTAACGAGACTGAATCAGTCAATTTCATGATTAACAGCTTTACACACACAGCCTACTCCCACTCACAAACAGGGTAAGACAATGGCCACTCTGTTAGTGTCCCCAGCACAACTGTGCAGTTATCATGAGAAATGATTAGCCCACTGCCTAATCTTTACAAGGTGTCTGGCCTTAGCAGTAAGACACCTCCCCAATTACTGGCACTTACACTTACACTCCAGTCATTCAGAAAACAAGCCAGGGATGGACAAAGAGGATTATATCAAACTTTATTGCACCTACCTCCGGAACCAACTATATTTTCTCCATGCCTTGATGACTGATATTTGCTATGCCAGTGGCCATACCACTATTTGATCTGTTCCAGCTGTGTGGCTGAAGCTAAGCAGGTGTGGGCTTGGTAGTACTTGGATGGGAGACCACCTGGGAAAACTAAGTTGCTGCTGGAAGAGGTGTTGGTGGCCAGTAGGTTGCAATCTTACCTCTGGTGGAATAATCCCCAATGCCTCAGCACAGTGAAGGGGACACTGTACTGAAGGAGATGCTGTTTTCCAGGTGAGACGTTAAACCAAGGTCCTGACTCACTGTGGTCATTAAAGATCCTATGACACTCTTCAATAAGAGTAGGGGATTCCCCGGTGTCATGGCTAAAAGTCACAACCTGTCTCTTTCGACCTGCCACCTAATCATCCCCTGATCTAACTGGCTATGCAATTTGTCCACTCCCTCCCCACCGCAACCCCCAGGACTCCCTTGAAAAAGAGATTTCAATCTCAACGGGACTTCCCTGGTTAAATAAGGGTTTAAAAAAAACTGTATATAGTTCAGCAGATGGACCCCTACCTATATTTGATATTCAATCTATTCTATCTCTATTCAATCTATTTGATTGCTAAGCCTTTGTTGTTTAAGTTTTGAAAGGTGTTCAAACTGAGGTGGCGAAAGACCCACAGAGCTTTCTTAGATCAGAGCCTGAGCTGCAAAAACGACTGAAACAAGTTTTACTTCAAAGGTCTTTTCATATTCAATGCAGTGTAGCGGGCAGCACAGTTGCCTCCACGCAATGAATGTTCAAATCTCTATGGGGGCCTTTTTTTATGGAATTTGTGCAGTACATGCTCTCATTGTTGGCAAGGTTAACAGGTTTCTTACCACAGTTCAAAAATGTGCATTTTAGGCTCACTGGAGACTCTGAATAAGGATTTGGCAACTCAAGTTATGTAGTGCCACAGTGTCAGCTGGGTTTTGGTGTGTTTTAGCACAAATTATTAATATAATCACTAACTGGTAGATGAGTGCACTTAATTTCTCAAGGTTTAAATTGCCTGCTGATTGAAAGAACTGGAGTTGCCGAGCTCTGCTTTAAGTTGTCCGCAGCACTGAGGGTGTGAGTAAATGGTGTGCATGCCCTGCAAAAGACAGCTCTGAGGGTGTGAGTATATGGTGTGCATGCCCTGAAAAAGACAGCTCTGAAGGTGTGAGTAAATGGGGTGCCTGCCCTGCAAAAGAGTGAAAAAACCTTCAGTGTTTTCTGTCCTCTCCCGCTGTATGGTAGGATATGCTTTCGGCTCAAACCAGTGTAATGTGGATATAGGCCACTGGATGGCAGTATTTACAGACTGGAGCTAGGTTTGGACATGTTCTGGGCATGTGGATGTTGTAAATGTCATAATAAATTGGGGCCATAACACCAACAACTCTAACCAGGAGTGCGAGGGAAAGATGGAAAGACATATTTTTGAAGTTTATTTTGGAATCTCCAAGCTCACTCGAATCTGGAGTGTCCAGTCAATGAACTATGTATAAGCACACTCATGCGCAACTCAGATTGTCATGTCTGGAGGGGGGAAACAGTTTGCTGTTCTCCTCTGAAACAGAACTTTCTGCTCATGGTCATAGCATGTGCTGAATGAAGGTGGAGGAAACCAAACAGTGTGCTTCAATGTGCTGAGAAAGGAACCAATATGAGTGTCCAGATGGTCGATGAGGCGCTTGAGCAAGGAATTGTGCTGACCCAAACCCCCTCTGTCCTGCCCATATCCCTGAGCAGTGTGAATGAGAATATGTGCTGCTCTCATGAGGCAGCTGGCCACAGTGGACACTCGCCGGGCCAAATTTGATTCAAGACCTTAGTAGTTACCCTTGCGCCACAGGCGACACCTTTGCTGAGTGAACCAATCCAGCAGCTTCGGCCTTATTTTCTCCTCATTTTCCACTTATTAACACAGTTTCACTGCCAAGGTCATTAAATATTTTAATTTTGTGTTACTTGGTTGACGGAGCCAAAAAAAAAAAAAAAAAAACTGTACAACTGGCTTTAAAATGAAAGCTTTGTTCAAAAAAAGAATCATTTGCATGCCAGTCACAAAGAGAACCTTGGAAAACACACACAATGAACCTGAAGATGGAAAATAAAAAAAAGATAAAATTGAATCTCTTGCGTAGTTTTGATTCAAAGTTTATTCTTTGGAGTTCTCCAAAAGCCGGAATTTAATTTTCAACATGAGTGGATATATCCTATCATGCAGTAAACAAACATTTGTCTAAAAAGAACAGGAGTTGAGCTTCCCACGGTAAATATGTAACTAACAGAGTCCCATGAGTTTGTGTTCTCAGGCCACTTTCTATGCTGCTATACATTTATGATTTAAAAGCGAACCTTTCGTGTGATCTATTTTCGAAATTTGATTGATGCAGTATGGGTTGTGTGCATGTGAGGCACAAAGATCAATCTTCAGTGGAAATATGTAGAATGTTGAAGGTCAAAACATCCCCAACTAGTTTGGTTTAAAATGTTTCCATTTGAAGACCACAAAGGAGACCAAATTTAGCATTTTCGTATTTTATATATCATATATAATTATAATAATACATAACATATACTTTTTTTGCATATTTTTTCAGTTCCTTGTTTATAAGATCATTTTGAATTATTAATTCATCATTTCTCCACAACATGAAAATGTGTTCATTTTTCCATTGTGGTCTTCATTTATTTACAGAGAAAACAGGCTATCCCATTTGGCCTCTCAAGTTCTTTACAAACATTCAGGAAAGCTTTTCTTTTTGTGAGTAGTGACCTCTGTTTAGGCCCGATATCTTATCTGTTGCGCATCTCATGGGGGAGGTGTTTCTGTTTGACTGAACCTGAGTTAGTGACTCGCGCGATCACTGGTGCTTGAGTGTGCATGTTGGGCTGTCAGGCTATTGATCTTCAGAGCGTAGCTGCTTGCTTGTGTGCACTTGCCCGCCTGTAAGGCTACCATTTTCCCTTCTGCTCTGATTCGTTCCATTCCTCGCTGAATCATTCATGTGTACATTATACTGCCCCTGACAGAGCACCTTTTGTGATGAAAGTATACACTGTGACTCAATGCATCACACCTCTACTCCTGCAACACACACAGAAGTCCAATGAATTATGGTGCTCAGAATCACAGATGGAAGACCCAAGTCCAAAAAAACTTCACCCCAGTTTTCTTGTTTTCCAAATTATCTTGATACATCAGTGACAAATATTTCCACCAGGAGGTCAAAGTAATTAACTAAAAGTTAGTTGAGTTCAGAAGTGGAAGAAACGTGTTGCAGGGAATTTAATTTTAAACCACTGTAGGTTCTCTACACTTTCCCTCAACAACTAGAGCATTATACAGCTACACAGAGTTGAAATAATAAAAATATCCATTTAAAAGACTTCATTGCCAGCTGCATGAGGAAATCTCATGAAGGGATGCAGTCTTTGGATGAGCCAGAAAATCTGATGTTTTACTACAGTTAAGCACCTATAGTTATTGACTGCCAGGAATCATAGCTCAGTGCTTTTATGTCCGAGTGAAGGCTCCTGGTACATTAGTCAGGCTTGGTAAATTCCTGTGGCTGATGCAAAGTTGCAACACAGAGGTGCAGAAGGCAACACTTGTCAGGCAACAAGAGGGTCATGAGTTCGAATCTGCTCTGCAGCCTTTCTGCATGGAGTTCTCCCCTGTAATAGTATGGCTTTCCTCCATCTAGTCGGATTTCCTCCTTAATTGGAGACTCTGAGTTGCCCAGGGGTATGAGTACGCAAGTGAATGGTCTGTGTGTCCTGCAATGGCAAACTTTCCAGGGCGTGGGCCTACCTTTCGCTGGCATAGGGTACGGTTCCCCAGATATGACACACCCAGGTGAGCTCATGAAGTACTCCACACGAGGTGATCTGCTGAATCAGGTGTGTTAAATCTGGAAGACATCTAAATTGTCCAGGGCAGCGGTACTCCAAGAGCAGGGATGAGGAACCTTGGTTTAGATAATAGATGGATGTTGCAGGGTTGGTATGAGTGTGTTCAGTAAAGCCAAAAACTTCACACTTCACCATGTAGGAGTAGGTCTACTAATAGTCTTATTGTCGCAATATAGTCAATGCTCCAACATTAGCACGTAAGTCAATGCCC
This sequence comes from Gymnothorax reevesii, assembly GCA_029721435.1. Classification (NCBI taxonomy): domain Eukaryota; kingdom Metazoa; phylum Chordata; class Actinopteri; order Anguilliformes; family Muraenidae; genus Gymnothorax; species Gymnothorax reevesii. The sequence goes on from CM056581.1 coordinate 35,781,548, forward strand.
CCCCCCCCTTAACAACTACTACAAAGTATGATGCTTCTGATCCTAAATCCCACACCCACCTCACTAATTTATCTGCTTATTGTCAAACTGCCCACTGCGGCTTCTCCAATTTAATATCAAACAATAACAGTCAAAACTTGGGATGCACTTTAGTCTAATTACAGGTCTGTTTAAAACTAAAATTTTGTGGTTTTATAACTTTAATAGCATCTGTAGGGGGGAAGAAGAGGTGACTGGATAAGGTAATAGTCAGAAATTGGAAAAGGAATACACAGAAAAAGAAAATATCTTTCCATTTTCCAACAAGTGAATTAAATCAAGCTGTTTTGGGACCTTGGCCGGACAGGTCAAGTAGAAGCAACTACAAGCATGGTACACCTGTGGGAACTTCTATAACTGTGCTGGAGTTACATCACTAAAATTTATGACTGCCCGTGTAGAAAAAGAAATATTGGTATAGCGACTTAACAATTACTATGGAAAATGATAATTTTTTAATTACTTTATTATCTGATTTAGATTTTCTTTTGTAAAACATGATTATTTCTATATTTAACCTCTGTTTACATGAAAAATGTGACTGTTACTGAGAATTAACTCTGTGGGTGAACATGTGTGTTTACATAATGTCCTTTTTAAATCACGAGCTAGGAATCACGAGTTTTTATGTTTTGAAAGAGATGTATAGATTTGTTCACCAAGATACCATGAGGAAAAGTTTAAAATGAACAAAAGCACTCATGGAATTTAGCAGCATGAAGCCAACAGGGCTGATAAGGCCCTCATCTAGAGATGCTCCTCACTGCTGCAGATGGTTTTTGGTCATTGCGGTTCAATGAGGCTCATTGCCAAGGGCCTGTGAGGCATCTGTTTCTCACACTAGAGACTCTGATGTTCCTGTCATTTATTGCACTGAGCATCTGGCCTTGAACTGCTTTTTCAACCCTTGTTACACCCATTTTGCCACCATCATTCTAGAAGGATGTGCTCAATTTTGTATGAAATCACCAATATCTCTGTGATCTCTTGTTGAATAGCTTTCATCCCACAAAAAATAATTGACTGATGACAAGCGCCTACAGAAAGCAGCTCCTGAAATCATGGGGGCAGTTATTAACTTATCAAGATTATTTAAGGATGGAATGACACCAGGCCTGGAGTGGCTAATTGGAAGGATCTGGAGAATTCCAGATGGGTCGGTCGGGTTTGGGGCTGCGAGGGCCGGTGTCCAATCATATCCAGTGGCACAAAAAGTGGTAATGCAGTGAATGGCACTATGCAAAGGGGGGCGCCAAAACAATGGAATTTAAAGAGTAAAGGAAGACGCGCAATTGAGTGCGTAATATAAACGAAAAAAAGCATCTTACCCTTGCTGAACAAAATTAACTTTGTCCCCCCCAGGGCTGAAACTCCAGGGCTGAAGATGTGTCCCCCTCCGGCCCTGAATGATACAGTGTGTTGTTGGAACAATGGAGCAATGGCTGCTTAAAATCAGGCTTTGCAATCTTCTGTAAATTTATAATTTGAAAGCAATTGCTTCAAACAGTGATAGCTATTTGTTACATTATCGATGTCTTGGCTAAGCAAAGTAATGTTACGTTTAACAAAAAATGAATCAATTTTCTCAATGATTCCAAACTCTTGGAAGGTACTCTGCATCTTAGAAGGTACTCTATGTGTGTGTATTTGCGATATGTCTACTTGCTGGAAATATGACTGTATGACATATTAAAACTGTCTTGGCCCCTTAAATCACAACAAAGTGAAATGAAATGCAGAACACAGTGTTTTGATTTTGTTTTTAAGTTTTTTTTTCATCTTTTAATTTTTTATTTCTTTTATTATTTAGGAGAATGGATTTTTTTAGGGTTTGAGAAAAATACTTTTTTTTTCACCGACATGAAAGAACAGGCAGCCAATATCTCAATTTAGCAGGAATATAATGTTGGCAATTATGCTATGAGGCTAACGATATGTAAGTGTATTTCTGTATGCGTCAGTCTGTCTTTTTCCTCACAGTCTTACTTTCTCCTGATTCCCTTTAACCCCCCCCCCCCCACTCCCCCTTCCACAACTGAGTGACAAATTCACTTTTTTCAGGAGCTGGGTCTGACCCCCAGCCTCCCCTCAAAGCTCAGCAGTGGCATCAATCTTCCTCAATCACCCCATTCATCAAGGCCCAGGTCAAGGGGGTGGTCACCACAGCTCAGCAAATGGCTCCAGGAATGTAGCGCTGGAGTCGCCTTTTTAATGCTCCACAGAGAGTCGCCATTTTGTCTGGTAACAGGTTTTCTCTTGAGGGAAAAAATGGATTTAATCCAGGGACCCACCTCATCACTTTGGAAAGGGGAAACACTTTATATCTGCCCCCTGATAATCTGTTACAGTGATTAATATACAATGTGTACTGGTTTAGCCCTGTAAATCCAGTCTGATTTTGTTTGTACCATTTCTGCTTCCTCTGGAGTTCCTCACTTCCAGAAAGTTCTGCAACACACACGGGAAGGGAAGTATTCAAAACAAATGCCTCTAATGCGCTGTGAAAGGCGATATAGGCCATTGACTTGAGCCACCGCTGACTTTCTGTGTATCAATACGGAAGCCCTGGGGTGAGAAGGTCACAAAGTCTCCTACCAACAGACTATTCCTGCTGTTCTGTCCTGCTGTTACTTTTGGCGCTAAATTTACCAGCTCAGTTAAGTTACCCTTTGCAACCTGCATTTAAGCGAGTGTTAGTAAATCCAAAGTGAGAGATTTCTACATCCAATATACTTTTAGTCCTATGTTTTCTGTTTGTCCTTGTTAATTAGGAGCAGTGGACAACCAGGTAGTGGGAGACGACATCAGTTCTGAGGCCAGCACCTTAGGGTCTTCGGCAGGATTATTCTCATGGTGCATGTGTTTCAGGGGAGGGGGACACTGGAGCACCCAGGCGAAAGCCTTAGAAACATGAGGTGAACATGCAGAAACAGCTGAGACACAAACCTGGATCCTTCTCACTGCAAGGCTAAGCATAGCGCTAACTGCAGCACCAGCCCAATGCATATATTTGGCCAAATTTAACAATCTGAAAATACTGCTCAACGTACACTGATATTAATGGGGATTTATTTTTTATTTTTTTTTGCATAAGTGGCATAAGTCCTTGGACCATGACAGATGGTGACTTTTAAACAATTTCTTGATAGAAGTCAGGATGGTCCTTCTGTTTGGCCCTGAGAACACAATGTCCATTATTTTAAAAAAAAAAATTGAAAGATGGACTCATCAACCTATCGCACTCCTTTTCACTAGCCCCACAGTCGATTTCAGATGAGCTTGAGCTCAGTGAATTTGGCTGTGCTATGTTGATGTATGGCTTCCTTGTTGTGTAGTAAAGTCTCAATTTGAAATTAATGATGCCAAGTGTGTTTACTGACACAGGTCTTCTGGATCATGTACAGTACAAGCCCATGTGGTAATGTCCATCATAGAATCCTCTTGGTTCTGAATGTAGTGCCTGCAGAGGGCTCAAAAGTCACTTAAATCCAACTTTGACTTTCACACAGTGATTGCTTCAGTTATTCCAGATTTTCAGAATCGGTCCAATATATTGTGCACTGTCAGTGAGATCTATAAATTCTTTGCAATCCTAATCTTGACTATTTGCTCAAGCAGCTATTGATAGAAGTGCTAATCCTGAATCAATCATGCTGGTGAACAAGCAAGCCATTTTTAACCACAAATTTTACTCTAAATCATTATTAAATCATCTGTTACCGATTCACCCATTCCAAATGGATGTTTTTCAGGAGATCTGACAACTTTCCCATTGTTTCCATTCCTCCAAGTCCCAAGTGTTTCGTTCTTGTTGCAGACACTAAATTCTGAATCTGTAAATGGTCACAATAATCAATACAGCTGATTAGGTGATATATATTTTTTGCACTGTTCAACTAAATTCTGGAAAAAGAGAATTTACAAATCTCTGAATTCTGTTTTTACTTGCATTTTTACTTACTTAACCAAAAGCATGAATGAATGTAATTGCTCACACACACTAAGACACAAGCAATCACTTGGACACAAATGCACTTTTTTTCTCACGCTTGTAGTAAATCAGCTGAGCAGAGCTCAGGAGGTAGAGCAGGTTGTCCAACATCTGAAGGGTTGGCGGTTCAAATCCCACTCTGTCTGAGTCATGTGTCGTTGTGTCCTTGGGCAAGACACTTCACCCACCTTGCTTCCAATGTCACTCACACTGGTGCATGGCTGTGCGCGAATGTTTGGTGGTGGTCGGAGGGGCCATAGGCGCATGCTCGCTGGCACGCTTCCGTCAGCCTGCCCCAGGGCAGTGTTGGCTACAATTCACCATCATCAGTGCGTGAATGAATAATATATCCATTGTGAAGCGTCTTTGAGTGCCCAGAAAAGCGCCATATAAAAGGGACGCATTATTATTCATGCATTTGAATGTAAGCAAAGCCCACTGCTAACAAGCAAATGAGAGGGCGGCTTGTACGAATACACACACATACACACACACATTTTCAGCTGAGCAGAGCTATTTTTTGGACTGTGAACTGACAGCTAAAGCCATAGCAAATGAGCTAAAGAGAGTTCAGCCAGCAGCCACCCACAGCGTAGAGCTGCACACCTGTCCCCACGCAAGCCTAACAGTGTGAGAGCGTGAGAACGCATTACACACCCGACACGCCTTTCTGCCACATTCCTAACGTTTCGGCCGTACATCATCTAGCCCACACAGACACACACACACACACGCACACACACATAAACACACAGCAGCAGATGGGCTCTGATAATAGCAGCAGGGAGCCTCGACCTTGCGATTCCCAATGGTGCAATAAAAACAATTCTAATGAGTAAGGTGTTCAGTACCCCCACAGCACAGTTGGCTGTAAAGCTGCGCATGAGTAGCCTCGGGTTCCAACCCCCAATCAAAACTAAACCATGAGCAATGATCTGTTCTCTATTCGTCATCCTCTCTGCTTATACTAATCTAGACACAACAAAGAGAAAAGATGGATTATGTGCTTCAAAATATAATATTACTATCACTAATACTACTATTTCTGCTATCACTACTACTACTACTAATAACAATTATTATTATTATTATATTAATATTGCTGTTACCACCACCACCACTACTACTACTAATAATAGCAATAATAAACAAGTAAGTTAGACCATACCTCAGCAATGAAGCAGAATAATTTACTGGGATGAGGAGAACAGTTGTTGTAACATGCAGACTATCGCAAATGCTGGATGGAATGAAGTTAGGTTGAATGCGATTGTTGGCTGGTCGGAATGGAGTCAGGTTGGATGGATTTTGATAATGGACAAGTAGGAACCCCGAGAGATGAGTCTCAAGTGGGAGCTAATCTCTGCTCGGAGTCATCACAGCTCCATCGAGTACCCAAAACACAAATAAGTGAATGAGTGATTGGAGGATATCGTCAGAGTTGTAACAAAAGTAACTGCTTTTGATATTACCTGCTGCTCCCTTTTGAAAACTGGAATGGTGGCACCAATATCTGTTAGAAGTTTCCCGAGTTATTGTTGGGGGAGACACAAAACATGGTTTGAACAAGGGAAAACAGTGGCGAGACCTGGAAGGATTATGGTCAAATATCTCATAAGGACGGGGTGAGTGGATGAAGCTTGCCACAAAGACTACATTCAGGGAAGAAAATAGCAGTTAGTTGGTAAATGGAAAGTCTTGGAGTATTCTAACCTCATGTTTGTCGCAAGAGTGAATGAGTGCTGCGTGAGCAGCAAAGCTGAGCAGGATTGCACCCAACAAGACCATGACAGTAGGCTGGTGCCTGGCCTCATAGGAAGATGGTTGAGAAAATAGTGAGACTGAAGTGGGCTGTTGTCCAAGTCAGGGCCATTGCTTGCTCGACAGTTAATGTATTGCTTAAGTACCTCATACAACCTCACTTCAAAAAAATCTCAGCCCTTCAAAGTAAGGTAGTTAAATACAGTTTATAGGCAAATAGACCCCCCACTATTATGCATTTTTGCCATGAGTTTTAACCACTTAGCTGGCTAGCTGAGACTCATTTTACTAACTAGCTTCTCGTCAGTTAGCTAACAACCTAACTTTTCAGCTAGCTAGCAAGATTCAGTCATTGGTGAATTTATTTAGCAATGAAAATTGATTGTTAATAGCTCTTTGATTCAAACTTAGCGTAGTTGCTAACAGTACATTTTACTACGTTCAGAGAAAAGAGATTTTTACAGTTGATTTTTGTAGCTGACTACAATGACCTGTTGCAGACTCTTGCTAAACCACCTAGTTTGCTATCTTGCTAGCTAAGTGGTCTTAATTATCAGCATAATAGTGCTGCTAACAGAACATGATGCTATGTTCAGAACAAAGACCTTGCAACTGTCAATGTTTTGGTTAACCATGAGTTATGGCAGAAACCATTTTCAGAATCAAATACTTGATGCATAATTTTTTGTGAGGTCTGTGTCCCAAGCACTGACACAAAGGGGTGGGCTTATAACCTGTGCTGCAGCCAGCCACTAGATGGCGATCAAGATTTTTTCTGTCTGACATTTGGGGAGCTGTTAAGTCATTCATCTTTATATACAATCAATGGGTTTGATCCACAAGCACTTATCAGCTGCAGAATCCAGATCTTTATCTGGATTGGTCTGGAAATTTAACCACCTCTTCCCATTCATGCAGTTAGCTTCTCATAAAATTTTGTTGTAATCTGTTGAATAGTATTTGAGTAATGCTGCTGGCAAACACACACATGCACTCACACACACACACACACACACACACAGTAAGAAGAGGTCAGAGGAACATGAGGTGCAGGATGCAGAAGTATTTATTAAACATAAAACACTAAGGGAAAAATGGCAGACACGCCAGAAACAAAACACCGTGTACAAGCACTGAACAAATGGGAAGACGGAGGTACACTGCCAAAGGCAGGGGGAAACAGAAGTACACTCTCCGAGAGAGGATAAACTAAGAAAACAAAAACTGAACCTCACTAAACCGATGGACATGCTGGGAGACTTATACACAGGGCAGACAAGACTAAAGCGCAGCAAACAGAAAGACTCGGGAACCATACACAGGAGACACTCAGAATACAGAATACGGAGGATCTGTCTGAAAATCGCTTCCAATGCTCCCACATATATTATCACGAGAAGAGGCGGGGACTCGGAAAGCAATCTAGGTTGAAACAGAAACACATATTAATAAACAATCACACGAGGACCGGGTTTAACAATAATGACTCGAGACATGACGCGGAGGCCATCAATCAAACTTAGACAGTTTGGATTAAGGTAATCTAAATGTGACGAGGAAAAAGCACCACAAGAAAAGCGAAGGAAAGCACAGGGTTTTAAATGTAGTTAAACAGAGAGCTCAGACTGAATGCACAGAAGGCAGAATCGCACACGCTCGCTAAATGAGTTAATCAAGGTTAATACTACGTGACAAATTATTTACAATCACCCTTAAATAAGTGCTGGTTAGTACGGGTTAGTAATATCCTTTTAGAGAACCCATTCACTCATTTTCGCGAGACGCGGAATTAAACACAGCTGGAAGCAATGAATGAAATACCCAAGCCGAAACCGAAAGAGGAAGCTTGATTGGACGACGAGACGCAGGCATGCTGAAGGCTGTCACGCGACATCACTGCAGACAGATTGGGAGCGGATTGTCAGACGGCTGAACTGAGATCTGGAAAATAAGAAACGAAAGTAAGCACAAGCGCAAATAAGCTCGGAACAACACAAGAAAGGGAAGAATCATAACACACACACACACACACACACACACACACACACACACACACACACACACACACACACACACAGACATGATCAGAATACCTCCAGGTGGAGGTAACAAGATCCAGAAACACTGCAGCCTTCCCTGGGGCAAAGCTCATTTAAGACAGACTGACCAGTGGTCTGTCCAATCAAAATATGAAATTCTTTTTGGAAATCTTCGATGGCAAATACTAAAGAGGAGTGGAACCATTCCGCTTGTTATCAGTGCACTGCTTAAAACCTTGCATCTGTGATGGGTGATGGTATAGGGGTGCATTAGTGCACGTTGCATGGATAACTTGCACATCTGTGATGCTGAGAGATATATGCAGGTTTTGGAGCAACATACTATACAGCCATCCAGACAACACTTTTTTCAGGGAAGACTTTGCTTATTTCAGCAAGACAATGGCAAACCACAGTCTGTACTTTTTACAACAACATTGCTCCGTAGTAAAAGCAATTGGGTCCTAAACAGGCTAGTCTGCAGTTCAGACCTGTTACCCAGTGAAAACATTTGGTGCATTAAGATACAAAAATTTTGACAAAGGATGCTGCAAAATGTTGAGCAGCTGAAATCCTACATTAAGCAAGAATTGGAAAACATTTTGCTTTCAAACCACTGCAACTGGTCAGTTCCCAAGTGTTTATAGTTAGTTATTAAAAGAAAGGCAATGGAACACAGTAGGAAACATTCCCCGTCCTAACTTTTTTGAAAAGTGTCACTGGAATCAAATTCAAATGAACACTGCGGAGGCAGTGTACAATCCAACAGCTGACACGATAACAAAATGGACTGAACCCCTGAGAAAGAGGTGGGGATGGACCCCCAGATTAGGATAGTACAGCTCTGTACAGATGTTACAGACAAAGCTGAGCTGTCAATCGCTGGCCAGTGGCTTTTGGGATCACACCCAACTGGATTGCAGACTAAGCCAGCGCCAAACTATCCCACAGGGGGAAGGATTTTGCTTGAGGGGAACTCTCTTCCAATCCTAATGACCGCAGAAAGATTGGGAGCTTGTTCCTAACAAACTGGACAGAAGAATAGACTTGCAGGAGTTAAAACAAACACAGTCCCAATCCTGGACCCTGTTTAAGCTTTAGAACTTTTTTTTCTATTACATGAACTGACCAGAGCTTGGTTAATTTGAGCATGGTCCCAATACTGGACCCTGATTAGGATTGGAAGCTTGTTCAAGTGAACTCAGTAATGAGAAAGGTCTTCAGGAATTGCTGTTAATAGTAAATTAATTGCATTCAACGAAGACAAAAAGTTTTCACTAACAATACTGACTGGTTATCAGCACATTGCAATCCATAAATTCGCAACTCTGAACAGAGGGTCTAAAAACCTGTCACATGACTATCAGAGGATAACCACGTAATGAGATGCAGCCGAGGGTGGGAAACACATACGTAAACCAATCGCCATAGAAATACACTCAGTGGACATGCAAGTTTCTGAACTGGAAGAGACACAAAAGGAATTCAGATGAGGGTTGTGACATTCACATCGTTTTGGTACTTTTTTCAATTAAATCTTTAGTTTAAATGATTTGAAAATCACTGAATTCTTATTACATTAACATTTTACTTTTTTGGGAACAAGTTTTTACTGCCATCCTTGTGGAAACTAAAAAGAAATGCTTTATCATTTTACCAGGGTTATGTTCCCCTGCAGTCCTGCAAGCCCTGGAGTTCTAGAGTTGGCTTCTCCCTGCTAGCCATGTACCCCCAGATTACCTTCCTGGTACTAACCTCAAACCTGAAACTGACCCAGGCCCGGCGCTAGAACGGGGAATTGGGGGGGCACAGACACGTCCCTTTATGACAAGAATTAGTCCCGGCAAGTTCTCTATCATTTTCCTTTATTGACACTTTTTCCAATTATCGTAATTGGCAACTGAGGACATCTCTCCATATGCAATCTAACAGCAATGAAATCATGGGCTACATTCAGTATAAAAAAATAATTCGGTTCGGTTCCTTTACTGCTGTTCGTAAGAATATCCTCCTCCTTAATTACAGCCCCTAAGTGCTCCTCGTCCCCACTCGTAGTCCACCATTCACTTTGAGTTGAATGATACATAAAAGTTTGGAGCCTCTGACAGCACTGGTATTTGGCTCTGTGCAACTGCCAGATTTTGATAGCCGCAGTAAAGATGGTGTCATGGAGTCTAGCCAGCTTAGGACAGTTCTTTGGACTGCCTGAATATTTCTTTGTGTCTGTGACACGTGAGCCAATAACGCTTCTGCCAGGTAGCTTGCATATGTGGAATTTCACATGGATTCCTGGGCATGTGTCATGTGACCCCAGAAACCCCATGAAGTCATCATAGACGGTATGCACAAGGGCCTGCGCTGTTTCAAAGAGATAATATCACCTGTTTTCTTGGATAGGCTGTCAAAAATGACCAACTAATTGCTGATGATAGCACTCTTGGCTTTCTCCCAAACACTTCTGGAAGTTTTCCCAAATCAAATGGACCTGGAAGAGATTATATGGAAGATTACATTTCTATAAGTGACTTCTATGTATGAATCACAATTAAATTGAAATATATATTTTGTTCTTTAGCTGTGTAAGGTTCAATAGCAGACTGCTGGTATTATTCTGATGGTCGTTATTGTCACCATTGCAATGTTGAGTCAAATGAACCCAAACCAGGTGGATAGAGTATAATAAGTGCAAAAGCATATTTACTCGTTTAGAAGAGCCCAGATTGACTTAACACTGGAATTCTTTGTCGTGCAGTGAGTCAATCAGAGACCAACTACAGCAAGCTCCATAATTCACAGGACAGAGACACATTTTTGTTATTTCAGTTCTGAATTCAAGCACTCCGAGTTTGAAAGGATATGATGAAAAATGTATTAAAGTGCAGAAAGTCAGCTTTAATGTGAGGGTGTTTTCATCCATATTGGATTAACCATTCCGAGTTGACAGGACCTTCAGTATGTGGCCCTCCATTTTAGGGTACTACAAATATTTGTGGAATTTTTTTCACGGATAAGTTATTTGGTAACACTTTACTTGAAGGTATCGTCATAAGAGTGACCTAACACAGTCATGAACATGTCATAAACATTATGTCAATGTCATAAACGTTGTCATTAGGTGTCATTCGGTTTTTGAGATGACAAGTTGACATTGTTTGGCTTTTCTTGATTATGACAACTTCGTCATAAGAGTGACATGACACTGTCATAACTGTTACATGACACATGTAACAGTTATGACAGTGTCATGTCACTCTTATGACGGTACTTTCAAGTAAAGTGTTACCAGTTATTTTTTAGACAGATGTATTAATTTGTGCCATTAATCGAAGCAGAAGAAAACAATTGATGTCTATTCTTCTTTTAAGAATTACTTTTTGAACATTTTTTGCTTTGTGAGACAGAAAACATGGGATAAAGACATGCAGCAAAAGGCCTGCCCTAGATTTGAACCTAGGCTGCTGCAGAAAGGACAGTCTTATGTGCGTGCAGTATAACCGATGAGTCACCACGGTGCCCCTATTGATGTCTGTTCTTGATTCTGGACTTTACAATCGCCACCTTTGATGTTATGGTGTGACGACATGAGGGGGATAACTGTGTGGAAGCAAATTAAGCGCCGTCATAAAGAGCGAAATTGAAAATCAGTCAATCAAGAACATTGCAGGAACCCTGATCATGCCAAAGCCAATGCATCACAGACTTCAAGCAGTGATTGTATGAAAAGAATATGTGGTCAAATGTTACAGATGATTGCTTTATTCTTATCACTTTATGATGTACACAATGCATTCAGCCATTTTCCACAAATTTCTACGCTGCTTCACAACCACCAAAATGGCTGTAGGTCTTGTGTGCGAAAGTAGAAATCGTTCCCTGCTGCCACCACTAGAAAAGAAGTAGCAAACTTATCTTCGTGGTAACACAACTAATGACCTGTTTATAATTGGGTGTAGGTGGTCTGGAAGAATGAAGCAGTCCGAGTCATTATAAGAGTCATTTAAGAAATTTACCTGCAACTACTGCATAACGACTTGAAAATACAATTTCAAATATTTTTCATTCAATTTCCTAATATTTCAAAGAAAAGAAAATTTCATTATCAAATTCATTTCTGGAGCTAGCCCTCCCTTTTCAGTTCCGAGAGGAACTGGACGTGGCATCCTCTGAGGCCTAAGGGCTGACACTGAAGGCTCTTTTGAGTTGGGAACTGGAGTCGAAGGAGACAGCATCACGGGCTCCTCTAAGCCAGCAAGGTAAGTAGCCGAGCAGGTGGCAGAGAATCAAGGAGAGTGGGTGGTGAGATGGCAAGTCAGGTTGGCAGCTGCCCAAAGGCAGAAGTTCTGGTAGGGATGGCCCCATTTCAGTGGGTTCCCCAGCACCACAGGAGTGTTGGGAGACTGCATTATGTAGAAGCTGATGATGTCCTGATGGTTGCCGGAGATGCAGACTGGAATAGACTGGTGGTCTCCAGCGTGTCGGGAAGTGGATGGGCTTGGGCACGGGAGCCGAGGGTTTCTTTAGTCATCTGGCTAGGCCTCGATGGAGGAAGTTACCATTAGCTCCAGAATTTATCAGAGCTTTGGTGGCCACTTGGCTTCCTTGCCAGAATAAGTGCATAAAGAATAGTGGGCTAGAGGAAGAAACAGGTCGACAAACTGGGCACTCAGCATGAGGTGGTCAGCAGTTCTGCCATTGAAGGCAAGGATGGAATTCACTCTGCACTGTCGCTCAGCTGAGCTGAAGTGGTACAGCCTGATGTGATCCACTTGCATGGGTTTCGAAGATGGCGGTCAGGGAATAGGCCCAGAGGCAGAACTAGAGGGACCTGACAGCGGAGGAGACTAGAGTCAAGCTCGCTGAACCACCCATCGCTCCTGCATTTAAGAATTCGTTCTCAGGGCCTGCCTGGTCAGTTAGTTCATTGAGGTTGGAAGGCAGCAAGCATGTGGCCAGTGCCTCCAGGACTCTGTCAGCCAGACGGAAGAGGAAGGTATCGTGAAGTGCCAGAGGGATCCGAAGGGTGGTAGTAGCCAGTGTGTGGGACTCAACAGTAATTTGATGCAGAGAGATTACTTTTTTGGGGTCGGGGGGAGGACCAAGCAGCATGATTTTAGTCAAAGGTCTTTCTGATCTCCTCCGCAAAAGCAGGAGAGTTGAGCATCTCAGGATTACCAGCCTCCCGACAGGCTGCAGCCCTATAATATGTACGTCCAGTCAGATGGGTGATGGCACACGCCACTCCGGAGCACTCTGTGAGAAGGGCAGACAGCTGGAAATCGAAGATCGTTTGGCACCGCATCAGGACATTCCAGCTAATGGATGAGTTGCCATCTTAAGGATCCAACAAGGTGATGCTGACCGCAGGCCTCATAGGGGACCCTTGAAAACTGAATTTTTGATTTTCACCAATAAAAACTTTCATATTTGAGAGGCCAATATCTTGAAAATGAAAAGAGATACAGTGCTGTGAAAAAGTATTTGCCCCCTTCCTGATTTCTTTCTTTTTTGCACATTTTTCAAACTTAAATGTTTACGATCATCAAACAAATTTTAATATAAGACAAAGATAACCCGAGTAAATAAAAATGCAGTTTTGAAATTATGATTTCATTTATTAAGGGGAAAAAGCTATCCAAACCTATCTGGCCCTATGTGAAAAAGTAATTGCCCCCTTTGTTTTAACCATGAATTAACTGTGATTAACCACATTTTTTTAGTCCAATTTCACTAGCCGCACCTAGGCCTGATTACTGCCAGACCTGTTGAATCAAGAAATCACTGAAATAGAACCTGTCTGACAAAGTGAAGTTGGCTAAAAGATCTCAAAAAGCAACATATCATGCTGCAAACTAATGAAATTCAAGAGCAAATCTGAGAAACAAAGAAATTGACATCTGTCAGTCTGGAAAGGGTGGCAAAGCCATTCCTAAGGCTTTGGGACTCCGACGAATCACAGTGAAAGCCATCATCCACAAATGGAGAAAACTTCGAACAGTGGTGAACTTTCCAAGGAGTGGCCGGCCTACCAGAATTACTCTAAAAGTGCATCGATGATTCATCCAGGATGCCACAAAAGAACCCAGAACAACATCTAAAGAACTGCAGGCCTCACTTGCCTCATTTAAAGTCAGTGTTCATGATTCAACAAGAAGACAGATACTGGGCAAAAATGGCATCCATGGGAGAGTTCCAAGGCGAAAACTACTGCTGACCAAAAAGAACACAAGGGCTCGTCTCACATTTGCCAAAATACATTTTGATGATCCCCAAGACTTTTGGGAGAATATCCCAAACTGACGAGACAAAAGTTGAACTTTTTGGAAGGAATGCATCCCATTACGTCAGGCATAAAACTAACATATCATTTCATAAAAAGAACATTATACCAAAAGTCAAACATGTTAGTGGTAGTGTGATGGTTTGGGGCTGCTTTGCTGCTTTAGGACCTGGACGACTTGTCATAATTGATTGAACTATAAATTCTGCTCTCTACTGGAAAATCCCAAAGGAGAATGTCCAACCATCAGCTTGTTGCCAGACTCATTGCCAGTTATCGCAAACACTTGATTGCAGTTGTTGTCGCAGAGGGTGGCACAACCAGTTATTAGGTTTAGGGGGCAATTACTTTTTCACACCAGGCCAGGTAGGTTTGGATAGCTTTTTCCCCCTAATAAGTGAAATCATCATTTAAAAACTGCATTTTGTATTTACTTGGGTTGTCTTTGTCTAATATTAAACTTTATTTGCTGATTTGAAACATTTAATTGTGACAAATATGCAAAAAATAAGAAATCATGTAGGGGGCAAATACTTCTTCACGGCACTGTAAATAAATGGTAACACTTTACTTGAAGGTATCGTCATAAGAGTGACATGACAGTCATGAACATGTCATAAACATTAGGTAAATGTCATAAACGTTGTCATTAAGTGTGATTCGGTTTTTGAGATGACAAGTTGACATTGTTTGGGTTGTCTTGATTATGACAGCCTTGTCATAAGAGTGACATGACACTGTCATAACTGTTACATGACACATGTAACAGTTATGACAGTGTCATATTACTCTTATGACGGTACCTTTGAGTAAAGTGTAACCAAATAAATTTTGAGAAGAGATTCTGAAAGCATGGACTTAAATTACCCTGGGTAGCAATTTTCAGCCCATACCTATGATTTGTTCCAAAAATACTGGCCTCCAAAATCCCTATAAATTAACATTTGTGATTTACTTGGGCAAGGCCCAGGTTCATTATGAATATAGAGGTATTCTAAAAATAAGTCTGTGACCAAGGAAGATTCTTATACTTCGGTTGAGTTCATATGGAATGACCCAGACGGCATTAGCAGGGGGAGCGAGATCGCTGGTTTCATAGGTGACTGGATTGTTTTTTTTTTTTGGACAGCAATGAAGCAAACAGGCACAAATCTGAAAAAAAAGCCTCAAAGCGTTAATGGTTAATGCCACAAATGGCACAAATAAAAGACAGGAACTCAAACAGGATTCAACAAACAAATGGTCAGAGGAAGTCCAGGTCAGGTGAGGGACGAACAAGATCAGTAGGAACAAGCAAGCTGTGGGCAGAGACGGGTCCAAGGTCAGTACAAGGAAGACAATCCGGGGGGGACAGAGCAAGCTGGGTGAAGCCCACTCTCCAACTCATAGGCTTGGAGATTCTACCAACTCACCTTGGCTTGAGCAGCAGTGAATGGGAAGATATCTTAACTGTAAAGCCTTCACAAGCCATGCAGTGAAACGGGCACATTTTCAGCCTGAAATTTTACTTTACTCCACAAGGAACTTTCTAAGGAAGCCACGGCAAAGACGACGACCATGAATCCATTGTAACCACCTGACCTTGTCCGGGGGCTGCAATAATGAAACCTGATGAGGAGGAACAGAGGGAAAAACTAGGCGAGGATGGCTGGATTTTGAGTAAAACCATAAAGGAAACACTCGGGGTATGACAAAGACAGTGTATTCATATAAGTAGCTTGGGGTGAGGGAGAGGAGAGATCGTTGAAGGAGAGAAAAGAAAACTCAAAAAAGAGGGGAAGAGAGAGACAATGCTGGAGAGTTACTGAGGCTCGGGCAAGAGTCCAAACGGGAACGATCTGCTCTGTTTCTGAGATGAAGGTGATGAATATGCGGCGTCTCCATTCATCACTGTCATCGAGCAAGAGGCCACAAAACTGTAAATATTCACCAAGGACTCTGTCAACGCGCCGTACTACGTGTGCGCTATACAAACACTTGTGCCAGAAATGTCCTGAAAACACAGGGATGGGGAGAGGGGGCTGATTTCAGGATCAGTTCCATCATGGCATGAGATATGAAGGCATATGTGTTCATAGGTGCGCGTGTGTGTCTCTGTGCTTTTGTTTGTTTTGTGTGTGTGCACGTATGCACCTGTGTATGTATCGATGTCTGTTTATGCATCCATGTTTGTGCATGCGGGCGTGTGGTCTTGTACGTGAGACCGTGTATGTGAGTGTGCATGTGTGTTTGCCTACATGCATATGCAGCATTACCATGTGAGTTTGTATGCACATGAGTATGTGTCTTGCCTCGCGTGATACAATCTACAGTGATGTGTTTAGAGCACCTCCAAAAGCTCACTCCCTGGTCAATATGACCCACTACAGGGACTCTACACTGCTGTACTATGCAGAATGCATAATGCAATGCTGGAGCCCGTCGCCAGCTGACGATGAGCATAAGGCAGGGACCCACTGTGGATAGCTCACTAATCCAATGCCGGGCACACACACCATTCACTCTCACTCCGATTAATCTGATGTACATGTCTTTGAACTGTGGGAGGAAACCTAAGCAAACATGGGGAAAAAATGCATGGTCCCAGGCCTCATTTAAACCCTTTAGCTGTAAGGCAGCAGTGCTAACCACTCCACAACATTTCATGCCTAGACCTATTCACGCAATTCCTTACAGAACTGGATGTGATCAATGTGTCTGAAGAATCTGATATTAGGATCAATACAATAAAGGAAATAAAAATGAGAGAAAAAATGGCACAATCAGCAAAAGTTAAAACCAATCAGCAGTTGATTCCCGTCTTTCAGAGAGGCCAATCCCGATGCCCTTCTCTCTACTTTCTCATTCTAGTCGTCCTCTGACTCGGCATCACATCTCTCTTGGTCAAGTGGCAGCAGTGAAACCAGATTCTGGGTTGGTTTGGATTGTTGGTGAGTCTGTGAAGCTGGGATCGGTGGGTTGTTTAGGGGATGTTGCGGCTGTGATATTCAGAAGTCTAGTCCCTGTCCTGGGGATTATGCACTGTGTTAGCATAATTAATGTTCCTTTCCTATACAACAAATCGCAGTCACAGTGATGGATGCGCTTGTCATTGCAGCTGTTTAAAATGCGATGAATTTAACAGCACAGCCACCCCAAGTGTCATGCCAATACTTTGGCTGTTTCTCACCCCAACACAAATTAGTCATTTAATCAACAGAGTCTAATATTAAACTTCATAGAAGCTCTGTTGAGAAAAGTCTGTTTTATAGGTGGGTATGAATTCCTTCATTGTTTTACGAAGCCAGGCTGCAAGATATAATTCACTACCGGACCACATTAGTTTCCTGCAAATGCAGTGAATATGGAAATTTAGTACTTCAGCACTCTGCCTTCTTCTTCAGTATTAGCAATGCCTGAAGAAAAATCCACTATTTTCACAGATTTCTCCATATCAACGACTTCTGTACAAGTGTATTTCCCCATAATGGGCCAATCCTACCCCGTATTATCAACCTAAGCCCTCCCATCATCAACACAAGGCTAATCCCATTAGGGAACAAATTCAGTTTTCCATTACAGTAAAACAACCTGCTAGCACCTAACCTCGACATTTACTTCGTTTATAGGCCTATTTTTTGCAATATTGACCGGATTTTTCTTTAAAATTGGGAGTAACTAAATATAACTCAAAGACTAAACTTGCATAGCCTATAAGTGAGATATCTACAACTGAACTCTAATCTCCATCTAACTTCAATTAAAGAGGCAACCCACAGTGTGTGCACACAAACAAACTTGAGGTCATTGATGATCTGTATGAACCGGATCAGTCACCTGCATGTTATTCGATGCCTATCCTCACTAATCCGGCGTGTGCCCCAGGGAGTCCTGCAGTCTAGTCTTTGATCTTGTCATGCAAGAAGAAAGAAAGTTCTCACGGTCTATCTGTCGTGTGTATGTGATCAACGAAAGATCAGAGTGTGACACTTAGAGAAGCGGGATATGGGGACAAAGCGATCGGTTTGGGAATACAGTCTTTACACAATGTAAGAAAATATGTGAGAAATGCTTTGAACTCGCGTTAATCCCCCCACAGGGTTCAAGTCTAGATATTTAGGCGATGTGGCAGTCTGTAGCCTTTTAATAGACCTATACTTTCCCGGCCCTAAAGAGCAATCTTAATAAGATGGTTAAGTATTTTTGATAGGCAAATAAACTGCCTCCTGCAAAAAAAAAAGGAAAAAAAAAAACGATTAATATTCATTCTGCCCCGAACTCTTCATTTCCCTTATTTCTCAGACAAGACATTGCTCGGAAAATCAGAACACAAAAGGTTACAGCCCCAGCTACATTTCTGGCGATTATAATTCTGCCAAATTTTGTATTATTTTGACTTATGATTGGTATATGCGCACATTTCACATAAGTGTCAGTCCATGGATGGACCGTGCAAAATCTGTAAAAAGTACTAAGGTAGGGGGTCAGCAGATCCAGCTACAATCTTGACCATACGGTGACTCTAGGGCATGATGAGGGTTGCCAAAGTTATTTGTCGATTGATCACTTAGAACAGGAGAAAGGGAAAAAAACATTTTTAGCCTTTTTTCCATTAAAATAATCAGTTATTTTCCCACAAAATACGGTTACATTCATGGACATTTTTCAACCCAGCCATGAAATAAAGGTAACATTTTAGATGCAAAAATAAAAATATGAGTATTGAGCATTATTTTCATGGTATCCATGACTTTTTCTGCGTTTCCCTTCTTTGCCGAGGGCCCCCCTGAAAGGGGCCTTACCCCAAGAGGTGAAAAATACTGTGCAGTTTCACTGCAAATATCTCAACTCCTGCGAGGTTTTGAACATTGAGGCTGGGGCTGTATTCATTTTTATTCATTGGAAAACGTGTTCATCATGCAAAACGATTGACAACCAGTCAACTATTAATGCTCTTTTTAACTTAACAAGGAGAACTGGCGACACCTGATTCTCCTTAGGATTTTTGGAGTTTATGTTAAGTCATTTTACAAAGGTGTGGCGGCTTTTATTTTGCTGTGACAATGCGCCATGATAAATTACATGTAGCGGAAACCCTGCAATGTCATGATAATTTCTGCTGGCTTGATGGGGCCTAGGAGGTAGCTCTGGCTCTGTCAGGGGAGGAAATTTGTCCTTGGGTCATTGGGACGTACAGGTTTTGTGTTCCAAGCCCTGATTTTGTGTGGGAGGTTTGCAAAAATGGTTACCCCATTGGATACCCCATTTCCTCCTTCTTCAATTCTTTACTGCAATACTATGTCTTGGGGTTGGAACATAATTTGCGTGGTTCATTCAGGTGCATGAAAGTGTTGACATGTAGTTTGTGTACGCGAAAACAGGTGGCAGCACTCACAGATTGTAGTGAAGAGCCCCTTGCTCGATCGCTTGCTACTCAAATAGGGGGAAAGAGGGCAAGGTTTTTTTTTCAGATTATTAAACTATGGTTCCTGCTTGTAACCCTTGTTAAATTTTGTGACCTGAATCCCTGCAGCAGTCAAGTTATAGGGCCTAGAAAATGGCCCCTCAAAATAGGCCGTTTGGGAAGGGGTAAATTTTTTTTTCAATTTCTCAGTCATATTACCCATAAATATCATGGCCTTCAGGGAAAATATAGATATTGTGATAGAGAAGGTCCTTGCAAAACTGCACTGTCCCATTACGACCCAGTCTTGGTAGTGCGGCCACAGGTATATAAATGAGGGAAGCACGGGGAGAGAAAACTGCGGCAAATACAAAAGAACCTGTACGCTACACAGCCCCCCGGTACCTATCCTGCCTAACCAGAGCTAACGAAGACCTACTACTAGTCTTCGGAGGCTTACCAGGCACGGGGCGGCTTTTAAACACGTAACCCCAGAACACTCAGAACTAAAAGCGTTGACTGAGCGAACGAATTGTGTACCCCTTTCGGAAGCAAGTTTCCACCCAGAGTAACCTCCAAAAGTAACAAAGGGAAAATAACAATGTAAAACAAGAAAGAGGTACCCCGATGAAAGGATAGTAAAATCCAGCCGGGAATACCCTAACTAACCAGAGTAACCGAACAGCGTACTGAAAGGGCGAGACAAGCGAGGTAGTCAGACAAGCGAATCAAAGTCAAAAACTGGGCATCTATTACCGAACAACCAGATCGAAGGGCAAAGGCAAAAATCAATGTCACAGTGCAACAAGCCAAGGGTCAACCACAAACAAACCAAAAGCAGGGCGAGGCAAGAATCATGGGTCAAAACAAACCAGTCCAACACAGAAGACAATCAAGATACTCACAGTACAGGAATGCTAATTACAAAACCCAAAACCAGTGAAGTTGGCACGTTATGTAAATCATAGATAAAAACAGAATACAATGATTTGCAAATCCTTTTCAACTTATATTCAATTGAATACACTGCAAAGACAAGATGTTTAATGTTCCAACTGACAAACTTTATTTTTTTTTTTGCAAATAATCATTAACTTAGAATTTAAAGGCAGAAAAGTTGGCACAGGGGCCTTTTTACCACTGTGTTACATCGCCTTTCCTTTTAGCGACACTCAGTAAAGTTTGGGAACTGAGGAGACCAATTTTTGAGGCTTTTCAGGTGTACCTCTTTCCCATTCTTGCTTGATGTAGAGCTTAAGTTGTTCAACAGTCCGGGGTCTCCGTTGTCGTATTTTACGCTTCATAATGCGCCACACAATTTCAATGGGAGACAGGTCTGGACTACAGGCAGGCCAGTCTAGTACCTGCACTCTTTTACTACGGAGCCATGCTGTTGTGACACGTGCAGAATGTGGCTTGGCATTGTCTTGCTGAAATAAGCAGGGGCGTCCATGAAAAAGACGTTGCTTGGATGGCAACATATGTTGCTCCAAATCCTGTATGTACCTTTCAGCATTAATGGTGCCTTCACATATGTGTAAGTTGCCCATGCCCTGGGCAATAATACACCCCCATACCATCACAGATGCTGGCTTTTGAACTTCGTGCCTATAACAGTCTGGATGGTTCTTTTCCTCTTTGGTCCGGAGGACACGACGTCCACAGTTTCCAAAAACAACTGGAAATGTGGACTTGTCAGACCACAGAACACTTTTCCACTTTGCATCAGTCCATCTTAGATGAGCTTGGGCCCAGCGAAGCCGGCGGCATTTCTGGGTGCTGTTGATAAATGGCTTTCTCTTTGCATTGTAGAGTTTTATCTTGCACTTGCAGATGTAGCGACGAACTGTAGTTACTGACAGTGGTTTTCTGAAGTGTTCCTGAGCCCATGTGGTGATGTCCTTCACACACTGATGTTGGTTTTTGATGCAGTACCGCCTGAGGGAACGAAGGTCACGTGCATTCAATGTTGGTTTTCGGCCTTGTCACTTACGTGCAGTGATTTCTCCACATTCTCTGAACCTTTTGACGATATTACGGACCGTAGATGATGAAATCCCTACATTTCTTGCAATAGCTTGTTGAGGAATGTTGTTTTTAAACTGTTCGACAATCAGCTCACGCATTTGTTCACTAAGTGGTGACCCTCGCCCCATCCTTGTTTGTGAATGACTGAGCATTTCAGGGAAGCTGCTTTTATACCCAATCATGGCACCCACCTGTTCCCAATTAGCCCGTTCACCTGTGGGATGTTCCAAATAAGTGTTTGATGAGCATTCCTCAACTCTCTCAGTCTTTTTTGCCACTTGTGCCAGCTTTTTTGAAACATGTTGCAGGCATCAAATTCCAAATGAGCTAATATTTGAAAAAAATGACAAAGTTTACCTGTTCGAACATTAAGTAACTTGTCTTTGCAGTGTATTCAATTGAATATAGGTTGAAAAGGATTTGCAAATCATTGTATTCTGTTTTTATTTACGATTTACACAACTTGCCAACTTCACTGGTTTTGGGGTTTGTACAAGAGGTCGAAGAGCTCTCCTATAGGAGGGCACGTGGTGCCCTTATAAAAGTACCGCCCCGCCCCCAGAAGTGGAACATTCAATTCAGGCCCAAGCAGAACTAATACTAGGGCAGGGGTCATAACACCCATCTTCAACCGTTTTCTGCCTATGGCTAATAGAATATCGCCCTCCTGAATCTAGCAGAAAGGGCCACCCAGACCCCCTCGAACACTCTTTTGGGCATGTACCCAGAACGACTCAATAAAATTGGCTCATATTGTGTATTCTTTGGACTTTAGCCCAAGTGCTTATAGTCACCAAATTACATCGATTTTGGTTGACCCCCACCTTAGCAACTTTTGAATGGTCCTCTCATGGACTTGCACTTAATAATATTTAACCTTATAATTTCAAGAATACCATTATTTTACAATGTGTTTGGCATAAAAACATTGTTGGAAAAACATTGAACATATTACAAGTGTGTAATGAATGTTTTATCTATATTGAACATTGTAAAACAGTGTTTTGCTAGAAACACTAAACACAGTGCATATGATCCTTGTGCATACAGTAAATGCATGTTACAATTCTCATCCTACAGTGATGTCTATAGCAAATTAAAAAAAAAAACTATCCAAAACACAAACCATTCCAAACAAATCACACTCTAAACAAAAGATGGTGTGCCAAGCTTTCCCTTTTTCTTCAAACTGCACTGTTGGATGAACAGTCTCAATATGCCTGTGAAGGTTGATGTTTGACCCTGCACGATATGATGGTCTTATCTCCCAAATTCTACATTCTGCCTTTGTGTTGTCTTTCTTAAACAACTCCATCCAAATGCTACTTTGTAAACAACGATCGCTCATCTTGTTTTGAGTGTGGCGAAAAGATCATCCAAGTATTCTGTCTTGAATTAATAAAAAAAAACATGGGGGGCTTCCTGGTGGCTCATTGGTCTATGTGCGCGTACCAAAAAAGGGCTGCGTCCTCCTCGTAGTGACCCAGGTTCGATTCCACCTCGGGTCATTTGCTGCATGTCCTCCCCATTCTTCTCCTCAACTTTCCTGTCTATATACACTGTATAACTATCAAATAAAGGAAAAAAAAAATCTTTCAAAAAAAATAAATAAATAAAACCCGGCTCTGAGTCGGGAGCTGGCCCTCATCATTCACATTAAGCATAGTGACGACACATCACTGCCAGGGGTGCTAATGAGCGCTCCCAATGCATCCCTGACGCACCTCGCCTGCAAGTCTGCATCAGACCACACACTGCTGAAGACTACCCATAAATCTGCTGTTACTGAGTCATTTTACATGAATCCTACAGTTGAGAAAAAGTGATGAGTGATTTCCAAGCAGGAGTGGCATTGAGAAGTCTGTCCCAGTTCTACTCTGCGAATTGTGTCCCTCCCCAGTAGAAGCACTTTTAGTCCGTTCTGGTTGTGTGTTTCACAAGTCTGCATATTGAGGGAGACCGCAGAGCTTAGGGTGGGGATTGGGGAAAGCCGGGGGCAGATTAGTCTCACAAATGATGTCATGCTGGTCGTCTTTGCTGTCAACACTTCACATATACGACTTGTTCCACCCCTTGACGACACATCAGACCCTAACTGGCGCCTCCAATCAAAGAAAGTTCACAAGTGGTCAGAACATCTGAAAAGTGAATGACTGGATTGTTAATAAACAACCGCTGAAAAGATACATCCAGCACTTTTTACTATGTTTTACTATGTAAAAAAAAATCAGGACAAACGCGTCCAACATTTCCTCACCCTTTAAACACATTTGGTGTGAACGGCCCCATCCTCAGCTGGATCACTTAATTCAAACAGTAATTTATCATTCCTGCTTGCTATATTTGTTATATTAGGGCCTAAGGTTTCTACAGTAAAATATCATTGTAAATAATATCCCAAGGTTTATCACACCATAACTTGGCATTATTACACTTTGGCGACGAAAGCTTGCTTAGGGACGAAGGTAGAAATGCAGCCAAGAGACGGACAGAGAGGATACAAACATGGCCCCACAGCTGGGCTGAGCCGGTTGAATAAATGGAGTGCAATAAACTTAAGAAACTGGATGCTTGAATATTTGGGGGAAAAACAGAAATCCATAAAGGAAGAATGTTTTTTATGAGCCCAATGGATGAAAAGGAAGACAGAGGAATGCACTTTATTTAGCGAGAGAATGAAAGGAAGGGGGGAAAAGTTGATGGAGCCGGATATGATGCTTCATCCGCAAAGTGGATAAACAAACGGATAAACAATTCAATTCCAAAAGGACAAGCCAACAGACAATTTTTTGGGTAAAAATCACTAATTAATGTTGATGTAAATATGGGGACGCTGAAAGGTCATCTCTGCAGCTGTATGTATTTATTGGTTGAGTTTTGCTATGTTCAAAATGGGCCGTTTGTTTGTGCTGTCGCGCAGATACACCGCAGACATTAAGCTGCTTCAGCTTGAGGTGGATTATAGACTGCTGTTGACGCGAGCTTGGCTCTTCAGCCACTGAAAAAAATGCATCTGGAATATAACCGAAATTGTGGCTGCATCCAGTTCAGCATCTGTGCATTGCACCTCCCGTAGAGGCACAACCATAAATAATAGCTCTCCCTATTTTAAGAAAGCATCAACCTTGTCTTTACAGGGCTGTAATACGTCTATGTCATTTGTCGTTTAATAAATAGCAAGTGGAAAATGTTTGGCCAGCATGCAGGGTTTTAAAAAAGAATGCCTGAAACGATGTAACTGAAGCTTACTGCTGTACTCCGCTGTTCCGCTATTCCACAGCCTCCAAAATTGTTGAATAAGCAAAATCAATGCAAAATTAGTTTTGGTATCACTTGTCACTCATGTTAAAACAAAGATAGAGGTATAAATAAGCACATGCACAGGAACAGTACTGCATGATGGTAGGAGAGAAAAAGCTCACATTAACTGGAGGAATACTGCCATGACAAACAATAGATAGAGGGTTGATGGATATTCTCATGAGGGGGTCTGTGAGGAAAGTTCCAGAATACTGCACTTAGATCAGCATGCAACCAAATGTTGTGACAGATACTTGCAATGCCCTGGCTCTGTTTTTGGGCCAGTATTTCTTCTGTGTCTTTGTCTTTCAATAAATAATCTGAAAAATGTATTTCTATTTTTTTTTGTAATAGGAATTCAGTAAAACTGCAGTGAAAGAGTTGGCTTCTATATTTTATTTTTAAAAGCATAAAAAAAGGAGTGGTGCAGACCACTTTCTAGCTGTATGCTTATAAAATTGAAGTCTTGTGACAAAATTGAAGCTGAACAATTAATCATTTATTCACACTAGCATGGGTAATCTGTTCACCATGTTAGGTCCACAGTAAAGGACAACTGGCTCAGCGCCGGGTTCGCAGAGACACAAGATATCCTTGGTATGCCTCTTCTATGTAGACTACAGGAGTGCATTGGGAATTTAAGACTCCCATTAAACCTCACAACAGCAGCAGAACTGGAAGAGCTGATCCTTGACTCCGTTTCCAAAAGCTGTTTCAGGCGTACTGCAGTAGCCTACTGTGGAATTGGGTTTAACCTGAGGGCTAAACTCCAGCGAGGAGCACTCAACATGAGTAACTCCAGTGTAGGGGATGCACCTCGCACAATGTGAGATATTCAGATAAACAGATAATGCCAATCTGAGACCACACAGGGATTCTGGATCGCGGTGAGGGTTTGAAAAAGATCTCAATCACTGCTGTCCTCCTGGTATTACACACCACTTCAGATTGTGGTCTCGGGAGAAGCGGAGACTGCACTGCAGAAAAGTATACCACAATGACAATTTCTTTCATAAGACTCAAAGTCCTTTTTTTCCCCGCATATTACTGATGCTTTGTCCCAAGTTAGGACATATATAAGGTCAGTGAAGTTAGAAAGTAAGAGCCATTTCATGATTTGTCAATGTGGCGATAAAGTTCCCATTTTCATGGAAAAAAAAGTAACTCAACATATTCTGCTCTGAAAAAAAGATTCTAAATTTCATTGCATGAATAAAACATTATGACAGACCTTTTTGAAGTCTGCTGCACAGTACAGGATATTTGAAGAAATGGATTGTATGAATTAAGGCATACATTTCTGTATTCTTGTGAACAATGGAGTACACTTCTATGTGAGTTTTATATCCTAGTCTTCAATCATCCAACATGTGCTCGGCCACAGCTGGGTAACCTGTCTGAACTCCCACTCACTGCAGTGAAAGCAGGGCTGAAAATGCTATCAGTTCCAGGTTAGTGGAGGGCAAAAGAGGGAGGGGAAAAGCCATACCGCGACCTCCTTTGATGCTTTCTGAACTCCCCCATTACACCCACATATGCACCCAGGCACACACACAAACACGCTCGGTCTTGCCAAGCACCTGCCCACAGATACAAAATGAAAGCGACCGCAAGATTTAATCCTCTATGTTTTTTCACTGTATGAGTTACATGACATGGCTCTATCAGCTTGTTTATTTCCGCATGCCCCCCCCACCCAATCTGTTACCACCATCAACTACACCTGAATTAACACTCGTCATTGGAACAGAATGGCAGTGATGATGATTTCATATCATCTGTAATTCAGAGGTGTTAGGGAACACACGGGATTGGGTGCTATGTTCTCTGTACCTGTTATGACCTAATTTGAAACCAAAATTTCAGAAGGCAGCAAAAACCAGCCATTAAACCTGAACTGTCGACTGTACTCAAACTCAATGGAGAAAATCAAGATTTTCATTTTATGAGGAAGGTATAGTAAGGAATTATGAGTAGATGATGTCTGCGTGTTCCATGCATCTGGGAAATTTATTCAGGTAACAAAACAAAAGGCTTTTGAGGCTGACAGTCCATCTTGCTTAAAGGAAGAGAAAACCCTTTTTTCAGCTCTTACCCAGTTTAAGTACGCTGCCACTACTATTCAAGTATATTTTTTGGCAATTTTTGAAATTTTTTTTAACGACTATATCAGCTCGAAAAGATCAGATTTATACAATGGTGGCGCGCCATGTTTGTTGGAATCGGGGTAGCTTGCCACGTCACCCAAACACTGGAACTCTTGAGTGCCCGGAAGTCATAAATTAAATAATACCAATGGCGTGCAAGAACTGAAAATTTGACGGGGCACAGGACATCCCTTTAAGATAGTTATTTGTCCTGACTTGCTCTCAATCAGTTCCATAATTCACTCTGAGAACTTTCCACACTATCAGGTGCTGCTAGTTCTTCCCATTTAGGCACACTGTAAGCCCTGACAAGTGTGGTAACCTCAGATGTAAAGTGGAAACTGATTACCTTAAAAAAATGTGTATGCCAACTTAATGAACTTGTGCTCACAGGACTCAAAAGCATGTGAAAAATAACTTTACC
Source organism: Gymnothorax reevesii (assembly GCA_029721435.1). Taxonomy (NCBI): domain Eukaryota; kingdom Metazoa; phylum Chordata; class Actinopteri; order Anguilliformes; family Muraenidae; genus Gymnothorax; species Gymnothorax reevesii. Next base: position 35,808,937 of record CM056581.1, read on the forward strand.
TTATTTTCTTTAAGTTCCTTCCATACAATGCAATTAAGTTGGCCTACACAATTTTTTTTGACGTAATTGGTTTCCACAAAACATTTGAGTTCACCACACTTTCAGGGTTTACAGTGAAGACAACAATCTTTCATTTGGACGCGCAATTTGGTGCATATAGATCAGCGTCATTGAAATTGCATACCTGCCAATTCTCACGCATATGAGGTGAGTCTTACGCTTTTTATTGGCCCATCATGTTCTCATGGCCCATCATGTTTTCACTCTGTAAAACAAAAGTGATAATTGAAAATGTTAATTTGGAAAACAAAATGATATTTAAAATTGCCGAGTCCCACTTTTGTAATCAACCCAGGCTGTACGGAGAGTGAAAGGAGATATTCCATTGGAACGCGGATCAGCGTAATTCAATCAATGAGTATTTAAGAGATAATCGCGCGGAATTGAATTCCTTGTCCATGGAAAGTTTCATTTTCAGTTTCACATGCGTTTCAGTAGATTTCGCCATTAGTAGCATTAATACCAATCATGATTACGGAATTCTCACGTTTCTCTTTTCTCAGGGGTCAAAGGCTATGAAATTGCATAACAACGTTTCAAATAGTCCTTCATTTTCAAAAAATTTAATTTGAACAATTTACACAACAGCGAAGCGGTTAAATCACCTAATGTGCGGAAAAGGTAGCGCAGAAGTTTCAGAGAAGTTTGTCTTTCGTAAAGCATGGGCCTATTCTGTATACGGTGAATACAAATTGATTTTGATTATCACTTGTGCTGCAGCGTCATTTTACGCCGAATGACCAAGGTTTGATATTACCAATCATTATGAGCGACAAAATCAGTGGTAATACCTCAGTATGCGGCTGTTGATTGCCCAAACAAAATGGGAAACTTGGACCTTCTCGTAAGCATAAGCTTACACTGATTTCCTTTGGATCCTTGGATTGGCTTACCCTCCCTAACTCAGATCAGCTGGTTTCATGGAGTTCAATCGCGTCAAAACATCCGGGACACCGGCACATGAAGTATTTTTGGATTGGCTAAAATATGGGAATGGCGGCATTCATGAACTTGTGCTAATTAGTTGTATTTTAGATGTTTGAGGTTTGATTACTCTGTTCATAAAAATCACAAGAATTTGCAAAAAAAAATTTCGGGAATGAGAAGAACACGTACTTCTTTTGGCTAAGAGCTGAAAAACGGGGTTTTCTTTTCCATTAAGAAAGCAAGCTAATTGACGCTATCGGTCATACTGCTTGTTAGCTTGTATGCTGCCGATCAACTGCAGTGCTACAAGCTAGTTTCATAGCTATTATCAGGAGGCTTAAAGTGACAGTGAAAGCCTGAAGTTACATTGCTTCAAGTCTGCAGTATTGTACACTCATTCCCTTGAGCTAAATGGAGGGTACAAGGGCTGGTATTCCATTGTTCACTTGCATGTCTATTGGATTGGACTGCCCTCAAAGAGGACAGTGTACAATTTCTGCTTTCCAAAGGGATCTCCTTCAGTGGAAGTGGCTTTGGGAAATGTTGGAGGGAGTCGTGTAAGATAGAGGTTTCTGTCAATGATGAGCAGAACAGAAATTGTCAAGATCACTTCAAGGGGTGGAATGTGAAAATGTGTGAAAAGCTCTTTGTCAGGTGCAGCTCTAGTTGAGCTCCAGCAGTACCGTTGTGTTGTTGCACCTTGAATGCATAGCTATATATGACCACTGAATCGAATAACAAGGCTTGTAATGTGAATTTATGAGCCTACCCTCCGACCCAATATGGCCACAAAGGTCATTTGTTCAAGCAGCGTATTACGACCTATACTTACGTTAAGGAGGTAAGCGACCTTTAGCGGTCGTTTAAATCATGACAATCTGGTTCCCATCGTCAGTGTCACTGTTAAATCCTTAACATAACCCTTACCCTTACTGTAACTCTGTAACTTGTTGGGTTTTGATATTTATCTACGAAACCCAAAACCAGTGAATTTGGCATGTTATGTAAATCGTTGATAAAAACAGAATACAATGATTTGGAAATCCTTTTGAACTTATATTCAATTGAATACACTGCAAAGACAAGATGTTTAATGTTCAAACTGAGAAACTTTATTTTTATTTTGCAAATAATCATTAACTTAGAATTTAAAGGCAGCAACACATTGCAAAAAAGTTGGCACAGGGGCTTTTTTACCACTGTGTTACATCGCCTTTCCTTTTAACGACACTCCGTAAACGTTTGGGAACTGAGGAGAGCAATTTTTGAAGCTTTTCAGGTGGAACTCTTTCCCATTCTTGCTTGATGTACAGCTTAAGTTTTTCAACAGTCCGGGGTCTCCGTTGTCGTATTTTATGCTTCATAATGCGCCACACATTTTCAATGGGAGACAGGTCTGGACTACAGGCAGGCCAGTCTAGTACCCGCACACTTTTTACACTCTTTACTCATCACACCACAGAACACTTTTCCACTTTGCATCAGTCCATCTTAGATGAGCTTGGGCCCAGCGAAGCCAGCGGCGTTTCTGGGTGCTGTTGATAAATGGCTTTCGCTTTGCATTGTAGAGTTTTAACTTGCAATTACAGATGTAGCGACGAACTGTAGTTACTGACAGTGGTTTTCGAAGTGCTCCTGAGCCCATGTGGTGATGTCCTTTACACACTGATGTAGGTTTTTGATGCAGTACCGCCTGAGGGATCGAAGGTCACGGGCATTCAAATGTTGATATTCAGCCTTGTCGCTTACGTGCAGTGATTTCTCCAGATTCTCTGAACCTTTTGACGATATTACAGACCGTAGATGATGAAATCCCTAAATTTCTTGCAATAGCTCGTTGAGGAATGTTGTTTTTAAACTGTTCGACAATCAGCTCACGCATTTGTTCACTAAGTGGTGACCCTCGCCCCATCCTTGTTTGTGAATGACTGAGCATTTCAGGGAAGCTGCTTTTATACCCAATCATGGCACCCACCTGTTCCCAATCAGCCCGTTCACAGGGGCTTCCCCTGTTGCCAATTCACGAGCCGCCACTGCCTGTGTTCCATTGTCATGCGACCTCCTGGAAACGTATATTAGATGTCTGTTTGTAGCACTTCCATTTCTTACCTGTGCCACGCTTCTCTCGCCTTGTATCATTGTGATTCTATTTCTGACTGGACCGTCCTAAACCTTGAGCTTTGCATTCTCCCTGTACTTTGCCGCATTCTTGTTTATTGGCCCATTTTTTTCTGACTACGATTTTTGTGATTGGTAGCCTGTTTACGAACCTGGATTACGCCCTTTAGATTCTGACTTTGGATTGTGGACTTTGTACTGTCACCAGCTCTGTTGGGGGGTTTCCCCCTTCAGAAATAAAGCCTCCTTCTTGTATTTTACTGGTTGTCGCACTTGGTTCATTTCGTTAAACCTCACCCTGGCGGCCATGTTGTGAGGAATTGTTGCCATCCTAGGAGCCAGTGTTTCAAAACCATTGTTATTGCAAATGAGCCATCCTTTTCATTTTCAGAATCCGTTTGGTTCTCACACTTGGACACCATCGCCCCTGGAGCCAGAACAAAGTTTAACAATTCTTCTCTTAATGTTTTGCTGATGTGTTGACATTTGTTTTTAATATGCTCAAATTTAATAAGCAGAAAATGGCGGTGTTCTGTGAAAAGGGGGCGGGTTTGGCCGGACCGTGACGCACTGCTGCCAGGCTGGAGGAGTCCACAGCGAGGGGTGAATACAGCCTGCACTTCAAAGCCACTGTAAAGTGATCTATAAGCAGCTTTAGTGAAGGACCTCCTTATCACTGCTAATAGAGAATGACAGCTAGGAAGCAGGAGGCCCCCCCCCCCCCCCCACACACACACACTCACGCACATGCACATGCGCTCACACATACACACACACTCTTCCTTACTCTGTCTTCTTCCCTCATCCCTCCCTGACAACCTCACACATCCTTTCTCCCTCTCTCCCTTACACTCTCTCCCTTGTCCCTCTATCACTCCATTACACAGTAAGTCCACTCTTTCACCTCATCACAGTCCCAATCTCCCCACCCCCAGCCCTGTCTTACAAATACAAATGATTGATTTCACATTGTAAAATTCAATAAGCTGGCCACAGCCAGTGAAAAACAGATATAAAAATAGAAAGCCATAAAAACTGACTGAAATATAAAAACTGTGTTCAGAGAGAGCAAAATTCATGGTAAGGCTAAGAACCTCTATGCAGAATGCCTGTGAGATCTATCTAATTTGTTGAGGTTTGGTGAAGAATGTCAGGCAAAGAAAATTACAGCTTGCAGAAAGTGGAAAGAGTTCTCTGGGGTTTGCTAAGTCAGTAAGCTGGCGCAACTGTAACAATTAAAGGATGAGGGATATTTCACATATATGTTTCTAATGAATTGCTGGCCTTACAATGGCTGATATAAGGCCATTTGTGGCTTTGTGGTTTCAAGAAACTACGAAAAAATACACTTCAAATAACTCCAGAATAGCTAAAACAAGACATTTTTTCCAGAGACTTTACATCTGAACAGAACCATCCAATATAATACAGACATGAATTATCCGTTTAAATAGGTTTTTTAAGCCAATTTCTCCCCCCTTTGCAAGTCATATCAGATTGCATGCTCCACAGGAAATAGTTCCGATAAAAAGTGAGATTATATGCGATTCTTTGAAAAATAATCTGATTCTAGGGACACGTGCAACCTCATCGCACATGACATTGTCATACAAGCTAGTTTGGAGTGACTTGAAAAAGTATTTTTTGCTTTCAGCAACGAGCCAGAAAATGCCCTGGTGCCAGCCTCTGCAAATCTGGCAGGCTTTCAAAAATCATTTGCGAGTATGTAGAAATTTTCCCCACTGCACACAAAATTGGTGTGAGCAGAGTTGAGAACATAGGATAAAACTGTCTAGGCCAATTCAAAAACACACAAAACTAAAAAAATATTTTCTTCAATAATTCAGAATATGGCCTATCCCTTAAATGTTGTACAATTTGGGCCAATTTGGAAAGCTGTTTGCTCCCTACAACCTCAGTTCCAAAGAATTGGTACAATATGTAAAATGTTAATAAAAACAATATGAAGTGATTTGAAAATGCTCTTTTCCCTATATTTAATTACAAACATCATAAAGAAAAGTATCAAGTTTCAGAATATCAACTGTATTGATTTCAGTCACTATTCGCAAGCTCTGAACTTAATGCCTGCAACATGTTCCAAAAAATGAATAATAGGTTGAATAGGTTACAGGTGATTCAAATATGATTGGGTGTAATACGAATAAGCAGTCAGAAAAGACAGGCATTTACCAGCAAGACGTTCAAGGTTAGCTGCTTTGGCAAAAGCCGCGTGAGTGCAGTGTCACACAGTTTAAAGGGACTGTTCATCCCATAATCAAATATACATATTTTCCCTCATACCTGCAGTGTTGTTTATCTATCTAGACTGGTGTGGTGGGAGTGGCCAAGTTTTGTAAATATTGTCTGTCTGATGTCTGCCTTCTCTCGAATATAATGTGTTTAATTCTGTTCATCTTATGGAGCTCAAGCACAAAAAAAAAGGATTTGAAAAATTTTAAAGAAATGTCTCTCTCTCTCTAGACGTCAGGGCCTGATACCTTAGTGTCGTCCATTGACCATGCTCTGAGCAGTTCAGCATCGGAACTGTTTTCTTTCAACCAAACTTTCCACTTAATTATACCCCCAACAGGCACCTGTCAAGTAGATTTTTGAAATAAAAGATGTTGTGTTCTTAAGGCCAAAGAGGAGCAGCACTATTATGGCTGTATTAGTGCCCTTGACACGGGGAACTTGCGCATTTCTGGGGGCAAAATTGACGCAGAGAGGTAGCCTACACGCTTACTTTGGAACAGGATATGTGCCTTCCAGATGTCATCTTTGTCAAGGGCACTCCTGAATGTTCCAAAAGGATAACATCAAGCCACATGCTACATGCATTGCTGCAGTGCGTCTTCATTGTCACAGAGAGAAAATACTGTCTCTGTCCTGCACCAGCCTCCCATTGAAAATGTGTGACACATTATGCAGCACAAACACACAACACAAAGTCCTATATCAGGTAAGAATTGGAACAAAATCTGCTTGCAAACCTCAAACAATTAGTGAGCTCAGTTCCAAAACTACTGTTCAGTATTATTAACCCCATTAAACCCACAGACCCATATATAGGTTTGTCAAATGCAGCTGCTGTATGCAAACCTACAGAACTTCAGGCCTGTTTTAAATTATAGCAGAGATCCCAAGGTTTCCAACGATCCTAAAAATGTCCTGCTGAAATGCAGGGAAATGTCTATAAAATGTGTATAAAATATTTTCTATTTAATGTAATGCTGTGGCCATAAAAACACATTTTAGATGTAGCTTCAGTGAAGCGCTGCAATTGGTGACATTGTCCTTTGATATGAGAAAAAAATTAGTTTTCTGATTTAAGAAGCTTAAGTAAATAGTTAAGTTTTAATGGAGAGGTGTTACAACACAGTGGTGAACATGATCCTGTCACAAGTTCATTGGACTGTGTTTCAGATATCACCTTTTGAAATTGCAGTTATTTTTAAAACGTTTAAAGATAAAACTGTCTTTGTGTTTATTTTTAAATGACTGCAGGTTAATGGGGATCTGCAAACTGCTTGCTGTTTTATTTATGTTTCATTCTTTTTTTTTTTTTACTCATTGTCTCAGTTCCTCTGGAGTTGAGGTAATATGCACCATACAGAAGAGATGCAGGTTTAGACTCCAAGAAGTCTTGTATAGGGAGGGTCCGAGCTTGTTCCAAAGGACCAATGAGGGTGCAAATTTGTGTTTATGCCCTGCACTTGGACACCTGAAGCTTGTTCCACAAAACAGGATTACTCAGTTAGCTGGATAATCTCACCAAGTAAAACCTGGGAACCTGTAATATCTGGAGCATGGGCTGATGTACAAAGAGCAGTTCTGAGTTTTTCTTCCTGCATTTATCTGGTTAGCTTAGCAATTATCTTAGTACCCCTGATTCTGTTCATCAAGGTATTTATTGAAGATTATAATTACGGTAGTTAAATAATCATTTGTCTAAGTGCTGGGCTAAAAGACTGCGCCAACAGGCTTCTTCGGATAAGATGTGAGACCATTAGCAGGGAGTCATGGCTGCCGCACAGCCACACAGCCCTTCTGAAAACAGAACAGTATATCGGCTTGTGCATATCATCAATCCCACTGACACAGACAGGGGGCAGAGTCAGAACTCAAATGCAGACGGGAATCCAGTTGACAGGTTTTATTATAAATCATGGTCAGGCAATGAAGGTCAGCAACAAGCAGTGAGACTGTGAGAATGAGTAAATCCAAAATTGTAATCAGAAGATCGTACAAGAAGCAAAACCAGGAGGGCAATACGCTAAAGCAAAATCACAAGGAAGGAGAATCTCGAAATATCAAAAAACCAAACCAAACATAATAAGTTGGGCACAAAGGGTAAGAAAGTATCAGAAACCGGGAAACAAACCAAATGCTTTACTGGGAGTTTCAGGAGAATTAGCTGTTCATAAGAAAGACACTGTCAGCAGGCTCAACAAATGCACATCTGGAAAGGGAGTGAGTATGAGAGGCCGTTTGAGACAGAATTCATACTTGCTTTCACATGTACTATCATACTGTCACACAAACACCATCATTCTCTCACGCACACGCTATTATACTCTCACACACACCATCATTGTCACACACACACACGCACCATTACACTCTCACGCACACACCATCATTCTCTCTCACACATACTATCATTCTCTCGCACACACACCATTATGCTCTCACGCACACACTATCATTCTCTCACACACACCAACATTCTCTCTCACACATCCTATCATTCTCTCTCACACACACTATCATTCTCTCTCACGCACACCATTATACTCTCACGCACGCACAATCATTCTCTCACGCATGCACTATCATTCTCTTACACACACTATCATTCTCTCTCACACGCACCATCATTCTCTCTCACACACACACCATCATTCTCTCACACACACACCATTATACTCTCACACACACTATCATTCTCTCTCACACATACCCCATTATACTCTCACGCACGCACTATCATTCTCTCACACACGCACTATGATTCTCTCACGCACACACTATCATTGTCTCACGCGCATACTATCATTCTCTCACACACACGCCATTATACTCTCACGCACACACTATCATTCTCTCACGCACGCACTATCATTCTCATTCACATACACTATCATTCTGTTTTCCATTCACTATCATTTTGTCACTTGAACAAGTTTAAGTTTGTGTGAGAGTATAATGGAGTGTGTGTGAGAGAATGATGGTGTGTGAGAGAGAATGATGGTGCGTGTGAGAGAGAATGATAGTGTGTGTGTGAGAGAATGATAGTGCGTGGGTGAGAGAATGATAGTGTGTGTGAGAGTATAATGGTGTGTGTGAGAGAGAATGATAGTGTATGTGAGAGAGAATGATAGTATGTGTGAGAGAGAATGACGGTGTGTGCCTGAAAGTATAATGGTGCGTGTGTGTGTGTGACAATGATGGTGTGTGTGTGTGTGACAATGATGGAGTGTGTGAGAGTATAAAAGCGTGTGCGTGAGAGAATGATGGTGTGTGTATGAGAGAATGATGGTGTTTGTGTGACAGTATGATAGTACATGTGAAAGCAAGTATGAATTCTGTCTCAAACGGCCTCTCATAAGTGAGAGCTATATTAAAGGTAGCACAGTGACTAATGGGATAGACAGCAGGTGTGTAGGGCAGCTGAGAGCAGGGAGATGCGCTTACAAGTATGGAGGGTAATAAACAATTATCAATCAGGGAGGAGCGGTGCTTGTGAGGGACAATGGGAGCATATTTGTGTGTCTCTGTCACGTTCCGTGACCATCAACATAGACTTGGACCTCAATGCCAGGCCGCCATGAGAAGAATACTTTCCTACCAATCAAATCGTACATTACAGATGTACAGGCCAGCCAAAGTGAGGAGAAAATAGTTCCAAGATCAGTACAGTTTCATTCCTGATAGAACCACATAAAATATGCAAGTTTGGGTATATACAAGCAAAACATAAAAATATCTGAGTGTGACATAACATAATAACATAATAACATATGATAATAACATAATAACTATCTGAGTGTTAATACTGACAGAAATATGTTATTTACAAACGGTGTAAATAAGAGCTAAGTAAAAAAATATAGCTTGGAAAGCTGTAGCAACACACTGTAAACAAATTACCAGGAAATGTCACAGCCACCTGTAAGTACCTTAAAAGTAGTGCCGGTCATTTACGTTCTTGACCAGAAGATAGAGCTAAAAATAATTGGACAAAACCAAGTTTTTGAAAATGGTGACCTCCCATTGGGGAAGGAGTAGCCACAGAGATTATCGGAGTGACAACTTGTTACGATTGATGTGAAGGAGTGAGAAACAGGAAGCACACGGTGAGAGAGAGAGAGAATGTAAAGTGCTTAACTAATTCAAGGGACTGGTAAAACTAAATGATGAAATGTGAAAAATACAAAGACAAAAAACACATAAAATAAAAACGCATAAAACAAAAAGCTCATAAAACACAACTAGACAATTTTAGACCCTGACAGACGTAATGCTGTAATAATAGCAATTATATGCCTACAGAAACCCTCAGGAATATCTGATGTAGTCTGTGTCAGTTTTCAAGTGAAGAACACCAGCTTTGAGTAGGGGAGTGGTGGATCTTTTCATCTATGATATCTGATTTGTCTGATATGAATGAATGATTATGGATGATATTACTCCAGCATGTACTGCTTGACTGAATATTATCCAATCAATGTGACTCAACTAGCGTTGCTGCTGTTGTACCATATCACAGTGTACTGCCACACTTTCAGCAATGGTTTGAAATGAGAGCTCTTAATATTTCTATATACTGTCAAGGTTTGGCAAGGCCTAACACAGTAATACAGATAGCTCAGCATTGGGTAAAAATCTGCCATCACTTTTGATCATTAAAACATCCCATCATGACCTGAGTACAAAGCCAGTGATGTTTCAATTCTGGTCAAAATTTTACATTTGTGACAATTTTCAGAACAGGAACCAGATCACAGATTATGCAGAATTTGTCCATTTATTAATCAGAGGAGGAAGACAAACTCGAACGATTTAGCTGGGGATTATCTGTACATGGTCTGAAGACAGGCAACGGCAAACATGAATATGAAGGCCCAGGCAAGGCGTGGTCGAGGTGACTTGTCCAAGGTCAGTAACCAGGATGGCAAGCCGAATGAACCAGGGCAGGCTTTGGCAGGTCCAAACCTTGAAACCGGGAAGAGGGAGGGACTGGATGAAGCCACTCGCCGGAACCGTAGACTCAGGGAAGGGTATCCCTGATAATTAGGTGTTATGATTCTGCCTCGTTTGCGCTGTCTCTGTGCTTATTTGTGCTTGCTTTATTTTTGTTTTATATTTCAGCTTTCATTTCTGCCGTCTGACGATCCACTCCCAATCTGCATTCTCCACTGATGTCACGTGACTGCCTTCAGCATGCCTGCGTCTCGTCGGCCAATCAAGTTTCCTCTTTCGGTTTTGGCTCTGGTATTTCATTCATTGCTTCCACCTGAGTTTAATTCTGGGTCTCGCGAAACTCTGAGTGAATGCGTTCTCTGATAGGATGTTACTAACCCGTACTAACCAGCACTTATTTGAGGGTGATTGTAAATATTTCGTCACGTATTATTACCCTTAATTAACTCATTAGCGAGTGCGTGTCTCCTAGCTTTCGTGCATTCTGCCTAAGCTGTCTCTGATCAACTGATATAAAAGCTGCACTTTCCTTCACTTTTCTTGTGGTGTTTTTTACTCGTCACGTTTAGATTGCCTTAATCTAAACTGTCTAGCCTGATTGATGGTCTCGGCGTCTTGTCTCAAATCATTCTTGTTAACCCGGTTCTCCTGTAATTGTTTATTAATCCCATGTGTTTCTGTTTCCTTCCGAGATTACATTTCAAGTCCCCATCTCCTCTCGTGACTATATGTGGCAGAGTTGGAAGAGCGGACCTCAGACGGATCCTCATATTGACTCTGTTCTACTTGGTGAAATCTCAGTTCTTTGTACCTTCCGAGTTTCTCCTTGTATGATTCCTGAGTCTTGTATTTCGCTGTGCCCTTGTCTTGTCTGACTCGTGTTTAAGTCTCCCAGTGTGTCCGTCAGTTTAGTTAGGTTCAGTTTTTGTTTTTCTTGTGTAGCCACTCTTGGAGTGAGTATTTCTGTTTGCTCCAGCTTTTGACAGTGTACTTTAGTTTTCCGATTTGTTCAGTGCATGTGCATAGTGTTTTATTTCTGGTGTGTCTGCCAAGTTTTTCCTAGTGTCTTGTGTTTAATAAACACTTCTGAATCCTGCACCTGATGTTCCCCTGACCTCTCCTTACATTAGGTATCAAAAATTCTTCAGATAACATCAAGGATGGAGTATAACAATCCAGCAAAAGGAAGACAAAGACCAGGAACTTAAATACACAAGACGACAACAAAGTGGGAAATGTTTGTGAACGGGGAATGAAAAAGGAGATGAGAATTAATAAGCTAAAGGACACCCCAGCAGAAAATGACTGCTGGATTGTATGGAGGAACCATTGGGGAAACACTCAGGATGTGACAGAATTAATGATAGAGAGACATACAACTAAGTAACTAAATATTTTATCTTTATAGTTTTGACTGTCATCTCTCCCCAGCCCTGGCTCCAGTTGATGACATTCAGTGAAATGACATTGATCTGAGGTACAGCTTTCCTAAAGTCTCAGCTAAGAAAATAAAAATGGCTATAAAATAGCACATTTTCTCCAGTTAGCTCAAAAGCAGTTCTCGAATCCCATGAGCCACCAGGAAAAAATGAGTTGTGAGTGTAATATACAGAAGTTTTGTCCACAGTGATGATTTTATTATTTAGGAGTTGAGTCCAAAGACCGGCTTGTTCCGTAAACTGCTCCACTGAATGCATTTGTCACTGTCAGATTCATTGAAAGGTTTGTTAAAGTTCACCAGCTTTTCAGTCAGTTTCTACACATGACTCACACACTTCAACTCAGCAATGACCGAAGGCCAACTTTGGACCGCTGCACAGGTGGCTCCACAGGGAAACTCAGGTGAGGTTATTGGCTGGACATAAAATGTGCATTTGCCCTCAAAAAGACTTCCCTGTGTCCAGTTTCAACTGTCTTTCACTGTGTTTGAATAATATCTTTTTGCTCTGCATTTTTGCTTCAAAAAAGACAACAATCTCACAGAATACGAAGGACAGAGGTCTTTGCAAGGGGAAACCTAAGTCCAATATAAAGAAAAAAGATATTCCGACACAAAAGGAACATTCTGTGCAGGGTTATTCAATTAAAGCTCCACAACCAACAATCAACTTGAATTGAAAATCAAACCACAAGATAATATTTTTAAAAATGGATCCAATCCATCTCAATTCCCTCTTATAATTGCCCCTAGTGGTTAAACTTCACAAAACTGCTGTCTGGATGTCCACCAAATTGCTGTTGGGTTAGTGACCTAGCTCTAAGTCAAATCCATTTCAAACTTCACAGATGCTTGAAGGACAACTGTAACATCTGATGCCAATGAATCATTCTTCGGGGACGGCCGAACATGCCTGTAATACTGTATATTCACAAGCCCTTCAGAATTTACCAGCAGGAGTCCATAATGGGGACTGTCATATTTTTCTTAGATTTTCTCTGTCTTATATAATCTGTGTAATTTACTTCACCCTTTCCATGTTGGCTTTTCATACCCAATGTGTTGCGTGACGGAAGAAGGATTGTGGGCACTGTAGTTGGAAGAGTCATTTGCAGTGTTTTGCAAGGCAGCAGGCCTAGTAGAGGCTAACCTGTTTAATCCCAGTGGTCACATTTGTGACTGAACTGATTTTTTATTTTTTTTTTACTTCTAGAAGCTCTAAAAGTGTTGTTGTTGGCATTAGGCAAAAAATGCAACTTTGAACTTAACCACCGTGAAAGCAAAAAATACATACAGTTTATGTGTAAAATGCCTGCACTTACATTCCCAAGAAAAAAAATTAGGATTAAACGGGTTAAGAGCCAATGGGAATCTGGTCAGCTGATATCACTTTCAGTTTAGCATTGCTCAGAACGTGACATTTGTGGGAGATGAAGGAATGCGCATGATGCACCAGCCAGCTCTCTGGGCCTGCGGTAAATCCACAGCTGTCCCACACCATGCGTCCAACCTCCTGGACCGACAGCTGGTGTCTTACGTGGGGTGGGGGGGAATCAGAGCAGCCAAACCCTACAACAGCAGCGCAACCACATTGTCATTTATCGAAAGCCTGAGAAAGAATATTGGATGAAGGGTGTTTGAATAACACAGCTGTAGGGGTGGTATCTGTTTGTATTTGGCCCAGAGAGAGAAGGGAATAGCATCAAGTCCAGGGTTGTTCCCAAGGTGGCAGGATTTTTCAGTGCTGAAATTGCACGAGGGAATAAGCAGAGGATTGTTTAGGAGATCCACTCGGCCGTTTCCAACCCTCTCTTCTTAAAACAAGACCTGCCTGTTTCTGTTCTTGCCAGAGACTCAGACTGACCATGTGCTTCACAGGGGCTATTTTAAATAAATATGGAATAGCAAAGTACCTCAAACACTGGGAGGGAAATACTGCACTGCTCAAAAGGAGCAAAGACCTGCAGCATAATTTTCTGAAGTCGTGGTGCATCATAAACTCCAATAAGTGGTGATCATCCTTTTGTTAGTCAGGACAGTAAAGATTCACCTGTAGATTACTGATGAGATGGAGGGGCATGCGGGCGGAACAGTGGGGGCGGGTTGTTAACGTTGAGCAGGGGTTGTGGGACATTTCTGTGTTTTGAGTCATGCAGGTGTCAGATGGCGAGCTGCATATGAATGTGCGATGATTAGAGACGGTACTTATCAGGACGGCGGGCAAGCTGCTTTGTTACAGCCCGACCCCCAACGCGCCACGCCGCGCTGGCTCTGTACCCGCTCTCCCACTGCTTGGAGCCCCGCCACATTTCAAACTCCGCTGAACTGGAACTGCAGCTGGAGAATCTTTATTTTCCCCTGACGTCCTTCAGTTATAAAACATAAATTATGTCAATATAGTACAAATAAAGCAGAAACCACAACATAAATAAAAAAAAATCTGTTGTGAGGCTCAAAAAACGTAGTCACTAGTAGGCTGCATGAAAGGTCCCATATTGTACAAACCATTTAATTCTTGTGCTTTGAAACGTAGGGAGATCCATTTCCAATGATAACCATGCAGTATTAGCAAAAACTGTTCCCCTCTTCTAAAGCTTTTAAGTCTGCCTTCTGAAACCCAAGTGGCCATACAAGTCTTACTGAAATCCCATGATTTTTAATGTCTGCTACCCAAGTTATTAGCAGAGGTTCAGTACAAAATTCTGGCACAACACATTAGCAGCATCTGTGGGCCCCTCTCCTCTCCTGAGCCGTGCCTGTCACACATCTTTTGATGAAACCTTTGACAAACAACTCGACATGGTCAACAAAATCCCCCGCCAATCGTGTGTTTCTCATTTTTGAACTCCATCAAGCTCACACACACGCACGCACGCCCACACGGACGTACGGACGGAGGTCAAACCTGTATCCCCCTCCCACTTCGTGTTGGCGGGGAATAACAAGTCGACATGGTCAACAACATCCCCGCCAATCGTGTGCTTCTCATTTTCAACCTCCATCAAGGCCTTTATGGTCTGAAGCTACACACCAAATTTGGTTGCCCTATCTGTAATAGTTTCTGAGAAAAGTTGTCCCCTTTCTCTCGGACAGACGGACGGACGCGCACACGCACGCACACACGGATGGACGGATGGAGGTCAAACCTATATCCCCCTCCCACTTCGTGTTGACGGGGTATAATAATTGATCCAACTACTGTACATATGAATCTGTAGTGGTTATTAGAGTGGTCACTAATGAACTGTTCAGACCAAATTTAAACAGGTGATATCACCATGATAATTGCTTAAGTCTGCACAATTTGAAAGATCAGCTCATTTCAATCATCCTTCCTCATCTTACTGCTGCCTACAATTATTCTGTGATGCTTTCAGTGTGGTTACATGAGGTTTGATTGGAGTATCATGCTTACGAGAACACTATTTTCTTCATGTCAGTTTAAGTATTTATAATTTCCATGGTATCTAAGTTTAATAACCCTTATAATTTTGAACAAGTCGACATGGTCAACACCATCCCCTGCCAATCGTGTGCTTCTTATTTTCGAACTCCATCAAGGCCTTTATGGTCTGAAGCTACACACCAAATTTGGTTGTCCTATCAGCAATAGTTTCTAAGAAAAGTTGTCCCCTTTCTCTTGGACGGAAGGACGGACGCACGCACGCACACACGGATGGACGGAGGTTAAACCTATTTCCCCCTCACACTTCGTGTTCGCGGGGGACAATAACTTAGAGTTAGCTATTTTGCATTGTCCAATTCTAATGTTATCTCATTTTCACGGTTTATATTATCTTTTTGTACTCAACAATTTTAACTATGATGTAATAATAGCCATACCATAAGTCATAATGACAACAGTAATTGTGTGTCTGCATAATTATAAAGTACTCATTCATCATCAGTGCTCTGCACCATTGGATTCATAAGGCCTTTACAGTCTCTCTCCACCGGGAACAGTCTTGTGCCATCTTTTAAAATTTATTCCAGGTCAGGTGAACAGACTTAAGTTCTTTCTCCACTGACTTATTCCAAGTTGTTTTTGCCCTTCCTAGCTTCCTATGGTTTTTTTTTTTTTCTCCTTCTGGTGCCCAGAACAGCAACATCTACAGAGTGCATTCTCAATCCATGTTCAATCCATATCCATCATGACTTCCTCGTTTACATATGAAGAGTTTGTTTTCAAAACATAACATATCCATTTTACTCATTTTGAGAAAATCAGCTTTTTCTATGTTGGTGCCTATTGCATTTTACAGAAAAACACTAAGTTTGACTGGGAAAAAATACACCTTAAAGAATAAATTTATAAAAAAAGATTTTTTCCACCATGTGTAAGAAGCACAGACCTATTGCTCTGTTGTATTATCATTTTTTTTGGTAATTTTGGCACTTATTGGATTTTGGAAGCAAACTCCTCATATGTTTCACGCTTCCAGTAGACATACCATATTGGGGTGCACATAAATCAAAGTATTTCCATATGGGAGAAAACTTATTTTTTGTCAATGCTTTCTGACATCATCACGTTCATGCTGTAGAGACTGGGGAAAACCATGGATGTATTATAAAAACTGAATACGGTATACAAAAATGGTTGCCAATTCATTTTAATGTAAATTGGAGCAGCCAAACTACATTCCACAATTTCTGTAAATTTTTGGGTTTTGCTTCAAAAAATGTTATGATTCTGCTGTTGCCTGACCATGTTTTTGTAATGACCCTGATCCCAAGCCATGTTTTCTGATTCAGGCCATGCCATGTTAAAGGAATAAGTCCCGAGAAGCAGTGGGTTACAGTGATTTTATAACGGCGGAGGGGCGTTCTAAGGCACGACGCACAGCGGAGTGCCTTAGTGCCCCTCCGGCGTTATAAAATCACTGTAACCCACTGCTTCAACGGGCTTATTACCTTTATAAAACAGTTACCCTATATATTGCCCATTAAATAAACACACGAGAAAAATAATCAACGATTTGTTGGTAAAAATTGAGAACTATTCGTTTTTCCGCCGAGCAAGATAGAGTGGAAAGAATGGTTTGCAAGCAACACAGACGCTAAGATTGCTTTTTCATCTAGCGCCATTATGTCACATCAGGCTATTTTGGATCGTTAATGTAGATATACTATGAAGGGAGGCAAGAATGTCTCCTTCGATCTCCCGAAGGCCCCGTTAAAAATAGTTTTATGTTCTTTTCGAGTTTCCTTGTTCTCAACTCGCGCCTATCGGCCATACAACCAGCAGCGAGAGTAGGGAACAAGATTGACTTTTGTCCTCCACACTTGCTGGTATCCAGGAAAATATGTTGAACTGCATTAGTTTGCCGGCCAGCTTGTCAACTAGCTAGCGTTCACTACAATGGATATGGTTACCCTACACATAGCCCATTAGATAAACACACAAAAAAAATCTACAATTTATTGCTAATACTAAAATAGCAAGCTAGTTAGCAATGTAGCTAGCAAGCTATAATGATATCAAACTCTGTAATGCAATAGCTAGCTAGGTAGATAGCCAACTGGTTAGTGGGTTACAAGGCTAAACTTCGCTGACACTGAAATAGCGAGCTAAAAGTCTTGAAACAAACGTAACCTAACGAGTCAGTTCAGCCCCGAGTAGTTGGTTGCGCACAGAGATATTTTGTGCTGCGGTCTGCCTCAGAATACAGTGGGTTACAGTGATTTTATTCCGGCATGGAACGCGGCTCAGCCAATCACATTTAAGGATGGGAAGCACCCATTTTATAATTTGTATTTTGCCTGTCTTTCTTTGTTATGTCCTTGCCTGCCATTTCCCATATTCACCGTTTAGTTATCCTTCTGATTTTGTAATTCTCATACCCTGCATTGCACATTGTCTCCCCAGTCTTGTCTTGTGTTCTGAGACAGTTTTATTCCCCAGTATTGTGTGCCACAGTTGAGGTGATTTCATGGTTTCTGGGTTTCCAAACATTCCATCCAACCTCGTTTGCTTCCTTCACCTATCTTTACTAACAATACTAACAATTCATTATTTTAGATAAATTACTAACATTAACTACTATTGTTAATAGTACTAACTTACTAACAAACACTAGGGATTGTATAGCTGCAAATTGCTAATTGACTAACAAGCTCTCAGAACTCACTCTGCTCTAGTCTCCGCCCCTTGCCTTCACTCAATTTACTTTGCTGTGCTTCAGCGGATTCTCCGCACCTAGTTAATCACTGTTCTGCCTCTCACTCTGTGCACTTTAGAACTCCCGAACCGGAGTCGTCTGTTTGTCATAGGTTTTCTGTGTAATCCCTGTCTGCGTTTTGGCTTTTGCCAATTGCATATGGTTAGGTCCTTCCTCTCGTTCATTCCTTTGTTAATTAGTCTGATCCAGCTCATCTGTTCCCTATTATAGCATGTGACTTCCCGTATGTGCGTTTTTAAGCAGTCATTTCATTTCCAGCTCTTGTCAGAACGTTTTCCCTGTGCTGTGATAGTTTATGCCTTGTATTTTTAGTGTTATACTTCTGACTGGAACGTCCCGGATTTAGATTTTGGCTTTACCTCTGATATTCCTGTGCCCGTGTACTGTACCTTCTTTGCCCGACCGTGAGTTTTGTCTTTGCTGCCCTGTTTACGAATTGGAGTACGTCTACTGGATTCTGATTTTGGATTGTGGACTCTGTACCATTGTTTGCTGCCCTACAGGGGTTTTCACCTCAGATCCAATAAATAATAAGTTTTCTGGATATTTCTGGTCTCGCTTCTGGTTCCTGAACGCTACCTCGCAGAATGCATTTTTAATGTCACCCCAAAAGTTTTCAATGGGGTCAGGCTGCTAGAGGATTAAGCTTGCCACTCCATTTCCTCAATCCTGTTTGTCTGGAACCAAGATGAGCCATATCACTATTTTGCTCTTAAATCTGATAGAAATGCAGTGTGTGGTGTAGCTCATTGGTCCCCATGGCTCATCGGAGCCCAGTCTCCCCTATTCTAAAGACTGCAGAAGTACCCATCTAACTGAGTTGAAACGTGAAAATACTTTCACAACTATTCCATTCTTATTGTAACGTTGATGGCCAACATGTTAGACTTTATCACTGTTGTCAAGTTGCATAAATAGGAGCTATGAAATGATAACCAAATTTCTGATTTGTAATTTCTGAGTTTGACGCTGTTCAATTAATCTTTAATAACTTAGCTTGCATATTTTTCTCAGTTGCGAGTTGTCTTGAAGGCAGAGTAGGTCCACAAACAAAGTAACAAAATCTCTACCTCTTATGTCAATCTTCTTGTGTGTTTTAACCCTCAAAATGTGAAGAGTTTCGATTTTATGAAAATCACCATTCCTAAATTGAACCTCAAAGCAGACTGGTGGACTGGAAAGCGAGGCCTTGAATGTCATCTATGGTCCCTATTTTGAAGGCATGGCTCAAATCAAAACATTGGTGGTAACTCCATCCCCATTTTTTACTCTATCTTCAAAGCTTCAATACCTGAAGTAAAATCACTTGCATAGTCCCATACTCCCCCTTCTCATTTTGTATAAACTCTTGCTCTGGTGAACTACCAGAACAAAAAAGTGTACTGAGCAAAAGACTTACATTTTTCGGGCAAGTACACCAAATACTCTATCGTCGACTGCAAAGACGAGCAGAGCGTTAACTTTCGGGACTGTATTCTAAGAGTAGATAAATTTTTATGTCGCACTTGGTTGTGGATGTAACTGCCATCCTTATAGTGGCCTAGCCTACTGACATTACCTTTCCATACTCACTTTGTGTTGTTTACCGGCTGAATAGCAACTAATAAGTTCATACATTTTTAGTGACTGTTGCTAGTACCCTGGGGATTTTAATAAGGTCAATATCCGATGATGCAGAGTATAAGGTGGATCTGTTTAAAGGCCAATCAGAGCAGAGCTCATTTCATTGAGGGGGAGCCCACTTGGAACAACCTGTTTTTCTGAAGATCAAAATAAATAGATCAAATGGGGAAAAAAATTGTGTTTCTTCATGAAATGATTGTGAATCTTCTATTTGAACATCAAAGAATATTATGATTTGAAAAACAGCAAAACAGGACACTTAAAGACCACATAAAAAATCACTTTAGCTTCCGGTGCCTCAATCGAATTAAATTTGATGGATATGCAGGCTGTATAAAGGTAAAGGGATGACAGAGCTTTCAAATTGAGGAAAATTGGCTTGATAACAGTATTAGGGAGTGGGCGCTTTTTTACGAACCGACTCCGCATAATTGACCCAAAAGTGCCCAGAAGCGAACTCCGGCCCATTTGCGAGACAGGAGCAGTGAGACCACAAAGGCTGCAATGACAACTACTTCCACAGGGGGGACTGTCAGCTCATTTGTTCACTGTGTTCACAGTACTGTATGTTTCTGAGGGGGTGATTTAGCTCAAAAAGTGAGTGAAAAGTGGCTGGATATCTGTCCTTATAGACTGACGGTGATGCAAACATGGCCTCGTTCCAAATCAGCTCTCACTCTCCAAAATAAATAAACATTTTTTTTTCTGTTCGTCACAAAGATCGTCTGTTGCTCCACATTATTATTGTGAAAAGTATTTGAAATGTTCCTGAGTTTTGAGGGTCTAGATGTACCTCACACAGCACACAGCTCTGCATTAAATCATTCCTGACAGGCATTTTATGAGCCCCAGTAGAGACCACATGTACTCCATTAGAGTTAAAACTACTCCATTTGAGTCGATTTTATGCTGAGAATTCCTGTGTGTTGCCTAAACTGTATCATATTCTTTGACAGGACATCTCTGCAGAGTTGCTATTCAGGGCCATGGACGGTAAGAAAGGAGAATTTACTGTTCTCAAGTGGTAATAGTTAAGGGCAGATTTCCTTTAGTGAGCGCATGCATGTGTGCTTTGGTGGGGGGTTAAGCGAGACATAGGATTATAGGGTTCAGATGACATGGGGAAGTTGAAAATTCCTTGGGGCGGGGGTTGAGGGACGCTGGTTGGATCAAAGCGTGTCACAATTAAAAGGTTTTGCCCCTCATCATAGATACCAGTCTGGGGTCGCAGTGCCCCCTGTGGTTGGAGTACAGGTCGCAGTCAGTGTAACGAGGAAATCCCTCATATTTCCTTCAATTGCTCAGTTTCTCGGGCCTCCGTTTGAGTTTGTGGACCTCGTGAAAAACTACGAGACAGATGCTCCCCTCTCCACTGACCTGTACATGTTTCCAGTATCCATATTCATTCTTCCAATAGCCAAATTCCAGTAGTAGCCAGCGGTGAAGAGCAGAACATCCCTTGCAAATAATGATCGAATTTGGCCAGTTTTCGATCATTTATTTAAAATAACATTACGTTAACTCGAAGAACACTCGGGACCATCAGGTGTTGCCAGTTCTCCTCAGAAAAGTCAGACAAGAACAGACAAGTCGTGATCTGTTTTCAAACATTTTTCTTGATTATCAAGTATTCCAATCATGAGAATAAGCCATCAGCTGTGAAACACACAACTTCCTCTTTAATGCAATGTTACATTGAACATTGAGTAATGTTTTAATCACTTTACAAAAAAGATAAACTGATATGTTAATGTCCATGTTTGCTTTTGGCTCATCTTGCACAATGTAATTATTTAATTTCAACAAAAAAGCTAAAATTAGCAACAAATATTTGCAACTGAATAACGCTGATTGAAATGCAATATCACATTTATGTTGCGTTACCCTGACGAGAAAAACTAGCCTCACCTGATAATGTTGAGTGTTTTCAGAGTTTATGAAATGCTAATTTAAATGAATAATTGAAAAGAGGTAAAGACCAATCATTATTAAGGAATGTTCTGTGCTTCATCAATTTTCAGCCATTCCTACTCTTCCAGCATTCCTACACACTGTCTCGGCTCTCTTACATATTCTTCCAGCTTTCCCACACACTTTCTTGAGATTCATATATGCATTTCCAGCATTCCTACACACTTTTTCGGCATTCATGCACAACTTTCAAGGCTGCCATAGAATTTTTATACACAGCCCTCAGCTATCTTAAGGGATGAGCCCTTTCTCCAGTCTCCCTCCACACAGCAAACAGAATGAGAGATGATTTCTGTGAGCTCAGGAGCTACATTAGAATTTCGAGTTTGTTTTTCAGAGGTCTCTGTGAACTCATTGTTTTTATAAGCATTTTGTTTTTGCATTTAGGTGGTTTCTGTATGCTCAATGTTTTCATCAGTATTTCGCTTTCATTTTTCGTTTTTTTCTGTGAGTTCAGTGTTTTAATCAGAATTTTTCTTTTGTTTTTAAATCGTTTCAAGTTGCGGGCGGTGGACGGAAAACTTGGGGGTGGAAAACATCCCCTGAAATGGATGAGATTAGTGACCTGACTTTAATCATTGTTCTTAGTCAACATGTTAGTTTCCTTTATAATGAAACGTTTCAGCGACTGAATAATAAATTCAATAAAATATTTCATTCACATGCCTTAATAGGCAACTCTTCACAAAAAAAAGCACTGTGGATTTTTCGCGTTAAATTTTGTCACATCCTAAGCAAGTCGTCAAACCTGCCCGTAATGATTGTTTAATTGAAAAGGACTGAAATGCTCTCTTTTTTGCCTTCAACTGGTGTGTTTGATTTCTCGTCTTAACAAAGTCAATTAGCTACACCTGAGAGGGGAGAGTTCAAGTGTCTTTTACCAGGGAAATTGACTGAAAACAGATCAAGGCTAATAAGCAGTTTAAAGACATGTTTATCACCCTCCTTGTTCTCTGTCCTCCACCTGCCACTGATGGTTTCTATGTCCTCCCTGCTGAAAAAAGTCAGAGAAACCATTAGGCAACCATTAGACATTTTTTATTGGTTTCTAATGGTTCCTGGTGGTTTTGCAATGGTTTCTAATGGTAACTTATGTTTTCCTAATGGTTCGGTTTGTTTTTCAAATGGGATTCTATTATCTTCCACACAAATCTACAAGACTTTAACTGGTCCCTACTAATGGTTCCTACAGGAGTCTAATGGTTCCTGCAGGCGTTTCTATACCAGTCTAATGGTCACTATAGAGTGGTCTAGTGGTCACTACAGGGTGTAGAGGTCTCTAGTGGTTGCTAATGTGTTGGAGGAACACAGATGTCATAGCCTTTTTTGGCGATCACATCTGTGTGATTTCTAGTGGGTCCTTGTGTAGGTTATACAGTATGTTTGTAGATTCCATTGTTCAGTAATTTCATTTAATAGGCTACATTCCAAGATCACCTTTGGTCTTTTGTGATTAAATTTGTGATTAAATCATGTTTGGCCTTTTGTGATTAAATCATTGTTCATGACTCGTCCATCCAAGAGGAGGGAAACGAACACAGCCAGGTTTGATGGTTCCTGTTCTGAAAAAATTGAATTAAAATCACAAACTGTAATGAGTTGTCACACCCCATATGTCCTGTTCCCAATTCGGAGGGAAAAATATCCAAATACATACACAATTACACATATGTATAGACATGTCTCTGGTGCCCAGTGTTAGGACTCTGCTGTAATTACTGTTGCAGCAGTAGGTTTCTCATTATGTTTTCCTAATAGTTTTAGATCCTAATGAGACCAGTTTTTTAATGGTTTTAGCTCCTAATGGAATCAGTAGCTTTCTCATGGTATTACATTCTAATGGGACCAGTAGGTCTCAAATGGTTTTATATCCTAAAGGGACCAGTAGGTTCCTCATGGCTTTACATCCTAATGGGGCCAATAGGTTCCTAATGATTTCTTCTCATGGTTCCTAATAGGGTTCCAATTCTCATTAGACCATTAGAAACCTAATGGTTCCTGATGTTTTTTTCTAATGGTATTCTGCTGGTTTTTTCAGCAGGGCTCTGTTTTCATGTGCATTTTGCTTTTGATTTTACGAGGTTTCAGTGAGCTCAATGTTTTCATCAGCATTCTGCTTTGTCTTTCAGAGGTTTCTGTGTTCAATGTTTTCGTCAGAATTTTCCTTTTTTTTTTGGTAGTTTCTGGGTACTCAGTGTTTTCATCAGGATTTTTCCTTTGTTTATTGGTGGTTTCTGTGTCCTCAGTGTTTTCTTCAACACTTTGCTCTTTTTTCTTGGTGGTGTCTGTGAGCTCAATGTTTTCATCAGCCTTTCGCTTTTGTTTTTAGGAGGTTTTTGCGAGCTTACTGTTTTCATTGGCATTTTTTTTGTTTGTTTTAAGGTGGTTTGTGCTCAGTGTCTTCATCTGCATTCTGCTTTTGTTTTTTGTTGGTTTCTGTGAGCTCAGTATTTTCATCAGAATTTTGCCTTTGTTTTCGGGTGGTTTTTGTTAGCTCATTGTTTTCATCAGCACTTTGCTTTTGATTTTCAGTGGTTTCTGTGAGTTCAGTGTTTTCATCAACATTCTGCTTTTGTTTTTCTGAATGGTTGCAGTGAGCTCAGTGTTTTCATTAGCATTCTGCTTATTACATCCCCGAATGCCAATGGTTTTTGGTCCAACTGCCGCCACCACCGCCGCCGCAGTCGCGCCGCCCTACGTGTTAACGCGATAACTTCAGTAATATTTCAATTAGAAATTTCATGTTTTGCAAATAAGTAAGTATCATAAAGAGGAAGAAATGATTTAATTTTGGAGAATTTACAATTTCTAGATTGGCCACCAGGAGCCAAAAACTGAAAAATCACATTTTTTATCATATCTCTGGAAGTATTTATCCGATTGACCTGAAGTCAAGTGCAAATTAAAGTTCATAACCTGAGGATGTGTCCCACGATGACATTATACCTGTTTGGTTCAAAATTTTGACACAAGGTGGAGCTTTGTCACATACAATTCGCCATTTTTGCCATATCTTTGGAACCATTTGTCCAATTGACATGAAACTATGTGCAACTGCAAGGTCATGACCTCACAACGTGTCACATGATGACATCATACCTGTGTAGTTCAATTTTTTGCCACTAGGTGGCGCTTTGTGATGGAAAATGACCATTTTTGCCATATCTTCAGAACTATTTGTCCGATTGACCTGAAATTAAGTTCAAATGAAAGTCTATTCAAGGTCTACTCAAAGATTGGGGAATTGGAGGATTGGGGGCATTCAGGGATATACCCCAAGCCATCATCTCCGATGGCAGAAGCCTAGTTTAAATGATTTC
Organism: Gymnothorax reevesii; assembly: GCA_029721435.1. NCBI lineage: Eukaryota > Metazoa > Chordata > Actinopteri > Anguilliformes > Muraenidae > Gymnothorax > Gymnothorax reevesii. The sequence continues at coordinate 35,833,782 of CM056581.1, forward strand.
TTTGAGCTCAGTGTTTTCATCAGCATTTGTTGTTCATTTTAGCTGGTCTCTGTGAGCTCAGTGCATTTTATCTGCATTCAGCTTTTGTTTTTGGTGTTTTTTCCCCTGCCTTTGATTTTGGCCTCTTGCACCTTGCACTTAAATACTCCCTAGTGGGCTGTGTCTGGAAGTCAGCAGTCCCCCCTCCACTGAGTCTCTCTCTCTCTCCCTCTTCTCCTCTCCCACTCTTTAAGCCCACAGCCCCACAGGCAGTGCAGCGCTAACACAGGCTCAGTCCGAGAGTGTGAGAGAGACTGAGACAGAGAGACCAGCTCTCTCCTGCATACCTGCACTCAGGCAAAAGCCACGCAGACAGACAGGAACTGGGGAACACCTGCATTTAAAATCAAACAGGAGTGATCAAAGGTGTTTTTTTCACGTTTTATTTTTTTAACAACAAAGACGCTGGGACCAAAGACTTACAGCAAACTCCAGGGGAGCAGTTGAGCAGATTCAGGTGGATTCAAGCTTCTGCTCTGAGCAATGGACACATCCTGGGCAGAAGTCACTTGTTGAGGTGGTCACCCACACCTGAACTGCTTAGGAATCTTTTTTTGTCGTTTGAAGGGTGCAAGTGTGTGTGTTTGAGACCATGTTGAGGGTTGGAGTCATTCTCCTGCGTAAAGGACTTTGGTCACTGTGGCTTTGGGAAGGTAAGTGAATGTTTGTCTCTATGTCTCTCTCTTTCTTTCTCTCGCTCTCTCTTTCTCTCAAAGTCACTCTGTCCATCATCTTCATGCCCTGTGCTCAGAGTACAGTGTTTTCTGAACCATCAGTAGCTGTACTAGAACAAAAGAGCTCACAGTCCAATAGCAATGAAAAAAAAAACACCAATAAATCTATTTAATATTTCCATGCCATTGAAACTTCCCTTGAAGTTCTGGTTTCCATTAAAATTAGGATCAAATTAAGGGTGTGGAAAGCAAAATTGATTTTCTTTTTATTAGCCAGAGACAAGATGGGCCATTTCAGGGCAAAGTTATCTCTGCAGTAAACCAGAACGACTTATGCCTAACATGTCTGGTTTTTAAGTCTGTTTTCAATGTCATACTTTAAAAACAGAGTGGCACTTTACAACTCAGCTATTTTCACATGACTGTTTATATATATTTTTGCAATAATTTTCCTTGTCATCATAACCATGAGAGAACTGTCAAATACAGCAGCTAATGAACTCTATTGCTCATTGTGACTGAAAGAAACTTGTTTTCCATTTAAAATGTATCCACAGCATGTCTCTATTACTTCAAAAGTAATTCCAAATAACAAACACAGTCTTTTATAATTTGCTGCACAATTTCATTAAACCTTTGCATGTGCTCAGAGCCGCTTCTAGGACATTTGTTGACACACAGATGATTTGCCTCCAGTCAGGGCATTGATGTAGCAGGTGGAGATTTTGTTATCTTGTCAAACAAAGGCAACGTTTCATCAGTGCTTGACCAGAGATAAGTCAGCAGTATCAGAACAGCAGGAAAAGAAGTGCGGTGGGCAGCAGACACAGTCATGCTTTTGTTCAGTTCAATTGGCTTCTAATCTGCACGCTCAAAATCACATTACAGAGAGGGGACTTAGAGGAACTGGCGGCATATAATCAGCTATCACAAGCACCGTATCCTCAATCTCATGCTATAAAGATGGATAGTGGATTAGTGCTGGCTTTTGGCTGTGCAATGTGATATATTTATTCTCCAGAAAAAAAAAAACTGAAATTTGCCTAGTAATGTGCATAAGACATAGTATCCGATGATGGCATTTAAGCAACATCACTTTTTTGTGCGTGCATTTTTAAATTGCGCATTTGTGTATTGTTTCCATCGGTGTAGTCAGATATGGCATTACCGCCACTCTTAAATTTGAAGATGCGTGTGCCATAACAAGGATGCCCAAGGCAGGAAAAAAAAAATTCCTGAATGCAAAAAGCATCTCAAAATTTTGTTTTTACATGTGCAATATTATTGCATCAAACAACACTTTTTTTTGATGCTCTGAAATACTAAATTTTTGGATTATCTTCAATGAAAAATAGGGACTTGTTGTGCGCTCATCAGCACATAGCCAATTCTTGATCAAGGTACTAGAATTTTAACTATGAAAATGAAATTATTTGACCATCAATCACCACCAAAGTAGCTAAATCAGAGTAGGTATCACTCACACTTGGTGAATATTGCTGTGCATAACAGCAAAGAAGTATGTAATCCACCAGTTTGGAAATTTAATGGAGGTTCTCACTGGGTGTGGTGATAAAGTTGGCTGAAATTTGTAAAATATTACTTAATGTACAATCTGACAGGTTCATTATGAAAATCGAAGGTTAAAGTAGTAAACAGTGACTGTCCAAATCAAGACTGTCAAATAGACCTACTGTAAATAGGCCAAATAGTATCCTTGTAAGCTGAATATTGGTAGACAATGTCATATTATAATTGAACAAAATACATATAGCAGCAATATAGTGGACCTCATAAAATATTTTACACTGAAGAAAAGAAATTCATGGTCAAATTCTGAAATGTTCAACTTCTTATATCCTGAAAAATAACGAAGTAACACAGGGCCAGACCACTTGGGATCCTCTAGAGAAATTCTAAAAATTCATCCCAAAATTAAGCCTGTTTAAAGATTTTATTTTCTTTTTTATGATGTGGGGAGACTGCATTTTGCGTAACACTGGCACACTTTGAAATATGGCCGCCATGAAGCAGGGGCCATGGCCCTGGATTTAATGGTCTGATTATAGTAATGCTTGAAATAACAGGACCCTGTCATTACTGACCCCCGACTTGGAAAAGCTGTTTGTTTTGAGTCGCTAACCTTGGGTATTTGGCAGTTTACCAGTCAGCACCAGTTAGAGGTGATGGCAGGTGCCATCTCCCAAAACATAATGGAGCCTTCATTCTGAGGGGGATACATTTGTTTCCAGTATTTTTGAGACTTCCCTATAGATCCAATCACATAGCACTAACAAAAGCTTACAAGAAACCTCTAGTAAATTAATAGTATAAAGGCTACGATAGATCATCCATCACCCCTGAACTTGCAAGTGCTGTTTCTGCCCTTCAATGTCATACATTGCAAAATTCACCCAAGAGTTACATATTGATTAATAATTCTCTGTTGATAATTGAATAAACTTGATCTGATAAAATAGAATACAAAATCACAATACAAAATGCCTGCTCAGTAAATCTCAGTAAGCTACTATCAAAGCTTTGAAGATGAAACTTGTGTTGCAGGGTCAAATCATTCTAACTGAAGCAAACTCTTAGTGGAAGCACATATTCCCAAAGACAGGTATTTTAAATTGAATCCATTCTTACATTCTTATATTTGAGAGAAGTAACTTTTCCCTACCAGCTTCTATGTTATACACAAAAAAGTTAAGTCCTCCCAGGAAATATGGAAGAAATACTCTGGTGGGTTAAATCAGAACGCAGAACTCCATTCCGGAAGAGCTGGCTTGTGTCCTGGTTTTGTTCAAATTATTCTGTCTTAGTTGTCCAAACAGCTCCACTGATTCACTCCAGTATTGGAGCACAGTGCACTCACAGCTGTTGACTGTAACTTTGGAGAAAATGAAAATGTCATACCAAAATAAACAGCTCTTCCAATTAAGTAATTATGAGAGGTAATTATGAAATCCTGGAATGGATTGAGCTTTGCCACATGGCTCAGGAGTTGCCACCTTTGATGATGAGCAGAAGTCTTGAAGAGATGCGAGTTCCCAAAGCCACTGATTATTTCGCAGTTTTACTACTACTGCCCTGGACCTGTCTACCATCATTCGCTTGTCACCTCCACAGCCCCTCTGGCCGTATCTCAGGGAGCCCTCATAGTTTTTTTTTTTTTTCTTGTTCCATCAGGAAAATTTCTTTGGGGTCTGGCCGCAGATTTGGGGTACTTGGTGCTTGTGTGAACAGGGTCAAATGTGGATACCACAAAACTGCCACATGTGAAGCCAGGGCAGGCATGTGGACCATCTGTGTTTGGCTGAGATAGCTCTGAGCTGAGCCGTGCAGAAAACCCCAGTCTCAGGCGCACCACCGCAAAAAAAAAAAAAAAAAAAACAGCCAGGAATTTAAACCCAACAGACCATCAACTGGCTCCCCTTTTATTCCTCCTTTCCCCTTTGGTCAGCGAGTGTGCGTTACACTGCTGGGGGATCTGCGGTCCGCTTGGGGGGGAGGCATTGTTTCTGACAATCCTGAAGAATTGAAAGTTATCTGTCATTATAAAAGCAACCTCATGGTTAGTTTTTCAGTTTCCTCCCTAAATGCTTGTCGACACTGAGGCTGTTCAGCTGTGTCCACTCAGAACTGCAGTCGATACTGCTGGGCACTGAGAGCCACTCGCCAGCCCAAGACTTCTTCTGTGAGAGAGAAAATCAACATAAGGCTATAGAGGTGGGTTAGCAAACAAGAAATGATTCCAATGCTTCAGTGAGGGGGAGTTACCCAGTGACAAGGCTGTACCACAATGCAGGGGATGTGTCAGAGAACAGTCCTGTATGACATTACAGGGTTCATGTCTGACGGCGGAGATGTATGAGGGGGTTTGCAGCTGTATGCAGGGGTTATGTATCTGTGCAGAACTGCATGACAGTGAAGGGATTATGTATCTGTGCTGAACTGTGTGACAGGGCAGGGGTTATGTCTGTAGGTAAGGCTGTATGACACCGCAGGGGTTATGCATCTGTGCAGACCTGTAGGACAGTGCAGGGGTTACAGTATGTCACAGAAAAGAACTGTATGACAATGCAGAGGTTTTGTCTCAGATTAGGGCTGTATGGTGTTGGATTTATGTTTTAAGTGCAAAACTGTATGACAATGCAGGGGTTATGTTGCACAGCAGAACTAAATCCCTGTGCGGGGGTTATGCCTCAGAGTAGGGTTGTATGACGGTGCAGGGGTTATGTCTAAGCAGGCCAGGCTTTCAAAGCGCTAGTAGTCTGAACATGGACATGTGCACTAACATATAATCTGGATGAGAGTAGAAGAGGTAACCAAAACGAGTTTCTGGCATTTAATTAGCCTCTAAAAAAAAAACCATTTGAATGCCACTGAAACCAACTCATTGCACTGGACTTGAAAAACAGTTCGGAGATGGGATCAAAACTAGACCGTCTGCAAGCAAATTGCGCTGGACAACTCTAAATTGACAGGTACAGAGAAATTTATTTTTAGATGTCCCGCAGGGCAAAACTTCAAAGGTCTCCAGCTGCCAAGCTTTAATCCCAAATACAAACAAGCTGCAGTCGGGAGGTCTTTCATAAATTACACATCATCTGTAAATCAAAGCGTCTGGTGTGTGGAGATGTGATGAGAAAAATCCAGACAGGTAGGTTACTTTGGCCTCTATCCAAACAATCTTTCTCCAGAGAGAAGGATCGATATTGACCACACATTCACTGCTGCACCGCCCTCTGCTGGTCAAGTATCAGATCTCACTAAAGCAAGAGTTAAAACAAAGAATTAATCTCCGATGGCATTAAGCGGTGCACAAAATAGGATCGTGTTTCCCTCATAAGAATTAGACAATTGTTTACACTTTCATTCATTCAACTGTCAAAAAACACCTCATGAAACCCTTTTTTTTCCCATTTGAAGCACGCGTCGGCGGAGGCAGGAATAGCCTAAAGGTTGCCTCTGCTATCCTATCTGCTCTCTCTCACACACTCCAACGTTGTATTTTAATACTTCCTAAAGTGAATACTCCGTGAAATATACTTTCATAAATTGCTGTGGCTCTACACACCTCTGCTGCCAAACACATTGCAAGACGTCAGTGGTAAGAGGGAACTTGGAGAATAGATGGAACACCCCGCCCACACACCCTGTAGCGACATCTGCATAGATGCTCGTAAATTTGTAGAAACTTGGATATTCAGCCAATTTTCTGGCACTTATGCATTTGGAATGGATCTCATTCAAAATACCTTCTCACAAGCCAGACTTTCGAAGAATTGTTGAAGTAGGCCTAATCTTTGTTTAGATGACGATTTCCATGTATTTGTCAAACTATTGTCATTTTAAATACAAATGTTTAGCTTCATTGCAACAGAACTAACTGCATGCTTAATTTTATTCTGAGATGTGTTGATGAGTTTATATGCAAGTGTTGGCACTCATTGCTGTTTGACATAGCTTGCGATAGAAAGATTATATTTCCTGCACAGCCCTATTTTTTAATTTAAATTTCATAATTATTTTAGATGGCTTATGACTATATCAGTTATTGTGTTCATTTCAACGACAAAAACAACAAAAATACCTTCATATACTGCCTAATTGGAAGCCAAATTGCCTTGTAATTCTAATTTTGAGGTATGCCTTCCCTTTAATGTGCTTTCATGTAACTGCAACCATATGTTAGCTGACTTACTCATCCTGTTCGCTGTGTACGGAGGTCTCCCCAGGCTTCCTCCATTCAGATTAGATGTTAATGAGCACATGTAATCTTTTCCATGGAGCCCACAGGGATACAAACCAAATCAGTGTGATGGACTGAAAAAAACCAATGAGGCAAAACATTTAAATGAAACTCCCAGTATATGCAATGCGTATTTATAATACATATTTATATGCACCATTATTACGCAGCACCAGCACAAAGAATAAGACGGGGCATGCTGACTCGCAGAAATTTTTCAAAGATGCATTGAGCAAGAATGATGCTTCAGTTCTCTCTTAGGAGCAGGAGTGTTTTCAGGATAATTGATGATCTTTGAACTCCGGAGCAAATGCAGCTTTTAAGTCACTCTTTTGTGGGTTTTGAGATGGTTTAGTTTTGACTTGCAATCAGAGACAGCAAAGCATGCTGGAGTAGGCTTACAACCAGCAAAGTGTGGGGCTCATTATCAGACTGTGTTGCTGCCTGTTACAACCGACTGTCTTTCAGGCTCTTAACACATCTGCCACAATAACCTCATGTAGTGTTTACTGCTCCATTAATACTGTGTGCTTATTCTGTCCTATATAACAGTTCTGAGCAGTCATTCTTAATCGTGTCTTACTAGACATTTCTTCAAGACGGCATAATCAAATCAAATTTTACTAATGTAGCACGTTTCACTAAGAACTGTCACAACGTGCTTCCACCCCCCCCCCCCCCCCCACCCCTCTATGATTCTTGGCGGTTGGGAAACCAGTTTACATTTTTCATATTGATCGGCTTTGAATCCTCAAATTTCCATAAAAAATTCCTGAACATAAAAAGCATGATGTCTGAGTAACTAAAATGATTACAATTCAAAAACGAAGACGGATTTGCAAGGATGGAAGTAGATTTGCCCTTTCAATCCCAACAGATTCACTTGGTTCAAAGTTGTGAACATGCACTATAATTGTGACACAGCTTCTTTAAAGGACCAGTGTGTAATATTTGGTATGGCTTATTGGCAAAATCTGAATATACTACCCATTAATATGTTTATATCAGTGTATAATCGCTATAAAATAAAATTAGTTTGGTTTTCATATACCCTTTTAATTATGCGTTTATATATACATATAGCAAGGGCATTGCTTTAGAGACGTCGCCAACTTGCACCGCCATGTTGGTACGGCAGCCCGACCGGGCAATCCAGCCAGCAAGAGAACGTGTTTCGCGTGTATAAATCCCAGTGGTGGAAGACGTCAATTTCCGCAAAAGTATTGTGGTTCTTGGAGGCCACCGTCTTTTTGCTGATGGGAGGGGTGAGCGTGAGTGAGTGAGTGAGCTGGATGTCACTGTCCCCCCCCCCATTTTACACACTGGTCCTTTAAATGTCAGTAGTTTGAATAATTTATTATTCACCGTCCATCACCTGTAGTTAACTATTAGACGTGACTGTCCAACAAAAATCAAGAAACCATAAATTGAAATGAAAACCAAAAAACATGCAAATTATAGACCGAACCATTTTGCCATGGAGCAAAATGACTGGTTGGAATGCAAATCAGTGTTTTAGCATACCATGACCATATCTGTGTAAAGTGCAACGATATTTGAAGACATTTTTTAGTATAAGTAACACTGCATTTACAGGTCATGATAAAAGTTAATGAATTCAAGACCACATCTAAAATGGGAGTTCATAATATTTTTTGAATCGAATGAGCGTGGGAATTGTACTCATGAAGGATGGAATAGAGTCGAGTAGGAGAGCAGTGCGGGCTAACAGGAAACCCCAGGCGATGAGACTCAGGGTGGGGATCGCATCTCGTCTCAGAGTCATAAAGGCTCTTTAAGTCCCCTAGGGTTCCTACAGAGTGGTTGGGTGAGAGAAGAATAGAAGGGAATGGGAGGGAAGGATGTCGAACAAGACAGATGAGGATTACAAGAAGAAGGCGGTATAAATAGGCTAGCTGGTTAGGACGTGGACAAATGAAGAGACGTATTTAGGTGTGGTTTGGTTCACTTACTTGTGTTTAGGACTCCATCATGAAACTCTGTAGACATGGGGCCTGTAAGCACTTGACCCAGGAGAGATATGGAATGAATCATCAGCACTATGGAAATCATTTCAACATTCCAGAAATAAACAGCATAAATTCATATTGGCCCGCTCCCCCTGAGGCTAGGTGCGTGGTCTAATTATCGACTCTGGACATTCTACAATACTGCGCTGACTTACACAAACAAACAAAAAATTTGCGCATGAAAGCAATGCCAATACAATGTCAGTCACGATCACAGGGCACAGAAATTCCTCGGTCAGAAACCAGGACCTGCTATGCATGGACCTGAAGCATTCACTAAGGATATCATGCATGCCAATAACATACATAGAAGGCATAAGCGCAACCTCAGCCACACGGCCCAGATCACACAGAGGTCAATCAGACCTGGACATTCAAAAAAACCCGTCCCTTTACCGGAACGAGTCATTGTGGTTCAACAGAGAGGCAGGTGGGTGGAATGGGTTGAAAAAAAATGGATTTAAGCAGACTTTTGTGTCTGTATGTGTGTATGTGTGTGCGTGTGTGTGTGTGTGTGTGTGTGTGTGTGTGTGTGTGTATGTGTGTTAGGGGATCAGAGAATGAGTCAGCTGGGACTCATCCTTGTTGTTGTTTGACGTCTGGCCGCAGAGCCTGAAAACGCAGACATTCTCTCCTCACAAACAAAAGCATCTCTGCAGAACGGAGCATCTTCACTCTCATAGCATTTGGCTTCAATTAAAATCAAGCTGGGTTGGATCGCATCACGCCCTCCCTGTTCCTCCCTGGCCCCGTGAGAGCGCGTATGGGGCTGTGCAGCGCATGCCAAGCCGCATTCACGAGGTCAATTTTACTTGGAATAGGCTGCATATCAATCCTCCAGTTGGTGGAATGCCCTTTTGTGGGGCAATTTCCTCACTGCCCATTAAAATTGAACATCACTACCCTTGAATTCAAGCCAAAACCAGCTTGGGCTTTAAGATGGTTTGAGATGTGTTTGCCACTCTTCCAGCTTGTCACAGCTATTCTTTGTCTAAGCACTGGTCTAGCTGTCAACACTTGCAAAGGCTTTTGATTAAGTAGGTAGCTCCCTCCTGGTTCCCTGGTCCTTGCTCCTTGCTGCAGCAGAGCTTTGGAACAGCCAGAAAAATGGAAACTAGAGAAAAAATTCTGACTCAAGTGAGGACTGGGGAGCAAGAAAATGTCAAATAAAAGAGTAGAGAGATGTACACCCTGACGAGCAATAAGTGGGTTAGTTTGTTGGAGGATGGATGCCTTGGATAACAGCATCAGCTATCAGAATCAGCTATTTTTTAATTAAATTCTGGAGAGTTGGCTTGAATAAAAGCACACATGTATCCCACTCATAGTGCTCTACACCATATTGGCTGTCAATCAAAGCTCAGAAGGAACTATACTTCTGTTATGCAAGAAAGTGAATCATGAATTTCTCATCAGACAGAAAGAGTCCTAAGAATTTAATTGTGCTTTGGTAGGGCCTTAATGATTTGCAGTTGTTTTGAAAAGTGTCTTTGGAAGTGGCCAAACTCTGTAGGATGGAAAGCATGGCTACCCACCCCACATGCTTTGGGATATTTCCTAATTTCCCACACACTTCAGAATAGGCCATTATAACGATTTGTAAAGTTGTTAATGAAAGACTGCAGTATGTCGTTTTCCCTTCTCTGTAAACCCTGACAAGTGTGGTGATGTCAAATGTTTTGTGGAAACTGAGTACCTCAAAAAAATTGAATATGCCAACTTAATGACCTAGTGTTCACAGCACTTAAACCCATGCAAAAAAAATAACTTCACCATATTTTCTTGAAGTAACTTCCACATAAAGCAATTAAGTTGGCTGACACAATCTTTTTGAGATTATCGGTTTCCAAAAAACATTTGAGTTCACCACACTTATCAGGGTTTACGGTGCATTAATATTGGGTCTTTCAGAGGAAGTAATGCTTTGAACAGTAATACTTGCGACCATCATGAGGTGCACAACACTGAGGCTGACGCTTTTTTTTTTAGATGTTTTCGTTGTCTGCCAATCTTAGCAATTGAGCAAAACCACTCACACATATCTGCACAAGCATTTGGTTTTCATTTTTTTGAGGTGTTTCAAAATATTCTATGCTTTCTACTGTAGAACAGCAGGGTTGCTTTGAACTGTGTCATTGGGATGTTGAGCCTGACATTCCCTCTGAAAGCAAACAATTAAAAAAGGGGCATTATCCCTGTTCTTTTTCACTCCACACTTGTAATTGTTTGCTCTGGTGTTTCTGCGGCATCATTGAAAAAGGAAAACTACTGGAATAAAATCAAGTTTACATATTAGAGGATGAAATAATGTTTTCAAAAAATGGCCAGTCTGTTTTACACTCCATCTATTTCTTATGCTCAGTCTGCTGGCAGCTGTAGCGGCAGTTTGCTAAAGGAACCTGAGGAACACACAGCTGCTATAGTGTAATGCCCCTCCCTCCAGGCATTGCGGACTTTTGGCTACTTGCCCTTATTCAATTATTCAATTACCTCCCCTGTTCTCCCTCTGTAGCACATCTGTTTTTCCTTCGTTATCTTTCGTTCCATTATCTATTAAAACTCAGTTTTCCCTCTTATTGGCAGGTAGCTTTAGAATGTGACCCTTTTTAGTTGTTGGCACTCCCCTTATGTCATCCCCTTTTTTCTTTGTATTTATTTCATTCATTCACTTTATTTATTTAATAAATATACGTCCCTGCACTTGGGTCCTATATTCAGGGCGTCACAAATAGTGACAAGATCAAGTGTGCCATCGTGTCACGACCCTCGCGTTTCCTTAAATTTCAATTCCATCTTTTCAGCAGACTGTATGTTTTTTAGAGGTATCGTCTCCTTCAAAATGGGCTTGGCGACTTGCCTGGCTCCCCTCATCCAGGCGTAATCCATTTTATTCCCCATTCCCTTTTGTACCAGTGATGTATATACAGTAAGCCTAATTTCTGCCTCTGTATTGCATACAATGTTACATAATCAATATTGTCATAGATGCCAAAGAAATTCAAGCAAAAGGACTTGGAACTTCTCAAACACAATATCACACGAGAATCCAGCCCACAGATGGAACCATAGAATCCACATTTCTAACAGTGGTGCTTGTCCCTGTGCCTGCAGTCTCTGTGGTGTTGGGAAGTAAATTGTGGGATGTGCCAACAGCACCATTCACATCACCAGTCAATGTTACCACAAAATTGCTGTGGCAGCAGCAGTGCCAGTCTCAACTACGCCGCCTACAGGATGGAGCCAGAATCACAGCACTAATTCCGCCAAAGCTGGAGGGCACCTGGATTTCCACTAGGTAAATCTGCCTTATGTGGAGCACCAAAAGCTCTCTACACCATCACCCTCACCTACAACTCCAATAGCCATGACTCTCATCGCCCCCCTCACGAGCAGCCTTACAAGCTACTCTCTATATCATCCCCCATACAGTTCCAAGAGCTATAACCCACACCATCCCCCAACCAACAGCTCCAAGAACTACTCTATACATCATTCCTCTAATCTACAGTCTCCAAGAGCTATACCCCAGATCATTCCCCTTTCCAACATCTTAAAGATCTGCTCTCTACATGATCCCCCTTACCTAACGCTCCAAGAACTATAACCCACATCATCCCCGACCGACATCTCTAAGAGCAACTCTCAACGTCATCCCCTGACCTACAGCTCCAAGAGCTACTCTATGCATCATCTCCCTAATCTACAGCTCCAAGAGTCCCAGCCCACATCACCCCCCGCACCAGCAGCCTTACGAGCTACTCTCTACATCATCCCCCTGACCTACAGTTCCAAGAGCTATAACCCACATCATCCCCTGACCTACTGCTCCAAAAGCTACTCTATACATCATCCCTCTAATCTATGGCTCCAAGAGCCACATCTCACATCATCCCCCTTACCTACAGTTCCAAGAGCTGCTCTTTATATTATCCCCCTTACTTACAGCTCCAACGGCTACATCCTGAACATCCATCATCCCTATAAGCTACAGCTCTGAAAGTTATTCTCTACATACTCCTCACCTACTCTGAGTTACTCTGAACATCATCCACTTCACCTACTGCTATGAGAGCTGGTCTCAATAACATCCTCATCACCTACAGTTTTATGAGCTATCCCTTTCATCTTTCCTGTTACCCTCAGCTCCAGCTACACTCCACAACATTCATAAAGCACCTGACCCCTAGACTTCGCACCTCTGGTTTCATTCTCTGGCTCTCATTCCTCCTCTCCTATCAGGTGCGAGGTCCGACCCGGTCCGGAATTCCTCATGCGCTCCTACACGTTCTACCCGAGTCGCCAGTTCAAAGCCCTTCAGTTTTACTACCAGGACGGGGGCTGCAGTGAGCCGGCGTACTCCATGGTGATCCGGGGCCGGATTCGGCTGCGGCAGGCCTCCTGGGTCACGAGAGGCGGCACAGAGGCAGAGCATCATCTGCACAAAGTGGGTGTGGTCTTCCACAGTGTGGTCGCTCTCCAGCGCCTGATCACTCGTCTGCCAGCGGACTGCCACAGACAGGCTGGGGTGGGTTGGACTCCAGGGCGCATGTATGAGCTGTACGGCTCCAGGGCTGGGGACTTGAGTTGCCTGGAGCCGCTGGGGTTCTCCATGATGGAGCTCAGCCTGCTGAGGGTGGAGAATCAGCACCACCCACATGGTCCCATTGTCCAGGAGCTGTTCCTGGGGGATGTGCACACTGACTGGAGCCAGAGAACGCACTACCGACCCACTGGCTACCAAAGCCCCCTGCAGAACTCAATGGTGAGTATCAACTTGCCTTGTAGAATGTTCAGGTGAGTACCAGAACCCTTTACAGAATTCTATTGAGAGCACCAGAACCCACTCAAATCAGTATGGAGAGTAGCAAAACCCTGCATAGATTTTAAAGATGAATGCTCGCCCCTGCTACTGAACTCAATGGTGAGTACCAGAACCCCCTACAAACTCAATGATGAGTAGCAGAACCCCCTACAAACTCAATGGTGAGTACCAGAACGCCCAACAAACTCAATGGTGAGTACCAGAACCCCCTACAAACTCTATAGTGAGTATCAGAACCCCCTACAAACTCTATAGTGAGTACCAGAACCCCCTACAAACTCTATAGTGACTACCAGAACCCGCTACAAAACTATATAGTCTGTACCAGAACCCCCTACAAACTCTGTGGTGAGTACCAGAACCCCCTACAAAACTTTGTAGTGAGTACCAGAACCCCCTACAAAACTCTATGGTGAGTACCAGAACCCCCTACAAAACTTTGTAGTGAGTATCAGAACCCCCTACAAAACTCTATAGTGAGTACCAGAACCCCCTACAAAACTCTATGGGGAGTACCAGAACCCCCTACAAACTCTACGGTGAGTACCAGAACCCCCTACAAACTCTATGGTGAGTACCAGAACCCCCTACAAAACTCTATAGTGAGTACCAGAACCCCCTACAAAACTCTATGGTGAGTACCAGAACCCCATACAAAACTTTGTAGTGAGTACCAGAACCCCCTACAAAACTCTATAGTGAGTACCAGAACCCCCTACAAACTCTATAGTTAGTACCAGAACCCCCTACAAACTCTATGGTGAGTACCAGAGCCAGAATGTATTGCACACAATACATGGCCAAGTAATCCTGCATTTGTTCCAACTTTGTTCATCTCTTTAACAAATTTAAAGACCTAATCAGATTGCAGATCTTCTTTTATTATGACTGAAGAGATTGAGATTCTTCTAACCTATCTAATTACTATAACCCCTGACAAAACTCTTTGGTGAGTACCAGAGCCCCCTACAAAACTCTATGGTGAGTACCAGAGCCCCCAACAGAGTTTGATTGTGAGTACAAGAGCCCCCAGGAAACCACCATGATGAGCAACATAGTCCCCCACTGAAATTCTATAGTGATACCCTCAGCACCCCCCTTAGGACTCCAACAGAACTAATAAGTACTTTCAGATCCCCTCACAGAACTCTATGGTAAGGATTATCTGGTACCCCAACAGAACTCTATGGTAAGTTTGAGGTAAGTACTAATTTTGATAGGCCCGTGATCTAATGGAATACAAATGGGCAAACATCAATGAAGTATTTATGTATTCTATATGATTTTAGGAAGTGTTTAGAGATATTGTGCTTATTTTGAGTGTTAGTTTTGGCCAAATTTTGTTTAAGTAAACAAAAGTCTTTGATTTCATTTGTCATGCATTGAAACTTTCTGAACACACAGTTTCAGATGAAACTGGGCCTGAGGTAATAAATAAGAACATTTGCGATCCCCAGAGTGGATACTTGATCCTTTGCATAGCTTGAGGTGAACATTGAAATATGAAAATGCTGGGCTGATGACAACCACAGCTGAAGGATAAAATTACATAAACTCCAAATACGTCCCTCTGAGAGCCTGTCATGAAAACTCGTGCTGCACTTTGCATCTTGTTGAAGTTTCATTCAATTGAAATCATCCTATACTCACAATGACACAAATGCAACATCCTAAATTCAAGCACATACCTCTCTCTCACTACTTGGAACTGAGCCGCCATGTCTATGAGTATATTTTTGCAGCTGGCTCACAATAGATTAATTTTAAAAACTATGTGGAAATTTATGCTTTTCTGCTGAACAGTAGATATACAGTATTGGTCTTTCCTCATCCTGAATTCAAATAAACTGGATTATAAATGTTTTAGGAGCGTGCACTACAGTGCAAACCAATAAATTCTGCAAAGCCACACAATAGTTTATGGAAACTACTTTTTCTCTGTACAGTCGACCTGCACAGTGGTCTCCACTGTTTTAAACAGCCCACAGAAGACTGATTGCAAAGACCTCTGAACTGAGCTGTTGGATTTTGCTTTCCCTCTTCAGTATTTGAAGAAGGCAGATTGAAATCCCTGCTCTTTTATACATCACAAGCAGACCTGCTCTGCATGGTTCATGCCTACCAGCTGTCAGTGGATCCTGCTCCCTCCCATAGCCTAGCTTACCCTGCCCCTCTCTCTCTCATGTGGCACTCACACTGTTAAGTTCTATCCACCGGCCAATCAGAGCAGAGCTCATTATCATAGCAGGGATTGCCACTTAAAACAGCCTGTTCAGTGAATGGCTTAGGCCCGTATTCAGAAACGACACTCACACTCACCCTCTACTCACCATAGTGAGTACGATTTAAATGTAACTGGAGTGTGAGAAAGAGATCGACCGACCACTAACAGAGAGAGCGTTCCTACTCTTCGACAATTGCTATCTATAAATGCAACTCGAGCATAACGGACAATAGTGGGCACTGGGTACCACAGGCGGTGCGTCGGCTGCTGCCAAGGGACGCTCAAACCTCACCCTTCAGTGCTGAATGACCTAAACCTGTCGCAGTTTACTTTTCTTGATGAGAAAGTTTCTCAGACTAATTGGCAAAACGACAATCAAATTTATTTTTGATAGCGTTGTTATACATTGCTTCACAAAATTGAGGCGTTTCTTTCGCACATAAATGACGACGTAAAATGTTAAAATGTCTTCATAAATTCTGTGGTTACGTGGCTCGCGAAAGGCGCAGGACAGCCCTCGAGGCTCACTAAGCAACAAGCTGTGAAACGTGCCGAACATTTCCTTCTCCATTCAGCAATTAAGAATGTAGAAAAGAATGGATTCTTGTGACTTACAGCTACATGAGCCTTGCAGACCAATCCACGCGGCGCCCCATGAGTTGCTGAGTGCAGAATTTTCCAACCCATCAGTAAAGAAAAACGATCCGAATCGTGAGAGTTGACAGATATGCATCATTAATGAAAACTGGCCACACCTGATAATGTTGAGAGTTTTCGGAGCTTCTGCAATGCTAATTTAAATGAATTGAAAACAGTGCAATAAATATCAATGCTCATTCTGTCTTAACTAGTAGAACTGGCGACACATGATAATCCGTAGGATTTTTGGAGTTCAAGTAAATAAAATTTTATTAAATGATTGAAAAAAGGTCATATCCAATCATTATTTTTAAGGGATGGTTTTGAGCTTCCCCTATTGCCAGTTCACCAGTACCTACTGGTGGGCACACAAATGCTAACCTCGAGTTCACCACAGTGCAGTTCGTAAACACTGAAACCAGGTGGTTAGTTTGTAAGTTACCGGCATCGTTATCATCATTAGATTTAAAATTTGCATAGTTACGATTGCGTTGAGCACATGGCTGTAAATGATCCAGAGTTTCTAATGTTTGTAACCACCTGGAAGGCATGACAACGAAATATCGGCTCAAGGGAGGTGTTCCCCGCACGCAACCTTCACTCAGAAAGAGACATTATTTTCAGTGTGAGTGAGGTCTCTGAAAGCAAATGAGTGTTAGGACAACCTCTGACTTATTTAGTATAATTTGACACTAACTAAGTTTTAGTACTCACTCGCACTCTTTTAGTGTGAGTGTCATTTCTGAATACGGGCCTTAGAAATCAAACATGTTCATGGGTTTGTAGCACAAATGTTTATAAAACTCCTTTTTGGGCATAGTAGAGTATAACTTGAAAAACAGCACATGGGATCTTTTAGATATTCAGCATGTTTGCATGCACATGCAGTGCACACCATAATTTATTGGATGGTAACTCCTTTTCCATTTTGGTTCTGTACATTTTGAGTGTGAATGGATACAATGGCAGTGAGGTAGACCTGTTGAGTGTCATCTTCAATAACCTACACTATTGAGGTTAGGTAGTTGATCGTGCTTGTTTGTATGTTAGTTGGAAAATGAAGTCTTGGATTGAGTTAATAATGTTATGTCAACTGGTTCCACAAATTTGAGTTAAGTACATTCCACTCAATGCAATCAATTAAACTGGCCTTAAATGTTACAAGTCAAATAAAGGTTATGCAAATCAATTGTGTGGAACCTGTTGTCATAACATAACTCTAACATTTCAGATTATGCAAAACTAATAAACTGATTTGCATGAAAATACTATCAGAGGTGGATCTCAGCCCGACAGATCCAGATCTCGATCCAAGATTTTTTCAAAAGAATTCTTAACTATTGCGAGATTTCAACATTTTTGAGTCACAGCCTAACAAATACATTATGATTTGAAATGAGGCCATTATCTCAATGACATCAAGAAAATTTCTCAAACTGATCTGGATGTGGATATATTTCTGGAGCCAGGGACTCGACCTACCCAAAATTGAAGGGGACACTCATAGTATGTCACTACTGTAAAGTTATTAATAAAGATAGAGACCTCTGATCAACTCTAAATTATTGGTTAGATGATTTAGATTTATGTTGCATAAAAGAACAAAAGCTACAGGGAATCTTTTGCAAGTGGTGGATCATTCAGCTTTGGAAGAGGAGTGCAATCTCAGATTGCTCTTGTTTGGGGTTGTTTTTTACCATTTAGAAATCACAGCACTTTTTCTACATAGCTGGACAGTATGGACAGTTAAATATGATGTAGAATGATAATCTTTTGACTTAGTATTTGGACCCAGATCCTTTGAGTGCAAAGACTGCTGGAAGTCTGTGAAGCACAAACATCATCAGACATTGAGAAACTTCCCCGATGTTGCTCTTCCAGGCCTGTACTGCATCCACCCTGAGGCGTAGCCAGTGGGGGGGTCACAGACACGTCACCCTATGACAATAATTAGTCCTGGCTAGTTCTCAATCATTTTCCTTTATTGACACATTTTCCAATTATTGTAATTTGCAACTGAAGACACGGTTTCTCTCCATAAGCAATCTAACAGCGAGTTAATCATGGGCTAAATTCAGTACAATTGCGGAACAAGAACAGAGAATTGGGTTGCACAAAACTTCCGTTTAAAACAATTATTAGTCCTGACCTGTTCTCCGTCATTTTCGTAATTAACAGAGGGTTCACTCCGAGAGTACTCCACACTTAACAGGTGCTGCTTGTTCTCTCGGATTAGGTAAGACAACAGTCATTCATCTGGAAACGTATTTGCTGTATTTAAATCATTATTCAAAATTGCATACCTGTGTTGACTCTCATGCAAATAGCTGGAGCCGCATGCTTTTCATTGCCTATTGAACTGCCGAATGCCACTTTTTTTTAATCAACCCACACAATACCAAAAGTGAAAGTCCGCGTTTTATTGGAACGCAGACCAGTTAAATCAACGCAAAGCATTGGCCTATTAATAAGTAAATTGTTTTTCTGTGCTGAATCCCAGCTGGCACTTTAACCTCCTGTTGGTCAGACGGGCGCTCGTCAGGAAGATTCTAAGCCTTTTCATGTTCGGGTATCCTCCGCCCTCGTTCTGAACTTGCGAAGATTCAATCAATGAGTGTGTAAGAAGTGGTGGTTGACTTGCTTCAGAGGAGAGCCGCGAACTGTCTACACTCTCCTGAGTTGGCAGCAAGGGGTCGCATACAAGCAAGCCCAGTGCCTTTTACATAGTTCACCAATTGGGCAATCCAGACTGGGGGGGGATTGGAGATGTCAAATGAAAAATAAATAAATAAATAAACAAATAAATAAGTAAATAAATGGAGGGTTACTGGCTATTTACACTCGAAGAGATGGGCAAAGTGATGGCTCTGAGTTAGTGGATAGTTTCTGCCGTGTTATTATTAAATTGTTGCTCAGTGTTTAAATACTGCAGTAATTAATCTAGTGATGATATTTTACCTGACTTTATGTGACGGATGTGTGGTTTATGTATGATACAGTGGTATGGCTTGAAGGATTATTACTCCTAAAGTTGGAAATAAACTCCAATTAACTATACTTCCCTTCGCCCTCTTTCTCTCCCTTTATTCCCCTTGTCTCTCCCTCCTGCCTTCCTTTCGGTCTCACTCTTTCTCCCATTTCATTCACTCCCTTCTCCCTGCCCGTTCTCTCAGCACCATATCCATCCCTGCCCAGTGTGTGCTGGAGTCTACCGCTCCTCAGAACAGCGCCCCCCAGTGTTGCCTGTGGCTCCGGCAGTGTCTCTCTCTCTGGAGGGTCGCTGGGCAAGTCGGGGCTGTGAATCTCGGCCAGCCATCCTCTTCCTCACGCGGCTCTTCGTTTTTGATACGGAGCATCGTTTGTGGGAGGGGCTATACCAGCACTACTCTGACCCCGCCTGTCGCCAGCCCACCTTTGCCATCCGTGCCAGAGGCCACTATGCCCTGTCAGGGCCCTCAAACCAGGCTCCGGGGGCTGTAGAGCTGGTGTTTAAAGTAACAGAGGCAGCAGTGACAGCTTTGGACCGCGCCACAACAAAGCTCCTAAATGCATCACGTCCGGGGCGCTGCGGAGGGGCGGGGCTTTGGGAGATAGGTGTTGAGCAGGATGTCACGGCGACAGGCGGCTGTGGGGCCTTGGGGATTCGGCTGCCGCATAAGGAATATGAGCTGTTTAAAATGGAGCTGGACCACTTGCAGCGTCCCCTACTGCTCACTGGCGAGAGGCCCACAGATGGCTCCAGCCCCAACAGGCCTCACAAGCGACCCACCTCCTTCCAGCCACCGCTCGTTCAGTGCACCACTGCCCCCAAAACCGCAACCCTGGAGCGACACCACCAGCGAGACTCTGCTCCCTCGCGCTCTTGGGCCGTTGCGGAGTCAGCCTCGAACCCTAGTGTGTTTCTGGGCTCTTTAGTGGTCGTATGGTACTTCCTGAGGATCCATTGACACAGAGCCGCACTTATACTGACTGCGCCCTCTGGGACTGCCTCTCAGGCTAGCCCTGGAACAATCATTCCAACTACGACTGTGATGGGGCTGGATAGCCAAGGGCAAAAATACACTTATATGTACTCTTTATCAAATAGCGTAAAAATTACCTCTGGAAGATGTATGTATAAGTTTTTTTTTAAGCAATTAATTTAGCATGGACTCGATGGAACAGACGAAACGGAAAAAAAAATATTTAAAAACCGTTAAAACTGAACCATGTTCCTGGAAACAGACCTTTGAATGCATGTGTTTGGACTACTTTCCATTGAGATCGGGCTAGATTTTGTGTGTATTATGTTTAAGGTAGAATGAATCCAGCTTCATTACATTATGCTAAGAAACACTGCAGATTTTTCAAATTGTATCTGGAAATGAAAAGGCAGTTTTGTTATCTAACTCTGTTGTAACCTGATCTCCACGAACCTCTTTATTCTTTTTGAAAATTTGAAACTTAACCACTGTCAATTCCCCCATACATTGTAAATTTGGACAAAAACAATCTGTCTTTTTAACAAATAATATTTATATGAGACTCATACATAGATTGAGCAGGGAATGTACATAACAGTCCGGAAAAGGTTATTTTATTAATTATGGTATCTAAAATTAAAATATTCATGTTACTTAAATCATCATTTTTGATATGATATGCTCATTGACATAGGACATCGGTGCCATCATAATCAAGGGGTTGGCTTTTTCCACAAATCGATCTGGTTTTCAAGCCATGCTGACGGACAGTAGTGTACAAGAGGCTCCTCAGAGCCTGTACTCAGGCCGGGTCTAGGCCTGGGCCAATCCATAGATATATTAGAACACTATTGCTTATGATGTCATATACATTATCCAAAGTGAAGCGCCCGGCCGGCATATTGATACACCCGCGTCTTCATATAAATGAATGGGTTCCTATGAGGGCAGTTTGAAATAAGTGAATATAAGCATAAAAAATGCCGAGCTGTGCGGCTGCCTTTTGCAGCAATAGTCATTTGAAGGGCTGTAATAAAACGTTTCATGCGTAAGTTAACGTAGAAACGCACATTTGTCACCTTAATAGAAAAAATCGCGTTCGCGTGCAAGCTAGCCGTGCCATTGACTATGGCAAGCCCTTTTCACATTTATTCCATATCCTTGATATCAGACGGCAATACCCTTTACTAGTTTAGTCTTTGTCCACACTAGTGGGTCTCTGGACCGAACTAGTAACACCAAATGTCTTTCTAGTTAACAAGTGCGCTGCAAAAGCACGTACATGTTTACTAGTCAAGCATAAAATTGCTTAACTAGTGAACTAGTGAATCACAATTATGTGCACTAGTTAACTAGTGAGGACCAAATTGCTCGCTAGTTAACTAGTGAAAACAAAATTGCTTATTAGTTAACTAGTAAACACCTTTTTGACCTTACTAGTTAACTAGTGTGGCTCAAAACGTTTACTGGTAGAACTAGTGAAGCCAAAGTGCTCACTAGTTGCACTAGCTGCAGTCTGCAGCTTTCATAATGTGAACGTGCAAAATCTCTCCGCAGTTGCATGCATAAGAGCTCGCGCGTCTTCGCGTGCACGGTAGCCATCTGGGGGAGGGTCTTAGGAGTGCAGTGGAGAGAGGGGGGGAGGGATCTGTAAGTTGCTTTTTTTCAAGTTTTTGTGCGAAGTCCTCTCTTCAAAGTTTCCAACTGCAGCTTTAAGCAGAAAGCAGCAGCCGTAAAATATGTTGAAAGACGTTCCAAACGACCGATAATTGAAAACCCTACTCCCTGCTGCCCTTCAGAGTTTTCACTACGAAGGTTAGTGCTTTCGCAGGGTGTACGATGTAGGGATTGTTACCCTGCGGAATAACGTAACGTATACACTCTACCAACGAGTCTCACGTGATTCCAGGACAGGTCCTACGGAAACTAGTCTAGTATAAGAGTACAGTTACTGACGATAGAATAATGAGGAAATGAACAGAATAACTCCTGCGGAAACCTGACGCCACCGAATGGTTTGACGGTGAATTGCATCGTGGCACAGCACGACACAAAGGACCTCAAAGCAGAACTTCGAAAGGTCCACGACGGCGTCAGGGCAACAGCGTGCCCTTTGCGTGGAGTTGACACAGAAGCATAAATCCAGCTTAACACTGAAAATAAGCAGAAAGACCCTGCCCTGTCCTCACATATGCAGGTAACCTATTGTACATTGATATTGTAAAATTTGCCATTTATCCCAACTTTTTTTATATTTGAGAGAAGTTCTTTATGGTTTACAGCATCAAAATCTTTTAAAAACTTCACAAAGTGACAGCAAAATCTTCCGTTTTCTTACATGCATATTTCTGTATAATAGACTGAAGTGAAAATATATGGACTACTGTTGAGTAATTTGATCGAAAAGTAGCTTGAGTCTCATGTGGAATATTTTTCTCCTTGCACCACTGTTGAAATCTACTATTAAGTATAGCAGTGAACAATTTACAGATAGAGTCAATGAGAGAAATTCATCTGTAGTTATTAGGATGATTTTTCGAACCATTGTTATATAAAAGGTAAATAATACTTTCCCCCAACATTTCTGGGAAAAGTCCATCATGAATAATTTTATATTATGAAATATAATAAATAATTTTAGCACAGTCAGCATATGATTAATTTGCAAGGCTGATGCCTTTAGAAATTCTGATGATATACCATCTGGACCAGGTGACTTGTTATTAGATAACTTGTTAATATGGGACAAGACCTCCTCATGCAAGATATATACTGAAAGTAGATTTAAATAATTTATGAAGCGGCTTTCACCTATTCACCCATTCACATATTCACCTATTAACTGAACCTAGGCTTGAAGTTCTGGTAAAGTAAAATCAGTGATTTGCTTCTAAACACATCATGCATGATCGAACAGTTTTTGCACCATTGAACAGTTTTTCACCAATTTTATTTTCTAGATTTTCTGAGCGGGGCTAAAACATGACATCATGAAGCACTGAAGCCGTCCTTAACATAATCCCGGCCCTAGCACTATATAAAACTTCAGTACATTGCATCAGTGGTTATCTACTCAATCACAAAGTAGCTACAACCACACAATCTGTATTTAGCTAAGTAGCTAGCAAGGTCACCAGTTTTAAGTTTTCTTGCTTGCAAATCAGGTTTCCCCCCATCAGTGTATGGAAAATGCATCTTCTCTTATAGCGGGAATTTTAAAAAAGCCTCAGTCTTCCTATTTAAATTTCTGGAAAATGAAGACATGAAGAGCAGGTGGATTATTTTTATGAAGAGCCATACCGATAGAGAACTGAGGATCACCACCTACACTCCTCTCAGTGATGTATATTTTACACTGGCTACTTTCACAAACTTTTGTGAGAGACATCTGGGATTCACGGGTAATCTGCTGTTATTAATCCTGTAAATTCCGCCGAACCGACTATCTCTCCATGTGGCCTTAATCTTTCCTTACCACCATCCTTGGCAGTTACATCAGCAACAGTGCCCACCAAAGAGATTATCGGTAAGTTACCTTGTGCATGTATATTTGTATGTATATTGTAGCTAGTTAGCTAATAAGTTGGTAGTCTACTGTACCTGCGTTTAATTGTTTATGATATGCCACTCCTTAACATGATTTTAAATAGATTGGCCAGGTAGACGTAGCCGCATTGACAGCCTCGGCCTGTCGCCTGGGTACTTAAAATTACTGCCTTATAGCACTGGGCTATACTGACCGGTAAAAACAACAGGCTAGATACCTAATAAACAGGGGTGCTGCTGTTTTTTTTTTTTTTTTTTGGATGAAAAAATGCACAACACGTTTACAGATCTTAAGTGATTTCAACTCATCTCTTTTATATTCAGCTGGGAAATGTTATCCGTGGTGCAGAAATAGTTTTGGCTCAAGTTAATAAGAATGTCGAAAGTTACAGAGGCTACAGTACCTTGAATTATATCCATATGTCAGTATTTGATGAAGTTATTGTTCACCAGAAGAAATGAGAAGAATAAAAGAGGCAACATACTTTTGCGGCATCGAACATCGAATTAACTGCCTTTTTGATTGTACTTTGCCTTTGCACTTGATTCCTGGTCTAGATCGTTACAACTTTTCTTCAGGGAGTCCAGAAACTGCATGACTGGAATTCAATGTGTTCAAGTGCAAAATAAAAATTAAAGAATGAGATAGCATTATTGCTCCTCATTGTGCTCCGGACTCGAATAAGCAGTGGTCTCAATTTTTGTTCTGAGAGAGCAACCATTCTTTTGGTTTTCATTGCAAACGGAATCTAGCATATGTGAATGGACTAATCAACGGCTTTTTTGTGAGGTAGCTCTGTTACCCTTGGAATGAAAACTAACAGGAGCCATGCGCCAACTGATGAATGAGGCGTGCTTTGTTGGGATTGGGCTGAAATCCCAAAAACATAGTTGCTAAGTAAGTCAGCAACTTCCATAGTTTGTCCATTCAAACTCAATGTTACCAACTATGTACAACCCCAATTTAGAAATAGTTGGGACGAAGTGTAAATTGTGAATAAAATTACAAACCCAAAACCAGTGAAGTTGGCACGTTATGTAAATCGTAGATAAAAACAGAATACAATGATTTGCAAATCCTTTTCAACTTATATTCAATTGAATACACTGCGAAGACAAGATGTTTAATGTTCAAACTGAGAAACTTTATATTTTTTTTTGCAAAAAAATCATTAACTGGCACAGGGGCCTTTTTACCACTGTGTTACATCGCCTTTCCTTTTTACGGCACTCAGTAAACGTTTGGGAATTGAGGAGACCAATTTTTGAAGCTTTTCAGATGGAACTCTTTCCCATTCTTGCTTGATGTACAGTTAATTGTTCAACAGTCCGGGGTCTCCGTTGTCGTATTTTACGCTTCATAATGCGCCACACATTTTCAATGGGAGACAGGTCTGGACTTCAGGCAGGCCAGTCTAGTACCCGCACTCTTTTACTACGGAGCCAACACGTGCAGAATGTGGCTTGGCACTGTCTTGCTGAAATAAGCAGGGGCGTCCATGAAAAAGACGTTGCTTGGATGGCAACATATGTTGCTCCAAAATCTGTATGTACCTTTCAGCATTAATGGTGCCTTCACATATGTGTAAGTTGCCCATGCCTTGGGCACTAATACACCCCCATACCATCACAGATGCTGGCTTTTGAACTTTGCACCTATAACAGTCCGGATGGTTCTTTTCCTCTTTGGTCCGGAGGACACGACGTCCACAGTTTCCAAACACAATTTGAAATGTGGACTCGTCAGACCACAGAACACTTTTCCACTTTGCATCAATCCATCTTAGATGAGCTTGGGCCCAGCGAAGTCGGCGGCGTTTCTGGGTGCTGTTGATAAATGGCTTTCGCTTTGCATTGTAGAGTTTTACCTTGCACTTGCAGATGTAGCTACGAACTGCAGTTCCTGACAGTGGTTTTCTGAAGTGTTCCTGAGCCCATGCGGTGATGTCCTTTACACACTGATGACGGTTTTTGATGCTGTACCGCCTGAGGGATCGAAGGTCACGGGCATTCAATGTTGGTTTTCGGCCTTGTCGCTTACGTGCAGTGATTTCTCCAGATTCTCTGACCTTTTGACGATATTACGGACCGTAGATGATGAAATCCCTAAATTTCTTGCAATAGCTCGTTGAGGAATGTTGATTTTAAGCTGTTCGACAATCAGCTCACGCATTTGTTCACTAAGTGGTGACCCTCGCCCCATCCTTGTTTGTGAATGACTGAGAATTTCAGGGAAGCTGCTTTTATACCCAATCATGGCACCCACCTGTTCCCAATTAGCCCGTTCACCTATGGGATGTTCCAAATAAGTGTTTGATGAGCATTCCTCAATTCTCTCAGTCTCTTTTGCCACTTGTGCCAGCTTTTTTGAAACATGTTGCAGGCATCAAATTCCAAATGAGCTAATATTTGCAAAAAATTACAAAGTTCGAACATTAAGTAACTTGTCTTTGCAGTGTATTCAATTGAATATAGGTTGAAAAGGATTTGCAAATCATTGTATTCTGTTTTTATTTACGATTTACACAACGTGCCAACTTCACTGGTTTTGGGTTTTGTAAAATGCAATGACCTTCAGATCACATGAGCCAATATGTTATTTACAATAGAACATAGATAACATTTCAAATGTTGAAACTGAGACATTATACATTTTTATCCACAAAATCAGCTTATTTCAAATTTTCTGGCTGCAACAGGTCTCAAAAAAGTTGGGACACTGGCAAAAAAGGCCTGAAATGCAATTAATATATAAGAGAATCAGCTGAAAGAACATTTAGCAAGTAATTAAGTTAACTGGCATCAGGTGTGTAACATGATTGGCTATAAAAAGGATGTCTTAGAGAGGCTGAGTCTCTCAGAAGTGAAGATGACCAGAGGCTCTCCAACCTGTGAAGGCTTGCGTAAAAAGAAATTATGGAATACTTTAAAAACAATGTTACTCACATCATATTGCAAAGTCTTTGAAGGTCTCATCATCGACAGTGCAGAACATCATCAAAAGATACAGAGAAACTGGAAAAATCTCTGAGCATAAGGGACAAGGCCGAAGACCTTGTTATGGCCCCAATTTGTTATAACATACATGACAGCAAGGGATGACAGACAAAATTTTAAAACTTCAACAGGTTTAATTAAGCAAACACTTAACTAATCTACTCTCTACTCTACTGACCAAGATTGATAAATAAAAGAAAAAAAATATTTACAGTCCCTTTGGGTGGGGTTGCTTGGCGATGTGAGAAAAATACTCCAACCCAGGCAAAAATCCACAAAAAGCTTCACAAAGTCATGAAAAGAAGTGACAGATCTGGTCAAATGTATCCTCTTCCTTGCAATTTCTCCGACTACTCCACTCCCTCAATTTTCCTCCTTATATACTCTTTTGCAGACCCCTCCCACATTTAGACCTCTTTTTTAAAAAATTCTCTGGGACTTGTCCCAGACATGCTTAAGACATGCCCAAACCTAGCTCCAGTCTGGGCTTAACATAAGAAAGGTCAATACTGCCATCTAGTGGCTTCTGTTCGCATTACAACCTTTACTGGATGCCTATGATCTTCAGGCCCTCAGACACCACTGGATCACTCAATGGCATGATTCTGTCATTGACATTACTAAATGGGCCCAGGAATACTTCAAGAAACCAATGTATCTAAACACAGTCCGCCGTGTCATCCACAGAAGCCACCTTAAACTCTATCATGCAAAAAGGAAACCATTATTGAGCATGATCCAGAACTGCTGCCGTGGGCCAAGACTCATTTAAAATGAACTGAAGCCAAGTGGCAAAGTGTCCTGTGGTCAGACGAGTCCAAATTTGACATTCTTGTTGGAAATCATGGGTGTTGTGTCTCCGGAGGAGAAAGACTAGCCCTCCTGTTATCAGCATTCAGTTCAAAAGCCAGCATCTCTGATGGTATGGCGGTGCATTGCTGCATATGGTGCGGGACCCTTGCATGTTGTAAAAAGCACCATGAATGCTGAAAGGTATATGAAGGTTTTAGGGCAACATATGCTCCCCTCCAGACGACATCTACTCCAGGGAAGGGCTTGTGTATTTCAGTAGGACAATGTATTATAACAGCATGGCTTCGTGGTAGAAGAGTCTGTTTGCTGAACTGGCCTGCCTGCAGTCCTTATCTTTCACCGATTTAGAACATTTGGCGCATGATTAAAAGAAAAGTCTGTCAAAGGAGATGCAAAACTCTCCAGGAGCTGGAAGCCTGTATTAAACAAGAGTGAGATCAAATTCCAATGACTAACCTCAAGAAACTTGTCTCCTCAATGCCCAGAGACCTCCACTCTGGGTTAAAAAGAAGAGGGGATGCTACACCATGGTAAACAGGCTCCTGTCTCAACTTTTTTGAGACCTGTAGCAGCCATCAAATTTGAAATGAGCTCATTTTGTGGATAAAACTGTAAAATTTTTCAGTTTCAACATTTGCTATTTTATCTCTGTTCTATTGTGAATAAAATATTGGCTGGTGTGAATTGAAAGTCATTGCGTTTTGATTTTGTTCACAATTTACACTTTGTCCCAACTATTTCGGAATTGGGGTTGTAAGTTAACATCTTTGATTTTGGGACGATGCATCACCGGGAACTGAGTACAACTGCTTTAAAGCATTGATATTCAGGTTTTATGACACAGAATTTCATGCATTTCAGTTTCACCATTTGTAAATCCCTTTACATACATTTGAAGAATCATGCATATGGCAAGGGTATATTTGTCATTAGCCTGTAGGTTACAATTGTCTCTCAAACTCAGCCTCTGCTTACAAATGATGGCCAGGTCCACTCCAGCGCACTTAAGCTTTTTCACCACTCAAAACACCAGCCTCTCCACCACAGATGCTCACAGTACAACAGTTATTACAACGATGACCATTTGGATTATCCTTTCAAAGGGAAAGTGGATGGAGCATCAAGCAAAGAAAAAAAACCTTTTTTCTCTGATAGTTAAAGTAATGATGAAGACCAGCAGATTTTCTTTTTTTTTTAATGGGGGGGGGGCTTGTGGTAAGATTTCTGAGTCCTTTCCAAAGGCAGCATATTGTTCCCATTTCCTCCCGTGAATGGGATGGTGGTGATAGTGGCTGCTAGCTCCATGAGGTAATCCTTTCTAGGTCGCGGCAAAAGCACTAAAGCCTTGCGTTAGGAGAATGACTCAAAAAATAATGGGTTTGGGTGGAGAGAAGGGTTGAAATGACTGACGTTTATCAGACTCCTGACGTCTTGGATCCATCATTAAAAATTGAGCTCTAAAACCTTCTGCTGAGCAAATGAAAATAGACAGCTGCAGCCTCGCTGGTGAAGGCAAAAAACTGGCGATGGGGGGAAGAGAATGGAGATGGTTCTTTGTGCGTGTGGTTTGGCACAAGCAACGCAATCCCACTAGTAGGCCAACTGTGGTTCAGGATTTACAGCCGAACCTGTTTGCGATCAAGTTGTTGGCTTATTATGCGGCTCCATTATAAATACAGCAAGGTAAAATTTGACTTCCGATTTGCAATGATGTTGTCATGTGAAATGGAGACAGAGAATGTTGTTCTGGGTTTAAGCTTTCAGCTGAACCTTTTTCTGTACGAAGCTGCCATTTTCTCTCACTGGCTCCATGGTTGAGAAGTCCAAAGGCACGTGGATTAAACTACTTGGAGACTAAAGTGTGTACTGTAATGAGTATGAGAGTGAATGGTGAGTGTGCACTGTGATAGGTCGGCAAATCATCCAGGATGTAGCCCCCCCTCTTGCCCAATGTGTGCTAGGATATAGACTATAGCCCGCCTGTTACTCTTACCAGACTTGAGAGGGTTCATTAAATGAATGGGTAGATGGACAGCCTGTCTATCTGCTCTTAGCCACTCTCCACTTTGAATAGTGAGCTGAGCTACAATCCTTAACATGTGTCCCATAACCATTTGAGTGAGATACTAAGGTGAACAGAAAAATCTTGGACAGGGAGTATAACCCTTGATCGTGGCTCTGCCATAACCTTGGTGCAGTTAGTTGGAGTTGGCCTGAATCATCCCAAATAGCAAACAGACAGCCAACTAGAGGAGCTCCTAATGCCTTACATACTTGTATATAAGCACAATCGTCGTCAATGACCATCACTTGAGGAGGGCAGTGGTCTTGAAGGTCAACTGTCACGAGAGGGAAGTTTAGAGGGTTTTCTGTCACAGACGGGACCCATTTGTGGAATGTCGGTGTGCCTAGAATAATAGTAAATGGACTCTAGAACACATTGGTGAGAAGAGCACCCACATTGTATCGCAACATTTTGTAAGTGGCTAAGCACCCCTTGATTGACATGCAGGGAGAAACCAAAGAAAGAACTGAAGTCAGCATAGGATAGGAAATCTAAGTGCAGACTGTACTTCTGTTTGCCTTAGGGAAAAGAACCCCTAATGACGTTCATAGTTCTAAAATGATTTCCAGAAGGGAATGCATGCTCACTGAAAAACGAGAAACGAAAACAAGACCAGGCGCAAAAAAAAAGAAGATGTAACTTTGCTGTCTCCAAACGGATGTTCCAAACCTCAAGTATGTCCGTGGGTTAGTAGAATTAATTCCATGGCAAGGCAGCGATTCAGCTCCACTCTTAAATACGGTGGCCTGAACCAGAGAATGCTTTTCCAACTTGGCCCGTTGCAAGGAGTGATAGACTTTCATCCTGGAGGTGACTGAGTACTGACGTCAGAATTAATGTGTTAGTTTCAGCTTATTTAATATATTCCAACACCACATGAAAAACCTGACATCAGTGTTGCATATGCATATTTCCTCCAATTTCAAGCTCTGATGAGAAAATCCTTTTATTTTTCTGAGCAAATTTGAGCACAGCTGCCCTATAAAATATGCTACACATGCCCTACCTATTATCATCGTGGTGGGAAAAATGTACCAACCACTTAAAAGCGTGCTTTTCAGCACTTATTTTTGGACACTGCATTTACTGTTAAAGCTATAGTATTCCTCTGATATCATTACCACAAGTGATGACCTCTTTTCAGAACGATGACATTCACACCTGAATGACATTCAGTCAGACATCTTTCCCACAGCATAACTGCCCATGTAATCTGCTCCCTTGAAAATTCAGAAGAAGCAGAGGACACCTGCAAGCAATTTTCCCTTTTTGATACTGATCTCATGATGATCAGACATGAGGTAAGATTGCAGACCAGTTGGCTTTAGTGACAATGTTGATTTACGGCCTTGTAGAGACAAAGCTTTTAAGTAACACTAACTTTGTGAGACATCTAGGAGAACAGTTGTACTTTTACTCTGCTGAATGTCTGCAGGGAAATGTGTGTCACTGGCCAGGCCAGTCTCCAATGGCCCATTAGAACTAATACCATCCAGAGACCAAACAGAAAAAAGTTTGTAAATATATATATTTTTTATTTTAAAAGGGAATGGAAAAGTCCCCTACAAGTTGCTTTCAGATAAAAATGTTAAACTGACTCATTTCCCTTGCAGGTGACAAACGTGAATTGCCAGGTCTCAGGAGGACAAAGCAGTCTTATGAAGTAAGAAGAGTCCAAACTTTTCTGAAAAAAAAAGTTTTAGCTAAGCTCAAAGATGAGATTCTGAACATTATGGTTGTGACTGAAGATGAATAGATATCACCCCCCACCCCCCACAAACTACTATGGCAGGGTCTAGAAGCCAGACCATGAGACAATACCCCTGGCTTGACCTTGTTCATCATGCGTGCTTAACTTTAGGTCAAAATGTTTTGCGCCAAGAAGACAAAGGAACTAAGTAATTATAGCATCAAAAAGGATCAATTGCCTATTTTGCCATCAAATGTGTAAGTCAGCCGAGTACATTACACACACAAACGCACATATGTGTGCCATTAGGAGACCATAAATTCGTGACTCACAGACATTATTCCATTTGGAAGAGGAACAGCCATGACTCCATACTTGGCCTTTAAGAGCAATTATGAACAATTTGAGGAGTAATGCTAGTATAAAATAAGCTTGCAGATGCTGTTAAATATGTTTATCATTTAAGAATTGCACTTGGGGCTCTGCCAGCCGTTAATGGGTGAAAAGCATGGAGAATCAGTAACGTAATTGAATGTGGATGAACGCACAGCCGCGTGTGCTTAACGTTTTCCAACACGGGAAATATAACCTTCCAGTTTACTACATAGACCTCAGGCGCTCCAAATCTGTTTAAAAGGGCACTGTTTCAACACATACATGCACAAACTTTGATAAAATGCAGAGATATGTGAAGGTTACGTACTTGAAGATTTATCGAGAGAATCTTGTGGTTATTTTGAACCTATTTTTGAAGGCATTTTCAAAGTGTTTTGGCTATCCACCTTTCACATGTAATTATGATATTAAGACAAACACGCAGATTTACTTGGAGCTAATGGCTACGAACGAGGAGACGATTTTACCTGAGGGTGAAGTTCTTTTTGTCCTGAAAATTTGCTGTTATAACTTATGTCCTTACAAAACTTTGACAATATTTTTGTCGTTATATTATTGATTGATCACAAAAATAACACCAAACAGGTTTAGTTACTTATTGCCCGTTATGCCTCATGGCATATAGGGCAGAAACTAATCAGGTTTGACTCATCATAATTATATTCCCGAACGCCGAATGGTGTTCTGGGGATATTATGTTTTTGGTCCGGCCGCCGCTGCCCTACGTGTTAACGCAATAACTTCAGTAATATTTCAATTAGAAATTTCAAGTTTTGCAAATAAGTAAGTACCATAAAGAGGAAGTACTGATTCGATTTTGGACGATTTACGATTTCTAGATTGGCCACCAGCGGCCAAAAACTGATTTACGTGTTAACGCGATAACTTCAGTAATATTTCAATTAGAAATTCCAAGTTTTGCATAGAAGTGAGTATCATAAAGAGGAAGAATTGATTAGATTCTGGACCATTTACAATGTCTAGATTGGCCACCAGGGGCCAAAAAAAAAAAAAAAAACACTGTTTTGATCATATCTCTGAAAATATTTGTTTGATTGAACTCAAATCAAGTGCAAATGAAAGGTCATGACCTGAGGATGTGTCCCACGATGACATTATACCTCTTAAGTCCAAAATTTTGACACAAGGTGGAGCTTTGTCACATAAAATTCACCATTTTTGCCATATCTTTGGAACTATTTCTCCAATTGACATGAAACAATGTGCAACTGCAAGGTCATGACCTCACAACGTGTCACATGATGACATCATACCTGTATGGTTCAATATTTTGCCACCAGGTGGCGCTTTCTGATGGAAAATTACCATTTTGGCCATATCTTCAGAACCATTTGTCTGATTGACCTGAAATTAAGTTCAAATGAAAGGTCATGACCTGAGGGGCTTTATATTGTATTGGGTCTTTTTAAGGATTGGAGAATTGGAGGATTGGGGGCGTTCGGGGATATACCCCAAGCCGTCGCCTCCGACGGCATA
Organism: Gymnothorax reevesii; assembly: GCA_029721435.1. Lineage (NCBI taxonomy): Eukaryota > Metazoa > Chordata > Actinopteri > Anguilliformes > Muraenidae > Gymnothorax > Gymnothorax reevesii. Next base: position 35,866,934 of record CM056581.1, read on the forward strand.
AGCCTAGTTTGGTTTGTCTTTGACAACTTAATCACCCAATTTTGATTTTGCAGTTGTAGGGGTAACAATTATCCCTCTTTTGTATGAAAAAAGTGATCTGTAATATGGTACAAAGACAGGAAGCAGCATAAATTGCGAGACAAACATGGGTATTACAGACAAAAACACAGAATGAAAAAAAGGAAAAGTTAAATTTAAAAACATTGACATCTCAAAGAAAAATAAATGAATAAACAAATTAAGATTCGTGAGTAAAAAAATGTGTTAGTGAAAAAAGTCAATTGAGTCAATACTTATGGCTACTGATTGGCCAGCTAGTCTCCACACCTGACTCCCAGGAAAAGAGGGGGAGGAAAACCATCTGTTCTTTGCCTTCGAGGACTGAGATTTGAGGAACGGGGCTTTGGATTGAGCTATTTTCAATTTAAGCCGCCCTCTGAGCCCTCCTTTACCTGATGTAAAAAAAAAAACTCTCCATCAAATGGTCGGACCCTTCCCTGATGAAGAAATTAAGAGACCAATGGGGGAGTTTGAGAACAGCTGATCTGCCAAAAAAAAAACATCAGCCCAAAGTGTCAAAATTACAGATTAGGCGGGTTGACACTGACTTTTCCAGCTGAGGGCAGCTAGCAGCACCATCACACAGAATTTCAATTTTGATGTGAGAGACTCAGTTCGATAGAGATCCCTGCAGAGCGTAAGCACAAGACAGAGAGACGTTGCCTAGGGTTCAATCAATGTTTCCTTCAATTTGACTTACAGATACATGCAGATGTTTGTCTTCTCTCTCCACATGCTGAACTGGGCCAGTCAACTGTGGCAACTGTTTTACTGTTTGAGCAGGAGAATGAGGGAGCTAAAATGCAAGTAACGTTTGTGGAAAATGTTTAATGAATTCAGTTCCTTCTGCAGTATAACAAGAACCATGCAAATGATGGCGTTCCTTAGCTAGGCTTTACTTCACTGTTTAAAAAATTTTTTTATTTTCTTTTCTTGAGCGTGAAGAAACACAGCTTGCACAATTTAGCGCTCCAAAACAAAGTTAACTATGCCAGGGTTTCAGCAGTAAGTGCTGTGAAAAAGCTTTTGCTGCCCTGCTGATTTCCCCTATTTTTGCTAATTTGTCACACAATATGGTTTCATACCATCACAGGCAACGTAGCAAGACCAGGAGAATTAGAATGCAAAATGAATAAAAAAAATTTCTCTATGATTGTTTTATTTACGGAATAAAAAATAAATTTCAACACCTGTATCACCCACGTGAGAAAGCAATTCCTCCCAGAAAATAAATATTGTGTTGCGCAAAAAAGGCCTCAAAAACTGGAGATCAGTCTTTTAAATCGGTGCGGAGGAATTTGGCCCACTTATTTTTTGCAGAATTACTTTAATTAAGCCATATCGGAGGTTTTGGAGTATGAACTGTCCATTTAAGGTCCTGCCATATTATCGAATGGAGTTCAAGTGAGGACTTAGGCCCCAAAAAAAATGTTAATTTGAATCTTTTGAGTGAATGAAATGTTGATTAGCGCTTGTGCTTTGGACTGTCGCCTTGCTGCATAACCCAATTGCACTTGAGCTTCAGATCACAGACTGATGACCAGAAATTCTCCCTCCAGATTTTCTGGTAGAGGGCAGAATTCACGGTTCTGTTGATTATGGCAAGTCGCCTAGGCTCCGAAGCAAGACAGCATTCCAACTCCGTCGCACTTCCATCACTGTGTAAGACTGTTGATGTGATGTTCTTAGTGAGGAATGCTGCATTAGCTTTATTCCAGATATGACAGGATCCATGAATTCAATAAAGTTCCACTTACAACTCATCTACTGACTGTTACCTCAGACAGCATGTCATAAAGGTGTTTTTTGTGAGATGATCCTTTTTTATCCTCATGGTAAGCAGTAGTTTTAGCCTGGCAACTCTCTTAAGGCTACCATTTTCAAGTATCTTTCTATTGGAATCATGAATTGTCTTGTCTTAGGTGAGCAATGGCTTCTTCATGTTCTTTTCATGTTCCAGTGAGTTCTTTTGCACCTTTCCCCATGAGTTGTCTTTGTACTTTTAGAGGAATTTGGTGGGCCAGCCACTCCATGGAATATTCATCACTGTTTCAAGATCTCTTCATTTGTAGATAATGGCTCTTGCAGTGGTTTGCTGCATAACCAGAGCCTTAGAAATGGCTTTGCATCCCTTTCCTGTTTCCATTCATTTCTTTTTCTCTTCCAGAAAGTATTTTGTTTGCAACATGGTATGATACCTTTTTTTTTATATCACATTAAAAAGGTTAATTTTAAGTGTTGTCAAGATTCAGTTTGGCCGGCTGTGATCAAACCAGGCTGTTTCTAGAATAATTTTACCGAATTTGGTAAATGTGCTGACAGAGCAACCAAGGGGGCAATTACTTGTTCCAAACAGGGCTGTGTTGTGTCATACAACTTTTATCCTTCAAAAAATGAAATGCTCAGTTAAAAACTGTATTTTGTGTTTACTCAGGTTGTCCTAGCCTCCAAATTTTCTTGAACCATATAAAACATATGGACTCATATTTTGGCCTGACAAATGCAGCTGCTCTCTTCAAACCTGTGGAACTTTAGGCCTATTTATATTCTGGTGGAGATCTCAAGGTTTCCCATGATCCCTAATATGTACTGCTGGAATACGAGGAAATGTGTATAAAGTGATGTACAAGATCTAGCCTTTTCTATTTGATATAATGCTGGAAAAGTGCTAGTGGTTAGACCTCTTTGACGCAGACACATGATTACAATTGGCATTTAAATTAATAGGAATGGTCTGCACAGATGCTTGTATAATAGTGGTCTACGGACTTCAAAAGGGTCATATTACGCTTTTTCAGTTTTTCGGGTTCCTTTTGAGCATTTTAGCTTTTAGTGCATTTAAAACATCTAAAAATTTACAAAGCCCACAGTCCACGCCAGAGGGAGTTATTCTTAGACAGAAAACACAGTTCCTGAATTGCCTGAAACACTTTGCTTGTAGTTCAGCCTTTTGTTCTGCAACATGTCCACATCATGGTGTAAAGATTTGCATAGTGCCTGACTAGTCTCCAACTAGTTTGGCAAGCCTTTGAAAAAAGCTATAGGTACAGTGAAGGCTGAGAAGAGTTTGGTCAGTGCATGCAGTCATGTCGAGAAGGCACCATTTTCTTCAGTACAAAGGAAAATACCTTTAGCATGGACTTCCAAAGGATGTGAAGAAACGATGTGAAGAATTAAGTCGTTAAAATCAACTTTTACTGCTTTTCCCCTGCAGTACATCCCCAAAGTTTTATTGCATTCCCTTCATTTTGCAGAGCACACTGCTTCCAGAACCATGGCTGGCCAATCACAGCAGATTGTGCTTTGAGAGAATGGGTATTAATGTGACCGGAGCCAAAATGGCTTGTTTTAGGCTGAGTGAGATAGAGGTGCTGTACACATGGCCTGTACAGCTGTAACCATGTGCTTCTTGAAAATTAAAACATGAAATGTTTATTCATAAACCACAAGAATGAAAATATCAAACTGGGGGAATTGGCATGATAAAACTCCTTTAAAATTAAGGGAGCTGTGTCATGATTACTGCGCATTTTCAGAACTTAAATCCCAAGAAAGTGAATCTGCTTGACAGTAAGTCATAATCTGATTCTATACTTGCCAATCCGTCTTTGTTTTGCATTGTATTTATATATGTTTAGTCACTTGGGCGCCGTGTTTTTTTATATTAAGGAGTTTTATATGGAAATTTAAGGATTCAAAGCGCTATTATAAGCTCTACCTGTTAGATATGGAAACTGTGAGATGAAAACCACATTTTCATTTTTACACTCACTGGTCGATACCATCGTAAGTTCGAATGAGGGTGGAGGATACCCGAACATGAGCAAGCTTAGAATCTCACAGACAAGCGCTTCGCTGGCCAACAGGAGGCGCTTGAGCAACAAACTAGGCAACCAAACCAACTAGGCAACCAAAAATCCCTTTCCCAGCAGTTCCTTCTCCATTTGCATTCCCACAGCGCTTTAGCCAATCGTGCTGTTCTGAAAAAGCTACCGATCACAGCCGGTTGGTAGGACCGGGGATCGAACCCGCGCTGTGGTAGTCACTACTACTCCGCAAATGCGGAGCCTTAATCGAGTGAGCACACCCGGCAGCGTCTGATGAAATTGAAATTTGAAATAATAATAATGGTAAATAATATTGTGGATATATGCATTGCTTGCAACGCAGTCTGGCCACGAAAGCTACGTAGCTAACTTTAGCTAGCTATTCGGCCATTTGTCTCATTTTCTTTGAATGAATTCAGAAAACACTTAGCAAAATTAGCTAGCCCGCTAGCTAACGAAGTTACACGTGAAGTGGTTTTGTGGTCATCTGTGTAGCTAGCTACGTTGCGTAGCCGCAATAGCCATGTAGTGAATGTTGGCTCGTTATCCGGCTAATTGTCTGATGATGCCATTTAAATGAAGCCAGTTAAGTAGTTAGCTACTTAGCTAACAAAATTGGCATGTGAAATGAAAAGTAATTGTTGACATCTGTGTAGCTGTTAGTTAGCCAGCTACATTGCATGGCTACGATAGCCACGTAGCCAACGTTACCAAGTGATTAAACTGGTTGTCTGATGTTTCAATGAAGTGAGCAAATACTTAGCTAACCTAAGAAATTTGCATTTGAAATGAAGGGTAATCAAGGAAATCTGCATTTGTCTGCTCCTTTCACTTAATATTTGGTTGCAGCTTCCAAATCATTCACCCTGTAAGCTGCATGCTTCTGGTTCAGTAGACCGGCTAGTCATTTTATTGTGAAACGCCCAAAGGCGGCTGGTGGCTGAGCATCAACTGCAGTGTGTTCGTACCGTTGCTATTAAAAGTTCTGAGCATGCGCAGTAATCATGATATGGTTCCTTCAAAGCCATTTTTGTGGGGGCTTCCCATATTTTGTCCACCACTGTGGAAGTCCTCTAAAAAGTGGTCTCTCAGTGAGCTGTGTTTACAAATAAGCTTCATTCCTCAGCCAAAAGGCACCACTATTTTGCAAAATCAGCTGGCAAAGTTCATGGGTTGAGGAAACACACCAAAGCGGGCAAGTGACCTTGCAAGTCAGTAACACGCCAGAGAGAAAAAAAATTACACCACATAGCTCAACTTGGGGCTTTATTAACGTAATTTATTAAGATGCTACATAGACCAACAAGGTTGGTTTTTTTATACTATAGACGACTTTACTAGGAATATTCATTTCTTTGATAGACTGTTATTTATTTATGTACATAGAAAACAGTTGCCTGACTGCCGTAGTCACATCGAGGGGAAGGCCTTCAGTCTGCTGTGGGTCAGTACAGAGACAACCGCCACCCCACCATCCCACAATTCTGTTATGCATTCAGCAGTGTCGCTTCACCTCAAAGCCAGGTTGCGCACCTGCTATGACTACACCCCCCACCCCCAACCCCGCCCCCCAAAAATTTGAAAGTATTTAAATGACACGCAACAGTGAGATTAAATAATAAATTTGACGTGTGCATGGTGCTGGAAAAATTCCGCTTTAGTAGAAAAAAAAAAACAAACAAAACAAACAAATCTAACAATGGAAAAACAAACAATAAGTATGGAAATGCAGTCGTGAAATGGTCCCTGGTTTGGAGTTGTACATATTAATGTGTGAATTCAGGACTAAAACACAGACGTCTATGCTATTGGAACATGGATGGATCGTACAGGAAACCCCGATGGAAACAGAGGATCGCGAGACACTATAAAATGAGGAAAAATACTGGTTTGACAGATGAATCCAATGAAAATTCACACCATTGCCTGAAGTTCCAGCACTTAATGCGAGGGGAAGCGGGTGTACGCATTAAAATTGCAAGCAGAGCCTGAGGTGACTGGAGTGGAGAGATTGATGGCATGTCCGTAGTGCGCCGTTTTCCCTCTCGATATTTCATCAGTAAACTGACACAGGAGGCAAAACACCTGGATTTACTGGCCTGAAAATAAGGGGAGATGGCTGAATGGTTAAGATAAACTGCAATTTTTGTTTTCTGAAAAATACACACAAACACGTATGCCTGGAAGTCCTGACAGTGGCGAGTTCTTAAACAGCAGCATTGCACATTACCAAAATTTGCACCCAGGGAGAGATTTTGCATGCAACTCTGGAACATAAAAACCATGTTCTTTTCTCTCACTTTGATTCTTGAGTCTTTGATCCGAAAGGCAAGAGGTGCATTTCTGGGGAGCCAAGTGTTCACTTAAACTGACTAACCAGAACTACGGAAGCAGTGCAGCCATATAATGATACAGTCATGTTTGAAGACCTCTAAAAACAGAACAGAAAATTTAAATAATAAAATCCACACAGAGCAAAAATGCCACTGTTTTGTGAAATCCTAAAAGGGAAGCACTAAAATTACAGATGAAACAACGTTTCGATCAAAAAAGCAAAAAAAACAAATGAAAAAGCCACCAATAACTTTTGCTTTCCCAAAAGAGTGCCACCACCGCAGATAAGGGCATTGGAAGAGGAACAAAAATTCATTAAATAAAGTGGAGCACAGCTGCACTGAAGGCTGTTGCTTTACACATGCTGCAAAACCAAACATGTAACAGAATCACTCAACGGTCGACTCCGTCCCAAACCCTACATCCACTACACTCCCATCCTGTTTTAAACAATTATCGCAATGAAACCTTTATTCATACTTCATTATTTTTCTTCACAGGACAGCAGCTGGATATAGTAGTGTGAACACATATTTGCCCACTAGAGCTGTGATGGATTCATAGAGACCCCACACACTGCCGCTGGTCACCGAGCTTAAAAAACAACAACAGGCTGAAGCAATGCTCGCATGATGCCCGCTGAAGGTTAGGATCAGTCACGTTAAACCTCCGGCGGCAGAAATGTTTCACAACGACCGGATTGATCGATTGTGTTATTTTTTTTAAATATGCACACTCCCCATGTGTTCACTTACAGTATGTGTGAGAGGAGCGAGGGGCAGAACAGCTATGTAATAATTAAGAAGCAAGACCTGTGACTTTTTTTTTTGCCTTTTTCATTATAATTTCATTAAATAATGATTTTTTTCTTCTCCTCTAATTTTATTTTACATAATTTTAACGTTGCAAAACTACCCCAGTGATATGGCATTCTGATCAGAATTTTTCGGAACCGTTCTGTTATTTTATTTTTTTGTTTCCGTCTCATCCGTGAAGCATGCGGCCCGCCTCTGTTTCTTTACAAGACCAGCTTGCCGATGATGACTCCGATGATGAAGAAGAGGAGGATGAGGGCGAGTGTGCGGGGCGTGGCTCCCTCGTCCCTGGCTGTAGCCCCTGAAGTGGAGGAGGAAGGGCCGGAGTGCTGCGTGGACATTGCCGTAGTCTTCCTCATCCGGAGGCCATCGTCTTCCTGCGGGGGGGGGGAGGTGTCAGGGCAGACATAACATCAAGGGCCCAAAGAAATCAGTTTTAATTTTTTCCAGATTCGATTTTATTCTTTCCTAAGATTTGGACATTTTTGTTTTCATTTTTCTGAATTCTGAGTTTTATGATTCAAGCACATTTTGTCATCAGAAAGAGTTTCCAGTCATGGGGTGGGTGAATAAAATTTCAACAATTCAATGAGAAAATATTCAGAATTCTTTTTGAATACCAGTTAATTTAATGTATCACAACATTGTACTATTTTAAAATCAAAGAAAGTGCTTCAATGCAGTTAGTGCAAGGAACTGATAACAAGCCAATATTAACAGGGCTAACACTGTCGCCCACTGTAGCAAAGGAATATCCCTGAAATGCCTCAATCAGCCAGCGCGGCAAGTCATCTACAGCCTCCACCAGCGGCAAATTGCGTTATCAGAAATTCGCCAAAATTTAATCAGTTCTTCCTCTTTATACAGACATCATTACAGAAAAAATATGACCCAGGAAAATTTTTGAAGTATTGAAGGGTTGTATTCATCAGATCCACTGTTCATCATTAGGTTTTGTGCCACCAAAATATACATTGCTGAACAGAACTACTTCTAATTCCAGGAGTATCATATCTGATACAGCCAAAAATCAGCACCCCTCCAGAACTCAACACTCGAAATTTCATATTATTTATAAGCTCTCTACTATCTCTAGCTGTCCCTTAACATGTATAAGACCAAGTTTTTGAGTAATATTCACCTTGGAATGCCGAACTTCACTGCCAAAGTTCAAGGGAATTCATGAATTCCCATTCACATGGGAGCTACTACCTTGAAGTGAGTGACTAGGGAAGAGACTACTCCTGTAATATCACTTCTTTCTGCAATGACCCAAAACATCTCCAATTGCAGAAACACGCTGCAGTTCTGAATATTTGTTTTCCTTGACTGAACAGCGCGTTTGCCCTCGTCAGCCAAACTCAGGGTGTTGACGCGGGGTGTAGCCTTACCCGGATTTGCCTGTTCTCCTCCCGTAGTCGCTGCACCTCCACCTGCAGCCTCTTGCACTCTTCCATTATCTTCTTCACTTCGCTGTCGTCCAGCGGGGAGCCCAAGGACTTCATAGACAGCGTTGAGGACTCAGATTTGAGCAGGCTGGAGGACAGGACTTTGTTGGAGTCAATATCGAGCTGCGGGGAGAGAGAGTCCAGTGAATAAGTGCGTCTCGTTCTGAACAAGTCAACTCTCCCTACCTCAGAGTATTTCAGCAAAACTAAAACCTTCAGTCATTCATTTTTGTTATTCTTTTTGTTATGCAACTGTTGATCTCCAAAGTCACCATTAATAAGACCATGTAAAGTCATATTTGTGTAAAATTATGCAATCTTACTCTTTGTAAGTCATCTCTAGGATTTCAACTCCTTCAGCTTGTCAACAAATGCAGGAGTACTGCTTTTAATGAGGGGTGAGGGGTGGGAGTCAAGGCCGTCTTGTATTTACGACATTGGCGTCGCACTCAGAAACTACAGGGGCCCAGTTTCTCAAAAAATACTAATTCTTATCTAATGGGGCGTTTATCATTTGTAGGCTGCATATCAGTTTTGATAAGTTGGTAAATAAATTGCCTGATTGTTCCTCAGGCAATGTAAATTGGAACAGGTTGAGAGTAAACAAGCGCTAAAAGGTGATAGAAGCTGTACAACCTCGCTGGTGATTAGCGAACTTCGAATGTATGATTCCAGAAAAAGAAAATGGGAAGATCAGTCGTACGTCTTTTGATGGCAGTGATTCATATTATGATCACAAGAGTGCTGTAGAGCACGATATCCCTCGCCAGGCTTGGTAATGACGAACAACTCTAACACAGCATCTTAGGATTCCTCTTTCAGTCACTGGCCAGTAATAATACAATAAATACTGGGAACTTATCTGAAAATGTTTCGTAATAAATACCATAAGTGGATAGCATTGGCATGGCATTGCTTGTTAATTCTTTTAATCTGAACAAAAATATAATGTAGTCATTATTATGAATCCAACTTCAAAAATGCAATATGCACATAACCAATATATGCTTATCATTTTAGTAAAGTTTCATGAAAATCTCAAAAAATGTGGGAGGAGTGGATTTCAGAACATAAGTACCCTCCCGAGGATATATGATAAGTCACCATTTAACGTCAAGGGCAGTAACTCTGTTAAATACACTGCCCGGCCAAAAAAAAAGTTGCACACTCAAATATTTAGTTGGAACCCCTGTAGCTTTGATTACAGTGCAAATTCATTTTGTCATTGTTTTGACAACTATATGCAATGCCAGAACATCTATTTCGATCATACATGCCATAATTTTTGGCCGCGATCTTGTCTTCTCGACATAATGGTTGAACTACTCGGTGGTCTTTCTAGAGCACATCCCAATAACTTTTACTGTGTCTAAGATCAGGACTTTGTGGTGGCAAATATGTTTGTGAAAATGATTCCTCATACTTGTTTTTGCATTCATTAGTTTCTTTGCTAAATACAGGCCAATAAGTTGCCTGTTCTGAAATACTGTACCATCTTTTCCACCAGCAAGGGATGTGTCTTCCGACATGATTTTTTGAGAAATGAGTAGCGATGCGCTTCATCAGTCAGGGGAAAAATGATTATTGCCAGCTGAAACATATTAGTAACCGCAATAATGATCCAATTCTAGAATTTGTTCATTAATTTCCAAACGGTGACTTTTTTTTTGGCCGGGCAGTGTATGTCAGAGCGACGAAAATGCTGTATGCGCATAACCAATACATTTTTATTATGTTTGTAAAGTTTCATGAAAATCTCAAAAAATGTGGGAGGAGTTTATTTCAGAACATAAGCACCCTTCCTGGGACGTGCAGATGGAGTGACAGATGGATATCGCCAAAAAATAATCCCCCTTTGGTCTCTGACCGGTGGGGGATAAAAACCAAATAAATAAAAAACAACTGCACTAAATCAGGTCACTGACCACGCCCACCTCCAGGTTTTAGAGACACGCGGTAAACCTGCTAACCTTTGGCTTTGATTGACAGGCAGTGGCCAAACCCATCTCAGGCACTGAGTGACATCAAGAGTCCCCACCCACTGCTGTATTTGACTGACAAGCAGAGACCCCAGCTGATTGACCCCATCCAAAAATAGTCTTACCATTACCTTGGAGACAGGAGACCATGTGATTTCTTAAGAACATGAGTGAAAATCCAAAGACTCAAGCTGAGTCTTACTTCACAAACAATGTACGCAGTTAATTTCAGCAAAAGCATTTCTCAGATTCTACACAGACCCAATTAATCAACAACAACCGCCACTCCTCCTGAGGTCTGTTTATAAAAACTGTTTGCTTTGCCTAAGAGAGACGACATCTCAACAGCTGTGGGTGGTTGCTGGAAAAAATCAGAGCAATAATATATTCTGTACAAGTATTGAGCACAGGCCCAAAACACAAGGGTGGGATACAGTAATACTCTGGGGTTACGGCTTGTTGTTCCATCTGACAGGTCTGACCCACTGGAGGGAACTTGAGCGGCATGCGAACACTAGCGCTAGCACATGGGGGCAGCAGGCTCACCGTTTTATCATTCTCTGCAGGCATCTCGAAGACACACCTCAGCTTGGAGTCCATCAGGTCCTCAGGCTTTGCTTCTTTCCACTGGAATTAGAGAGAGAGACAGAGGGAGGGAAAGAAGAGTGAGGGACAGGGTTGAGTTCGAAGTTCGCACAGCATGAAGGAGAACCGTCTGAGGGGCAGCCTTGAGAACAGACCTCATTCTGGGCCATTGCATCAGCAAGCTGGGGTACTCTCATCAGGGTTGTTAGGCTTTTTCGTCACATGACCCTCCACGATAGGTTTGAAAAGTGTTGAAACTAGCAAATGAAACTAATTTGCCTTAAAAAAACACTAGGACTAAACAGGATTCTTCCATTGAGTCAGTGGACTGGTTTTAGAACCACTGTTTCTGAGAGAGTAATGGGATACTTCTAGTAATGGTGGTAAGGAATGAGGATGAAGCGGAACTGAGGATTGGGGGGCTCAAACCGTACAGTGGATCAACTGCGATTTCAGTTTGCTGCTCTCACCCTCCTCTCCAGTACAGATAAGTGGATGGATACGGTAACTTAGCTGCCACATAACCACAAAACCCCAGAATGAGAGCTCATTCCTTTCAATCACTTAACATCTCAATACGAGCTCTGGGCCAAGGCCTCCAGAGATCCATAAAGCTGTCAAACACTAATCCCGACAGTGAGGAGAGACAGAGGGAGCGACTAATTAAAGCCACGTTCAAAGACTGAAACTAAAGGAGAGGACTCTGGCACAAGCAGGACCAGAAACAAGAGGAGCCCTCTGAAAGGGAAACAGTGCCAGACTTGCAGCTGCCCTGACAAGCCCTTGCCCCGATGGCAGGTAAAAGCCCGGGGGTGAGCGGGTGTGATGTCATAAGAGGACCATTGAGAGCACTCACCACTCTCTCAGTGGGTGTGATATCATAAGAGGACCATGGAGAGCACTCACCACTCTCTCAGTGGGTGTGATGTCATAAGAAGTCCATGAAGAGCACTCACCACTCCCTCAGTGGCTGTGATGTCATAAGAGGTCCATGGAGAGCACTCTACTCCCTCAGTGGGTGTGATGTCATAAAAGGTCCGTGGAGAGCACTCACCACTCTCTAAGCGGGTGTGATGTCATAAGAAGTCCATGGAGATCACTTTCCACTCCCTCAGAGGATGTGATGTCATAAGAGGTCCATGGAGAGCACTCACTACTCCCTCAGTGGGTGTGATGTCAGTAGGTCTAGATTCAACCAGGAGCGTCTTGGCAGTGTTACTGCCGCGACACGGTTGCCGGAGTTGATCACGGCCATTCTAGTTGTGATTCCACCAGCTGCGCCATTGCACGTATCGGCAGCGTCTTAGAAGCGGCTCTCTGCGCTGCTCCGCCGAAAATACACGCCAAGTCTATTTCTGGCACAGGCGGGTCGCAGTCGCGCTGATCTGAATGTAGCAGGGATGTGTTTCCCATAGTTCAATCATACACAGTCATTGGATCCAACTACGTTAATATTTGTGCTAATGGGAATCGCACACCAGATCGTGCCAGGCAGTAGGTAACCATCAAGGGGAATACGCTTTTAATGAAAAGAAAAAACTAGCCAGAAATCTTTGATATAAAATTCTTTTCAAACTTACTTTTCAACTACTTATCTGTGATTTTGTTTGAACTAAAACAAGGGCACAAGTTTTTTTAATCTATGGCGTTCACGGCTGGACTGTAGTAGGCTATACAACAAAGTCGGAAATTACATTAAATGCAATTAAAGCAGAAAAAAACAACAGAAAGCATTTAAGTTCGTTGCACAAATATCCTGGTAAAAATGAAGATATATGCTAAATTTAAGCAGGTCGATTTAATCAGGTGGCATGACGCTGCAATGACGTTTCGCGCTCAGAGGAATATGAAGTCGCCTGCAAGACCGAGCAAAATAGTGTGACTCACGTTATACTGCAGATATGCGCCCGGTGGAATCTAGGGGGAAGAGGTCCATGGTGAGCACTCACCACTCCCTCAGCGGGTGTGATGTCATGAGAGGTCCATGGAGAGCAATCACCATTTCCTCAGTGACTGTGATGTCATAAGAGGTCCACAGAGAGCACTCACCACTCCCTCAGTGGGTGTGATGTCATAAGAGGTTGTTGGAGAGCACTCACCGCTCCCTTGGCGGGTATGATGTCATAAGAGGTCCATAGTGAGCTCTCACCACTCCCTCAGCGAGTGTGATGTCATAAGAGGTCTATGGAGAGCACTCACCACTCCCTCAGTGGGTATGATGTCATAAGAGGTTGTTGGAGAGCACTCACCACTCCTTCCATGTCGGTCATGTCGGGCGGGGCCAGTAGGGACTGCACCATGAACTTGTGTTTGCTCTTCTCACTGGGATCATAGTCAAATGGCTGCAGCATGACTGCAAAACGTAATGAGACAAAAAAACAGAGACATAGCTGTTAGAGGACATTTTCTGAAACACAGCATATGCAGACCTTTCTTGTGTTCTGTACATTGTCTTAGCAAACTTTGCATGACCTGTTCCGACCAAATCACTTTTCTTGTTTGTTTAATGGTCTTAGATTTAGAACCTGTTCCTGATCACTTCAGCTAAGAGGTCAGGGAATAATTTTTCCAGTTTCCCCCCGCCCGAATCGCCTCAATTTCTATTTCCTCCAAGAGCACGTCTACTTTTAAGTGCTTTGGAGCAAACTGTTTTTAAATGGTGCTCTACAAAAGTCAGTTGATTGATGGGAACATTCATCTTCATCAAACCCTGAAGAATAGAGAAACTTAGGATTGCTGCCACATTAACAGAACACAAACAGTCCAGAACACGCACCGGATGGTTTAGTCAGGAACACCACATTCTCTTTCCAAGATTAAAAAAGCACTGAGCAGTCAAAGCTGACACGCTACACAGCATCTAGAGTTCATCATCATGCTGCTACAGGAGAGTCTCCTGTGGGTTACTTTCAGCTCTCAAACCAAAGCGTGACTCAACGTAACCCTGGCAACAAAAAAAAAAAAAAAAAAAAAAAAAAAAAGTCCTTTGGCTCAATGAGGGGAAACTCGAGATGACAGAATTGGAAGAGCGCAAGGTTGTATGTAGTAAAAATATGCCCCTAAATGGACAGAAAAATGGTGGCCTGGGACGTGAAACGGGCAGCTCAGTCGATGAGACAACCTGGCCACATGAAAGCTCCGTCGTAACTGTCGACAGAAGCACTCCTTTCGGGGGAAAAGGCCTCCAGTACTTTGTGCAAACCTCACGCAAACTACCAGGGTACTCCCCTATATTATATTAAGCACATACAGGCTTACTCAGCCCAGTTTCCTCTCAAACACAAATCAGCATTCTGGGAAAGAAATTCCACATATTTTCAAAGCCTCACGAGTGCTTCTCATTTTGAATCAAGGACTACATTAAGGATGGCTAAAATATAAGACAAAAAAAAATGAGGTTTTTGCACAATCATGCAAAATTGGTTTCTTGGTCCCAAAGATGAGCTAGATCCACAGTCCTTACACCTGTGCGCTCTTAATATTCACACGATGACCGCACTGCGCCATCCTCAAAAAGCTTCCATCTTCATACATGTTGGACCTTACTTTGCATTTGGTTCTTCCACAGTGCATTTCCTATATGCCAAAGCATTTCCAGAGCCAGTGTTACCAGCCGTCACACAAGCAAGCAGGTAATGAAATTAAGAACCCTAAAAAACGTAAACGGCTTCTCCATCATTCAACCATCTTGCACTCCAAGAGGAGTAGCCTCACCCTGGTCTCAACAAACGCACGGAGAATAACCTGAAATCAAAATAACACCACTGTAAAAGCATACTGAACCAGACATAATGAAGCCCTCAGATGACCAGGCGGACAGGAGCGGCTTTGATGCAGAGGTGTAGACATCAGCAGGCCTCCTCAGAGTTCACACTGTTTTCAAGGCCAATTACACTGCAAACAGGGTCCAACAGTAATACCTCACTTGCTAAATGAGAAGCTCTTATTGACAGGCTTGCACAGTTTTTGCAAGGACGTTAAAGGAGCTGTATCAAGATTACTGCGCATTCTCACAGCTTTGAACAAAATAAATCTGCTCAACTGCAAGTCAAATCTAGAAGGGATTTTTCTTCTTCTATAATTACTGGTGATGGCAACCAGCTCACATTCTTCATATCCCTTGGCTTAAGCTCAAAATAGCGCTTTGAATCCTCAAATTTCCATAGAAGGCTCCTTAACATGAAAAGTATAATGCAGGATTAACTAAAATGTATACATACGATGCAAAACAAAGTCAGATTGGAGTGAATGGAATTGGATTATGACTCGCACTCAAGCAGATTGACTAGTTTAGGATGAAAGTTCTGAGCATGCGCAATAATCATGACACAGCTCCTTTAACGTCAGCCAGAGAACAGGGCTGACTGTCGCCCCCCCCTGCACCGGATGATCAATACAATTCTGCAACAATTTTACAGTGGAAAAACAGCAGTAATATAACTCCATGTTAAAAAAAAAAAAAAGCAAAGAAAATAAGGAAAATTCTTAACAGCTTCGGGCTTTTGTAATGAAAACAACTTATTTAAATAATTATGAATTCAACAACACAATTTAAGGCAACTTTTCGATTTAGAGAAAATCTGGAGCTTCATCAGACAAGAAAATAATCTTCTTGCTGCTAATCTGATAATTGGGTGGGGCTTCAGCAAATGTATTTATATCATTTCATGCGTAGTGGTCTGAGATCTTGATACAGCTACATTAGATGCATCATGAGTGAATCACCCTTTAACCTTGAGGCCATGGACATGGAACCATGGCAGTAGTAGTGAGAGTCATTCCTGTGTAGGCAGGTTAAATCATTCTACTATCGAAGCTGGTGATGTGCAAAGATTGCAATGTAAAAAAGTGCATAAATACGCTTTTTCAGAGGAAAAACTGTTATACAAAGACACTGGAAAATTCAAGCATTGCATTGACTGCGCCACACTTCCTTGCACAATCTTTGCTATTTACTTCTGAGGTCAATGGCAAAAAAAAAGACACGGCACTCTAAGGCAAAAAAAGAAAAGCTTCAAATCAATTTAGCATGTCTGGGAGCAGTCTTGTTTGTCTGTGTGCTTCTGTGACGAAATTGAGAAAAACAAAGAAAAGGTCATGTAAGTCCCATCCTCTCTACTCAGACGTGTTCATGATAGTTGCGAACACATGCTCCAAGTCAAGGAACTATGTTTCAAACTGAAGTCCAGACAAGACAGTGTAGATAAGACAACTACTCTCTGTTGTACCTTACCAACACTCACTTGATTATATAATTCTGGACGTGTGCTTACAGCACAGGTTGTAAAACCCTAACAAACTGTCAGTATTAAAGCAATATACACACAATACTAAAGCAAAATGCCTCGGCTAATGGCAACGCAACTCCTGATTTGACTTCTGATAATATTTCCCACATCGTATTGAGCCTGGGCATATTATCAACGGTCTTTATGTTTGCCAGACAAAATATCTTGAACTAAAATGTTTAAAAATTAAACGCTTAGAGATATTAACGCATTTTCCCTTTCATTTGGCGCGCTGTAACACTACAGTTAAACAAGTCCGTTCTTAATGCTGACCATATGGAGTTCACATCGAGCTCTTACTTAACAATTAAGATAATCTTTGAAAACATTTAGCAATTTCCCCGCAGTAGTTCTTCTGTGCCAGGCAAAATGGACAGACTACTAGCTTACACCGCTTTTTTTCACAGACATCCACACTATTAAAGGGTAGTGAATAGTGATAAAAGAGCCTTGTGCACAGCACAATGAGGTGTTGGTCAGGCAGGAAACAAATAAAATAATGCTTTTGAGTGGCAAACTAAAAAAAAGAAGAAATTTTAAGACACATGAACAATCAAACTTACCATTAATCATGAGTCTTTATTCCCAAAAAGCAATACAATTTCCCTCTGAATAACTCTTAGCAAACCTATATTGAGCCAAATTTAGGATGCATGAGATACTTTTATTTATTGTCCCAGTTAGATAGTACTGCATTTCAGTTGATACACTTTTAATAAAGGATTATGACTGAAACAGAGTGATGACGAATCACCAGTTTCCAAGATTTTTTGCGCCTCCACAGTTCTCAGCATTCCCTCAAACAAAGAGGTAGTAGCGCCCCTGTATGCACCAATACTGGCTATTCAGAAGGACGTCAGTTGTCCAAAATAAGGATAAAAGCACCAAGAATGCATATAAATGGTAATTGCTTAAATCATGCTCATTTCCATTTCTTCGTCTGTATATTGGTCCAGTATGTCTGCAAAATCAGTTAGAGCCATTAAACTTGCATATAACCACGACAACCCCAAATTTATGGATCTACTGCAATCCCCAGCGGGCATTTTTCCCCCATCAGACTTCCTTGCCCTGTTCCTTATTTTAACTTTGCTGATCTTAAATAAAAGCAGGTGCCCGAGAATACGCTATATGCTAAAACCCAAGACCGCAGAATCAGCTGGTGTTATTTGATGTCATTCCAATGAACTAAAAGGTATTTTAAAGCAGTTACATAGATTTATCCGACATTAATCGGTTTCTTATGTCTGGCTTTCGATTCCGACGAACTATTGAGTTAAAAATGGGTGACGCAACCTTGCATCCGCTCTTTTTGAAATAAAAATAAAATAAAAACATTGAGATTCTCTAGTATTTTCACATCAGCAGAGAATCTGAGCGAGACTTTGGAAACCTTCTGCTTGCTTCCATTAAAAACAACTGACCTCTTAATTTTGACTTGGCGTTGCCAACTTCCTGATGTGGCGACCGGGTTTTGCATGTGTCACGCACTATAGTATCCGGCCTCGGGAATCAACCACGGCATGCCTTTTTTTGCATGGTAGTGCCGTAATCAGCGGAGTCCTACATGGCAAACTGAAAACAGACTTATGGCTGAAACGGATTAAAATTTCGGGTGCAGTCAGTCCCAGTATCAATCAAGGGACACCGCTCAACAAAACAAGAGAGGAAAAAATAAACATAGGCCTTTACGGAAGTTTATTTAAAGAAGACAATGGAGCAAGCAGCCATAGCATTCAAACCACACGAAATAACTGTGTGTGCACTTAATTAAGCAGAGGCTACAACAATTCCACAGAGAGCGCAGTTCAGTGCAAAAACCTTCAATGTGACCTAACAGCTGTTAAACCTTTGTAATGTCATACAGGAGCCGCTAAAACTCAATGGTTGTTGGTGAAATTATGCAATAAAAAAAGCATTGTAAAAGGATTAGGCTTACTAGGTTAAATTAACCCTTTGAGCCCTAAATACAAAGTGCGTTGCTCAATGATGTGAGATACCAAATTCAAAGGTGCTGAAAACCTATCGAGCGGCGACTTGTTTAAAAGAGCTCTTTTAAACAAGTCGCCACATGATAGCTTTTCAACAAATCAAGATCACTGAATGAATTTTTTGAAAATGTATTTCAGCGCTCTGATGCCTGCATCCGATGGTGCAACTTTGCCTGAGGCAAGTGACATGCGTGTATAGGTGACTTGCAATAGTCACGTGACCTAAAACTGGACTGCCTCAGTAACTAGTAGCAACGGCCTGCGCCGCCATTAGTGTGGCCCAGCACATCAGCAATGGAGGCAGGGGACAGTTCGGCTCAGCCTAAATCACAGTATTGTACTGTCTCGCTTTGCATGCATGCAGTTGTAGCTGTACTGTTAAATACCCACTTTTCTGGAAGATACTTTGCTATAAGCTCCTGATAACCATTTCTTCCAAAACGAAACAATTCCGACAGCAAGTTACTAAATGAGCTCATGGCAGAAACACGCAAATGGTCAAAAGCATTGCTTGTGTGGAGCTTGCATATGGATAACTCGTACCGGGAAAAATTCCGAATCCAGTTTTCACTTTTTCAGCTTGTAATTTGCCAAAACATTTTTAAAGGGGATAAAATTCCGCCATGGCAATGCAGAGAAATCGTTTGTTATAACAGACACAGCTTTAGCATCAGAGCTAGCCCACCCTTACGAAAATTCTCAATAGTAAATGAATGTCCAGTGGTAAATCAAATAGCATTTCTTGCAAGGGCGCAGGACGGAAAAGTTCCCGGCTGACCCCGGATAAGCAAAACGATCATTTCTCTAACTGCAGCCTTATCAGCCCCACTTAGACAGATACAACGCCTCTCCGCTTAGCTTCAACTGTAGAAGCTATGATCAGGTAACATTAAGACGAAACTATCACCTAGATAGCTCACCAAATTAACACAAGCATACCAGTCAGAATTACTGCAAATAAGTCAACCAGGAGCGTTTCCAGTAGCGCGACATGCGGACACACACGCGGTAGTGACCGAGCGGTCATAACAACAGTCATCAGAAATGGGCCTATTGTTATCAGTTTGCAACTATAGTCCAATACAAACGGTCTCAAGCATATAATCACAAAAAACTAACCACGGATGAAGTGGTCACTACAAACGCGGATTTCCTTCTTGCGTATGTCCAAGTTGGCCCTGGAGATGCTGAAAACCATTAAGGTCGTCGAATTGTTGACAACTCCAAAGTTTTTTCACCCTGATTCCGTATAATACCGGGCACACATTCCATATAATACCGGGCAAAATCAGTTCCCTCTCCCGGTCAGCCCAGTTGGAACAGCCAATGATGGCATGCTTACTCAGCATTTTCTCTACTTTTCTCTGTGCAGTGTGTAGCGTCAACAGCCTGGGGCTTTGTTTGGCCACATCATTGGCGGACAAAGCTTGACCTCGTATTCGCCACAGCTAGGCCACGCCTATTGCAAGAGAGCTATACTGCATCAGGCAATGTTGTACCGTGTGGGGATGGCTTTTGCTGCATAACTTCTTTGCGTAACAGCTAAGCAGCGTATCGAGCATGCTAGATATTTTCGCATCACGCAAGGAAGTTACTCATCATGTGGGGGCTGCACGCGCTCAACCAATCACAACGTGCAGACTCGTCATATGATGTGCAGACGAGTCACATAATACAGAAAAATGGCGGCACCCTCTGAAACAGTAGCAGACATCCTGGCCGAAGATTTAGCACGGGCGCCACCATTTTCTGTACGATGCGACTCATCTGCACATCACATGACGAGAAAAAACCTTTTCTCACTCACAATCATAAACGAAAATGTCTGGAGTTCGCCAAGCGGCACTGGGACTTCGACTGGGACAGTGCGCTTTGGTCAGATGAGACCAAGATGGAGCTTTTTGGCAACAAACACTCTAAGTGGGTCTGGCAGAACTCTAAAGATGAGTATGCAGAGAAGCACCTCATGCCCACAGTGAAGTATGGGGGAGGATCAGTGATGCTGTGGGCCTGTTTCTCTTCCAGAGGCCCTGGGAATCTTGTTAGGGTGCATGGCATCATGAACGCTATGAAATTTTAAATCAAAATCTGGTGGCCTCTGCCCAAAAGCTGAAGATGGGTCATCACTGGGTCTTTCAGCAAGATAATGACCCTAAACATGTGGCCAAATCTACACAGAAATGGTTCACCAGACACATAATCAAGCTCCTCCTGTGGCCATCTCAGTCTCCAGACCTCAACCCCATTGAAAACCTGTGGAGTGAGCTGAAGAGGAGAGAGCAGAGGAGAGGACCCCGGTCGCTGGATGATTTAGAGAGATTGTGCAAAGAGGATGGTTGGAGATCCCTCTCTCTATATTCACCCATCTTGTGAAACATTATAGGAGAAGATTAGGTGCTGTTTTGTTGGCAAAAGGGGGTTGTACAAAGTATTAACATCAGGGACGCTAATAATTGTGGCACACATGATTTGATGTAAAATAATTATTTCTTAATGTGGGATTTTTTTCCCACTGGATAAATTCACTTGAATTAAAGGATGGATTTTCCTCTTTTTTCATTGTGGTCCTATATTATTTAGAAAAAAATTGAATTTATTCGAAGCTGAAGAACGCATCTTAACCAGGGGTGCCAATAATTATGGAGGGCGCTGTACCTCCCCATCCCTGATAATGCAAAAGGTCCTTGCAACGTTACTGTAATGTGTAATCAGTTTCATGCCACAGTAACAACCTTTCAGCAATGCTCCGAGTTTGCTGGAAGGGCTCGGTTTCAAAAAGCAGGATTACGGACTTAGCCGGATAACTGTTGCGGGTTTAACACAGCGAACTCTGAAATATGGGACACGTGCCCTTGTAAAGAGCTGTATTTCACGCATGAAACACAGCTCCTTACTTCGGTTCATGCTCCATAAAAATTTGTTCATTTAAAAAAAATAGAGAATTCCTCCCACGGATATAAGAGTGGTGCAATAATGACGAGTATTACCCACAAGATTGAGTGCAAATCTGCTCCTCCAAAGCTATTCAACAAATTTAACCCTGCTAAACAAACCCATAATATGTAATAGTGGCAACCTAAAAAAATGTATTCCCATGGCTACAGCTGATTAGTTAATGCATTTTAATTACTTGTCCTCAATGACGCATTTTGTAATTAAATGGAATGAAAAATCCAAGTTGCATGCCTAGGGGAAAAAAAAAACAAAAAAACAACACCGATCAATGTATTTAAAATAAGAACGTACCACATACATGAGGGCTCTTCACATTTAAACACATGTACTCATGTTCCAAATGGGCTTTTTCCAGGGTTCCAGATTTGCCTCTGATCAATGATGGGTGAGGGCCAAACACTTTTCATGTGTTTGGAAAATATGTTGCATATAAATACCCTACCATTTATACAGTGCCGAAATGAGTTGAGCATAACTTTAGCGCTGGTTGCATTTATTATGCATATTGATGCAGGTTTTGCTAAACACTGACAGATGCTGAATCCCATTTTCCCTTCTGCCTTCTGTTTTCCCACAGTGACGGGACGCCTTGGTCGGCGACAGGAATTTCTTAAAAACTTAAGGCTGATGCATACTCCAAAAGAACAGAGAAATGTGCTCTTGTTCTGAGGCTGCAAGAGCAAGTACACATTTCTCTGTTCTTGTGGAGTATGAATCGTTTCACAATGTTTCCGGTTTAAAAGGTGTGAGGTCACAAATGTGGGATCAGAATGTTCTGAACAGTCTCATGTTCATGGAAAAATCACTGCTGGTAACCTATAGCGATGGGGTTCCAGAACGCAGAATCGGAACATTAAGAAAGAAAACATTCTAGAAAACCTACCCCTCAAAAGGTCAAGGGTAAGAAAATTGATCAACGGGTCATCTTTAACCAGCTGCACAATTAGTGCAATTACTTGACATCCAGTAACCGGGAAGAGGCAGGCAAACTCGATGCAGTCGTGGGTTTAGTGAAGTTAGGAACAGCTCTTCTCCCAGAGGCTGCCACTGTTTTGGTTGCAGGACAAACAAACAGGAGGGCGGCTGGTGTTGACAGGGCGAACACATTTCTCAAGTCTGGTATGGCAGCTGTGCTACTGAATCGCGCGCCATCCAGGGCTATACATACCACTGCCCGCTGCTTCCCTGGGGGGTGGTGGTGGTTTCCAGAGTGTGTGGGGAAAAACTGCACTCAATCCCTCCATGGAAAGACATGCAGTTTCTCCTGCCCCATCTCCTCTAAACCCAGGGACTGGAGACATATCGGCTTGCAGTTCTTTCTTCCAAAACTAATTAGCAAATCACTGAAATCAGAGGCTGCTGAATGAGATACAGTTTGTAATGGTTGGAGATAAAACCTCCTGGACAGTAGATCTCCTGGAACAGGGTTGGGCAGCCCTGCTCTAGTGGTTGAGTGATTTGTGGTTTGTTGGGGTTGGAGTGAAAACCTAAAGGATGGTAGATCTCCAGGAACAGCGCTGAACAGCCCAGCTTTACAGTCCTCAATGTGTACTTGTACTGGGCTTGTAAGCTTTGGCTCTCTTCGCCTTCACAGGAACGCAGGGCATAAACTAAGAGCCCAGCATGTTTTTGGGGCCCCTGAACAAGGCGGGCCACAGCAGGAAGCACCCGGCTCGAAGAGGAAATGCCCCAAGTGGGCGGCTAAGGCTCAGTTACGGCCCGTAAAATTTAACGGGACCGTCGCCGCTGTGAAATCGCAAGTCACTGGAGGCTGTAAGCCACAGCAGGCAGAAGCAAAGCGGTGCCACTTTCAACACAGAAACGTGGAAAATAGCAGCAGCTGAATGCGCTGGTCGACTCCTGCAAATTCCTTTTCTCCAGTCCAGCTTTTCAATTTATAAAAAGACAGTGCAGTGCACATCGCCCCCTTCTGGGGTGTAGAATAAAAAACAAAACTGAAGAGGAGTAAAAAGATTTATTTAAGAGAAAAACCTGGACCAGATTTTTTTTCTTTTTTTTTCCTTTTTTTTTTTGTTTCAGCCCATGTTCCAAATTTGAGAATGTTCCAGAGATGATGCAACACCATTAACCAGCTAATTTGGTGATCTTCCTTCACAAAACAGGCCCAAGATTCTCTAAGTCAACAGCTATCAACAGGATCACATAAAAAACCCCAAAGAATCTAAGTGCAAGTCAAAACCAAAAACAAGGAAAAAAAACTATTGAAATATGGGTCACACTTTAGATGAAGTATTGCTCATAAAGGCTTTATACAGCATGTATAATATCTTCATAAATCATACGTAAGCAAATGCCATGCTTTGTACAGGGTGAAATAACACATCCTTAATCAGCATATGATGCTAGATATGACAATGACAATGTCACTTGGCTGACAATGTCACCCTTCATAGTATTTAACCACTAGCTAAGTAACATTGTCAGTTATATGACATCTGGTACCACATGCTGAATAAGGATGAGTTATTTCACCCTTTACAAAGCATGACATTTTCTTATGTATGATTTATGAAGACATATCTAATTTATGAAGGCATTATAAATGGTGTATAAAGCCTTTATGAGCAACACTTCATCTAAAGTGTGACAGAAATATGCAATAAATGAAAACTTTTTTTAGAAGTGACAAAAAATAATTTGCGTTACAGTCTGCTGCCCAAATACACAGATTCTCCAGCTAAAATTGTTGCGGAAACAGGGTCCAAGAACGCCTAACTTGTGACGTCAGAGTAATTGATTGCAGTCTCGGCGGGGTTCAGCGTTGAGTCATTTCACTATTTGCACGCTAAAATCAACCCAGTGCTGCTGCAGAAATTGGACCCATTTTGCTCACAAAGTGGGATCTGAGGGACCCAAATGCATCGATATCCCTGGTGTGTAAAAAGTATTTGCACAGCTCCGGTGCCTCAGTGCTCCAGCCACACAATATCAGCCTCCTTCCTTCACTGCCTTCCTCTTGTTTTCTGCAGTGCTTTGTTATGAGTCAAACCAACTGACCTCACAAGAGGAAAATCACATGACGCGTGTCCTAGCGACAAATTTCAAGTCAAAATAGGGGTATATTTAATTGCAAAAAAAAGGGGCTCAATCAAGTTTTAGAAGTGTTTTAATGGCAGAATGCTTTGTTTTTTAAAACACATGAAAATACCTAATACCAGGGGAAAAAAATTGTGTCATATACACTAAGTGAGCCACACAAGTCACATGACTCCAGGTTACATCCTGCATTTCTGTCAGGAGGCCATGGAGGTGCACACATGCAGTTGGTGCCACAGCACCAGCAGGACTCATAACCTATGGGACTCTTCACTGGCTTTCAGTTTAGAGAGAACCATGGCCTTGGGAGAAGGACAATAAAATAATAAAGTCAGGGTGCTGCCTTCAGGCAGAAGTCCCCATCATGAAAAGTTTTGAGGCTCAGTCGATAAAAGACGCTATGGAGCTTGGAGCCGTTCAGTCCGCGAAATGCATGCAATACAGGTAATCGGCCATAAAAACAGCACAGGCAGTAATTCTCAGAGTTTTCTGTGATAAACATAAACACAGGTTTCACAAGCACTCAAAGGCACAGCTGCATTTTGGGAGAAATCCCACCCCACAGCATCCTTCATTTCCTGCACACTTTGAACAAGTGAATTCAAGGACATCCCCAAGTACGCTTGTGCTGATATGACTTGTTTGACCAACAATAAAAAAATAACATTTATCAAATGTCCAAACTTATTAAGTTTTCCCCATGTAAACATTTAAAGAGGGTCTAAGGGTTACCAAAAATGTAAACTATCCCTCTGCCAAGGATACATTTATTTCAGGAAAAAGTAAAAATATTGCCTTTGGGTCATTGTAAATCTCTCTCACAACACTGGATTCAAATCTCCTCACAAATCAGTTAAAATCCAGGAGCTCAACTTTATGCCGGCAATCTGTACAGACAGCTTTGAACTGGCTCAATCTCAGGTGCCCCACTGAGGCTCACGGGTGGCTGAAAACTATGATGTCATGTAATTTGAAATGGAAGGACTTTGCCGACTTTGCCGACTTCCAGAAGTTTCCTAAATTTATACATATCATGACAGCACTCTGTTAAAACTTTCTAAAATTATTTTCTTTTTTCAGTTGATAGCTTTACAGTGCAGTACACTGTAGCCCTTACAGTTGGAATAATTTTGTATTCAGACAGTTAATCTATAAATAATAAAACACAATGTCACAATCACTACATGAAAAGAGGTTTAAAAAAAAAAAAAAAAATTATATATATATTTTGTTCTATCTTTGTTCCATCTTCCATCCAGGTAATCCAGCACTTTGAATTTGGAAGGAATGAATATGAGGTTCAGGTACACAGAATTAAGCCCTTAAAGTAGGGATTTCAAGGAAAAACAGAAAAATGGCGATTTCGACGTCAATGGAAAGCTTAGAACGCAAAGAATGCAATGTAATGTCATTCAGTCACATTATCGATACGAGAAAATGGAAACACGCACGAAACGACAGCACTTTATCGAGCGTGAATACTTCTGTAATGCTAGAAAACAGGCCTGTTTTGGGTGACGTCACATATGGGTTTTGCAAGCTTGGCTCTGTTGCACATGAATAGAAATACTATGTCTCTCTCTAAGCTTGGAGACATAAGGTTAACCTCTAAGGTTAAAACTGAGTCGCACTTCACTTGAGATGGATAAATTATAATGGAGTAACATTTATCTGTCTTTTTAAAATTTAAACTCATTTTCTATAAAGGCTAGGCCTAGTACATTGAAGATTAACATGGACCTTTAAACGATCTGATGGGAATCATGTAAATACAGGGAAGGCAGGGTTTCCTCCGAGCTTTTTTTGAAACTGTGGCGGAGGGCTTCAGCATCGGGTCAATACTCAGCATTAAAAGGTGTGGCCAGTTTTCATTAATCAGCACGTAGGCGATGTAATAATTGAAATTCACACCTACAGGAAAAAGTGAGATTTAAAAATTGATTTTCCGAGCGTGATTCAATTTTCAATTTTTTTCTGTGTGTGGACACAAAATCTCACCAATTAGCGTGATCCTGATCGCGATCGAATATGCAGTAGCTCTTGCGATTTTTCGGGAATCGGTGCAATTATTTTCCCATGCAGTGTGTGTGAACGGAATCACAAATTGAAAATTGATTTTCGTTCTCTCGCGAAGGCCAACGTCCAGTATTCCACAATCTGCTGTTTATCTGCTCTCGCTCGTTTGTGTGCATACTGGTAGGAGTGCACATGTAAGTAAGCAGTATACAGTACGGGCACGTGTGCACATGTAAGTAAGCAGTATACAGTATGGGCATGTGTGCACATGTAAGTAAGCAGTATACAGTACGGGCATGGGTGCACATGTAAGTAAGCAGTATACAGTACGGGCATGGGTGCACATGTAAGTAAGCAGTATACAGTATGGGCATGTGTGCACATGTAAGTAAGCAGTATACAGTACGGGCATGGGTGCACATGTAAGTAAGCAGTATACAGTACGGGCATGGGTGCACATGTAAGTAAGCAGTATACAATACGGGCATGTGTGCACATATAAGTAAGCAGTATACAGTACGGGCACGAGTGCACATGTAACTAAGCAGTATACAGTATGGGCATGTATGCACATGTAAGCAAGCAGTTAACAGTACGGGCATGTGTGCACATGTAAGTAAGCAGTATACAGTACGGGCACATGTGCACATGTAAGTAAGCAGTATACAGTACTGGCATGTGCGCACATGTAAGTAAGCAGTATACAATACGGGCATGTGTGCACATGCAAGTAAGCAGTATACAGTACGGGCACGTGTGCACATGCAAGTAAGCAGTATACAGTACGGGCACGTGTGCACATGTAAGTAAGCAGTATACAGTACGGGCACGTGTGCACATGTAAGTAAGCAGTATACAGTACGGGCACGTGTGCACATGTAAGTAAGCAGTATACAGTACTGGCATGTGCGCACATGTAAGTAAGCAGTATACAATACGGGCATGTGTGCACATGCAAGTAAGCAGTATACAGTACGGGCACGTGTGCACATGTAAGTAAGCAGTATACAGTACGGGCATGTGTGCACATGTAAGTAAGCAGTATACAGTACGGGCACGTGTGCACATGTAAGTAAGCAGTATACAGTACGGGCACGTGTGCACATGTAAGTAAGCAGTATACAGTACTGGCATGTGCGCACATGTAAGTAAGCAGTATACAATACGGGCATGTGTGCACATGCAAGTAAGCAGTATACAGTACAGGCACATGTGCACATGTAAGTAAGCAGTATACAGTACGGGCATGTGTGCACATGTAAGTAAGCAGTATACAGTACGGGCACGTGTGCACATGTAAGTAAGCAGTATAAAGTACTGGCATGTGTGCACATGTAAGTAAGCAGTATAGAGTACGGGCACGTGTGCACATGTAAGTAAGCAGTATACAGTACGAGCACGAGTGCACATGTAAGTAAGCAGTATACAGTATGGGCATGTGTGCACATGTAAGTAAGCAGTATACAGTCCGGGCATGGGTGCACATGTAAGTAAGCAGTATACAATACGGGCATGTGTGCACATGTAAGTAAGCAGTATACAGTACGGGCATGAGTGCACATGTAAGTAAGCAGTATACAGTACGGGCATGAGTGCACATGTAAGTAAGCAGTATACAATACGGGCATGTGTGCACATGTAAGTAAGCAGTATACAGTACGGGCATGAGTGCACATGTAAGTAAGCAGTATACAATACGGGCATGTGTGCACATGTAAGTAAGCAGTATACAGTACGGGCACGAGTGCACATGTAAGTAAGCAGTATATAATACGGGCATGTGTGCACATGTAAGTAAGCAGTATACAGTACGGGCACGTGTGCACATGTAAGTAAGCAGTTAACAGTACGGGCACGTGTGCACATGTAAGTAAGCAGTTAACAGTACGGGCACGTGTGCACATGTAAGTAATCAGTATACAGTACGGGCATGTATGCACATGTATTAAGCAGTATACAGTACGGGAATGTGTGCACATGTAAGTAAACAGTACACAATACGGGCATGTGTGCACATGTAAGTATACAGTATACAGTACGGGCACATGTGCACATGTAAGTAAGCAGTATACAGTACTGGCATGTGTGCACAATTAAGTAAGCAGTATACAGTACGGGCACGTGTACACATGTAAGTAAGCAGTATTCAGTATGGGCATTGTCAACGTCAATTCCAAATTCAAACAGCCTATAGTTCTACTTGACTTGAGAGGTTGCATAGTCACTTGGTTGTACTTTAAGGAGCTCAGATTCATGAATCTGTTTGTTGCAATACCGTCTGCAGCGATTAGTAGGTTGTGTGTTCACACACGGGAAATCCCCATGCAGAGGTCATTCTTCGGTCGAGTTTCAGGCATACGCAGTTTGGACGTTCTCCGAGCTTCGCTGTTGTGCGAGTTTGCCTCGGGTGTGAATGTGGGCAAAAAATAGATTTTTGGATCGCGATCCAAATCGCACTCTTTTGCCTCGTGTGCAGGGGTGGGTCCAGGAATTGCTAAAAGGAGGAGCGAAGCAAGGAAGGGGTCTGGGGACTCACCCCCGGAAAAATGTTAAAAATTAATGTGCTAAAACTGGTATCGAGGGAGAAAAATCTGGCCCATCTGTTCAATGATTTTCCTCCCAAGGTTCCAAAAATTAAGCTGAAAAAAAACTTTCAGAGCGGCATTATAATGCAGTTTTACATTAACGGACAACTTGAACCTTTACCTAAGGCTTTCACTTTTCAGTCAAAGTTCATGACCTTAACCCTTTCACTGCTGTTTGTGACTTGGTCAAAATTTCAAAGAGGAGAAAATCTTTTGAAATCCTCTAAACCCTACAGTGTTGGCATTCACTGAGAAAGTGCTTGATAAGAGCTTTTCAGTGAATACCAATGTGCTATGGTTCCAACGATTGATATGATTAGTTTTTGAGTTTATATCACACCAATTAGCCTCCAACAAAATAATTGAAGAGTATATCTAACATGCAAACCCAGTGGCTATATGCATCTATGATTTTAGCTGATGTTAACAGATCACCAAATTCCCCCTCCCCCTAAGTCCCTAAACCAGGTTGGGTAAAAGATACCACACTCAGCTTGTGAAAACTTATTACAATGCTGTGATTGCCTTTTTTCAAAATGGTTCTAAAAGATGAGGCTTTAAAATGCTTCCAAAACACTCAGTATGTGTAGGGTAACGACATCCATTGTAGTGAACGCTAGCTAGTTGACAAGCTGGCTAGCAAACTAATGCACAATTCAACTTTTTCCTGGACACTAGCAAGTGTGGAGGACAAAGGTCAATCTTGTTCCCTACTCTCGCTGGTTGTAATGATATGGCCGATCGGTACGAGTTGAAAACAAGGAAACTCGAAAACCGAAACGAACATAAAATTATATAACGGGGCCTTCGGGAGACCGAAGGAGACATTCCGAATAGCCTGCTTTCATAGTATATCTACATTAAGGAGCCCAAATAGCCAGATGAGACATAATGGCGCTAGATGAAAAAGCAATCTTAGTGCCTGCGTTACTTGCCAACCATTCTGTCCACTCGATGTTGCTTGGTGGAAGAACGAATAGATCTCAATTTTATTGTTGTATTATTTCTAATAAATTGATGACTTTTTTTCTTGTGTGTTTATTTAATGGGCAATATGTAGGGTAACCGTTTTATAAAAGCAATAAGCCCCTTGAAGCAGTGGGTTACAGAGGTTTTATAACGGCGGAGGGCCACTAAGGAACTCTGCTGCGTGTCGTGCCTTGGAACGCCCCTCTGCTGTTATAAAATCACTGTAACCTACTGCTTCTCGGAGCTTATTCTTTTCGTAAACAACCCCTATGAGACGTCACGTAAAATGAGACTGTCGGCGGGCTGGTTACGGTAGAAAAGGAGGAGGATTTGGAAAGCGAATGTCAAATCGCATGAAACTTTTTTCCTCTGGTTAATATGAGTGAATGCCTTCAACCTTTCATGAAATTGCCATAACAAACTAATATTATGGGTACTTACTTTCTTTGAATCCCGACTTAAAACCCATACTTTTCACCTAAGTTTGCTATTAAGTAGACTGAAAGCCAAAAAAACCTTTTTCTTCAAATCGTAGGATCATTTCGCATACATATTCAAGGCTCACGACAACCTGAGACCTCAGGTGAAGTACGAGCAAAAATTGCTTGGGACGCACAGTCAGAGATTACCAAGGTGCAATGTCATTTTTCAAAATAAATTAATAAATCCTCCTCCTTCCCCTTCCCCTGCTCTCAGAAAGCCATTTACGCGAGGGCCCGCACAAGTACTAAAATTCAGTCTCACATATTTACTGCATGTCGTTTCCGCAACTCGTTTTCAGTGGGGACAGGCCCGTTCCAACAAAATTCACCAAATTATCAATAGCGTCACATTACTTGTAGTGGCGGATAATGCTGCTTGCTCTATATGCCTGTTCCCACGAAGAACGAGCAGCACTGCTGTAATTAGCCAGAACCCAAAACGTGCTCTAAATGTCAAGATGCCTTAATCTCGGAGCCGTCTGCGCAACGGATAAGATGCTATGGTGAGGCGTTTTCCAGGACCCTTGGCAGCGGTCACCGTTGCTGGATGAAAACGGTCTCCGTGATGCATCACCTAAGTGCTACGGTCCTGCACACGCATGGAAAAACATGTGGCTGCACAGGCCGCGGTCGATCTCGGATGCTTCCTGTCTGCCAATATCACATTTGCAGATGCAAAACAGTCGTAAAATGCACTCCAAAGTGTGCCACAACTCTGTCTGCACTCCTTCCGGTCATCGGCATTCCAATCCCCCGATCCCTGTTCTGTTGTGTCAACCATGGCATCATGACTTACCGATTTGCGGGTCCCACTTTCCTGGCTAAACTCGATCCGCTCCATCATTCTTCACAGAGATACATTTCTAAGTCGCCCTTAGGACGCATCGCTGTACACTGTACATTTTAGTCGGTTGGCCTTTAATAGTTATGCGCAGGCTGCCCCACTGGTATGTTTTAATGTACAAGGCTATTTTGGGCAAACTACCCCAGTATATTTGCTCTAAATTTGTTTTAATTCAGAACTCTTACAACCTCAGATCCAACGCCTGGTTGCGATCTGATGCTGGTAAGAGGAGTCTGTTTTACTTTGGCCCTTGGTCATGGAATGACCTTCAAACTAATTTAAAAATTGCTGCTCCCGTCTCCATACAAAGAAATCATTTCAGACAAAAGATTTCTGAAGCATTTCCCCTTAGCTGTTCTTGTCGTGCTGTTTAGATATATTTTTCCAGTTTTTATATTGAGCCATTTTTAGAACTGATTATTTGTTTTGTTTTGATATTTAGTTCTGTCCTGTCAGATGGTAGTCTCTATTCTGTCCCTTGTTCTTGTTTTATACTGTACTGTTTTGTCAATATTGTCTTGAACTGTGTTGTGTTTATGTAATACTTGTTTGTGACTTGCTGCATACTGCCAGATCACCACTGAAAAAGAGACTTTGGTCTCAACTGGTTTTATCTGGTTAAATAAAGGATTTGATTGATTGAAACGAAGAATCATAATGACGGACAAGCAGGCAATGACAAGCCCATTGGATCTTCAGTCCAGATGAGCCAAAATATGTGGGGCCCTATGATCACGAAATCGCAGACGGAATCGCGGAATTGGCTAATAAAAACAGAATCTATTGTTAAATGTGGAACTTTGCGGAAATCGGCATAATTTGAAATGCTGATCAAACC
The DNA here is from genome assembly GCA_029721435.1 of Gymnothorax reevesii. NCBI lineage: Eukaryota > Metazoa > Chordata > Actinopteri > Anguilliformes > Muraenidae > Gymnothorax > Gymnothorax reevesii. Next base: position 35,899,007 of record CM056581.1, read on the forward strand.
CCACATTTCCTCCGAAAACATAACAAAATTTTAGCGTGACCAGAGTCTATGCAAAGACATTACCCTGGCACGTCAGACGGACTGTTCCATATATTCGCCACGGAAATATTTCACAAGTCCATCTGGGAAAGAGCCATTCAAAAAAGTTCAGGAAGAAGCTTCAAAAAAATCTGCGGCTGCTGATTGGACGATAGTTCTTCTCGTCACACTCATCACCGACCAATCCACATTAAGCCACAGTACGACGTAGTAGATGTGCACTGCTGCTGAGAAGCAATAGAAACAAACTGGAGCTTGAGAAACAGCTGTGATAATGGTGTACATAAATTTTGCTGTCTTTGTAAAGTAAATGTGAGAATCAAGGGGACGCTGACAAGTACAAAGAAACTATTTGAATCAAACAGTACAAATGGAGTCAAATCAAAACTTTTGTTCAACAATACACGTGGCGTACTTTTCGGCGTTAAGAAATACAGACTGTCGAGCAGTACCATCCTTAATACATGGGCAGATGTGGGATGTTGTGACACAATCGGCACCAAACTGTACACAACTCAAGAAGCTAGACCCTGTTGTTAGCCGTTAGCTTGCCCCGAAGGTAGTCGGGAGGAGAGCTAAAACATAATTTCCTGTCAGAAAAGCTTTTAGTGACGTTCTTTGCTCCTCTTTTAATGAAGAAATTGAGTCCAATTCTGATAAAACTGCGAATATTGACCCATCCACAGGAACCGCTTCGCACGCGCCATTGTACTCAAACAAAGTCGCTTCCTGGTGATGTCACGCCTGCATCTGCCGCCTCTCTCTCCCCTGACTGGGCCGTATAAAATGTAGCCATGAAATTGTTGGACGAGGGTAGTTGGAAAGACGGACCTGCAGGATTTCAGACAATGAATCAGGCAGGGCCGTCTGCTCTGCAAGGCTACAAAGACATGAATGTACGCGAAAATGTGAGCAGCCTTTGTCAAATTCACCTGCCCCAAGTGTTTGAGCAACACGTCTCTTTGATGCTACTGAAGATCTGAGGGAAGAATTTTTTTTGTTGTTGTAGACGAGACCACTGATGCCAGGGACTGCAGTGTCCAAAACATCATCACTGGTCAGCTTATGTCGACATAAAAAGTTATATAACCATTAAATTTAAAATTTCTTTTCACAGTCTACTTTGTTGATTGTGTCCATGCAAATTATGACATAACGTCGTCCCCCAGCGGTGAAATAAAATCTGATGCATCCTTGTTTCAGTTTGTTCATGTTTTATCATTACTATATTAAATTTTGTCGTGGTATGTAATGCAATGTATTGGGATAACTGAACAAAAGATTATTATTAATAAATTAATTAATTAAGCTGATGCATCAAAATCAGACAACTGCTGATCCCTTCGGGAAACTGGGTGTCATTACTGCTGCTCTCAAACATTCATAAATAAAATAAAATTATAAATGATTAAAAAGAGTCATTCAGATGAGTGCATGTCAGTACAGCTGTTGTCTGCCTTTTTGACTGTAGCTTGCACTTTGTTTCATGTGACAGTTACTCTGTAATATTATTTCAGGTAAAACAAAATTTTTCTTTCTTTCTTTACAGTGCAGTGTTCTATTGCACCATTATGCAGTATTTGTTCTGACTAAGTACTGAGGAAAATTGAGCAATGTTGTGTTGCATCAACAATTTTTTTTTTTTTTTTTAAAAGATTACTTTTTTGGGATTTTCACCTTTATTTGATAGTCGACAGTAGAGAGGGACAGGAGGGTTGGGGAGAAGAATGGGGAAGACATGCGGCAAATGACCCAAGGTGGGATCAAACCCGGGTCGCCGCGGGAAGGACACAGCCTTTATGGTGCGCGCGCTCATCGGGGCATGCATCAACAAATTTAAGGCTATTTCTATTTAATTAGTGGACATTCTACTCATTGACATAAAAAGCACACCATTTCTGATGGAGAAATTGGTGTGAAAGGTAAAAAACAGAATTCCAAAAAATCTAAACGGAAAAAACGGAATTTGGGGAAGAATTAAATGGAATTTGGAAATGCATAAAACAGATTTCATAGGGCCCTAAATATGGTATGAGTACTCAGTCAGTCATAAGAATAAATGAACGATAAAAAAGCGACCATTTTACGGAGCTTCTTGTTTTATATTGTCTGATTTTATCGAGCAGAAACACTACAATTACAACAGAGAGGTGGAACAGAAACTGAAGTGAAAATTAGACATTAGGCCAGGTGGTGGCTGTTGGAATGTACACATCTCCAGGACACTCGTCCTGCTAGTGTGGCAGTGTGGACCTGAATCACAGCATTGTGCCTGATATTCCAAGGCTACACTTGCATGTCAAAGGATAGGACCCAGAAGTTAAAGATCGGAAACTCTGCACAGAAGTGTCCAGGGATTTAGGAAGCTGTGCAAATTCTGTATCTGCTGCTTACACTGCTTCACTGAGGCTACATAACCCTCATACTGAGTAAGCTATTCAAACCCTGGATGTGTTTGCTATGGCCACAGCGTTACATTAAATTGAAAATATCTAGATCTTGTGCATCATTTTATACACGTTTTCCTTTAATTCGGCAGGACATATTTGGGATTTTTGGAAACTTCACGAGAATCTGAAATGGGGCTAACGTTCCACATTTTTATGGGGTTAACTGGCAGCTGTTTACATTGCAGCCATCTGAATTACGGCTCTCGTCACAAAGCGTAACTGTCTAAATACTTGCGGACTTTCAGAGTTTACCCTAAAAGCTACGTAATGTCCGTTTCCACAGAGTTCATCATTATGGCCATAAATAAGAGAAGGCCTTGCAGCAATGTGGGGGTTTGCAGTTCGAGTCTAGAACCTTCTGTGACTGACGCGTGTGGCTCCTGCATTTATCTGACACTGAGGACTGGGGTGATAATAATTTGGGGGGTTGATCCATGACGGGGTTCTCTGGCACTTTCTAGCCTCACCCTGTGGATTACGCTGCCTGACATTGAATCCGAGCGACGTAAGAAAAGACTGGAGAGCCTGGCCAAGAAATAAGACCACCTCTCTACAGTCTCTCTCCCAGAACAGACTTAGTACAGGGCATCCCTACAGTCAGCAAGGGCAAGACAGCGACCAATACGGGCCACGTCTGACCACTGCAAAAGCAAGCCACACCTCTGCTGAGGCAGTTACTCGGGGTGTTAGGTTATAAATACATCAAATGCATTTAACAGATACTCCAACAAAACGTCCCACACCAGGGAATTAAAGCATGACGAATCCCAATCATGCTAATTTTACAAACTGTCAGGACTGCGTTTGCTCACTCAGAACAAGTGTTGAAAATTCATTTTGGCTGAGGATTTTTTTTTGGCTTTTCACAAACAAACAAACCAAGCAAAGAATAAATAAATAAACATCACTCAACCAGAACTTGACCATCATTTGCAATACATCCTCCCCACCGCACCAGACAGCTGCACCCACCAGAGACATTGATAGAGGTGCCCGCGTCGATGACGCCGCTGTTTGGCCTCACACAGTACCGGCGTGGTGCGGTCGTCTTCACTTTGAAACACACGCTCCTGTCGGCCGGGTTGGCGAGTTTCAGGGTGGTGGTGACGACATCTGTAAACGGACCTGAGAGAGAAATGGAGAGGGTCGGTTAATCGTGGAAATTCAGGAAAAAAAAAAAAAACAAATAATGGAATCCATCAGAAATGGTGAGACAATGACATTTTATTCAATTTAAATATCGGCAGAAGTACCAACAGCAAGTCTTGGTATGACTGCTGCCGATAACCCGTACAAACTGCTGTAAACAGGCGATCAGCCGAGGACAGCAAAAGGAGTCCCAGCGCTTTTGTGCAAGGCAGTAAACTTGGCTTAAGTTCTCTGAAATCTCCACGAACTGGTCCGGATCACCCCTGTATCTGAGCAGAGTAAAGACGCACTACAGACGCACTGTAGAGATGCAGTAGCAGTCTGTGGCTGGACCTGGTTTTCATGCTTACATCAAATGAAGACATGCTGAAGCTGATTGAATGTTTGACATTATAAGTTGGCAAAAAATCCTGATATGGATCAACCCAGGTCCTGCAGTCGGGGATGAGCCTCACCTCCATCTCTCAGCCCAGTGGGGAGTTTCACTTCTTAAAAGTCCACACAACAATACTCCCCAAAAATTTGTGTCAACGTTTCGATCAGAACGATGTTCATCAGGATAAAAGAACGCAGCTCACACACATCTCTATAAGCATTTAGTCCAACTCACAATTGAACATTGTTAACACCTGACTTTAACGACCATGTTCAATTGTGAGTTGGACTAAATGCTTATAGAGATGTGTGTGAGCTGCTATCTTTTCCCCTGATGAAGATCGTTCTGATCGAAACGTTGACACAAATTTTTGGGGAGCAACCTTTAAGTGTGTGGACTTAATCAATCATTTTATTTGCTGATTCTCAAATTGTCCTGCACATTTGAATTTGAGTAGATGTGCATGCTCTATTTTCTTAATTTTAAGTTTCATTTCATTAGCACTAATGAAACGATACCAGGATCTGATACAAAGGTTCAATAAAGAATTTGGCCCCTTAAGAAGAATATCAGCTCTAAGATTTTTAATCCAACTAGAGAGTTTTTAGGCCTCCAGTACTTACACGAACTTGCACAGCACAAACAAGGAACCCAGTTAGACAGTCCTGATAGTAGAAAGCTAGACAATAGTATAATAAGACATTTCGTAGTAGCTACAGTCAAAGCCTCTTGGCACTTGCACTCAACTCTTTCATGACAGGTGTTCCACCTTGTCTCTGTATTGGATGTCCTGTCTGTCTGTAACTTTGTGTTGAATTGTTGCTGTGTCTTGACCAGGTCTCTCTTGAAAATAAGACCTGCTGTCTCATTGAGATTACCTGTCTTTTTAAAGATAAATAGTAAATATGCACAACCAGATTCAAGGGGAAAAACTGTGGCTGCCACTGGCTTGTAGCGAGTTCCAGAATCACTCCAGGACAACTACAAGACTTGCAGCCCATTTCTGCGTGGCGTGGGCATTGACTACGTGGTTTAAACAGAAACACATTTTAAGTGTGTTCTCATGGTAAGGGTTGTGAGCAGGGTCTATCCCAGGATGCACTGGGCCAGAGGCAGGAATGCTGCATGGATAGGTTTCCAATCTCCTGATAGAGGAGCCGAGGGGGTTTTCAACCATGTCCACAGCTGCGAGGCAACAGCGCTACCAACCACACCTCCCACTGAGAGCACAGAATAACAGAGAAATCACCTGCCATCCGGTGATGTGCCCCAGTCACACAGTCACTGACTGTGTTACGGCTGTTACTACCTTCAGTGTGTCAACAACAAGGTCAGGCTCACAAGAAAGTGCAATAAGAATACAGTATTTCCACGGAGTCCCAGGGCCTGTTTCGCAGGAATACTTCCTTCGCTGAATAACTGCCGAGTATTAGCCAGTCTGTTTTACAGATTTGGGAGGGCGCCAGGATTAACTTGGGGCAGTCATCTCACCAATTCAAAAACCCAGCTTCATGAAACAGGGCCTGTAGGCTTCCGAACAAGCCCAGGATGAGGACGTGAACTTCCACTCATTTCTATTCACACGGAGGAAAATAAATTGTGGAGCAGAATGTATCACCAGAGATGAAATAATGTATCAAGACAGTGCTACATCTCACAGCCTTCTACAAAACTGGTCAAAGCCAAGAGAGTTGGGTTGCTAGGAAACAAACAACCAACTAGGCCTTCTATTACAGTTAATATTAAAACTCATAAAGGGGGCTGCCAAGCTGTCACGGATTTACAGTCCCACTACATTTTGGGTTGTAACTCCACAACTAAAGATAAAATCTAATATGATGCGTCATATTGAAGGTATTAACTTGTTCTTTAATATTTTTAAGTGAAAATATATTTTTTGAGAAATTTTCATAGAAGAAACAAGCAAAAACTACTCCGTCGCAGAATTACACAAAATTGACGTGGTTTTTTCTAATGTTGTGTTTAACTATTCAGAAAATGATGTTCCTGTCATAGTTAAGTTATGAAACTTCAATATGTTCATATTTAAGGTGTTTTTTGTTAATACTGTAAGTTATAGAAACAAATATTGACTTTAACCCTGCTTTATGGGCAAGAAATTTCAAAAAGTCAATGTCACGGAATTAGAAGAGGCAAACTGTCACGGAATGACAGCAATAGTATTAATTAGTTTTAATGAACTTATTTCAAAATATTATACAAATATACATAATTATTTACATTTCTACAGTTAAGCAATATATTACAATGAGTTTTCCACTAATAATGACCAATCATAACACATACTTCAAATTTTTTTTTCATTCTCCATGTCAACATTGGCTTGGCGGCCCCCTAATTTGGCACGGGTTTCAATTGCTTATGTTATGTTTAAGCCAAAGACAACTAGGGTGAACTGAACCGTCACATTTTAATATCTTTTTTGCCCGCCAGTACAGCCAAACTGTAATTTTAGGCCGTCTATTGATGACTTGGTGTTGACGTGTGGAGAACGGTAAACTGATCCTTCTGATGTGGATTTACAAATGAAAGAGACTTGCGGGGAGGGACACAATAAAAGGCCAGTGTGACGTGCGACTCAAAAAGTACTTCCTATTGACCACTTATTGACATTTTGTGCAGCAAAGACAACATTTTCGGTTCCCATTTAAATACACTTACTTTGTTTGCATTTGGTAATTTTCATTATCTCATTTTTTTTTTTTTAACATACCAAAAACTGCGTTATCAGCAGTGGTCATCTCATATGACACAAATGCATTTTGACCTACATAGGGCAGCGCAGACAAACAAACTCACTATCTGACCTTCATGTTTCTGGTCAGGGTCACGGGAGCTTGGGGATTCTATCCCTGCGGGCATTGGAAACATTAAGTAGGGCTGCCCCGCCTTGCTCCAGAGGAGCAACCATCTTGTTTCTTTAGAGTCAGGCCCCAAGAATCAATCATGCGACAGGAAAAAGAAAAAAAAAAAAAAAAAATCAGATATGCAAAATTGAGGCTGAAAAACCCTCAGGGCAGATCTTCATGTACAGGGTTAGGCAGCCCGGATGTAGCCGTTGAACAATTTGTGCTTTACCAGAGTTTGAATGGAAATCTCAAAGAAAATAGATCTCATGAATAGGGTTAGGGAGTGATAACATAAAATGAACTTGCAAGGAGGAGTCATCTCACACTGCTGTGAAAATGAATTTGCCCCCACCCCAATTTCTTCTTTTTTTATATTATGCATATTATTGTTATTTTTTTTATTTATTTATTTTTTTTACATATTTTTAAAAATTATCATTATTTTATATTTTTTTTACATATTATGAAAAACACTTTCAGTTCTTGCACTCATACAGCTTGGTATCTGAAGTGCCTACCCACCCATAAAATGAGAAATAAGACAATCCAGTCAGTTTTTTGTAGTGTACCTCTTTCATAAAACATGGCATTCCACATGCCATTCAGATTCCGCTCCCCTTCCTACCTCTTCTTCTTCATCGGAGATTCCATCAGGTTGTAGACCGTACGGCGCACTGCTGCCCTCTACAGTTCATTACAAGACACTAATCAAATCCTCTCACCATTTCATACCTAAGGGCAATTTATTGTCTCCAATTAACCGAATATGCATGTCTTTGGACTGTGGGAGGAAACCGGAGTACCCGGAGAAAACCCACGCGAACACTGGGAGAACATGCAAACTCCACACAGAAGTCACCCCAGGCTGGACCTTCTTGCTGTGAGGCAACAGTGCTGACCACTGTGCCACCGTACCGCCCCCTTCCTACCTCAAGTGGGCCTGTGACAATTATTCCAGCCCTCATGTGAATATCTCCACCCACAACCATTTTTTTATGGCAACATCCCACCTTCAATCGGCAAAAGCCTATATGTGTGCAATCCAGTTTTTGCTTGGCTGCTCTATACTCTAGATGATTATAGACCTTCATAAATCTGGTAATGGCCACAAGCAGATTTGCAGATGATTGAATATGCCACTGAGCGCTGTCAGGGCAATTATAAAAAAAATTCAAAGATATGGAACTGTTGAAAACCTCAAAGGAGGAGGAAGGAACTACATTTTGCCTCCCAGAATTCTGAAGAGGATGGTGAGAGAGGCGTCAAAATCCCCAAGAATCACTGAGAAGGAATTGCAGGCCTTGATGGCATCTTGGGTTCTCCAAGTTTCGAAAAGCACCATCAGGCGCCCCCTCCACAACCACAGGCTTTTTGTAAGGGTTGCCAAAAGAAAGCAATTTCTGACACAGATGCAGGCATTTGGAGTTTGCCAAACGTCATTTCAATCATGACTGGAACTAGGCGCTTTGGTTAGATGAGAACAAAATTGCATGTTTCGGTCAGATACAGCATCGGCATGTTTGCCGTAGAAACAAAGATTCATATAAGGAGAACACCTCATACCCATGGTGAAATAAGATGGTGGGTCAGTCATGTTTTGGGGCTGTTTTAATTCAAGAGGTCCAGGGCGACTGGTTCAGACTAATGGCATAATGAATTCCAACAAGTATCAGGATATTTTGGCTGAAAATCTGCTTGACTCTGCCAGAAAGCTGGGACTTCGCTGTAAGTGGACTTTCCAAAAAGACAATGACTTAAAGCATACCTCAAGATCCACACAGAAATGGTTCCTTGACAACACAAGTGTCGCCACTAAACAAGGCCATATCCCCCGCCAGGTCAAGGAAATCGACTGAAGTCGGCGTATCACACTAATACACATTAAAGCAAAAGATGAATGAAATCAGTCAAACAGTTCTTGAGATATCGTGTTCACAACAAATGGGACGTGACGGACAGACGGAGCTGAATACTGAATGTCCCCCGCTCCGCTCTCTACCGTGGTGGCGGGGGACAAAAATCAGCGTTCTGCAATGGCCATCTCAGTTGCCAGACCTCAAACCAATTGAAAACCTGTGGGCTGAGTTGAAATGGGCAGATGATAAATGCAAACTCAAGAATATGAGGATCATGAAAGGACGTGGTTAGAGGAATGGTGCAAAATCCCCCCAAATCTGAACCTTATCCAAAATGACAGGAAAAGACTCCATGCCGTCATCTTTGCCAGAGGTGGTTGCACTAAGTAATAAATGAAAGGTGCCGATTGTTATGAAACCTTGATTTTGTTGAAATGTATTTTGTATCAAATTATGAATTTGGTTGTTCCTATCAATACATTATTTAAATATTTCACAGATGTTGACAAATTCTGTTTCTTGATAATTATATTGTTTATATATTTTTTGGTATTGTTTGTGCATTGCCAGTTGGGGGTGCTGATAATTTTTGAGCCCACTCATACTTGCTGGCAGGTTCAAAAACCTGCTGGTGTATTACTAATGCTAAAGCGTAAGATTTGCCTGTGCATTTGTGCAGACATACCCAAGATGCAACAGTGAACAGAACACATGTTGTCACAGTGACAGCAGTGTACCACACCCAGACCCTTCTGGAAAACGCAGCTAAGTTTATTCTGAGAGACCAATTAAATAATTAAAAAGCCCTGACAGACGACACCGGCTGCAATCACCTTATACAGCCACAGTTTAGGATAGCCGATGAGAACATTCTGCAGTCTGTTGCCATGAGGTAAACATGTAAGCACACAACAGCAACACCTGCTAAATAGTACACCGTAACAAAATTACCACCATTCACATAGCATTAAAAAAACAGCGCAATTCACGGGTTTTTCATCAGTGACCAGACAAACAAAAATTATAAAGAAGATCACCTTGATAGGCAAGTGACCTGATATTAAAAGGTGGCAGTTTGCATTAAAAAAATTTTTATATTTTAATTAATTGAGTAAAGAGTTAAAACAAAAATGCCTAACTATCCAAACAACAACAGACAGCACTGCAAATCTGGATTTTCTCCAGCGATACAGAAATGACTGTACTGAGAATACTTTTTCTCAGTGCTTGCTACATAGAAAATAAAGATTATTCTGCTAGCTTGCGGGGAATGGAAATGATAAATGTTCAGGTTCAGATCATCTCGGTTTCCTGAATAGGCATGGCAGATGGAATTAAGGCCCTGCTAATTGGAAATCATGCTTCCTGCTGGTCACATCGCCCTGTTTTCTCTGTCTGTCAATGCCATTAAGCTCCTAGGACCGCAGCACAATTATCAACAGCGGATCCCTGGTCTAAAACAAGGACAAAATCACAACATAAAGGACCTATGCTTCTCCCATACACCCAAGACCTCTTCCACCCCCATTGGTGCAGGGTGTCTGCCATTAAAAACCATCAACCTGCACCCCACAGCATCTTGTAGAGCAAAACTGTATGAGCAAACATTTCTTTAGGAATGAAAAAACTACAAACATGGCCTGCATGCTAATAACAGCATCAGATTCATGGGGTGCCACCAGAGCAACCTTGTAGTCTAATTTCTATAGTTCGTCAAGGCTTCTCTGAAGAGTTCTCCATGTCTCCGAGACCCTCCTTGGGCAATGGCTGGTTGGAAATGGGGGGAGGTGATTCTAATAAACCCCAAAAATAGAGGAGGTGACCCCTATACTTTAACAGCATTACTTCACATCTTCAATGTCTCAAATATCTTCCTGACATGGCTTCCTTAGAAAGCAGAACAATTTTCAGCTCTAAGGACACTCCCATCCCGCCAAATGGCTTCTGCTAATTGTGCAGCTATAGATTCAGTGAAAACGATAGTTCGTCCTGTATCAAGTGTCACAACCCACTGACTCTATTCAGGAACAGCTCCAATTTAGCGCAACTGTTCTTTATATAGACTCATTCACAACAACACACCCCTACTGCCCCGTCAAGGGAAAAAATAACAAGGTAATAAGATTCACAATCAAAAAAAGGAAAAACTGTGGTTAGCAATTCAGTTATATTATGGCAGCACCTGGTTGCTGAACAGTAATTCACCAGGAGGACAATTTACTATAAATGTTGAATCTTGATTTGAACTGATAGAATTTACAGTTGTGTTTGAAAAAGACCATGTAGAGAGCGGGGGAAACTGCCCTGCATTTTGCAAGATGCAACACTTAATCAATATGGAACAAAATGGTAAGGGTGCCAACTGAAAGGTTCAAACAGAGCTGTCTATGTTAGCGAGGTTAAGTTAGCGCACAGCCACAACTTCACCCACGAGACTTTGTCTGAAGTATGGCCAGCCACTGATCAATGAAACCCAGAGCCAGGCTGCCTGGTCTACTTGGCATGAAACAAATCAAATGCGTATAGTGGATAACAAAGACAAAAGCTGGCAGGAAATACAAAAGGTAACAAATATTCCTAAGGTTGTTTCGCCTTGCGGCCAACATAACGGCTATGACAGAAGACTACTACAGAACTGCACCAAAGAAGGCCGATACAAGCATCCAGGTAACATGAACCATGGTTTCCATGAAAACTCCGGCAAAGCTTCAGCCACATCCTGAATGTGACTTGGCAAGAATTCAAAGCAGAAAATTAGTGTCCGGCAGATACTCTTTGAAGGATGAAAGTAGGCACCAGCCAAATGAAGGGGTGTTCTAGAACAAAAATATGAGCTCACTTAACCTCACCGTCGGATACAATTACTTAAATTATGACATGCTTAACATCACGTAAAGACCATAGTGAGTCAGTCTTCATACTCTTTCTGAAGCTAGTAAGTAGCAAGATCACAGACTGTTCACCCACACAAACTCATAAACACGGGCAAGTTACAGTCTCAAATTTGCCAGACATGAGAGTCTTTGGACTGAGAGAGAAACCAGAGCACCAAACCCATGCCAACAAGCATTTGCAAACTGCCCATAGAAATGCCCGAGGATGGATTCAAATCCACAACCTTTCATGAGGCAACAGCGCTGCTCACTGCGCTGCCCGAGACCTCACTGACCTTCATCTTGCATTATCCTTCCAAGGTAAGGTTCTTCAGTGATCGGAAACTAGATTCAGGACAGCGGCATTAAATAGGTGACAGCCAGAGATTATGTAATACTCAGAAAACTACCCAAGTTGCTTGAGACGTTATTTTCTTACATGTATACCTTTACCAGGTATCAATGCACACTTGCTACTGGATATAGTTTTCATTTTGCATTGAGACTCTCCCTCGCAGTACATTTGCATGTGCCATAATTCATTGCTGCCTCTCAATGGATGCAATGGACCACAAAAACATTTTTTGACTGTGGTAGCAGGGTTATTTTGGCATTAGTGACACTAAAAATAATACACCATTAACGGTTAGATCTTAATTCTGGGTAGTAACTTGCCAACTGCTCTTGGGCAGAAGACAATCAGCCAAGCTCATTGGGGACAAATAATAATGTAGATTTCAGTGGCTCAGCAAGCAGGATACCGGTGATTTATGCGTTTCAGACCAGTGGAAACAAACGTCCTGTGGGTTTTAACACCAACCCAAACAAAATAAACTCCTTTCTACAACTGCAGACCTTGTTGGGTTCCTGTTCACAAGCTGTCAGCAAACGAAGGCAGGCACTGAACTGCAGTTTTAGCTGGATCACAAGGTTCATTTTTTGGAAGCTGGCAGTCTAACCACACAAGTGGCAGTGACATTTTTCCAACGTGATTACTGTTGTTTACATAAATTATTTAGCAGACTGGCTCCAAATCCTTCATGAAGAATAAGAGCATGAGAGAATGTAACAGTTACTCACTAACAAACATTAGATACAGTGGTAGAACACGTTATAGCCTCCAAGTGACGATACAACGGAGAATAAAAGTACACTTGCATAATATTAGTATGCTTATTGCATGTAATGCATTCGATTGATATGTAGCGGTCCACAGGTCAGTAACACAGTCAAGTGATGCAACCTGCTTATATCAACGTAATTAACATTCACTAATCGAGAGTTACAAGTCTGCAGATCGTTTATAAAGCCATTTCGGCGGTTTTAGACCATGATAATCAATCAACGCCGCCTATTACTGTTCTGTCTGCATACTAAGGATGCATTAATTCCCCATTAAGGCATCAAACGCCAACAACACATTCCCACGAAAGACCTGGGAAATTAACAGGAAATTTCACACGGTATCAACCCAAATTCGTGACATTCCTAGCACGGACAGACTACTCCCGGAAAATCCCAGGTCTTTGTCGTTCACAAAAGGACCGAGTTTAATATCTGTAACGTTACACTGTTAACTGAACAAGGGTCTGACAGCCATGTGGGGGACCATACAAAACCCATCCCAAATAGTTACTGATGCCCCTGATGGATTGCCTTCCACCTGTTCCCCAAATAATTCATTATGTAACTCATGCAAACAGCCTGCAATAAAGTGGACCCCAAGCCTGTCGTGTTTTCCAGCTTCATCTTTCTCCATCAGTATCTTATGCCATAACGCGGCTACGCTTCACGGATGCGTGGAATTACCCAATGCTGCAGCAGCAGCAGCAAGGTTAAAATGCGTAGCAGTAGCCACATAGCTAGCTCGGGACTGATAAACGTTCGTTTCGGCAAGAAATTGTACACAAAATTAGATGCAATTATAAATATAAATGATCAGGCTCATGTCATTTATTTGCGGTGTCGTTAGCCAACTTCAATTCAAACAAGGTATCGCGCAGCGAACACATATGAGACAAGTAGCTTGCTAAAACACAACACAACCAAAATGACAGGGCCTGTTCTAGGCTGGCTGGCGAGCCCAGATATGCGCTGACATTTTCCTACAGGATCGACAATTCGCTTCGCATCTTTTGATTTGAACAGTTCAGCAACTCGCATTACGGTGCGCGATCCTTTCTCATTCATATAACATTACCGAGCCTCCCCATCCAACAGTGAAATATGGCCGCCACATAAGCCCCCCTCCCTTGCGAGTTTCGGCACACATTTGGAGGCTAGCGAGCTAGGCCCGGCGACTCGGTAGCTAAATCGGATCGAAGGGCCCTCCCCTCTTACCTCGGAATTTCAGTTCGTGCTGTGGCTCCAGAAGCAGGACCTGTTCTTGCCTAGCCATCTCCCAGCGCTTTCCCCGGCCTAAATTCTACCGTAAATGGGTTTCTGCTGTAGCGACGATTTCTGATATGAATGTAACAGTTGTTATTTTGGTAACCCAAGCTGATTATTCCGTCTCTCGGTCACTGCGAATAACAGGAGGGCGACTCCAGGCTACGATGGTGATGCAGCAGGAAGGGGGTGAGAGAGGCAGCGATTACGTCACGGCTCCGCATTAACCACTGAGCGAGGGGCGAGGTGCGAGGTTAGTTATTCGGAGCGGGGAGGGATTGGTATGGGAGCACAGGGCATAGGTGTGTCATCAGTCAGGGATACCCCACCCAGTTTTCCTTGCTGAAGGTTTGCTGATACAACAGCCCTTTGTACTCTCGCATGAGAAAAACCATTTTGATTGTATGAAAACGTATAACACACGAATCCTACTAAAAAGCTCCGATTTGTTCATTTTAAATCATACGGACGCGTTCGCGCACAGAGGCGTGGGCAGATCCATGCTTTGAATTTGCATTAGGTTTTGTAGAAATTTATGAGACAGCATCTCCCCTCTTGGACTTGGAAAATGAACATCCGCAAGTTTTATGAATTGATTTCAAATTACCCATCAAGCGTTAAAAAGAAATGGAACCTGAAATGAAACCGATCTCAGCAGACCAGCAGTGGAAAATAAGTACCACGGAGTCCAAAGTAAAAAAAAAAAATAAAAAAATCAACGCTACATTTCTAATCAATTTGCGTTCTTTCGTCATCCATTTTACCTTTTCAAAATCTAAGTCTTGGTTTATACTTTGGAGCACCTCAACAGAATTCAATGCGATGTAAAAAAAAAAAAAATTACATGAGAGGAGAAAGGAATTGGTATGAATTGTAGCAGTTAACATTCTGGATGAGTATTTTGATCTCTGAAATAGCTTACCATTAACCACAGCAAATTAATGCTAACCTTATCAAGTCATTCTGGGTCTTTGCTGTTCACTGAAACCCCAATTGCTTGAGCCAATGCACCGGCTAATCACTTTTGAATTCCCATGTCTTTTTGAGCGCTGAGCAGTAGGGGAAATAAAGCCTCTATCATCAGCTCCATTTAAAGTTCAGGCCATGAAGCCTCCATGGTGCACGACCTTAAATGCACATACCTGTGGTTACTCGAGTGTAAATATAGCCATAAATATCTGGACTTCACTGGAGCAGTGGAAGAATTCGTCGTTCATAATTCTGACACTTACGTCCGTTACTTTGAATCAGGAGAGCACTGGGTTCCCTCATCTTAATCCATGGCAGAAGCATAGCACATCAATAATGCTGAATAGGCAGGGTTACAGTTAATGATTTTTTTGCAACTTTTTTATTAGTAAACAGCTTGATATTTTCCCTTTTGCACATTCAAAAACACAGTGAGCGAGTTTTTCAAGCATTTGGTATACAATCATTATGAAAAGGGGGAAAAAAACTAAAACCAACCATATATGACAAGAATTAAAGATGGAATTACTCTTAGTTTTACACTTGTGGTGCTTATATAATGCAAATTATCAAAAAGTCATAACGGAGTAATATAGCAATCCATAAAAGGAATAATAAGCATTAATTAATATTATACATTACGACTTGTTCTACAGGTATGCACATGATTATGGTACATATTTACGAAGGCGATCGGCATTTTCTTAGGGCCAGCCCAAGAAAAGATTTTCCGAAACATCGTTTATGTAAGACTGGCAATTGCTGACAGATCACTAAATAATTACAAGCAGGCAGGCATCACAGTCCAGCCTCACTAGACATAAGCGGTTACATATTACACAGCTGCGATGTATGGAAGTCACTTTACAATTTATCATAAACAAACAATTTATCAATATGACAGCAAATATGAACAAAAGCAAGAACATCATCTGTGTGACAGCTTAAAGAAAAGTTTTTACTTGGCACTGATGATGCGGAATGGAGGTTTATTTACAAAGACCTGCAATCCCATCTCTGGACTAAAGCCTCAGAATCGCATTGATTCATTTAAAGTCAAACTACAAATACTGACAGGCCCAGCATCTGCAGTGCCAAAGCGAAGTGTGAAGGGGTGGCTGGGGGAAGGAAATATTTTCAAAAACTGTCGAAAACCCGTTCGTTTAAATTAAATGCTGAGGAATACAGGCTGCTGGGACATGTTAAATCACTCATGTACTGAACTGGGTCCTCTCCTGGGTTTTGTCAGTGTATCGGTGAAGAAACCAATGCAAATAATGAGGACAGTATATCCAACATCCCAAAAAGACAGGGGCAAAAGTATTAAAAAGTGCAGTTACAAGTACCGGAGCTTTAGAGTTTTATTACCATTGCACTTAAATGAAAACAAAATTCCTCACTTTAAAGCTGCAACATAATCACTTGAAATTGCATCCAGTAACTCTCACTTATTTGTATAGTTTGAATTGAAGATCGCCTAAAATGAAATTAATTTCTTTTTCGTACAGAAAGGGAGGAAGGATCAGCAGTACAATAGCTAATGGCAAGCACAGTCACACTTTGGTATTCATATTTCCCCACATGTAACATTAACAACATAGTCAAAATAATATTGCACAGAAATGGCTACACTTCTCAGGGAAAAAAAAAAATCTCCTTCAGGACTTGGGTAGAATTCACAAACAGCAACTTCATATATACCAATGTATGGCACAGTCGAAGAATGGTGTGTGGGTGTGTGTGTGTGTCTGTGTGTCTGTCTCTGTGTGTGTGTGTGTGTGTGTGTGTGTGTGTGTGTGAGAGAGAGAGTGTGAGTGAGTGAGTGAGTGATGGTAGGAGGATGGTTATGAGAGTACATGCGTGAGTCAGCTTTTTGCAGCAACACTGTTCAAGAATCAGCAAAACAAATGACAGCTGTCTCCAGATAAAAACAGTAATTTCATTTGTTAGAGGCACTTTCAAAATGTTTTCACTTCCTTTACCAAATCTGGTTGCAGTCACATTTTCAAAATCTTACACATCTGATTCAATACGGAAAATCAACATAAAATTACATTTTTAAAAGTGGGTCCAAGAACTCCTCTCATCATCATGCAAATACGTTAATGTCTTAGTTTGAACAACTCAAATAATTCATATAAAACAGCAAAACTTCAACAGATACTCAGACTCACAAGCAGACATGTGCAAATGCTCGTGCATAAAGGGTTCGGTATGAATCAAATTATTAAAAAAGGGCCACTAGTCCTAATCTAATAAATACAGAGCAGGGCGCGTTTTCCCTCAAATGTCAGTTCAAAATTGACTGCGTAAAATCGGTTACGTATCTCTTCCTGATTAAGCCTTTCACAGAATGTGCAGGAAATGCAGAAGCCAAAAGTGGCATTCCCTTTTTCTCCCTTCAGGGGTTGGTTGAAATACTAACCCCAATTCCAATGTGAATAAAAAGCAGAATTCAATGATTTGCAAATTTTTGACCTGAATTCAATTGAGTACACTACAAAGACAAGATGTTTAAATGTTCAAACTGATAAACCTGATCTTTTTTTTTTTTTTGGAAATATTCACTTGTTGAATTTGATGCCGGCAACACGTTCCAAAAAAAGCTGGATTAGGGGCAACAAAAGACTGGGAAAGTTGAGGAATGCTAAAAAAACACCTGTTTGAAACATTCCACAGGAGCAAAGGTTGATTGGAAACGGGTGAGTGTCATGATTAGGTATAAAAGGAGCATCCCTGAAAGGCTCAGTCGTTCACAAGCAAGGATGGGGGGAGGTTCACTATTTCTTGAACAAATGGGTGAGCAAATAGTCCAACAGTTTAAGGACAACGTTTCTCAATGAGCAATTGTAAGGAATTTAGGCATTTCATTATCTAAAGTCCATTAGATCATCAAAAGATTCAGAGAATCTGGAGAAATCTCTAAACGTAAACGGCAATGCCGAAAACCCAACATTGAATGCCCGTGACCTTTAGTCCCTCAGGCGGCTCTGCATTAAAAATAGTCATCATTCTGAAAAGGATATTACCATGTAGGCTCAGTAACACTTTGGAAAACCATTGTAAGCTAACAGTTCGTTGCTATGTCTTCTAGTGAAAGTTAAAACATTGTGTCAGATGGACTGACGCAAAGCAGAAAAGTTTGCTGTGGTCTGAGGAGTCCACATTGAAAATTGTTTTTGGAAATCATGGACGTTGTGTCTTCCGGGCTAAAGAGGAAAAGAACCATCCAGATTGCTATCAGCGCAAAGTTCAAAAGCCAGCATCTGTGATGGTATGGGGATGTGTTAGTGCCCATGGCATGGGTAACTTGCCCATCTGTGAAGGCACCATTAATGCTGAAAGGTACATAGAGGTTTTGGAGTAACATATGCTGCCATCCAGGCAATGTCTTTTCAGGAACATCCCTGCTTATTTCAGCAAGATAATGCAAAGCCACATTCTGCACGTGTTACAACAATGTGGCTTTGTAAAAAAAATAGTGTGGGTAGTAGACTGACCTGCCTGCAGTCCAGACCAGTCTCGCATTGAAAATGTGTGGCGCATTATGAGGCGCAAAATACGGCAACTGAGACCCCGGACTGTTGAGCAACTGAAGCCATACATCAAGCAATAATGGGAAAGAATTATACCTACAAAGCTTCTACAATTAGTGTCTTCAGTTCCCAAACACTTATTGAGTGTTGTTAAAAGGAAAGGTGATGTAACACAGTTGTAAACATGCCCCTGTCCCAGTTTTTTAAGAATGTGTTGCAGGCATCAAATTCAAAACGAGTAAATATTTCCCCCCCCCCAAAAAAAAAAAAAAAAACAAAAAAAAAAAATTTTAATGTACATTTTTACATCCAAAAACTCCTTAAATGGTGCATATTTTAATTCACAAGAAAGAAGACAAAGCCTGAAGCAAGAAGATTAGAACACACAGCAAATACCCGAAGAGCCGTCTAACAGAGCTGGAGATCCGTCAGTCGCTCCAGCAGTCTAAGGTATCAACCTTTCATTTGAAAAGATCTTCTTTGGCCCTTTTTTTGTTTCCCAATTTTTCTCCCCCCCATTTTCAGCCAGGCTGTAAAACTCACTTTGCCTGGACCCACACGTAAAAACTTAAGTATAATAAAAACGAAAAACGTTTTAAGGGACAATGAAGGAATTAACAAAATCTCATAAAATAATGATCCAGTAAAATGATAAATAAAAAAAAGAGCACAAGGTCGGTGGAGGGCCATTTCTAACCAAAACTAACAATAAAACAGTATTATAAAATTTGAGACAAAGGACTCGATTTATTAAAAAAATCTTGCTAGCTGCATTCTCAACCATATTTGGGCCAGTTCATCTACTGAATCCAAAGGCCTCTTGCTTGCTGTTATAAAAAAGGCAAAATGAAGAAACAATTTGACCGAATTGAAAAATGACCGCGATGCAAACACGCAAAGCTACCAGTCTTGTCAGCGCTCATACAAGCTGACCTTGATAAAAAGTTCAAAAACAAATGCTGTAGCGATTGTGCCACAGGCAATTCCTGGGGCAGAGGTAAAGATTAAATGACGTGATCTGCCACCACCCCAGGCCTCCAAAATTCCCAAGATGGGCAATCCAATTTGCATAAAAGTTTCCTGCTGAGGTGCGGCGCTTGCACATGACTCGCTGGCCTGCAGCGCAAACAGAATCCATGGCAGCCTGTACAGACCCGACCCAGACATAACGCAGCACAACAGACGAAACCAGACAAAATGCTCTTAACAAGCATCGCAAGGTGATGTAATTAGAAACAACCTTCCTCTGAACAGTTTTCCTCTGAAAAACCATAAAATGTTCAAGGATTATCACACTGGCCAGGCTGAATGCTGCGACCAGGTGTAAAAAAAAAAAAGTCAGGCAGACGTGAAATTGCTGGTGCAGAGAATTCTGCCTTTTCTCACCATATTGACAAACTCAGGCTTGTCATTTAAAGATGGTGGCGGGTTTAGTGAGGAAATATACGCCAATCAGCTCCTTTTCAGCAACAAGTATTAGGCTACATAAAAATATTTTTTGCACCATTACATCCAGACACCATTTCTCTTCAAAAGAGTGAGATACAACAACAGTGAGGAACTCTAGCCATGCAGTCAAAGCACAGAATCAGTTAGAGAGGCAGACAGTGCAACATACAATGGCAGAATGTAGAATGGGGTCGTGAGGGAGCTTTGAATGTTAATCGAACAGAGCAGAGGGGAAAAAAGGGGAAAAAAAAAAAAAGTAATTTGGAGGAGAGCTTGGCTGTGGACATGGGTTCTGAAACAGGAGAAATCCGATGGACTGACAGGCAAGGGTTCGGAGCGGGATTAGGGCGGAATGCGCTTTACGAGCTTTCGCAGCTTGAACGAGCCAAAAAACGCACACCCAGAACCTTCGGCGACCTCTTCTCGAGTGTCGGGTGGACTTGAGAAGGAGGGAGGAGGCCGTAGAATGAGTGGCAGGAGGGTTTGAAGGGGGGGTTGGCTGTATACGGTTACGTGGGGGCAGGATTTCCGCACTTCATGTGGGGGGTTGGGGAGGCTGGGGGTGAGTTGTCAGCAGCAGGTGCGCCGGCTCTCAGAGGCCTGTCGGCGGAGTTTGAACCCCTGTCCCATGCCGACTCCCGGGTCCGACACTGGAATCCTTTGACCTGTTGAGAGAGAAAGGGAGGGAGAGAGAGAGTTCATATCTCACAATAGCTTTTAGCCATTAGTGAGCAACTAATATCCTGGCTATCAATTTTATTTGATGAAGTAAATTAATTACATAAAAAAAAAACAATCAAATATCATCCCACATGATCACAGATACCATTTCTATATGACAAGTAAACATGGTAAAGATAAAGATAAAATCTGGTCATATGACAGTTTGCTTAAAGAAATCTCAGGAAATCAGAGGCTCCCAAGACAACCAGTTAACATACAGATATAGTACAGTGGCCACAGTACAT
The DNA here is from genome assembly GCA_029721435.1 of Gymnothorax reevesii. Taxonomy (NCBI): domain Eukaryota; kingdom Metazoa; phylum Chordata; class Actinopteri; order Anguilliformes; family Muraenidae; genus Gymnothorax; species Gymnothorax reevesii. Next base: position 35,919,930 of record CM056581.1, read on the forward strand.
GGGGCTCAATTGAACATATGCCAGTGTATCCCTGGGAACTGGAAAACTTCATCCAGGAATGCTAGTCAGTTGCTTAAAGAGAATGGTCAGGTCAAAACCATGCCAGCAAGTGCTTACTTATCTCTATGAAGACCTCGTTAATGTTGATTGCGTTCTTAGCGCTGGTTTCCACGAAGATGGCATGGATGGAGTCGGCGTAATCCTTGGCATCCTTCTCCGATACTTCTCTGTACATGGGTTTGAGCACAGTGGGTATGAGGCAGAGTCACTTGCACAACAGCAAGAAACTCAAAAACCATATTTAATGGTGCAATGTGTGATAAATTTACAGTACTAAATCATAAACTGACCATGATGTATCAGAGATTTAAGGAAACGTGCATAGCTGAAATACTGGCTTCTTCAAAAACAGTAACGCAGTCATTATTTTTCTCCTTTTAAATTTCCATTCAATTCCAGAACATTTATGTTTAGGCCTGTGACCCTCCCCACGATCCATTTTGACATTTCGGGTAGTCAGATACGACGTAAATAAGCAGGCAAACCAGAGTGCTGGAGAAACACGGAAACAAACAAACACAACTCGTTTAGATTATACCCAGACTAAAATGCCTTGGCATCCTACATAAATGCTCAATGACCAAAGTCATAATGAAATGCAGGTAAATTTTAGAGATGCATTTGAAAGCTGGAGATGGCTGCAACCCAGACAGTTTTAGGACAGCGCAATGCAGAGTTTGTGAATATTCTCCTGAACAGGTAGTAACATAAAGCATTGAGGTCAGCTCATGTTGGCCAAGCTTAAAGTGAAAGAGAACCTTTGAAATGAACTGCAAATGATAAACCACCCCTTAAGTGATACGAAATACGTTTCCAGTAATTTGAACAATGAAAGCAGTGACATACAGCTTTGAACTTTGTAGAAGAATACCTTCTTCTATTATTATTGGCTATTGGTAAACCAGTTTAGATTCTTCATATTCTTCAGTGTCAAAATAGCGTTTTCAATTCTTGAATTTCCATATAGAAGTCCATGATATAAAAAGCATGATGCCAGGGTTGCTAAAATATATAAATACAGGGCAAAACAAAGAAATTGGCAAGTATGGAATCAGATAACGACTTGCAGTCAAGCAGATTCAGTGTGTAAGGATGCAAGTCCTGAGCATGTGCAGTAATTGTGACACAGCTCCTTTAATAACCTAAATTAATCACGTCTATTTCAAGCTATTTATTATGCTTATCTAGTCCAAAACATGCATTCAATTCAAAAAATAGTAAATTTTATAACTGAATCAACAAATGTGATCAAATTTTGCTAGTATAGCTAGATATTTTAGTGAAACAATGTCGTGACAGATAACCTACAAATAGCCAATTTCAGTCCTTGTGGGCCAAATAAAAAGAACGTTGATCTCTTTTAGCTAAAACATAGATTATATAATTAATCCAACACTGTTAGTAAGTTATCGCACAGCTTGTTTTATTCGGTTCATCTCAAGCCATGATTTTATTTGTTATCCAAAGCAGTGTTTTAGTTTATCCAGAGACCGTATTGATTGGCGGCTTTCGGTTGAATGTAAGAAACATTATGAGACGAGAAACTACTTGCTGAGCATAGTTTTAGTTATATAAATGGGTTTGCCTGGATAATACTTACAGATGGGTATATATTGATTCATGTAAAATTGATAAGGCCTACGCTCTTTTGTGTAGGGTCAGTGTCCTCAGCCTGACAATTGCGTGAGTTTTGAGCCCGGGAAGGAGGCGCCTGGGGTAGGAAATTCTCTCCAATATTTTAAATTTGGACTTCATTTACCAATTTCAAACTCTTGCTGTCAGAGTTATATATTGTTCCTTTAAGGCGGCCAAAGCCCCTGCACCTTTCCTGTGATCAATGTAAAAAAGTGACTGGAGAAGACCTGGCTTCTGTGGACTAATTTCCACCACTGGTTATAAGGAAACCACAAGCAACTAGAGAAACTGCAGCAATCCAACCTGCAGACACTGCAGCACTCCAGGACTGGAGTCAAACCTGCAGACACAGCAACCCTCTAATACTGAAGTTAATCTTGCAGACACTGCACTCCTCTAGTACTGCAGTTAAACCTGCGGAAACTACATAGATTAGATGGATAGAGAGATACTTTATTGAACCCCGTGGGGTAATTTGTTCTCTGCGTTTAACCCATCCTTGATCCTACAGTTAGGAGCAGTGGGCAGCCACAGAGCAGTGCCCAGGGACCAACTCCAGTTCTAAAGCCAGTTCCTTGGTCAGGGGTACTGGTGGGAGTGTTCTTATATAATGCATGTTTTTCTGGGAGTGGGAAACTGGAGTACCTGGATGAAACCCACACAAACACAGGGAAAAAACGCAAACTCCACACAAAAAGGCCCCACGGCGAATTCAAACCCAAGACCATGAAGCGGCAATGCTAACCACTGTGCCACCAAGCCACTACAACCCTCCAGCCCCATAACATTACAAACCACCCCGGCCAATCACCAACAAGAGTTGACAGTTATAGAAGCATGGGAAGGAGGAAACTATGGGAGGGAGGGGCAGGCTACCTCTTTTGTTTGAATTCAAATGTCAACAGAAGTGAAAGTAAACAGACTCGTAAAGTGCACCTTTATACCTGCAGATATTTGAATTTTCTCTGTAGTTGCCAGACATCACTGAAGGAAAGAAATAGGTTCAGATTACCAGTGATGCAAATCCTCAATGCTCCAAGCAGGAGGCCGATTAGAATCCGCTTAACCCCTTTTTGCAGAAGTGTCCGCCCGCAGACATGGAGCTGCAAATTCATGCAAGCAGTTACAATATTCTACCACTAGATGGCATACCCGGATCAGTTATTGAATATTCACTACCAAGCCGAGCTCGAACACGGTTTAAAATATGGATGAGTTCACTCCCATCCCTGTTTTTCAGGAGTTGCATGAATTAAACTCCACAGCCAAGCCTGATGTGCAAACTAATCAATACACTAGCCCACAGTATCTATCCAGCAGTTCAAAAATATTGATCTCTTGCTACAGAAAAAAAAAAAAAAAAAAAAATCATTGTCCACTGTAGAAACCAATTCAGCTACAGTGAGCCAATGATATCCCAATTAGTAAAGGCCCGGTCCCACTGGCTGATGGACACAAAACGTATGCAAAAAGGACACAGCGGACGAGCAAAATTCCGGGGGTGGCTCCATCAGTTTTCATCCGCTCCAGAAATGGACAAAATTGGCTAAAATTTGCGAAAACAGAACGGAAAAGAACGGATGTGGGTAGCATGTAGCGGGGATGTTAAACGCATGTTCAAAGGAAGTCTGGCGGTGAAAGCAGATGGAAGTGGATGACAGCTCCGAAGGGGTTACCGGGGATAACTGCGAAGCGGACACATAGCGGAAAGAGCGGATGCATAGCGGATGAAGCGCTTTGTCCGTTTTGAATACTTTATATACGAGATGCATACGCTTACATCCTTTCTATTTCCGTGCTACTAACGATGTATAGACGTTCCATGTACCTTATCTTTCCTCCCTCTTTCTGTTTTCAGCTGCAGCGGATGTGAGTTGCGAGGAAGCCCAGAGGATGCAGAGAGGATACGTTTAACGGATGATAGCTGACATAGCACGTTTGTTGCTCGTATATGTCGCATCGTACATCGTACATCGTAGGGGTTACATCGTACACGGCGGAAAGTTCATCCGTTCTAAAAGTTTTGTGCAGCTCAAAACTTTTTGCGCGGATGAAATCACAGTGGATGGATGCTTGATGGATAAAGCGTATGAAACGTATGAAATGAGTACACAACGGATGCATTGCGTTTTCCAACGGATAGCAAGATTTTTTTACGTTTTACATCCTCTTTGCATCCGTAAGTGCAGTGGGACTGGGCCAAAAAGAAAAAGAGGTTTTCTGAAGCAAAAATTTGACATGGTGTTGATACATTCTACTATCAATTATAGTCATCAAATATCAGAAACGAGTAGTTCCCTACTGTGGATTTGCGCATAGATTCCTCCATCGATAAATTCAGCACTCCCTCACACCCTCCTACGTACTCATGTTGATAGCCAATCACATAATTATTTACTAATGCTCATCTGCGTAACTGCGCACTTATAGTTCACATCCACGTGAATCTTCCCCCTTGATGATGCATTGGTTGACTCATTTCTTATCCAGTACCAGAGAGTTTAAACTTGCCACAATAACTGAAAGACACTGATTGGACTAAAAGAGGACTATACAAACCTCTGCATAACAGCAAAGTAGGTTTATTGTCAATATGTTGGGCGCGATTGTGCAGCTGAAAATGATGCAATTTCAAAGAAAAAAAGACCGGCCTGAAGTGTTCAGTTAAATATACGGATATGGTCAATGGGAATTATTCTGAATGAAACAGGACTGGAGGATTCCTTATATATGATACAGTTGTGTTTCTGGAGGAGGAATTCAATGGAGAAAGGTTTTTTCCCCCCACTTTGGGCAAGTAAAATTTTATATATTTTTTAAACTATGGGTAGCTGGCTTGCAGTTTTTTAATTCTCGGTTAACCATTGCTATCATGATCACAGAGCTTGTTTGTCTCTGCTTTGTAAGAGTAACCGCTAGTCTTGGCTCATCATAGCAACTGTATGTTGGGGTATTTTCGTTTTTTTCCCTGGTAGTGTAATGTCTGTTCTGGTAAAATATAAAGTATATTTCAGATATTGCTGAGTTGTTGAGTTATACTTGTTCCTGATAAGGTGTGGATAGTGTTTACATAAGGCTGCGAGTTTGGACGTGGGAACTGCTAGCTTTTCATTGCAGGTCAAATGTTTTGACCTTTAAATAAGCAGTTCCTTTAATGACAATGTGGGTTGGCTTGTGGGATTTTGAAGAAAGACTGACAAAATTCTAAACGTTATCATGGAGAAAAGGCATGTTTTGTGTTTGGAGAGGTTACTGGTGACCACTGATGACCAACTGCACCCATATTGATAAACTCACACTAAATTCAAACAGAAAATCATTAATTCATATTGATTTTCCCGTGACAAAAGTTGATTAGTGTTAAATAAATTATTTTAGGATTTGCCATTTTGAGGGATCTTTGAGTTTGAGGAGCCACCTGGATAGCAGTCATATTTGGTGCCTGAGAGTAGGTAATTTAGAATGTAGTGCTCAGATGACCTGTACTTGTGTGTGGAGTTTATGATCCTAGAAATGCATAGTCTTAACCCCCAGCCATTTTTCAATTCTCAGAATTAGTTTTTTGTTCCCCAATTTAAATGCTGAATTTTCTAAAGATTTTTTATGTTTGCAGCCCCTTTTCTCTACCAAAATCATGAAAAGAAACAAATATGATGTAATTCTAAACGCTTCAAGTGTCTTGGCTCAGTTGAGCCATTCCCTTCCTCTCTGTATAGCTGCAATCTTGAAGTATAAAACTTTAAAGGGGTATTCCGGTGTGAAATAGACTTGGGTTGTATTGAAACATGATAATGAGTACGAACTATTGTCGAATACCCCATCTTTCCAGTCGCCTCCATCTTGAAAGTCACGATAAGTCGATTGACGAGCACGAATGAATAGGAAGGATAGGGGAACAGATTGTAATCCATTCGTTTGCGCTCGTCAATTGACTTCTTGTGAGTTTTAAGATGGAGGCGACTGGAAACTACATTGAGGTATTGTTTGCATAAATAGTCTTTTTTAATAAACTACTCGAGCATTTTCAAAGTTCTCAGTGCCACGTTTTAAATGTCAGGGCACTCGGAATTCTCCCGATGAAGTGTGGAGCTACTTTAGGCCTCGTTAATGATAAACAAGTAGATCAGAAGGATCTAATAGCTGCGACCTCGCCTAGCATCCGTCACGAGGCCTAGTGTCCATGACAGGTGGTTTCTTGTACAAGTGTGATGTCGAAATTGGCAAATGACCTTGAAAATCAATAGGGGACCCTCTGTACCAAGAAGCTTGTTCTAAGATGTAATAGCCATCCATCACGTTAAAGTGGAGTTACGTTGCGAAAACTGTGAAATCGAGGTGAAATCGACACTTTTTTGACCGGTGTGACCTTGGGATTCGACAGATGACCTTGAAAGTCAATAGGGAACCCCTCCTCTACACCAAGAAGCTTGTTGTAAGATTTCATAGCCATTCGTTGAGAAACAATAGGGAACACCTCCTGTATGCCTAGAAGCCATTTCCAAAATTTCATAGCGATCCATGAATTCTAACTGGAGTTACAGCGCGAAAACCTGCAAACAAGGTCGTGACCTCTGTGAACTTGACCTTTGACCTCGACCTTGAGCATGGACATCACTTTGGTGAAGGTCAATAACTCCTGAAAATTTCATGATGATACGACGACAGAAACATGGTGAAAAAGGTGTCACAGACGGACAGACAGACAGAAGCGTTCATAGAACTGCTTGGTCGCAGCTAAAAAATAGCGATCGCTTTGCATGGCAACGCTATGCCTGATTTACAACCATTGTAAGCCTGTTGGGAGCTTCGGCTAAAAATCCATTTATTTCAAAAAGTTGCGTGCGTACGGAGGTGGAGCATTCGACAAAAGTTAGTACTCATTATCATGTTTCAATACATCCCAAGTCAATTTCACACCGGAATTCTCCTTTAAACACGGTAACACATAAATAGCCAGATATGGCTTCTGCGCAAAGGGGCCAAGTCAGAACATGGATGCACTATGATGTAACATCATGATTAAAAAGAATTCTTTTGTATGATTTTTCTTATCTTGTGTAAAGACAGGCCTGCTTCATTGACGCCGTGCAGCTTAGTGCAATGTCCATTTTGCACCATACAGCTTGCGCTGACACAGCACATCAACAGGAGGTTGGTCTTTGGCTGGCTTTACTGCATGAGGCCAAGTGCTCCAGCTGGTTAGGAAACACTACACCTAAGCTGCCGATTAAATTATACACAAAAGCCACTGAGCGCCACCCGATCCATTTCACCAGCAGGGTTGCCAGATGTGGGGTTAATCCAACTTTATCAGGGACTTTGAAATATTCAGGGAAGATGCATTTAAAATTAGGGGTGGCTGGGTGACTCATCCTCTCAGTGGACAGGCTGAATGAGTCCAAAAGTTTGCCGTCAAACCTGGATTATACCTGTGCCAACTGCAGCCAACCACCACTAGAGGGCCACACACTGAGTCACTGTCTGCACTACTGACTGAATCTCCCCCATCAACCTTTACCTTCAGAGTCATTTTTGTCGGACAGTTCACACACTGCTAATAAAAACTACATTCTGGTCTCCATCCCTTACTCAGGGGTTTTATGTAATGGTCAAGGAAACATTTTCTGCTAATCACGCCTCATTAAAAAAAAAAAGTTGCCCGAACATGGTTCTTGACTGTTACCAATTTAAATATTTTGGGGTTATTATGAATTTGCTCCAGCTGTGAAGGCAGGCATCTAGGGGGTGAGGCGGTACCTGGCATCATTGAGGTCACATTTATTCCCGGCGATCGCCACCACGATATTTGGAGGCCCATGCTGACGTAGCTCCTTCACCCAGTTCTTCAGCGTCTGGAAGGACTCCTGAGGGAAAGAGGAGGCGAGGGAGAGAGTGAAACAAAGAAAGAGATGGATGGGAGAGTGAAAGACAGTAAGGGATAAAGAACACATCCATGACACCAATGCCAGTGTGAATGCAGTCTCAGAAGTATGGGAAGTATGGCTTCAGATATTACGGACCCAGCTTTGAGACAAGGTGTCAGCGGCCCCAAGGTCTACAGAGAGAGTAGACATATGAAAGAGAATCAAATGCACCTTTAAAGTCTAAAGCTGCCTCAATTCAATTTTCCTGTGAACAAAAATTGTTCCATTCAGTAATCCAACCAACCCTTAGTGTCTCAGTAATTCAGGTTTTGATCGTTTTTCATGTGAATCAATGCGTTTTTTCCCCCTTCATTTAATTTGTTTTCATGTTTAGCAATGAGTTTTTGTAATGGGCAATATGGATAAAGTGCAATTGATTGACGGAGGATTGTGGAAACCAGAGTTCAGCTTTGTGCCAGATTGTGCCAGGGGTGGGGGGGCTCCCCATTTATTGAATAAATTTTATCAAGTAAAGTTGGAAAAATAATATTTAGGCATCTGTAACAACTGATCTCCCTCTTATTTAGGGTAAAATGAAAGGTTTAAGTATTGTTACATATGATAGAGGTAGACTGACAGTGGATTTTTAAAGGTTGGTATGATGACAATAGTTTGGAGCAAGAGAAAGCCAAAAGCTGATTAATTGGTTGACGCCTAATACGCCAAAAGATTTGTAATGTTGGCCAGTATGAGACAATAACAGCAATAATTTTAAAGTTAGTCCGAAGCAGCTAGAGAGAACAATCACATACTATTAAATGGGAGAAGATGAAAGGCATTTCTACCCAAATGGGCAGAATTTGGAATTTAGTAGGAAACTCATTGGGAAACGATACTTCCGAAATGTGACAGGCTGTGTGCATAGCGAAGAGCAACACAACCACAGGAAGGGGTCACGAGCAGGAAGCCATACCTCTTTGGTGATGTCATACACAATGATGGCTGCTGCGGAGCCACGGTAGTACATTGGTGCCAGGGCCCGAAACTGTGAGAGAGAGAGATGATGTATAAAGATAAAATTAAAGAGGAAGGAGGGGAAGGAGAGAGGAAAGGATGGATGAGGGCCATTCCATGTGGGAGTTGCTAAAACAGCAATTTTTAAAGTGTTTTATTTTAGAAATACTTTTGTAAATAGGTTTTCATGTAGATGACTCATTACCAAATCAGACACTGAAAACCATTTTAGAAATATCTTTGACGGTCTTCTCAAAATTTAGTTTTGAATTTTGTAATTTTTTTTTTAGCTCCAGGACAAGGATAAAAAAAGGTTATTTTTCCAAAGCTGACAATTCCTAAAAAATATTTAGCCATTTCCTGGTTTTTAACTGCATTTCTATACATTGGTAGCCAAAGTATTTGGGATTAAGTCATTGCAGGAAATTGATACACACAATTCCAGTGGCTCATTGTGAAATTTGTCATTTTTCAACGTAATTCTGTTACCGAAATTGCAGTATAGTTCTCTTCGTCATCTTACTCCTGAATTTATTTTATCGTTATTAAGAGTTCTCTTCCTTCTTATGTCTATACTGAATTTCAGACATTAACCTCTCTAATACTTTGCTGTAAAACCTGGAAAATTTGTGGTAACAGAATTACACCAGTAACGGAATTACAGAATTATTCTGAAAGCCAGTGAAAAACAGAGGATGGGACAAGGTGGCATTAGGACTTTATGAAGCATAGTGGTTCATTGTTTTGGACATCTATAGTTGAGTGTTTCTTCCCGCGAGTTACGTTTCTATAACTATTCATTCAAGGATTAGCAGGAATTAAGAGTATAGTTTGTTAAGGAGTAACATCTGCTGGGGAAGGGTATGAATGAATGTTTGTTCTGCAGTATGGGGTCTTCTTCACCATCACTTTTACCAGCATCCTGTTCCTCCTGGAACTGTGCTTTACTAAGACAGAATCTCTTTGTATAATATTTATGATGTGTGAATGTTATAAGGGGTTTCAGATTGGGAAAGCATGGCTTGCGGCCCTTGTGGTCAGTTACTCAGTGAAGCTTGTTGAGTGCAGGTGTGATAAAACGTTGATAGTCTTTGCTCAGAATACACATCATGGTATTATTCCCACTGGATGCCAAAAGCAATCCGGTGGGCACTTAGTCCATGGGCCAAGGACATTCATTCATGCTCAATATCGAAAGCCAGCAATCCTCCAACTAGCAGGTAAGTTTCTTGCTTTTTCATTTCTAAATAAAACTGATATTTTAAGTTGTGATATTAGTTTAGCAAATTAAAATAGACTTCAAGATGGATGATATACATTCACCTCACCTGTTACATCAGACTCACCTGATCCGGGAGGCTTCGTAGGTTGCCTCAGCTGTCAGTGTAATTACGTAAAGCGCATTGAGCGGCATTCCATCCCATACTGCATTTTGTGCCATTTAAGAAACATTATATATACCGTTCTTGCAGAAAAAATTGTTATTCTCATCAATATCATTTATTGCCTTTTGCCCAGACTTGATCAAAATTTTGGTTCAACAGGAGGTCAGCAACACAAACATCATTTATGACACCAACTTTCAATTGCTTTGTTGTTTTCAGTATAATAAACTTAGTAGATTCTCAGAAAATGTAATCCCGTCACTGTTTTGTAATTCCATTACTGGTGTCTCTTTCTCATCAATGGCATCCTACAAAATATCTGTGAATATTCCAGTCAATATAAACTTACCATGGCCTGGTTAGCATCCTAGGCCACCAACTTAAGCTTAAAACTGCTGTCCATCATTGCTAGATTTCTGAGAAATGACTGTCAAAGTTACGGCAAAAATAATAGCTTTTTTTTCTGCCATAATTCCGTTACTGACACTTTCACCTTCGTATAGCCTTCTACAAAATAGATTACCCCAAACTTTGTGTTATACAGCTCGGTAGGCATGCCAGTGGAACTGATAAAAGCACAGGCAAATAGCTACAGCATTAGAGCAATAGATGGCAGGTAAAAATGACATGAAACTTACTCTTGATCGTAAGTCTGTTACCGTGGAATTGCCCATTAGAGACTAATTACAAAATACTTCACTAACATGACCACATCTAGGTTGAGTCACAATCACATTTATATAATATCTACATCAACAGCATAAAATTGCATCACTCAATTACAGCTCCCCACCACCTGACCTCCTAGCAACCAGGGGGCGCCTTGCCCACACAAGCCCACCCATTTCGCAGCTCTGTGTTTTCTGTATCATTAGCCTGCAAACCAAAGCAAGTGAAGCATATATTTTTTTAATCATTCCAATTCAAAATTTGATTTTCTGTACTGTTTACTGTAATAGCCCTGTTATTCAATAATTAAAGTTCTAAGGAGAGAAATTACTGGTAAATTGATGAAAAATATAAGGCTCGTCTACAGACATTTTACAGTTTTGTAGCAAGTTTACATGACTCAAAATCATTTTATAATACATTCAAGCCCCCAATTCCATTAGCGACAGCATTGTGTAAAAACTGCAAAACCAGCTCCCTGGAATGGAGGGAATACTAGTACTTCTGTGGAATATCTCCAAATACCACCAGCTTTACTATGTTTTAAAAGCAGTTAATTCAACATAGACTGATGGAACACCGGCAGTGTGAGCTGAGGTGCACGCGTATCTCCTGACAACAGGCAATATTGGCAGAATCAGCACTCGCTGCTCTCCATAAGCATTTGGACAGTGACAGGTTTCGCTTCTGCATTCTAGAAAACTGAACTAAACGATGAGGTAAATGTGCCAGCTGTCAAACGAGAGCATTTACCTCCACATTCATTAACATAAGAGTTATAGCCAATTTTACATATTCACACCCAATACAGACTCAGCCACCACACAGTAGATCAGAACTATGGTGATTTTGAGCATGGCTCGCATGAGGCAACGAATAACCAATCAGAGCAGGAAGGCAGAACTTGTGGCGACATTCATATTTACACTGAGTATATAGGTGATCTTAAACTAATTTAGTCTGATACAGCCATCATATTTTATAATGTGTTGGAGTTTTGACTTGAGGGTCAGCAGAGAGCTAATGCCAATTTAAGCTACACAAATGAAATGCTTGTTGTTAAGCAGAGACATGACCTTATGCACAGAGCCGAGGGAAGGGTTTCGTCTCCTCTTGTCATTGCATGTGACACAATGACCACACAGGAGAAGGGCGTTACATGGGATTGCTGTTAAGCTCCGTCAGCTAGAAGCAGAAAAGTGGCAAACCACAGTGCAAACAAGCCATCATAGCTTCTTTGCTGAAGAAAGCCTTATAAATTATACCTGCCTGCCATACCAGTAAAACATAATACAAACCCAAAAAGCAAACAGCAAGAATGCCTGCAAGTGTGCTGTGCAGGTTATTTACAGTAGAGGGAAGCCTGACAAAATGATTCCCATTCACTAGCCTTCAAATGTAAAATATGGCTAGGAACGTGTAATGTGCAACAAACATAGAAAAGCCACAACAGCAGAATGACCGAAAAAAGCTGACTGCTATTTTTGCACAGAGATGAATCTGGAAATTTGGCCTGGATCAGTATTTGACTGATGCATCATGCTAATGTTCAAGCCACTGTAAGTCAAAAACCAAAAAACACAACTGAGTAAAATTTTTACAGTCTTGGATGCTGTATGTTTTAGAAGATACATTTAATTTGTAAGAAATGTGGGCAATTACATATTAATGTCAACCAGAGCAGGAAGAAGTTGCTTACTCCCCAAATAAAATTTTCACATACACTCATAGATTGTATACGGTGGAGCACAAATTTCATTGGACCACTGTATTTTTTTTTTCTGAATTACATGTTATTACTATTACAGGGTTGGATTAACATTGATGATTAAAAGAAAATGACATGACACAATTTCAACTCCATAGCACCGCTTTTCTCCCCATATAAAATATAGCAAGTCGAAATGGTCAACAACATCCCCTGCCAATCGTGTGCTTCTTATTTTCGAACTCCATCAAGGCCTTTATGGTCTGAGGCTACACACCAAATTTGGTTACTGTATCAGTAGTAGTTTCTGAGTAAAGCTGTCCCCTTTATCTCTGACTGACGGACGGACGCATGGACGGACGCACGGACGGACGGAGGTCAAACCTATATCCCCCTCCCACTTCGTGTTGGCGGGGATAATAAAAAAGGGGCAATAAGCGAAAATGCATCATTTCTAGATAAAAGGAATTAAAAATCGCCATGAGAAGAATGAGAGGTGTAATTTCATCTGGAGTATAACAGAACGTCACACATCCGCTCTCTGTGTTGATCTCCAGCCCCTTGTTTACAAACCCGGCCCCGGCTGCGCATTCATGTACGTTCATGTGCATCGCCGCCTACTCCTTCCCGAGAATGCATTCATACAGCATTCATACAGGGAGCCCGTATTTTTTTAAAAGCGAAATGGCGGAGAGCGGAACGAAACGTTCACTTGAAGACAAGCAGGATCCGAAATTACTTCTAAAGAAACAACGGTTGTTGGCGAAGAAGTTGTCGGATTAAGAAAGGGACAGAACCCGGATTAATATTGGCCTTGCATTTCCAAGGTGGAGAGCACTGCGAGAGCTAAAGGGGCTACAGTTTGACTCTGAGCTAGCTCTTCTTCTCCCGGACAGGTAAGTAACAACATAGTCAAATGTCTGCTTTAATTATTGTCACAGTAACGTTAGGGACATGTCGCCATGTCGATTCAATTAAATTCAATGTTACAATCGTAGCATGGGTTAATGTCCGGAGGTTGCGTTGTTAGTGGCTCGGTCGCAGCAATGGGCCAGGCGTTACGGTTGTGTTAGGTGAATAGCCCGGCAGCCAGCTAGCATTTGCAATTGGCGCAAATCTGCAGTTTTGTGAGCATTTCAGGGTGACAAGAGTCATCAGAAGATGATGTATGCCCCAGCCCCTGATTATTTGCAAAAGTCATGTCAATCCTACACCTTCAAAGAAATTCAAACAAGAATGTTGAGGTTATTTTCCTCTGGAATTATCTGGTATGTACTGGCAACATCTACCAAAGACTATGAACCACATGTTGACAAAGGCAATGATAATACAAGAGTCAATAATGAACAGTGTTTTAGTTCTGCTCCAGAAACCCAGCCCTGCGACTGAGTCCAAATATATGTAGCTTCCATGGAAGGGAAAAAAAAAAAAAAAGAAAATTTCAGAAATGTGAAAATATGAAAAGGCATCACTTCAGTACTTGGGTAATGCACATACAAAGTTTCAGAAAGATATAATGAACGCTTTTTGAGCTCTGCTCCAGAAACGAACCCTTCTCTGTACAGTCCAAATCCAACTTGTTTCCATGGAAATGAAAAAAACAATTTTTCTTCAGAAATCTGAAAATATCAAAAGGCACCACTTCACTATGTGGGTAATACCGAAATTTCAGAAAGATATATTGAACGGTTTTTGAGTTCTGCTCTGGAAACAGACTAGGCCTGATGTGCACAGAGTGCAGATTCTTTTCCATGGAAATGGCAAAAATAGTAATCCTGAAGTTTCCAAAGTAGCAAAAGGCACATCTAGACAATACATAGAAAACATCTACCAAGTTTGGAGCTGATATCTTGCATAGTTTCCGAGTTCTGACTCCGGAAACAAAATGATTATGGACGGACGGACAACGCGATGCCTCTATCCCCACGCATTTTATGCCGCGGGGATAATAATAAAGACGTGGAAACTGGCCCGTCATTCTGCCGAATAGCAGAGGTAGAGGGAGGCGTGGCTCATGACACACTTTGTTTTGGTCTACAGGCAGTGCACAACAGCAAACCTAGTGGTGAAACAATGTCGCTTTTTGCCCCTTTAAACACAGGTATTATACAAGTTTCCATTGACAGTTGTGCACAAAAGTTTTGCATACCCTGACTGAAATTGTAAAATGGGTAACAGTTTTTCCAAGAAAACATGAATGGCCGTGCAAAACACATTTCTTTCATTTCTTACTGGATTCAAATCCAACTGTAGGTCATGTAGAATGGCACAATCATCAAGTAAAACATGGCAATAAGGGGAGAAGAGGGGAAAAGGAGGAAAAAAAAAAAAAAAAAACTAGAATGCCTTTTTACTCGTAAAAACAGACATCTCCCTCCCCCGCCTCCCTTCCCTGCCGAACCCACCGGACGGACGGACGGACGGACGGACAGGTACACTACAGGACCTGAGTAGTAAGTATGCAAAGTTTCGTTGAGATCATGCAAACAGTTTTGGAGTTATGCTCCGGGCGAAAATGGATTACATCCGGACGGACAGACAGACGGAAGGACGGACAGGCACATACCACTTCAGGAGGGCACCACCTCAGGACCCGAGTAATAAGTATGCAAAGTTTCGTTCAGATCGTGCAAACTGTTTTGGAATTGCGCTCCAGAAACGCCGGAGTGGGAAAAGTGGGAACGCCGACACAGGCACAAACGGGAACAAAGTCTAAAACAATATGGCTGCCTTCTCCCTCCGGGGTGGGGGGGAAGGGGTGGGGATGGGGACATAATGACACGAACCCTCTTCATAAGTGTGCAAACTAAGTTCTTAATACTGTATATTACCCCCTTTAGCGTCAATAACAGCATAGTGTCTTTTGAAATAGCGGTCAATGAGGACCCCAATTCTCTCAGGTAGGATAGCAGCCCATTCTTCCTTGCAAAATACTTCCAGCTCCGGCAAATTCTTAGGTTATCTTACATGATCTCCATGTTTGAGATCTCCCCAATTCTGCTTAATGATACTGAGGTCAGGAGAATGTGATGGCCACTCCAGAACCTTCACCTTTCTTTTCTGTAATCACTCAAGGATCAACTTGGCCTTGTGCTTTGGATCATTGTCATGCTGGAAAGTCCAAGAGCGTCCCATGCGCAGCTTTCATGCTGAAGAATGCAAATTGTCGGCAATTATTATATCCCCGAACGCCGAATGGTGTTCCGGGGATATTTTGTTTTTGGTTCGACCGCCGCCGCCCTACATGTTAACTCAATAACTTCAGTAATATTTCAATTCGAAATTTCAAGTTTTGCATATAAGTAAGTATCATAAAGAGGAAGAACTGATTCGATTTTGGACAATTTACGATTAGTAGATTGTCCACCAGGGGCCAAAAACGGAAAAAAAAAAAAAATCACTGTTTTTATCATGTCTCTGGAAATATTTGTCCGATTGACCTCAACTCACGTGCAAATGAAAGGTCATGACCCGAAGATGTCTCTCACGATGACAATACACCTGTTTGGTTCAAAATTTTGACACAAGGTGAAGCTTTGTCACATAAAATTCACCATTTTTGCCATATCTTTGGAACTACTTGTCCAATTGAAATGAAACTATGTGCAACTGCAAGGTCATGACCTCACAACGTGTCACGTGTCACATGATGACATCATACCCGTATGGTTCAATATCTTGCCACCAGGTGGCGCTTTGTTCTGGAAAATTACCATTTTGGCCATACCTTCAGAACCATTTGTCAGAGAGACCTGAAATTCAGTTCAAATGAAAGTCTATTCAAGGTCTATTCAAGGATTGGGGAATTCGAGGATTGGGGGCGTTCGGGGATATACCCCCAGCCTTCGCCTTCGACGGCATAAGCCTAGTTTTCTGATGGCGTGCTGCATTCATCTTGCCATTAATTTTCACGAGATTCCCTGTGCCTTTAGCGCTCAAGCACCCCCAAAACATCAGCGAGCCACCACCATGCTTTACAGTGGGAATGGTATATTTTTCACCATGGGCCTTGTTGACTGCTCTCAAAATATAGTGCTTATGGTTGTGACCGTAAAAGTTCTGTTTTGTTCCTGTCACTCCAAATGACAGTATTCCAGAAGTTGTGAGGTGTGTCAAGGTGTCGCCTGGCATATTTTTGACAGGCTTCTGTGTGTGATTGGCGCAATAATGGCTTCTTTCTAGCAACTCCACAATGTAGCTCATTGTTCTCCAAGTACCTCCTTATCGTGCTTGTTGAAACGACCACACAATCTTTTTCCATAGCATTCTGTATTTCGAGGTAGCTAGTGGATTTTTCTTTGTGTCCCGAAAAATTCTCCAGGCAGTTTGGGCTGAAATCTTTCTTGGCCAACCTGACCATGGCTTGGTATCAGCATATCCCCTAATTTTCCACCTCTTAATCGCAGCCCGAACAGTACAGACTGGCATTTTCAAGTCTTAGATATCTTTTTATATCCTTTCCCATTTTTAAAAAGTTGAATTGACTTGTTACGAAGGTTGGTTCTTTTCTGCTCCCCATGGCTCCGTGTCTAGCCAGATCAGTGCATCCACTCAGGAGCTAGCAAACTCAATGACTATACACAGACACTAGTTACAATTTAAAACCCACAAGGGTGGAAAATTAGCCCTTAATAGCCATTTAAACCAGAATGTGTCACCTTGTGCCAACATAACAAGGCCAAACATTCAAGGGAATGTAAACTCATCATGGCCGTTTGGGAGATTTCAGTTATCATTATGATTTAACAAGAGTCATCAGAAGATGACATATCCCACCGGTTCCACGTAATTCATGATTTGTGGGCTTTTTTTGGTTAAAAATCCAAAATTTTGGGCAGAATGGAGCTGAAACCCCCAAAAGGCACAACTACACCATAAGAGTAAGTTCCATAGCTAATTTGAAGTTTGTAAGTGGTATAGTTTCTGAGTTCTGCTCCGGAAAAGAAAATGATTACGGACGGACGGGTGGACAGACTGATGATTATATCCCACGGTATTACATACCGGCGGGATAATAATAATGTGAGATTTGCCATTACCACTGTATGAAATGGAACACCTATTTCCGTATATGTAAACATATACTTACCTTTATAAATCATCAATGATGTAACTTCCATAGTGATATCTTGACTACCACAAACTTGACAGTGTTCTGTTACTCATACTCTTTCGATAGCGATGGCTGGTGTGCTACTGAGTCCTAGGTAATTGACAGTTCTGTGCGTTCCTCATTCCATGGCTCGGATGTGAGATACAACAAGGACATTCCACTCTATTTCACTTGGTCAGTGTGAGCCGAGACTTTTGGAGTTTTTGAAGTTTCTAAGTGGCATAGTTTTTGAGTTCTGTCCCGGAAACGAGACAAAGTCCAATTTTAGGGCTGTTTTTGGTGAAAATTTCAAGAATTATGGGCAGCATGGAACTGAAACCCCCAAAAGGCACAACTACACTATAAGAGTAAGTTCCATAGCAAATTTGAAGTTTGAAAGTGGTATAGTTTTTGAGCTCTGCTCCGGAAATGAAAATGATTACGGACAGACAGACAGATAAATTTTGGGCACCATGATTTCAAAATGCCCAAAAGGCACAATGGGATCACTGGAATAACATGCGTACAAAATATGAAGTTTGTAAGTGGCAGAGTTTTTGAATTCTGCTCTAGAAAAGGGACAAAGTCCAATTTTTGGGCTGTTTTTGGTGGAAAAATCAAAAATTTTGAGCAGAATGGAACTGAAACCCCAAAAGGCACAACTGCACCATAAGGGTAAGTTCCATACCAAATTTGAAGTTTCTAAGTGGCATAGTTTTTGAGTTCTGTCCCGGAAACGAGACAAAGTCCAATTTTAGGGCTGTTTTTGGTGAAAATTTCAAAAATTATGGGCAGCATGGAACTGAAAACCCCAAAAGGCACAACTACACCATAAGAGTAAGTTCCATAGCAAATTTGAAGTTTGTAAGTGGTATAGTTTTTGAGTTCTGCCCCGGAAATGAAAATGATGACGGACGGACGGACAGACAGACAGACGGACAGGGCGATGACTATATCCCACGGTATTACATACCGGTGGGATAAAAAGGAACCAAACACCTATGTGATGATAAATGACTTCACATGATCACCATCCTGAAAAAAAGACTAGTTTTTTGCATGAGGAGTCATATTTTCAAAATAAATGGCAACATTTCACAAATTCAGCTAGGGTATGCAAACTTTTGAGCACATCTGTATGTGTTCAGCTTGGCCTCCAACCTCATATTCTTTCCAAATCAAGTATTTACAGATGACACTGTACATGAAGTAATACAAGTCTATAAGTACAGGGGTGCTCTGTACAGTGCATACCTGTGCCTGCACCATCGTTTTTGGCCTTTTCTGCCAGGAAGACCTTGCACTGTGTAAATCTTATCACTCCTTACTGTTGTCATATAAAACCTTGCCATAAAGTTTTGTCAAAATTGGCCCAGAACTTTTTCCAAATTCCTGCTTACCAACAGACAGGCAGATCAACAAGCAGGGATGAAAACATAACCTTCATCCAATTCGTTGGCAGAGGTAATTACTACTTTTCTTGTGCATGTAATGGCATCATTTTTAGGCTCCACACACACAGTTTACACTGGCAAGGACTCCAGTCAGTTGGCTGACTGTCGGAAACAGGAGCTGCCCTTAAAACAAGCAACTGTGACCTAAGTCTTGTGTGGAGCCCCCACCCAGATGTGGTACTCTACCACACTCATGGGGCTCCTGAAAGCCATCAATCATTGCCCCTAAAAGTGTGCAGATTAATAGCATAATTCCTATACTGGCATCCAATGGAAGACCACTTGACATTTCTGGAATGTTCTGGGAATTTGCGGGGGTGGGGGGTGGGTTTACTGGGTCTATTTAAGAAGCATGTGATAATCAGCCAAGACCCCCACCCCCCCACCGACTCCCCAAAATTTGCGAGTGAACAAGTTTTCCACAAACCCCGGCTGCCATAATTAGAGGGTGCAGTGGGTGCAGGGTGGGGGGGATAAAGACTGACACAGGGAAACTGGGAGCAGCCCAACACTCCTGGAGCTTAAGACTGTAAGCACACCAGCAGTTTCACAGCATCTCAGCTCATCTGAACCCAACCACAGGAAAAACTGAATCAGATTCATGAGACGCACTTACAACCGAACCATCTGCAGCTGGTTTATATGCCTCGCCAACAACCAAATCCTACGACTGAATCACCAGATTCCGGTTTACATGTCTGGCCTGTGCACAAGTAACATGAATCTGATACATGCGTCTTGCCAACTCCAGATGGCTGAAACAGAGTTCACTAATCCTGGGAGTATCAATCCTGCAGCAGTTCATTTGAATCTGGGCTCATGTTCAGGAAATGCTCTGGTGAAGATCAGCTCTCACTTTCACCTCCTGATGGTACAGACGTGAGTAGGGGAAAAATGAAACCAATTGTACATCAGCAGAGCCTCACAGATTTTTCATGGACATTCATCCTATATGCCAAGTCTTCATAGCTAGGGCTGTTTTATTTGCATGCGCCATGTTTGATAACTGATGCACAGGCAGAGCTCCACAAACGTTCAAATTTTCTGTGTTTTCTATAGGGTTTCCATATTAATTACATGGACCGGTGTGAGAGTCATTCAAATAATGTCACACAAGGTAATATGTCACACATTTCTGACATTTATGGCAGTTCACACGAGGGATTGACATCTAAACTGAAGCGCAAGCAATTTGATGACTTCACCAAAAAAACGCCTAACATACAGCAGTTATGCCTGCAGTATAATCACCGAACAGCAGCCGACCTTCAGAGGTTTAGAAAGCCTTCAGTAATTATCTATTAATGCATGCTTGTTTTTTTTCACTGTTCCAGTTAAATTTTGCCAGGCTAACAATCAAAGTAGGGCTGAATCGCGATTATTGTAAGCACAATAAAAGTAACTGACTCTTTGGAGCAGACAGACGAGCTTGCTTATTAAATTTTTCTATGACACATACCTAACGCAGTGCTGAACAAACAGCAGAGTTCATTTGAAATGCTTTCAGGAAGAAAATTGTGATTTGAAGTCCGCTAATTACCAGTGAGGTTGGACAGCCTCTATCGCCTTGTCATAATTGTCACGACTTTAGGTCGTGGTATAGGGCGTTTTAGCAGAATTCTCAGTCTCCATTCATGGCTGCAGTCAATTTGCACTTCCCATAGCATGTTTTTTGTTGACAATTTTAACTTGTTTTGGGAGCGTGCAGCTTTCTTCAGAGGAGACGGAATTCATCCCTCTCCGTTAGGTGCACGGAAGCTTGCCGATAACATTTTATTTACCATAGATACGTCACGCAAATGACTACGCCAGTCAACGCAGAATAAAAACCCGAGGGTTACCAGCTCTGGTACTCAGTTACAGGTTAACCACGATGTAGTAACGTTATCCTCTCTTGACTCTCCTAGCGATTCGAGTATTATTTCTCACAATGTAACGTTAGCTGAATCACGACCTAATTTAGTCAAGGGCCTGAACTTTTTTTTATTGAACACAAGAAGCGTGAAATCTGTCAATAAAAAACGTAACAAGTTGATTCAACTTCAAGGCTTAATATACGCTGGCATGCCTGATATTGTCGCCCTCACAGAAACTTGGTTGAACGACTCTGTCGCGTCAAATGAAATTCTTCCCGAGGGTTACACCCTGTATCGCAGAGACAGAGGTGGCAAACGAGGCGGCGGAGTTTTTCTTGGTATTCGTAATAATATGATCTCCCGCCATCGGCCCGATTTGGAACCCAGTAGTTGTGAGGTTATAATTTGCGAACTTGTGCCTTGTAGATCATTGAAAGTATGCATTATCTTGTGCTACAGACCTCCAGATAGTGATCCTTTGTCTTTTAATGATTTTTTGCCTGACGTTTTTACTAAATGCAGTATTGAGTACAAAATTTTATTCGCACTTGGCGATTTTAATCTCCCAGATATTCCTTGGTGGGACGAATCGGCGAACATTGGTCACACGCTGTGTGATTTGGCTGACAGCTTTTCCCTCACCCAGATCATTGACCAACCTACTCATATTAACCCCTTTCTGCAGATATAGACGCCCGCATCTATAGACCTGCAAATTGGAAGCACGCTGTTATTGTACTCGATCAATAAATGGCACCCTCGGATCAGTTATTGAATGTTCACAAGCAAGCAGACCTCGAACGCGGTTCTGAATATGGGGAAGTTCACTCCACGCCCTGTTTTTCAAGAGCTGCATGAATTTAACTCCTCAGCTAAGCCTGATGTGCAAACTGGTCAGTATCCTTGCCTATAGTATCGATCCAGCAGTTTAAAAAAACGATATCTTGACACAGAAAAAATCGTTATCCTCTGTAGCAACCAGTTAAGCCACAGTGAGCCAACAGTATTCCAAGTAATGGTTCAGAAAAATCAGTTTTCTGAGGCAAAAAAATCGACATGGTATTGATTCTCTCACATTCTACTGTTAATTACAGTTGTCCCATACAAAAAAATTCGTTGTTCCCTACCGTGGATTTACGCGCAGATCCATTCATTGACAAATCCAGCGCTTCCTTATATCCACCCGAGTACTGGCGTTGATAGCCAATCACTCAATCATACGCTCAAGCTCTTCTGCGTAATTGTATAGTTACACTTCATGCTCTCGTGAAGCTACCCTGGTAAAATGTATTGATTGGCTCGTTTCTTATCCAATTCCCGAGTGTTTAAACATTTTAGAGTAAGTGAAACACATTGATTGGACAAACACAGAGCATACAAACCTATGCGTATCAGCAGGCTCGGTTGTATCCTGTCTACGTTATGCACATTACGCGGTTAAAATAGACGCGATTTATAGAAAACGCGTTCGCAAAACTGGCCTTGAAGTGTCCAGTTACATTTACAGGATTTAAATGAGATAAGGATATGGTCAATTGGAATTATTTCGAATGAAACAGGACCGGAGGGTTCCTGCTACAGGATACATCTGTCTCTGGAATTGGGATTCATGAAAAAGGTGAGGCTGCTACTTTGTTATTTTTTTGCTGTTGTTGTTGTTTTGTTTTTGGAATGTATACGTACTCTACAAAGTCGAATGTCGAGGTTTTTTTCCTGTTTAAAACGCGAACTGCCCGTGCATTTGGGTGGACCCCCTGGTACGTTCATTGCACGTTTCTTTTGAATCCAGGGAGGCAATGGATTGTTCCCTGAAAGTGGAGTGTCTGTTCTATTAAAATAAGGTATATTTCAGAATTCAGATATTACTGAGTTAGTGAGTTGCACTTGTTCCTTATAAGTGTTGAAATGAGTTTGTAAGCTTAGAAGAGGGGACTGGTAGCTTTCATTACAGGGTGAATGTTCTAACCGTTTAATAAGAAGTTTATTTAATGCGTGTTTGTGCTGGCTTGGGGCACTTTGAAGTAAAATGGCCAAAACTCTAAACTTTATTAAGGAGAAAAGGCTTATTTTGTCTTTGGAGTGGTTACTGGTGACCAGTGATATTCAACTGCACTGAGATTGATAAATTCATACAAAACTCAACCAGAAAATCATTTGTTCATATTAAATTTCATGCCTTAAAACTTTATTTGTGTTATATACATGATTTTTTTATGATTTGACAGGACTTCATCTTGAGACTTTGGGGAGACACTTGGATAGGTGTATAATTTGGCTAAAAGCATGTAGGTAATCTAGAATGTAATGTTGAAGATAAATTGTACTTGTGGTTAAGGAGTTTATGATCCCAGAAATGTATAGTTTTAAGCCCCAGCAGTTTTTCAATCCTCAGAATTATTTTTTTTGTAATTTCAATGGTGAATTCTCATGAAGATTTTTTATGTTTGCAGCTCATTTTCTCTACCATAATCATGAAAATTAACTGAAATATTATTTAATTCTAAATGCTGTAAGAGTCTTTTCAGAATTGAGCCACATTTTTCCTCTTTATGAAGCTTAAATCTTGAATTATACAGCATTAAAGTGGGTAACCCAAAAATAGCCAAATTTGGCTTCTGCGCAAAGGGGTTAAGGGAAATGTGCTTGATTTAGTTTTTACCAATATCCCTGAACGTTGCTCCGAGCCCAATGCAACATTTGGTCAGTTTGACAGTGATCATGCTGTGATCCAGTTCAATTTTCAAACCCGTGTCAACAGACTCCGCACATGCGCGAGAAACGTGTACAATTTTAAAAGAGCTGACTTTATCGGGCTACGATCTCACATGGACAAAGTGTCATTTCATTCTGCTCTTCTTCATCTTGATATTAATGTTAATTGGCAAAGTTGGCTTGATCTTGTACATTCATCTGTCAGCAAATTTATTCCCATTGCTGTAATTAAGGATATAAATTCTCCTGCCTGGGTTGACAGTGAAGTGCGCCACCTGAGCAACAAGGTACAATCCACACGGAAACTTGCTAAAAAACGCAATACTCCAGCGTTGTGGGCAAAATTTCGCAAACTAAGGAATAAATTAAAAAATGCATGTACTTTCAAGTACAATCAGTATTTGGACGTTCTCAGTGATTCTCTTGCCACGACACCAAAGCGTTTCTGGGGATTCTTCAAGAGTAAAACAAAGACAAAAAGTGTCCCCAGTTTTGTTGCTTATGGAGATAAAACTGCCTCCAATCCTTGCACAAAGGCGAGTCTGTTCAACGAGTATTTTCAGTCCCTATTTACCCCTCAGCCTTTAGAACGAACATACCCAGATATAACAGTCTTCAAACATGTTCATTTGGGTGATTTAAGGATTACTGCCCATGAAGTTGAATCAGTTTTGATTAACCTTGATACAAATAAAGCATATGGGCCTGACGGGTTACCAGCTCGGATTTTAAAAGAATGTGCTCGTGAATTGGCTCCATCACTTTTTAGTCTTTTTAACAAATCTCTTCAAGCTGGAGAATTACCACTTGATTGGCTAAGAGCAAATGTTATTCCAGTCCATAAAAAAATCTGACAAAGAAAATGTGAGTAATTATCGACCGGTATCGTTAATGTGCATTTGTAGCAAGGTGCTGGAAAGGTGCATACTTGATTTTGTCTACCCTCATGTAGTGCCTGTTCTACGTCACCTGCAACATGGTTTTGTTAAGGGTAGGTCCACAACAACTCAGTTAATCCAGGTATTTCATGATGTTGGCAAATGCTTAGATCAGTCCGGACAAATTGATATTTTATATCTAGACTTTTCATCTGCTTTCGACTCCGTCCCCCATGACTTACTTTTATATAAACTCCAGACATACGGATTTCATGGAAATCTTTTAAAGTGGTTTACGTCGTACTTATCCAATCGTAAACAAAGAGTTGCTGTCGATGGTGCCCTATCATCCTGGTCTCCCGTTAAATCAGGGGTTCCACAAGGATCAATTTTGGGCCCTTTGATGTTTCTGCTGTATATTAATGACATGCCAGACTGTGTAAGTCCTGAGACTAGGGTTGCCTTGTTTGCAGATGATTCTAAATGCATAAGAGAGATCAGAAACACGCAAGACTGTTCACACCTGCAGTGCGACCTAGAAAACATCTTGGATTGGAGTCGTAAATGGGACATGAGATTTAACGCTGGTAAATGTAAACTATTGAGCGTTACAAGGAAGCGAATTCCCATTCTTCACCATTACACAATGAATGGTAATCTAATTGAAAAAGTCGACTGCATGCGTGATCTTGGGATTGCGGTGTCATCAAATTTATCATGGGATGCACATGCTCATGTCTTGGTCAGTAAAGCAAATCGCATGCTTGGATTAATTCAAAGAACTTGTGGTCATACGTGTTCAGTTCAAACAAAACGAAAACTGTATATTTCGCTTATAAGACCACTTTTAGAATACTCCACCCAATCTTGGGCCGCATCATCAAAAAAATCTCTCCTTCATATTGAAGGTGTGCAACGGAGAGCCACTAAGTACATTCTTGGTTATAATGATTGTGTTGATAGCAATTATAAAGCCCGACTAATGAAGCTTGATCTTTTACCGCTGGGCTACATATATTTGATTGTGTATTCTTGTGCAAATGCTTGAAGGGGGAATATGACATTAACTGCAACCATTTTGTTTCATTTCAAAATGAGGATACATTTTTAATGAAAATTCCAAAATTTAGGACTGAAACTTTTGGCCATTCATATTTTAACAGATTATTTTATTTGTGGAATGCCAGTCACCTCTATCAAATTTCTGATACTACAGCTGCTTTTAAATAGAAGCTATTTCATTTTTATACAGAAAAGTTCAACAACTATTTTTCTTCTGATGATTCATGTACATGGGTTGGCAAATGTCATTGTTCACGTTGTTGTCTGTCCCTCTGATGTTACTTACACTTGCTGATAAACTGTCTTATTTTATTATGTATATATGATTTTTTTATTTTTTTTTTCTTCCTTCTCATTGTTCAATTGTCTGTACATGTTGTGGGATGATTGCCTCACAATAGGTGCCTTGCCACCTGTGCGATCTTTTCCTGACTTCTGTCAAAGCTTAATAAATAAATAAAATAATTAGCTTACCTTGAATAAATTTCTGTATAATTTGGCTAACTTACAACAAAGCCATTTCTTCAGCCAACTGACGAATCAAAACCAAAATCTGGCCAAAATGATTAGGAAAAGATAATGAGCGGTAGATCTAAAAAGGGTACCATGTTAGATTGAAAGAATGTCAAAGGTTTGAATAAATGGCCAACATACCCAAGAAATAATTTTTGCATTGCACGCAATAGTCAAATGCACTGAGGATTTGGCAAACGCATTCAGGCAAATCTGTGCCACAACTTTGTAGCATTTTTTTTTTTTTAATTTGATAATTGAACAAGATTAATTTGAAATAAAGTAATTCATACCTCTTGATTTTTGGCTTGGTTCAGCGTATCGAACTTGACGCAAATTGTTAACGCATTCGCACGTAGCACGGCCAAATGTAAAACTAGAAATAATCTAGTACGGTGGCGGTGATGCGGCTGTTTGCAACTTCTGGACCAGATAGAGCTACGAATGTTGCCCCCGACCAAAAAATCCTGAGGAAGATTTAATGACCTGAAGCTGAAGTGCAGCTGGGTTATGCACCAGGACAGTTATGCAAAGTACACAAGCAAGTCTACTGCTGAGTGACTCAAAAAAAAAAAAAAATCAAAATGAAGGTTTCTGAGTGGTCAAGTCAAATTCCTGACTTGAATCCATTTGAGTTCCTGTGGCATAACCTTTAATAGTTAGTTCATGCTCAAAAACCCTCCAATGTAGCAGAATTAAAACAATTCTGCAAAGATAAGGCAAAAATTCCTCCACAGTGACGTAAAAGACTCCTCACCAGTTATCAGAACTGTTGTTCCAGCCAAGGGAGGTTAAACGAGTTCTTAGGTCGAGTATAGCGATTGTTTTTTCACTTGCGTGATGTAGGTTCTGAATAATTCTTTACCTTTGATGAATAAAATGACAATTCCAAAGCTGCAGTTTGAGTTTATTCGCTTTGTGCTCATTTTACCACAATTATTTACATGATCTAACATATTTAAAAGTGACAAATACACACAAATAAAGGAAATCCAGAAGGGGGAAAAGTCATTTTTCACTACAATGTTGTTACCGATTGTGGCCCTAGTGGCAAGATGTACACAACCTGTGACCAAAACGAAATTTACCAGCACAACGACACCAGGATGTGGTCCAATACCAAAATTTCACAGTAAGCAGCCAGAGTCTTCCCTGTGCTGAATTCCACAACAAAACACTAGCAATGATAATGATCCACTGCAACCCAGGTGATCTCAATCACTTCATGGTCATGTGGCAGTGCAGTACAAGACATGGTTATTGTCACATACTGGACACTTCTGCACTGTACACCAATACAGAGAGTAGTGTGCACTATCCAGTAGCCATGCCACCACTGCCAGTAACCATACCACCATTTTTCTTGCTGTGGCCAAATGGCAGCAGCCAAGCGGGTGGGGGCTAGGATAGTATTTGGATAGGAGGCTGTCCTAAAAAACTAAGATACGGGATAACAGAACAGGTTGCGATCATCCTTGTGTGTGATGCGTATAACAGAGAATACTGGTCTTAATTACCATCTCCACAGAAAATAAACTGCTAACACTACGCAATAAAGCAAAGAACAATGCTAATGCTGCAGCTGATTTGCATTGCAATTTCAAATGCAACAGCAGATAGGAACATGCAATGCTAATGCTATGGCAGATTGGAGAGGTCAATGTGAATACAGTGGCAGAATGGAAAGTGCATCGCACATACTGTCAAGGACAAGACAGTGCAATACCAATGTGCCAGCATGGTGGAAAGTGCAAAGCTAAGACTGAATCAGGATGCTAAAATTAGCACCCCAGATCTAATTGAGATCCTCCACCAGGTCTTGGGGAGCACTTAGGCCTTATGGTTAGCAGGCCAAGCCCTGGTGGGAGCGGTGACAGACAGTGTGAAAGGTCACAGGTCATTAGGGGGTTTGGGAAATAACTTAAAAACCATAAAACCATCAAACAGGTCCAAAATAATCTATCAGAGAAAGAAAACTGCTGTATGCCGCAAAATAAATTTTCAAGAGTCACTGGCCAAAAAAAATTCACCAGAACACATTCTCAATTACTGATAAAACTACTTTTACTGTATTTAAATGCATCATGTTCCAAAAAAGTCAATCACAATGTAAAACTGTAAAACAAAAAACAAAAAAAAAAAAAAAAACATTTCATTTTTATAAAATTCAACACAATATTTTCAGCAAATAATTTTTTATTGCAGCACAAATTTCAAAATTATAAGTAAGTAAATCTTTATTTGTATAGCACCTTTCACGGCTTGAAATCACAAAGTGCTTCACAGTGGTAAAAACAAAGAGGTAAAACAATAAAAACAACACAATTATCAATATAACAATAAACAAACACTGTGCAACAGACAGATTAGCTCATTCAAAGGCTTGTCAAAAAGATGTGTCTTTAGCCGACTCTTAAAAATGTCCACTGAATGAGAAGCTCGCAGGTCCAAGGGGAGTGCGTTCCACAGTTTCGGGGCCACTGTTTGGACGGCACGGTCTCCTTTGGTTTTTAACTTAGTACGAGGAACGACCAGGAGGCCCTGGTCAGAGGACCTTAGTGACCGACTGCAGACATATCTGGAGGAGGTCACTGATATAAGTGGGCGCCTCGCCATGCAGAGCCTTATAAGTAAGCAACAGAACCTTGTAATGGATTCTGAAAGCAAAGGGGAGCCAGTGTAGCAAGAACAGGATAGGTGTGATGTGACAGTATTTCGGCGACCGGGTTAACAGCCTAGCTGCAGCATTTTGAACAAGTTGAAGACGATCCAGGGATGATTTGCTGAGGCAGGTGAAAAGTGAGTTACAGTAGTCCAGCCTGAATGATATGAAGACATGGACAACCAAGTCCAGTTCTGAATTAGATACAATAATTCGGAGTTTGGCTGTGCTTCTGAGGTGGAAAAATCAGGTACGGGTCAGAGAAGATATGCGCTTATCTAAGCGCATGGATTGGTCAAAAATGACACCGAGATTTCTTAGGCTAGATCTAACATTACCAATTAAAGACTTCATGTGATTAACAACCATGGAAACGATAGAATCGGCAGCTACTAAGAGAACTTCTGTTTTTCCTGCATTGAGTTGCAGGAAATTACAGGCCATTCAGTTATTGATAGTGGACAGACATTCATGTAGAATGTTGATTTTTTTCAATCTTGTCCAGTTTGAATGACAAATATAATTAGATATCGTCTTGTGTGGCAATGATATGATATTTTTCTTTAAATTTGCTGATGAGGCCTAGGGGAAGCATATACAGAGAAAACAGGATCGGAGCCAGAACAGAACCCTGAGGCAGGGCACATGTCAAAGGAGAAGGGTCAGAAGTAAAAGGACCAACAGCCACCGAGAAACTTCTCTCAGCCAGATAGGATGCAAACCAACTCAGGGCACTCCCAGATACACCTACCCACTCCCTCAGCCTGTTCAACATCATGCGATGGTCGACAGTGTCGAATGCTGCACTAAGATCTAAAAGCACCAGAATGGAGCACTGACCTGAATCCGAAGCAATCATAATGTCATTTGATACTCAAAGAAGAGCAGTCTATGTGGAGTGCTTCTGCCTAAAACCATATTGGAACTTGTCTAAGATGTTATGGTTCATGAGGAAAGATGCGAGTTGGTTTGCCACTACTTTCTCAAGAACTTTGGACAAGAAAGGCAATTTTGAGATAGGCCT
This sequence comes from Gymnothorax reevesii, assembly GCA_029721435.1. NCBI lineage: Eukaryota > Metazoa > Chordata > Actinopteri > Anguilliformes > Muraenidae > Gymnothorax > Gymnothorax reevesii. Next base: position 35,949,518 of record CM056581.1, read on the forward strand.
GTCAATAATGGGTAGGAATGGGTAGCACAGATTTTTTGAGTAAGGGGTTGACCGTAGCCATTTTAAAGGATGACGGAACATATCCTAGCTCAAGTACGGTGTTGAAGATAGAAACTAAACTAGGGCTGACAGAGTCAATAACCTCCTATAGCAGAGGGGTTGGTAGAATGTCCAGGGGACTGGAGGAGGATTTCAATGATTTAACTACCTCAGCGAGTTGTTGTGGGGAGATACAACGGAAGCTACTCAAGGAGGCACGCCTGGCCGGGCAAATGGGAGTGGTAAGGGAGGAGGGGATGGTAGGGGTTTTGATGTTGGCTCTCACGTCAGAAACTTCGTCCACAAAAAATGACAATTTATTACAGTCCTGATTAGAGGAAACAGGGGCTGAGGGGAGAGGTGGGCTAACCATACTATTTTTGGTCTGAAACAGGCCCTTGGATTTTGCTTGCTGGAAGTAACTAAATCTGCAAAATATGAAGCTGTGGCATCCTTTATCATGGCATTGAGATCACCCAACAGCTCTTTGAAATAGAGGCGGTGGACTTGTAGGTTTCTGGATTTCCACAAACGGCTGAGACTGCGGATATCGTCAGTAATCCATGGAGAGGAGTTTACAGGAGGAATATTGCGGGTGACCATGGGGGCAATATTATCTAGAATCGCTGAGCATTGCGAGTTAAAAGATTGAACCAGGTTATCTATGTCACCGTGAGAAGTTAACTGCATTAGGCCTGTACATGCATCGCCGTTAAAAGCAGCGGAAAATTAGTCTTTTGGTAGAGAAATTAAGATGCGCGATTGTTTTACTCGCTTCACTGGTGCAAAGTCAGCATCAAGAGACAGACTGAATAAAAGACATTTGTGATCTGTAACAGGTAGGTCTTCCGTGCAGACAGTCCTGACATTTAAACCCAATGTAAATACCAGATCTAAAGTGTTACCTTTAATGTGAGTAAGACATGATATATGCTGGGTCAGATTAAAGGATTCAGTCATATTTAAAAAGCTGACAGCGAAGGAGTTCGTATTATCGTTTACATGAATATTAAAATCGCCTACCAACAGGATTCTTTCAAACTGAACAATGGAAGTTAAAAAGTAAGTAAACTCAGCCAGAACAGCACTATTTATGCCAGGAGGGCGATAAATAATAATGCAATAAAACGGGTTAACGCGCCCGGCATTAACATTTCAAAGGAAGAGACCGTTCCAAAGCTCATCGCGCGTGTTTTAAAACAATTCCGATAAACCATAGCCGATCCCCCCCCGCGACCTGTACACCTCGGAGCGCATGAGAACGAACAGTTTGGGGGGGCATAGTTCATTCAGAGAGACGAATTCCTCTGATTTTTGCCATTTCTCTGAAATGGGCATAAAGTCAAGGTCCTTGAATACAATGCGATGTCCTTGAATGAATGCGATTTGTTTGCAATAGAGCAGGCATTTAATAGCCCAAGGGATATATAGTCCGATCCAACTTTGCCGAACGAGGAGGCCTGCAGCCGACAAAGGCGCAGCCATCTTGGTAGGTTTGTTATAGTAACTAAGACTGTTTAAATATGTAAACAACAGTCATCAGAAGATGATGCATCCCCCCGGCCCCCACAATCTCATCTCAGAAATCTCAAAATATGAAAAGGCACAGTCTAGGAAATGATTAATATACACAACAAGTTTCATGAAAAAATATTGAACGATATCAGAGTTCTGCTCCGGAAACAAAATGATTACAGGTGGTCAGTCACACTGATGACTGTATCCCCTGCCTTATATGCTATATTACATGCTTAAAAACTCAGAAATTTGAAACTACCAAAAGTCACCAGATCAGGACCTGATTGATATAAGCAGCAAGTTTGGTTCATAAATATTTAACAGCATTCTAGTACTTCTCCGGAAACAATCCCCACCCTCACTTTCCATGGAAACACAGAAAAAATTTCAATCTCAGAAATTTCTAAATACCCAAATGCACCAGTTTAGGGACAGACTAATATTCATAGACAGTTTTGATATGAAAAATGTTAGACTTCTGCTGTGGAAACAGTCCCAACCCTCATTTTACATAAGCTTATTTCCATGGAAACAAAGAAAACAAGTGGTGCCAGCTTCCAGGCACAACAAACCCCGCCCCTAGCACATACTTGGACCTGCTTTTCCTAAATTCAATAGGCAACTATTGTGTGTCAGAGTCAATCCCAAAACTGAATTTGGGGTGAATCTGGCCATTTGTTTTGCAGCTAAAAAGTTAACAAACATACAAACACACACACACACACACACACAAACAAATCGAACCAAAAATGATACCCCTTGCCCTCCCCCTTCGGGCGGGGCGAGGTAACAATTAAAATCTCAGAAATTACAAATTATGAGAAGGCACCAGTACAGGACCTGACTAATATGTGAGGCACATTTCCTTCAGAAACGGTTTTTGAGTTCTGCTTCAGAGACGAATTGATTACGAACGGACGGACATACTGATGACTATATGCCCCCGCGTTACATGCTGGTGGAAAAAAAAATGCGTGTTAAATTCACACCAGGGCTCGAAATTGCAACAGTGCGACCAAAATTAACACTGTGTGACCTTTGAATGAAAACTGTCGCACTTGTGCAACTGCTCCCCCCCACTTGTCACTCTGTTAGCGAATGAACATATGTAGGAAAGAGATAGTTGTAGAAACGCCAATACCATAAAACAAGCCAATAATTATACGCGTCATTTGCCCTAATTATAATGCAAGAGTCGTGCTTGCATGAATCCTGGCCATATTGTATTCGGCATCAAATACTATCTGGGTGTTGATGGAATGACACTTTTTTTATGTTTACAAATACTTCTTCAACTTGGGTCGGAGAAATAATTCAAATATGGGTCTCGTCAATAGCACCGATGATACCGGGCATACCTGAGATGTGCAATTAAAGTTTGATTCTGTGTTGTTAGCGAATGTCCATTGGAAACCGGATAAACTGTGGGATGACATGGGGATTCACAGAGTGCATTGATTGTTTGTTGAATTGAGCGACTGACCGATGATTGTGAAATTCCTATATCCGCATTGCAAAGTTGCATTTTTCCGATGGCTAAGTAACGAGGTGTTGTCAAACATTTTAGTTTGGGGCTTATTAGGTTGTTTTTCCTGGTTGAAGACGTAATTCTCTCCCTGACCAAGTCAAAAACAAATAAAATCCATTCACGGTCGATCTGGTATCTTTTCAACAACTGCGCATCATTCAGAATTTCCAAGCCATTCCATCTTTCAACAGCAACAGCCATTTTCCGAGTCTTTGTGATTAGGTTTTAGCGAGTTAAGAGTCCTCTTGACTGCTTTTAAGCTCTCCCAGACTTAGGAGCTACTTTTAGGCCTAAAATGCTTTATGAATAACACATAGTAAAAATAATTAGCAGTCCTAAATTTACGACTGATATGCCCATTTTTTAAAGAGTTTATCAAAAATCCAGCAGTTAGGACCTACTTTCAGTGCAAAGATGCTTTGTGAATACGGGCCCTGATCATCTTAAAGTTTGTTGAAAAAAAAAAAAAAAAAAAAGAAACCAGCTCTAACCCAGCTTTGCCATTTTAATACTGACTAGTACTTAGGAAGGCCTATTTGAAGAATTTTTAAAAAAAAAAGTGGAATCCCAGAGAAAATTTTTGGCGAACATGTCTTTACCGCTATCATGCCCTTTTCTGTAGAAACGCCCATATCATAAAACAAACATGTCCCACTCATCATGACATCTGCTTATGTTATAATATGCCAACAAATAAAAGTTACCTCTGTAGACTGATTCATATTGCACTATTAAGGCGAAAACAAAGACCAAGATAGTGGTGCTCCGATCAATCGGCCACCGATAATTATCGGCCGATTTCTGTGAAAAAGTAGGTGATCCGATCAATGCCTTTCATTGCCGGTCACAAAAACCGATCACCAAGAATGAATGAAAGACTGTGGAACACGTTTGGTCTGACGCCGCGTATGTGTCATCATTGGCTGATCGCGTAATGTATAGACCCATTTACAGCCGACGTCATCAAAAAGATGCGCGCACATCTAGGCGACGGAAGTAGCGGTCTCCCCAATTCATTCTGATGAGTTATGAATCTGCAAACATTGAATTAGATATTTTACCAGCACCGTAATGTCTAATTGTTGCGTGTACAGCTGTCAGAATTGATATTCCATTGGTGGACTCAAGTTTTACAGGATTCCGAGAGGATCACATCCGTATAACGCCTACTGGCCGCAAGCGAAGCATTAAGTCAAACTCCAAACGCTGCCTTGATGCTTTTAAACGCCCACTGAAAGCGTCAGCCGCATCAACATTGACAGCTGTCAACACGACCAAGAAGCCATGGGTGTCACTCTCAAAATATTCATCAAGATAACGTTTAATTTTGAAAATGCCTACCGACAAAGCTTATTTTAAGTGATGAAAAAGTGCGAAGTTCAGGTTACTGCACACTGTTATATACAGGCATAATTTTCCTCCTAAATTTAGCTGTTATGATTATGATTCACTTTACTTCACCCAGCAACAAATTAGCTAGCTAGCTAACCTAGTAGTGTTAAATTATTGTCAGTGTACCTTGAGTTAGGTTATCCTAGTAGTGTTAAATTATTGTCAGTGTACCTTGAGTTAGGTTATGTCTAACTGTAGATCGCTAGATAACTTAAATGCGCAAAAAATAATGGATTTCCTCTCAAAACTGCGACTTGGTTAAAAAGCAGGTTTCGGTTTCGACAACAGCGTGTGAGGTTTCCCTGTGTGCCACCAACCCTGACAAGGTGAAATAGTTAAATAGCTAAAAGACAAATGCGTTTCTATTGAGTTGACGCTCAAGAAATTGAGCAATAGCAAAAAGTTAAAAAAAGCGTGTCCCACGCTGCCAGTGGGCTTTGATCCATTGAAATTAATGTAACCAATTTTTTGACGCGTGTCTCACGGTTACAGACATTAAAAGAAATATGTGAGAATAATGACAAACCGAAGCAGATTTCATGTTTGCATGACAACTACGCGGTCAAACTCGCTAGCTTGCAAGCCAACAATACAAAATAATACTTAGCCTGCCATGCAGGTACAATTAGCTGTCAGGACGTAGTTTTCTGTTTATTTATTTTTTATTATAACCCATGCGTCATACACAGAGATGTCATGTCTCACGCATTCGGCGTAGGTCTTACGCATTTTTTGGGCTTATTCACCGTAGTCCGTACTTATTCATTGAATGCTTAATGAGATTCTCATGCAGAATTAAAATCCTTGTGCATTTAAGTTTCCGTTTCACTTATGTAAAGATGTACCTCATCACAAGTCACATGGAAAGCGATTATGACTCCGGACTTCCCGTGCTTCTCTTTACTCAGGGATTGGAAACAATGCACGTGTTTCATGATCGCTTAAATTGTTTTCATGAAATAAAAATTTGAAACATTTTTATGCAGTTCCATAGCTTTTAATCCCTCGGTAAAGACCAGCCTGATAATTCCCGAGTCATAATCGATTTCCGTGTCATTAGTGGGGAAATCCACCGTAATGCAAGTGAAACTGATTAACTTGATGCACAAGGACTTAAATTCCGCGAGTGAATTTATTCAGTGCGCTTTGACTGAACAATTGCTGACAACGGCACAGAAACGTGAATGCTACTAAGAGGAGAAACTAACGCCTAAGACGTAATGTCATCTCTGCATACACGGCGGTTTTATAGCCTTGTGTTTCACTAAGAAGGACCTCTGATTTTGAGACACAAAACGCCAAGTCTGTCGTGGAATTTAACATTCTGCTTATGTCTGCAGATAACGCTGTCATAAGCATCCAGTGACTCGCATGCTCGTAGTTCATTCCTAGTATACACGGTAGGTTTCTCGATCAAATGGGTATATATATCTGGCCACGGAATACTGGGCCACTTTCTAACGTCATCTACCCACTCACTGATACCATACGGATCTGGAAATTGGTTGCCATTCGTCAAAGTTTATTTGTTTAGGTAGAATTTGCGATCTTTGATGGCTAATACCCTCGCATAGCTTGACAAGCTATTATGGTCCGCCGTACTTCCGTTGCCAAAATGAGCGCGCAGCCTGTTTTGTTTGTAAACAGTAAATGGGTCTATATTTCTCATAAAAGACTTTCCCTGGAACAGGGAGTTTGTAGGATATCTGTCCTCCGCGGCACCAGGGGGCGCCGCCACGACAGACAATGATTCTACAAGTGATGATTCTATCTAAGTGGCTGATGGGTGATTAATAAAATCTTACAAAAAATTCTTCTAGATTATATTTAATCTAAAAGGAGAGAGTCTTAATTATGGAGTTATGAAGAATGTAAAAATATAAAAACAGCAAAAAGCAGCATTGTTGCTGCAATCGCAGTCAGAGAGGTCCTACAGGTCTCCCAGCTCGCGTCAGACAGAGAAAGCCCACAGGTCTCCCAGCTCGCGTCAGACAGAGAAAGCCCACAGGTCTCCCAGCCCGCGTCAGACAGAGAAAGCCCACAGGTCTCCCAGCCCGCGTCAGACAGAGAAAGCCCACAGGTCTCCCAGCCCGCGTCAGACAGAGAAAGCCCACAGGTCTCCCAGCTCGCGTCAGACAGAGAAAGCCTACAGGTCTCCCAGCTCGCGTCAGACAGAGAAAGCCTACAGGTCTCCCAGTCCGCGTCAGACAGAGAAACCCTACAGGTCTCGCAGCCCGCATCAGACAGAGAAACCCTACAGGTCTCCCAGCTCGCGTCAGACAGAGAAAGCCTACAGGTCTCCCAGCTCGCGTCAGACAGAGAAAGCCTACAGGTCTCCCAGCTCGTGTCAGACAGAGAAACCCCACAGGTCTCCCAGCTCGTGTCAGACAGAGAAACCCCACAGGTCTCCCAGCTCGTGTCAGACAGAGAAACCCTACAGGTCTCCCAGCTCGTGTCAGACAGAGAAACCCTACAGGTCTCCCAGCTCGTGTCAGACAGAGAAACCCTACAGGTCTCCCAGCTCGTGTCAGACAGAGAAACCCTACAGGTCTCCCAGCTCGTGTCAGACAGAGAAACCCTACAGGTCTCCCAGCTCGTGTCAGACAGAGAAACCCTACAGGTCTCCCAGCTCGTGTCAGACAGAGAAACCCTACAGGTCTCCCAGCTCGTGTCAGACAGAAACCCGACAGGTCTCCCAGCTCGTGTCAGACAGAAACCCTACAGGTCTCGCAGCCCGCGTCAGACAGAGAAACCCTACAGGTCTCGCAGCTCGCGTCAGACAGAGAAACCCTACAGGTCTCCCAGCTCGTGTCAGACAGAAACCCTACAGGTCTCCCAGCTCGTGTCAGACAGAAACCCTACAGGTCTCCCAGCTCGTGTCAGACAGAAACCCAACAGGTCTCCCAGCTCGTGTCAGACAGAAACCCGACAGGTCTCCCAGCTCGTGTCAGACAGAAACCCGACAGGTCTCCCAGCTCGTGTCAGACAGAAACCCTACAGGTCTCCCAGCTCGTGTCAGACAGAAACCCTACAGGTCTCCCAGCTCGTGTCAGACAGAAATCCTACAGGTCTCCCAACTTGTGTCTGACAGAGAAACCAATAGGTCTCCCAGGTTGTGAGACTGACTAATCATTTCTCACTTGCCTTTAGGCAGTTAGGCATAACTGATACAAACAATTCAATGGACTACATAGATCACACAATGACTGTTTACATGCAGACAAGCTAAAACTAAAAAAAGGAAAGAAAGGGTAGTGGTTATTGAGAGAGAGCGAGCAGGAGACCAGACCAGTCTACTATGGCCTGATTACAGTCTGGCAGATTAAACAGGCCAGGCCATTCACAGGAAGCTGGCTGTAATTGGAACTGGTTGATGAGAGACAGTAGACGAGGGGCTGAGGCAGACTGCTGCTGATTTAGAGGATCAGCAGGGAGACAGGATGCCCTGTGTGAGGAGACCCATGGGCTCATAACCTGCAAAATCCGGACACTGTCCTTTATAATGAGTAGTACAGGATATAGTGCCCCAGGTGCAGTACTACTGGCAAACACCAGATGGTGCCCTTTGACAAATATGGCTGTGAGGTTCAACTGCTAAACAGATCATCTTAACCCAAAACATCCAGTGCAAAAGAATTTTCAAAAAATGCATATTTGCAGGCCAAATTAACTGCCTTGCAATAGAGAACATAATTTTCCCCGAGGGCCACACAAATAGCTTCTTTCAAATGCAATTATGCTGCGCAAAACTGTTTCAAAAGATAACACTCGGTACTCTGTTCTTTATCGTCCACAACAAGAATTTGATTAATTCACTCGGATTAAATTTTATCTGTAGAGTGCTTTTTAGACAGGGCATAGTTACAATGCAGGGGCCTGAACCTGCAGGAGCCATGTCCAGAGCCACTGAAAAAAGGGGAAACTCTCAGCTGGTAACAGGAAGAAACAGAGCAAGCGACCTTCTGAGACTTCAAATTAACTTTTGGAATGCTAACTGCAATTATTGTTATTCAATGATGTAAGATTTCAAAATCAAACCTGTTGAACACCAATCATATGGCAACTTGTTAAAAAGAGCACCCACAGGGGAGCTCATTTAAACAAGTCGCCTCATGATAGGTTTTCTACAGCATAAGAATTAAATTTATACATATATTTTTAAATTAATTTCACCGCTCTAGGGGTTAACATTCAGCTTATCATTTAGTACGTGGTAATCACTGATTACCAGCCACCCTTCCTACCACCCTAGTTGCAGTGCCCCTGCTTGGCTCACATGCCCACATTTGATCTCAGCATTAATTTTATTCCCAACTACACGACAGTACAGCTTTATGACTGCATCTTGTACGGCTGAGATGCTATCGCAGTAACAAAGTCAGACCACAGACAAAACTCCTGGCAAGGCACTCCAAACTGCTCCTGCTATGCGTCTCTTGGACCTCAATATTCCACCCACCCAGGCACGCAATGAAAACAGCACCAGCGACCGGCCCATGCTGTTCCGGCTGGTACATTGGAGGCCATGCCTTTGTTAGGATTAATATAACATAAGTATAAGACTCCAGCCCTGGAGAGATTTAGTGCCTTCAGGTTTTCACAGTACTACAGTACCAGTGGAAGTAGCAGATTGGGGAAATAATCCAGGCAATTTTCACATGGCTTTCAATGGCTGCTGATTGAGTAGTTATCATAGAAATCTGCGGCCAAAGTAACTTTCCATTCGTCTGGTTTTTTCACACTCACGCTCTACGTACATATTCATAAGAATGTTTCCGTAATCAGAAATTCTAATAATATGCGAGTACAGCCTGGTGCTCTGCATGTAAAGCACGCATTGCCCAATCATTTTCGGTTCCACACTTGAAGCAGAGTAAAGCAAACTTAGGGGAATAAACTTGTGTTTTTTTCCCACCTCAGTCATCAGTTTAATTTTACTGCCTCATAATATCACAACTGCCATTTTCTGTTCTGCATTCTCCTCCTGCCATGCCTTAACTTAGCCACACTTCTCCATTGTAGGTTAGGCTTATGGATTAGTCATTCTGAGTGAGGCCAACTGGACAGAGTCATGTAGAGTCCTGGCTGATAAAGAACAGTTTACAGAACATTAGCCCTGAGGGAGGAGAAATTATCTCCAGATGATTTTGGTTCCCTGTCAATCAGTACTGCACATGAGCACTAGAAAGGGCATTGGGGGGCTCTTTTACAAACAATGCTAATCATATCATTTGCAACAAAAGTTAAGGTCAGCAGATGTGGAAGCACACCAGAACTAGAGTTTGACATCACTGGGATAAAATGCTGACTCATTCAGCATCTTAGCCCCGCCTCCCTTTCATTCCTCAACAGTGACACAAACTAGACTTTCAAGTTGACAAGCAATGTCGACACTGCCCAGCACTTTTCTGTGACACAAGCGTTTACACAGGGGTCTGTTGAGGATCCTTCCATAGGAGGCGGGTAACTGTGCTAATGTAGCAGCAGCGGTCTATTCTTAACTCTATACTAACCCTAGAACACTGCTGTTGGAGGTTTTCCACCCAAACACGGGTCCCCAACTGAAGTGTGCAGACTGCCCCCAGACTCAGACTGGAGGACATAACACTGGTGTCGAGTCTGCCATCGACCGGTGAGCCCTCGCCACTACCACCCTGGCTGTAGTGCATGTAGCCTATATAATGCAGAAGAAAGTTAGAGTGGTCCTAGCATTGCCTGTAATCCTAATCCAGCTACTAGAATTGGCAGCACCTCCATTGGTTAGTCAGTCCAGGGTTGCAAGGAACACCATTCCTCCACTCGCCGCAAAATTCACCCAATATAATGGTCAAGGGTCTGGTATAAGTTTGATCGAACAAAAAAAAAAAAAACTAGAAAGCGCTCAGTTGAGTGCATAACTCCGCCAACAGCGCTATCAGTATTGGCCAAACTTGAATCATCCACCATCACTTTGACCTGTGATCGTGCAATTTTAATCAAATTGTGCTGGGCCCATAGTTCCTCCTTCCCCCAAATTTCATCAAAATCCATTAGCAACGGCTTTTTATTCCTCAGTTCAGATTTATTTTGTTCTTCTGACGAGCTGACAAACGAGCTCCGGCAGGAACCATGTAGAGTGGAAAATACGCAAGTAGCAAAATATCCCCGAAATCCGTCAACAAGCATTTTACAATCGATACCAAAAAGTCACAGTAGTGTTCAATTACATTTCCAAAAAAATGAATAAAAACCTACCAAAAACTTGAAAGCCACACATACGATCCACTCATAGAATGTGAGCAGATCGCGATTACATCGCGCCCTCTTTATCCTCTCCTGCTTACCCCAGGGTCCTAATGCTACACTGGCTACACATTACCCAGGGTCACTACTAAAAAGGGCCACCCTGACCTTGACCTGTGATGTACATGCACCAGAAGTGAATCAGTTTGTCCTTGACCCATTCTTCATGCTTCCACCAAGTTTCAACCAAATACACCCCCCAGTTTTTGAGTTATTCTGTTCACAAACAAACAAATCAACAAGCAAAGATGAAAACGCTCCAACTTCATTCTAGGTAAAAGAAAAAAAAAATTTATTGAAATAATTTCATCCCCGTGGCCTGTTCCATGTCAACTGGGTACGGGGTAGGACATTGCGTTGCCCCGATTCAATTCCAATTTTAATCCTGCGTTTGTGGAACTAAAAAATGCCCCCAAGCAAAATTTTAGGACCATCAGCAAATTCCCTAGGATTTTATGGCCTTCCAGAATTCAACCCCTTGCCGGGCAATTTTCGACCCTGGAGTGGGACATACATTTCTTTCATTCAATATCTCAGCAGCTACATAGGCCACATGGCTGAAATTTCTAGCACATAAGTTCTAGCCAAGTGATTTTATCAACCAGAACAATGAGCCATTAACCCTTTACTTTCTGAATAGTATGGCCTCAAAAGTTGCCAAAATGTAGGTTTTTTCACATATTTTGGCAATTTGCCAACCTCAAATCGGCAACGGGTCAGAATTTTTTAATGGTGTCTGTTTTGTTTGAGAGTGACCAGAGTGCTTGACTGATCCATTGTAAAAGAACTTTTGATATCTGCTCTGATATTTTTAAATTACGGCCCAAAGACGGTCACAACTCAAAAGTGACCCCCCCTTTTGGGAGGTCAAAAGTCAAGTGGGGAATGGGGATCATTCCAAATTTGAATTTGATAAGCAATACTGAAGTCTTATGGCCTTGTCATGACAGGGGAAAAGGGTTGAAATGTGTTTGAAGCCTCCTTTTATGTGTATTTTCATCAAAAAGATTGCCTATGTTGTGGTTCTGACCCACTCACATATTGTACACAAGCAATGTACACAAATGTACAGCAAGTATACAGGAGTGGAGACAATTCCAGCAATCTATCGGAACTAAAAGAAAATCTTATTTGTTTTATCCCAAAAGAGCCGCTCTGAACTGAATGGTCTTGTGCATGGACTGTACAGTAATGGGGCTCGGCCTTTCTATGAGAAGGGGTTGGACAGTTCAGCCTCTGAGACTTTGCAATCACTCACAAATCTGAGAGTGAATCTTTATAAGAGAATCTTTATAAGTAAGCTGCATTTGCCAGTCAATATTAGCTAGCACATCAGATGACATGAGCACTCTATAATTTTGCAGTCTTTCATGCAAAAGCTCAGTTATTCAATAAAAGCATTCAATTTGCTCCTCATCATGAAAGAAACTGGTATCTAGAAAGTGATACATGATTACAGCCACCAATTGCTGCAGCAGAAACCACCTGTAGCACCCCGGGACAAGAAATTCAGTTGATGGGAAATCACCGACAACCAAAAGAATAACATTTGCATGATATATTTTCACTCTTAAAAAAAAGTTGACAGCAACAGATTTAATAACTAATAGGCCAAGCATGAACAAATTCCAATTTTCCCAATGAGGGACCAGTTTTTGAAAATCTCTCTTTTTTTTCCCCCAGCCTCTAGTGCAGGAATGGAGTCGAACTTAAAACAGACTTGTAGAAAGTCTTGCAGCAGTTGCCCATAAGAGCTGCCTGGCAGTAGGTATGTTACTACCAGTGCATTGGCCACCGCGATATTGGTTCCCATAGCGCGTTGCGTAATTTCCCGAAGTGGCAGAGGTACACCCATCAAAACCGCCTTTTATCGGCAAAAGAAAGGGAATTCCCGGAAATCCTGTTGAAGACGTAGATAAAAATGACCCCAAATTCCACTTGCTACCTTGTTTTCAATTTCCAATTTCCCAGATGGCCGCCTGAGCGCTTCAAAGTTTGAGGTGACAAAATCACCCTTCAATTTTATCGAAGCTAAGTAGGAATTCTAATAAAAACTGCGCAGGCTATTAAATTAAGTGCTCAAGATCCAACAGACAAAAAATATGAGATTTGGAGCACCAGCAGTCTGTTTCCACCATCAGCAAAAAAAAAACTGTGGTAAAAATTCCAGCAATGGTGCCCCCATTGAGGGTTCCACAGCAAAATTCATTTGTTTTCATTCATCATTTTGAACTAGGCTGATAATATTCCAATGAACATCATCTGAAGGTTTCATAGGAATATCTAAAGAATTAAATTTATAGCATTTTATGCAAACTGTCACAGATTTCTCATTTTTTTCTATAGAAACTAAGGATATTTTATACCCCTCATTTAGCCAATTCCCAAGTTTAATAACTTTGTCAGTTCTTAGCCAATCACATTGATCTTGGTGTCATTGGAAAGTTTATTTCAAGCTCTTTCAGGATAAATAATTCATTTCAGCATCGAACCATTTTGAAAATTTTTAGTAACATACCTACTGGCAGCAAAGGATAAGCTCAATGCATGTTTAAATTCCTGTTATTACACTGCTACCATAATATTGTGATTAGATATAACATGGTCTGTCCAGTTTTACATTGTTATTCATGCACACAGTGACCACTTACCAGACACTAGGAATGGAAGTATTTAACAGAACATTTACAATAATGCCAAAGCTGTAGCCAACTATCTAAGTTCAATCAATCACTAAAGCAGCCACACTATTAATACAGTAGGCCTCTATTCACAGCAGGAGCCATTCAGAACCAGCCTTGATAATTGGTGGAAGGAGTTAATTCAACTTCAACTGATTCAATTCCCACTGATTTCCAAAATGACATCACAGAATCAGAATATCACATCAAAGAAAGAAATTAAGGGTGCTTACTCTCTCCTGGCCTGCTGTGTCCCAGATAAGGAATTTGTGCAGTTCATTCTGGTACTGCACTGTCTTTGTCATAAATGATGCCCTGAAAGTGAATTGACTCCACTTAATAGCATGTTCAACCATCACTGCATACACAATTCTGATGCTGGTTTGGTTAAGGGTTTTGTGTAAGAAGACATTCAGGGGCTTAATGGGACAAAACAGGCTCCCAAGGTGACTTAGACTTCAAAACTGAGTTTGTTAAAAAATTGGTCAAAACAAATGAGTCAAAGGGAGCAACACACTAGGAAAGCCGCAGTGTCTGCTGATTTTTGGTATTACTCAGGACTCGATTGATGGATTAAATTAGTTAACTACTCACTTAACTGATCTCACCTGGTGTCTCAGGTTTAATTTGGTAATAATGAACCAATCAAGCAATTAGCAGAAACAACCAACAAGACTCCTAGAGCCAATAAAGCAGACTTGAAGGTTGGGACAGCAATCTACGTGTTAACCAAGATTTGTCAATATGGTTTAATATTTTTAGCATAGTTGTAATGCAGACAAAGTAGAAGTACAGAGAACAGATAAAAGTTTATAGAGCAGGGGTGGATAATGCTAATCCTGTAGAGCCAGGGGGTGCGCTGAGTTTCGTTTTCTCCACCAGATTTAAACCTAAGACGACAGGTGAGATAAGTGAAGTGTGTAATCAACTGCTTTCATTCATCAATCAAGTGCTGAGTAACACTAAAAACCAACAGACACCGTGGCTCTCCAAGACCAGGGTTGACCACCCCTGCACTAGGGTCTCTGTACATCCGAGAAATACCAGGTTATCAATATTATTAGGTTATAAATATTGAAAAATTAATTAAGGTATTCAACCTGGATATTGACGACGTAAGGATCTCAAAATCAATTACAGGAGGGAAATGCCGCCATGAAGGCAATCGACAAGCACTTGTAAGATCCTGCATTTATTTATTTTTTTATATATATAATATAAATTAAAAGACTTCCACGGATTGTTAAAAACATAGGAATATTTACCACAATGTGCAAATTGCACAGCTGCCAAGATAATCCAATCAGTCTGACAAGCTCGAACATTCATGATCACATCAATAACCACCAATGTATAACTTACCCAATAGTGGGATTGATGTTGGGGTCAAAGCTGTCTTCAACAAATCTCCATACAATGCTCGATTTCCCCACTCCCGTATCCTGCAATGCGAACAAGCCAAGGTAATTAATCAATATAAAGATGATTACACGAAAAATGTAACCCCAGTAAATTCACGCAATGTGGAAAGCACACTTTCCCCAAAAATATCTAGTATTTCATGCAGGAATTCAGGTTCAAGAAATTAATTGCACTGTTATGATGTTCTAGCCAAATTTGCTCATCAAATATTTCATAGACATCTAACTTCCATGCAATAAATGATACCCTGTGCTCACTGTTTTGGTTCTTTGAACATTAATTTGTCTCTTTTATATCAAGCAAGAATATTTGCCAGTAGCTGACTAAACTAGCTTGCCATCTAGGGTTTCTAAAAAATTTGAGCAGCTTACTCAAATTTTGAAAAACAGCGTGGTCTGGCATCATAGATAACAGTTAAGTACGAATAGCGACAAGGTAGAGGTAACTAGCTAAGCGAGCTAGCTGCAAAGAATTTGCTAGTGCCAACTAAGTTAACTCAACCAACAATGTAGACCAGAACAAATTTTGAAAAGAATGCAAAATACGTCAAATTCTTACCCCAAGCAGGCAAACTTTTAACTCTCTCAGCGCCATGTCAATTAGCAAAACAATGTTAAGTTTATGCACATCCCAACCGCTCTGGCTAAAGTAACGTCAGGTATCCCAGCTATGACTCCCGGCTGCCTGACTTGCCACCAGCTGGCTAACTTGGGCTAACAAAATAGCTAGCCAGTTTGCCAGCCAATTAGCAAGATGGCTACCCACGCTTAAAAAAACAAGTGGTGGGAAGGTACTAGACACAGTTGCGACTGCTGGTCTGGATAGCCAACCACTCCTGATTTTTTGGGTGTTTCGATACAGGCTGTGTGGATGATATCTCTGGCTACATTAGCTAGTTAAATATTTCGTCGTTGACGCCATCTTGAACGACCGTCGTCAAATCACGTGATAATTAGATTTTTTTGGCTGCTTGTTAGTGATTTGGAAAAAAAAATATTTTCGTTTTTCAAAAATAGAATTTGTTTTTCAATGTTGAATATTCAATTGTAACAATTAAAAGATAGCTGGCCATATGTGAAGAGATTAAAAAAACAATTTCTCCATAAAATATTTTCAGGAAGTAGCCAGCTTTCTGACAGTCGTGCAGTATACTAATCAAGATGGCAGGTACGTCGGGAAGTGTATTACGGGCTGAGCGAACTTGATAGCTAACTCTATTATGAACTGTGGCTAGCCAGTAATTTTATTTTGTTGCTGCGTAAATGTTTAATATTTTGGGACATATGTCGTGCTATAAGTCTAACGTTTTGTGTCTTTGGCTCTGTCTCGACATTGCGGTGGGGTAATGTGTCTCAGCACGTCCTCTGGGCAAGTTGCAGTGCTAAGTCCGGCTAGCTATGACTCCAATCGATACTTTGTTTTGGCTCTTTATTAATTGAGAATACATTCGTGTAACTGCACGAACGGATACAGTCATTCTGTTGTAAGCGTGGAGTGACATTTTAATTCAGTTTTTTTGACGAGTGTGAAGTCGCAACATTGAGAGCTAACTAGCTAGCCATCTTAGTGAGTGTGGATAGCTAACTTAATCCTCTGGAAAAGGCCATATAATGTGAGTTAACGTTGGGCTGAATGCCAGGATTTGGGCAGCTAATGGGTTGCTTGTTAGCTGCTTTAGTGCTGCATTGTTAAGTAATGGCTTGAAGACAAATCCAATTACTGACGGAAGTTTCGCTGGTCCAGAGCAGTCAGTCGAGGTTTGAAAGGGCTTGAAATCGCGCTGCAATACGCGCAGATTTTGCTTTAGCTTCACTGGCCAACGTTGTCTATCCTATAGTAACGTGAATGACTGGAGGATCTGATGGTCTGTCCCTGGGGGGTTGGGCTAATCTGCTGAAAATTCGCCAACCAATTCTTTTTTTTCATTAACTCAACTTCATGCAGATAGGTATGCATCTCAGGAATAAATGACGAAAATTTCATCACAATGTATCAAGAAATAGAGAAATTATGATGGAAAGTATAGACGGTTGTAGTTTGTCAGTAGAATGTTTTCCGGAGATTAACCCTACCCGTCCCTGGGACATGCCTGTACCTCCGTGTTGTCAGTGTAACTACTGCGAGTAACGTCATGTCATTGTTTTGACGTGCATCAATGTTCCGTTCAAAATCTATCCTTTATGCGGAAATATACATATTTCTTTCCAAACTGTCTGGAATGTAACGTATATTTAATGTCATATTGGCGGCTAGTTGTTTTTGTTTCCTTTGGCAATGAAGCTGCCGCTGTTTGAAACTTGGTGTCAGTGCTTGGTGGGCATGTCCGTACGGCACGACTCAAGACGCGTCAATGTCTGCCGTCTGATTTACATCGACATTTACCCAGCCAGGCTACTGGATGCTGAAAATCTATTTTTTATTTATTAAAGTCTAACTTGCTGCGCGAAAGTTTGTTCCCTTCCATACCCCATTGCTTCATGTTGTGCTTAATGGCGGGCGCTTATGATTGACGTGCTTTAACTTGCCACCCATGTTTTTTTCCCTCACCTGTTTGTCTCAAAACTGTGTTATGTAACAGTTGCAATGAAGCGTTTTCACGCAATGCATAACTATTTTGTTCCAGGTCTGTCTTTATATTTTGAAGATGGTCATGATGATTTGGATGACTGTAAGTATTTCGATTGCTCCTCAATCTATAGCATGATGGATCATATATGATGAAAATGAAACTCGCAGTTTTGACGCAGAAGCACTCGAGGCTAATTTCTGCTGTTACTGTACACTTTTTACGTGCCGTCACATAAAATTAACGGGGAAGCTATTTTGTGTCCGCTTTCTCTGTCTCTTGAATGTTTTTGCGCTCGGTCGGCTTTGAAACGGTCCGTTAACAAACGCAGGTTTACTTCTCATGGAATAACTCGTTGCACATAAGTAGATACTTATTTGCGATTTAAAAAAATTATCCAGTCTGTTGGTTGGAATTATTCCTTGAAATGAGCTGGATGTGTCCCCGAGAGTGATGCATTGTGCGGGTTGGCCTACATTTTTCTTGTCTATGTTGCGATATGGAGGACCGAAACTGCCAAAACCAAAAAAATAAAGCAATGAAATGGCCCAATAGTTGAATTAGAAAGGAAATTAATAAATGGGGCGGTAAATAAAAACAGATGAATGCACCAGAAAAAATAAATAAATTTGGGAAAAAATCCAAAAAATAAATTAATACAAAAATAAGTAATTTGACAAATCAATTATTTTCTTTCTGTGTATTGGCATAATTGTTCATTTCCAGATTGACCTGCACATTTATTTGGTTATTGAGCCTTTAATTTTACATTTCTGTCTTTATTTCATGTACTTATTGAGTCATCTTATTTATTTTTTATTTATTTTGGCAGCTATGGTCCTTCATAACCGTAAACATACATGTAACGGCTCGAATTGGCACCTAATGTAGGAGTGTGTCTAAAAGCTTGTGTGTAGATCACAGCCAGTATCACAGGCATGTTTTTATTCAGCTACAGCTTTGCCAAAGTCTTGGGAACTTCTCCAATACTAGTATTTTCAGCTGAGAGGTATCTTTTGCATTGCTGGGTAATAGTTGTATTCAAATTAAACAGAGAACAGATCCCTGCCTTTTCCCCTCAAGGCCTATTTGTTCATTCGAAAAAAGAAAACTTACTAAATTGGCTAGATTCTCATGGATTCATGACGTGGAAAGGAGGAACATTTGAATTTTTTTGTTGATATTCCATGCATCTGTAATTCTTTTATAAAGGAGCCCTCTGTGTTAAAAATGGAACTTTGCATTTATTGCGTTGAAAGTTGTATTAAGCCAGAGATCTTGTGTCGCAGGAGTGTTTCAGGATTGTGTGTGTATTTTTTTGTATCGGTCATGATAAACTCATGCTGCTGTTTTAACACTGCCGTCTTCATAATCTTCTGCAGTTGGATTTGATGACTATGGGTCAGATTGTGATGGGATTCGGATAACGGCCTTCCTTGACGCTGGGCAGGACAATCTCACTCCCCTGGGACGGCTGGAGAAATATGCCTTCAGCGAGAATGTCTTTAACAGGTGGGAAGTTTTTTAAATTCGAAGGAAGTAGAATGCCTGTGTTGGACCAGATACTCCTCATATTGTGGGTCATTCCATGCCAAGTCAGGCCAGGGTCCCAGCTCGACCATCTCAGATTTTCTTCAAACTCCACCCATATGAAAATTATCTATTCTAAGGAGGCTTTTTGAAGCATCAGGTTCCCCTCATCATTAGTTCATGATTTATGACCCCTACAAGGGGTGGGGGTACCAATTGGGAAAAGCGTCTACATTTCTGAGCCGTTTAAAGCTCTGCTGGAGCTGAAGTATTCAAGCCAGCTCTATTATTTTTTCTGGGGTGACTCTCCTGTACCCAGAATACAGGAAAACATGGCATAAGGCCTGCTAGAAGGTGGCCTGAAATACCTAGGAGGAGCCAAAATTGGGAAAAAAAAAAAAAAAAACACAATCGCAAATGAAAAATGGCAGTTTTTAAGGACCCATCTGACCCTTTTAATGAGTAGCTACAATTTTAATTAGTCGTATAGGGAATATTTAAATATTTAAATCGTATGTAGGATACAGAAGTAAATCAGGTGTTAGGTAAATGGGAATATGTATGTATGTATGTAACGTATGTATACATATTTAAAAAAATGTTTTTTTTGAGATTTTTTCCTTTAATTGATTGTTATATAGTGGAGAGGGACAGGAAAGTTAGGAAGAAGAATGGGCAAGACATGCAGCAAAAGACCCAAGCCGGAATCAAACCCAGGTCGCCACGGGAAGGACACAGCCTTTATGGTGCGCGCACTTAGACTGATGAGCCTATGGGAAAATATTTGGTCTTAAATTTGTATTTTTGGCCAAAATAGGCCTACTGATCTATATATAAGAACTGGATAGCTGATGTCATAATTTTGAAGTCACCGTGCCGCCATATTGGTATGCCCAACTATAATCTCCCAGAAGATTACTCACATTGAACATGTTGCAGCCAATGCTATAATTAATTGAGAAGATATCTTTTCACAGACACGGAAGAGGCAGTATTTTGTTGTTGGTTTTTTTTTTTTTTTTTTTTCAATTTTGGCTCCTCCTAGGTACCTAAAGTCACCATCTAGCAGATCTTATGCTGTTTCCCTGCTGTCTGGGTACAGGACGGTCACTCCAGAAGAAATTCTAGAGCTGGCATGAATACTTTGCACTCCATCTGCAGTGGGTAGGTTAAGTTCTTCTACCCACTGCACACTTTCGTACTCTTTTATAATGATGGCCACCAGGTGTCAACCGCAAGTCGACGACGACTGAGGACCAATCAGCGCTGAGCTTACAAATGCGTCGCCAGCAGCAGACGGAATAGCAGCAGCAACATGTAAACGGTAAACAATCCGCGATGATCATGGCAGAAAACACTCCGAAAAAAAGGATATACCGTTGTGCCGAAGGGCTTTCATGGTTCTGCGTGGCATGTCAGTGCGATATAAGATTAGGAAATACGTTCGTGTCCGGTGTGAAAGCGACTCTAGGATGTTTAATAACGTAACATTGGCATGCTAGCTAAAATATTATAGTTATCGATGTCTCTAGCAAAACAGCTCGCTCGCGAGTATTCAATTGTGAGCGAACTGTAGCCTTTAAGATCGCTAGCTAGTTGGCCATGTAGCTAAATACAATGGCGCGCTAATTATGACACACAGCTTGGCATCACTTTAGCTTGGCCGATTATCGCTTTGGCCTATTATTAGCTCGGTAGCCAACTAGCTTGCTAGCGAGTAAGGCTCAAACCGTAGCCTTATTTCGCCGGCGTAATCATGACCCAAATTGAGCCCTGTTTAAATCAGAATAATTAGACTGTCACTTCACGGCCTGAATTGAATTTTAAGATGATACTTATAGTTCTAGACAATTATTATTACAGATTTACAAACCTGTTCCCAGACTCAGTCTCCAACACCCGGTCCAAGTTGTCACTGTCAGCATGTAGATCGATCGCCGTGATGCCGATGCTCCTCCAATGAGCAACCTGGGTGCGAATTAATGTCACCAACGGAGACACGACTAAGACGGCTGGATCAGCAGCCTGGCCCGAGGGTGACAAAAGTGACAGGCCTGACTCACGTGCGGTTGAAATCGCCGAAGTCAGGCCTTCGAAACACAAGGATTTGCCGCTGCCAGTCGGCATACAGACGAGAACATCTTTCCCAGCAGCACAGACTTTATAGCTTCCATCTGGTAGGTTCTTAAACTATCGATATGCCATATACCGCACAGTTTTTCCTCGGCATTTTTCATCAAAACGTCGCTTGTCGTGGAGGAAGCCATAATGTTTGATCACGGGGGTCGCCCGGAGCCAATGACAAAAGATGTCATAGATTCTGAATTTTAAGGCAAGATGAGTGCGCTGATTGGATGGTTGTGATCATGTGACCTAGTGGCCATTATTATGAAATGGTACGAAAGCGTGCAGTGGGTAGAAGGACTTAACCTACCCACTGCAGATGGAGTGTAGAATACTTCAGCTACAGCAGAGCTCTGAAAATGGCTCAGAAATGTAGTTTTTTTCCCAAGGGGTACCCCCCACCACTTGCAGGGACCATAAATCATAAACTAATGATGAGGGGAACCTAATATTTTTCAAAACCTGCTTTGTACAGTCAATTTATATATGGATGAAGTTTGAAGGAAATTTGAGATGGTCCAGCTGGAATTTGCCTGATTTCACATGGAATGACCCTTGTGTCAGAACAGATAAATGGTTCATCTCTGGTCCTAAAATTAACCTTTTACTGTGTGAACTGAAGACAAATGATGATTTTTGTTCGTAATTCAATTTAAACTCATTTGAACAGTGAAGCAGCCGAGCAAGAAAACCGCGTATACCCTTAGATTAACGATAAATCTTCAAGAGGACTCATTCATGGTCTGTTTGGTTTAAGTCCATTGCTAAATGGCTAAATTGGAAGCTGTTACTGTAGGAGAGAACATTTCTGAGGGTCTGAAAGTAGGTTGGGTTCTGGCACCAGTTTGCAGTTGCCTCTGAAAAGAGGCTGTACAGAAGTGTTGTTGAGTGATTTTTCTGCAATATAAAATTGAAAAGGCTATCAGATGCACATCAGTTCTGGAAACTCTGTCTGTCCCCTCAGCCAGGTGCAGGAGTGTTAATCGTTAAACCTTAGAGTGCTGAAATAGATTTTTTTAAAAATACAAATTTAATTATCTTGTGCTGTTGAAAACCTATCATTTTGTGACTTGTTTAAAAGAGCTCCCCTGCGGGAGCTTTCTTAAACAAGTCGCCGCATGATAGCCTTTCAACAGCTTTGATTTTGAAATCTTACATCATTGAGTAACAATAGTTGTATTGTATCTAAGGCAGGGTTAAGAATCCTTAATTATGCGATCCCTTCCTTTTTGCACTTAAAACTACGACACTGCTATTTATAAAACAGTTCAGATTAAGTGCACTGATTTGAGATCAGGTCTGCCTTTTAGGCCTTTTGAATAGCGTTGGATTAATGAGTTGGGAAAGCTGATCTTAAATCAGCACTTCAGTGGGGAATTTTGTTAATACAGCTACAGGGCATATTCTCTCTGTACTTCCTCTGTAGCTCCAGTTACTTTCATTGATAAAATTTCGAGGGCCTTTGGCAGACTGCAGCTCTGCTCGTTATGCAGTGCTTGGCGTGAGGCCGCCGGCAGCACTTCAGATGCAAACTCTGTTTCCATAACGGTGAGAAACTGTGCCAGTGTCTGATGGCTGTTTCTACAAGGCCAGCAAACAGAGGACAGAAGTCCCACTCAGTATAACAGCAGACCCTTTGTGTTCCCTTTGCGTTTCAGGGAAAGGCAGTCTTACTGAGTGCCATAGTTTCTAGTCCTAAAACCTGGAAGCAAGTCAGCATTTTCATGCGTTTCCTCCCCCTAAAGTTTTACAGTGGGATTTTTCTTGCCGGAATATTCCCCTGCCTATTATAAGGTCCATGTTAATGTAAGCTGAATTGAATTGTATTACTAAATACTTCAACTGTGAATTTCAAGGTTGTTATATGCTCTTTAAAAGCAAGTTGCTGTATTGGAAATACAGTGGTAATGTCTTATGCTTGTGGGAAAGTATGAAAATGGCTGGTGGACTGTGACCATTATTCTAGTTTCAACGTAGCATCGTGTGAGTTATTTAATACTCAGGTAGCTTAAATTTAGATGAGATTGAGATGTAAAGGAATGAGAT
This sequence comes from Gymnothorax reevesii, assembly GCA_029721435.1. Classification (NCBI taxonomy): domain Eukaryota; kingdom Metazoa; phylum Chordata; class Actinopteri; order Anguilliformes; family Muraenidae; genus Gymnothorax; species Gymnothorax reevesii. Next base: position 35,972,646 of record CM056581.1, read on the forward strand.
GTAAAGGAATGCTAATAAATTTGTGAAAGAAACCATGAACCGCTAGTAAACTTACGTTACGCACAGACCTCCTATGTGGCTTAAGAACTATTACCTGATGCACAGTAGCCATTGGGAGTCTGGTGAGGGAACCCAAGGCAGGTGCGACCCCGAGCCGGCCTACAAAAAGATGCCCGCATAGTGGTACCCAGTTCTGTCTTTCCTCAAATTTCAGGTTATTACTTTTTCAGGAGGTTAAATAAATTCCCACGACTAGTAGAAATATAATCTTTCAATGGGTTGCTGGGGAGATTTCGCCGAACAGACTCTGAACTTCGATCCGTTCTTGGGATGGCCATCCAGTAACGACTGTGTCAGACTAAGTCTCCGATTTGTCGCCCCATACAGGCAGATCGTGGCGCGCGGTCTTTTAGACGTGCTGCGGGAATTCAGCGACAGCGAGGATGACTTCATCGCCGTCATGGAAACGGTCGCCAGGATGTCGGAGGATGGAGGTATGTATACGAATTGGAGCTGGATCCTTGTTCTTATGATTCCCGGCAGTGTATTCTCATTAAAGGGCTTAGTTTGAGTTGTTATGGAATGCAAGTATTAATATCAGTGTTCAGTGGAGGGCGTTCTGACTCTGACGATGAATAAGGTCATGCTGCATCACTGGACTTTTCCTTGTTATGTTCCTCAATGCTTTCTTCTGTAATTATATTTGGGCTGTGCCAGCATACTGAGAGGTTGATTATGGAGATGGTGTTTGTCCATGTGAGGCGTTAATGGTGCATGGAGTGAGCTGTTCATGACAAAATATGTTGAGGTAAAAACCTTTATCTGAGCTCCTTTGAACTAATGACCTCATCCCTAGTATATTTCCTTGAGTGGAAAGGTATTTCTATCCCCCGCCGCTACAACATTGGCTAGGGGTATTGAAATGGACTCTGTCCATGCGTGTATCCGTGCGTCTGTCCCAATCAGTAGTTGACTTCGTTTACGGAGCAGAACTCTGAAAGTATGAAAGTTATTGCTTTGAAGCTTGGCATGCATGTTCTCGAGGGGATTAAGTTGTGCTTTTTGATAATGGTGAGTTTAACACGTTATTTTTTTCCAATCACCATGGAAACGTTATGTAATGTGGAAGGGGTAGGCTATATTTCCGGAGCAGAACTCAGAAAGTGTCAACAACATCATCTTGAATCTCGGCATGCATGTTCTCCAGGGGATGTAATTGTGCATTTTGATATTAGAAAATATGACCGAGTTTATTTTTTCCAATTATCATGGAAACAAATTGGGACTTGGTCTCAAGTAACAGAACTTGGAAAATATTCAAGCTACTGTCTTGAAACTTGGTATGCATGTTCTCTAGGGGATGTAGTTGTGCCTTTTGATGCAAGGGAATTTTAAAAATTTAAGTTCATTTTTATATAGTATTCAACTCCTAATAGTACTTCAACATTTAGTGACAAACTCTTGTTTTCTGGTTACCATGGAAATAAATGAGCTATTAAGTGGCGATGACTTTGTCCTCTTGTTGAATTAGTTTTTTTTTTTTCGCTAGTTCGATGCAGAAAGATATGGCACAAAAGCTGAAAAGTGTAAATACTGCACTTCAAATTGCCTGAATGCTGAGAACTGGTGGTTGTTTTTACCCCTCGGCCGACTTGGGCTGGAGGGGTATTGTCGTCACCTGCGTGTCTGTCTGTCCGTCGTCTGTAGTCTGTCCATGACTTTTTCCGGGCCAGTACTTGGCAACGTCGCAGCTTCATCAAATGTGGTATTATAACTCCCTATGATCCATACATGTGCAACGTCAGGTTTTTTTTCTGGATTTCACCTTTGAACTTAGCGCTGTGACCTTGACCGTGGAAATCTTGTCCAGGTCAATACTCGGCAACTAATTATTGCAGGTTCACCAAATTTGGTGTGGTAACTCACTATGACCCAAATGTGCAACGTCAGATTTTTTGCTGGATTTCACCTTTGACCTTGGCGCTGTGACCTTGACCCTAGAAATCTTGTCCGGGTCAGTACTCGGCAACTACTAATCGCAGCGTCACCAAATTTGGTATGGAAACTCACTGTGACACATGGATGAGCAACGTCACGTTTTTTGCTGGATTCCACCTTTGACCTTAACTCTGTGACCTTGTGGCAGGAAATCTTGTACGGGTCAGTACTCTGCAACTACTGATTGCAGCTTCACCAAATTTGGTATGATAACTCACTGTGACACATGGATGTGCAACATCACGTTTTTTTTTTTTTGCTGGATTTAACCTTTGACCTTAGCGCTGTGACCTTGAGGTAGGAAATCTTGTCCGGGCCGAGGGGTATTCAGCAACGGGTTATGTTTTGGCTTGTTATTTATTTATCATTTTGATGCATCGGTCATCCTGTGGACCCGTTACCAATGCAGGAATGTGATTTATGGCCAGTGAACCATCAGTATTAATTACAAGTTTTATTTTATGCGAGGAGAATGTTTAGAACTAAGGAATTATGATCAAGGATTATATCTCTATGGTCCTGGGTACAAGTGGTGTGCAATCCAGGAAAAACACGCTCTCCATGGTTGTACACACACTGTGGTTTGCCGGTATGCTTTGTAGAGTCTGTTTGCCAGACATACCCGAGATATCAGTTCTGTGATTGGATTGACACAGTGCAGGTCTTTGATTGGTTGTAGGATGTTGTGCTGCAAGTTACACAAGGAGCCCTGTGATCTGATGTATGGAGTTGCAGGGTACTTTATAAGTTGTAATTTTTCTGATTTTGGTATGTGCGATTCCTTCACATTTTGTGTTTTGTGTTTAATCCTCTTGTACTGCTCCACATGTTTCTTCAACATGCTCTCTGTTACAAACCGGACCAAACTCGCGCGCATTACAAACACAGCAGCTAAAATCATCGGCCTACCCACACCCAGCCTCTCAGACTTAAACAACAGGTCCATCATCCGACTGGCAAACACAATAGTCCAGGACATCACTCACCCACTACACCAATACATCATCCCACTACCCTCAGGGCGCAGATACAGGACAATAAAATTCAGGAGGGCCCGCCTCAGGAAAAGCCTGATCCCAACAGCCATAACCACCTTAAACAACAGGCCCGCTGACCTATATGACTAGCCTTTTACTGTCCAACTGTCATGTATGTTGTATGTTGTTTTTTGTTTTTTTTTTGCTGTTTGTGTAATGTTTTGTTGTCCTCTTCTTGTACAGTCAGTGAAAATGAATTTCCCCACGGGGACTAATAAATGTAAATCTAATCTAAATCTAATTTGCATTTTTTTTTGGTAACTTTATATTACTTAAACCACATTTAGTTTGATCACTTATTAATTTGTAAGTGATTTGTCTGGTTTTTTTTTCTGTCTTTTATAGTTTGTATTTTATTTAATTACACCTGCTGCAACAAGTTGGAGGGGGTATACTGTGATCAGTTTGTTTGTGTGTGTGACTGTCTGTCCTTGGATGCAGTTTTGTCTGGAAATTCCTAAACCTCGTGGTGGATACAAAATTGGCATGCATCATCATCATCAGGGGTGAAATGGTACATGTATTTGTACCCAACCGTTCGGTGCAGGATGTTCAGTTCAGTCTTTGTATGAACTAAAATAGTCTAGCTTGAATCACGCGGTATGAAATGGAACTAGAATTGTATCCAAAATTTAAATTTGACAACTCTTAGTCCCCCCGCCGCCCCCAACGATGGATAGAATTATGCCGTGGCAAACGTAAACACAGAAGCCAGAGCTTGAGAAATCACCGCTGTCATTCAAGGGTATGTTTCCTAAAAGCTTAATTATCATCTATGTTAGCAACTTGGCTGTATAGTTTAAACCTGAGCTTACATGGGTTGTGTGTGTAATTGTGTGCCTAATTTGAGCGCATTTTGTCTGTGATTTGTCTGTAGAGCCCACGGTTCGTGCAGAGCTGATGGAGCAGGTTCCCAACATCGCCATGTTCCTGCACGAGAGCCGCCCCAACTTCCCTGCGGCTTTTTCCCGCTACCTGGTTCCCATTGTAGTTCGCTACCTCACCGACCCCAATAACCAGGTACGTAAACCACTGATAATGCCCCGGCTGCGGCTGCTCATTACTGCGCTCATTTACCCCTGGGAGGGGTTGTCGCCTGCATCTAACTGTTGCTCAGTGTTTTTTGTGTGTTAGGACTATTAGTTTGGGGTGGAAGACCATGCCAGGGATTTGCTCATATGTTTCAGGCTCCTAACGCAGATCTTGCGTTAAAGTAACACTATCGTTAACACTGTGGATAAGCTGTTTGTGAGTCTTGCCGCCTGTGAAGCAAACTGATTGAATGATTAGTGAGTGACACTCGAGTCTCATCACAACAGTCCTTCTGAAGCTTTGTTTATCCAGGAGTAAAAATAATGGCACTGATATGTGGGTTGAGAGCTCTATGGAAATGCCTCCTGTGGTAAGCTGACCGTATTGGCACTGCGATATTGATTGGTAAGCCCAGTACAGGGCCTGTGAGAGCCATTATCGCGTCACAGTATTGGTGGGCAATGGTGTGGGGATAGCCGCTACATCGAACTAACGGTACAGGGGCTGTTTCGGGCAGGTGCGGAAGACCAGCCAGGCGGCTCTCCTGGTGCTGCTGGAACAGGGTCTCATCTGTAAGAGCGACATGGAGACCAAAGTGTGTCCTGTCCTGCTCGACCTCACCGAGCCCAGCAGCGACGACGACTACAAGATCGAGGCTGTGGCGGTAAGTGACCTCTCCTTAAACCATTTCAGCGTCCAACAGAAGCATGATTATATATTCAGCCACTGAATTTTTCAGGGACTGTCATCAGAAAAGGAAAAATCAGGTGGAAGTGAATAGAGGTCATGTGTAAGCTGGTTTCAGTATCAAGATCATGCGTGATGGCAGATTATGTGCAAGCTGGTTGCAGTTATGAATTTCTGATTTCTTATTTGTTTTGGCGGATCCTGTGTTGGCTGACATTGCGTGTTTTGGCAGATCATGTGTAAGCTGGTGACAGTATTGAGCCGTGACACTGTTGAGCGTCTCCTGCTGAGAAGGTTCTGTGAGCTGTGTGGGGACGCCAGGCTTTTCCAAGTGCGCAAGGTACACCCCACACACCCACCCATGCTTTATACACCACAGCCCATGGGTTTTTGATCATACAGTCAAACTGTGGAGCCTTGGCTCCAGTTCGTTGAGAAGAGCCATGGTCTGGGACAGCCTCGGCCCCCCTCTGCCTTGCCTTCAAAATCTTTATGCATCTCAGTATCTGCAGGTTATCTAGAGTTCATTTAGCCATTTGCCTGTTACCGATTAAATTTTATGATGGTTATTCTTATGTTTTTAATGAAGAGGATTCTTTTACTTTATGTGGTTTCAGCTACTCGGGGCCGCTTAAGGAGTTTTCACGGTGTGTGGTTGTACGTGTATGTATTTTTGTGTGTGTGTGTGTGTGCGTGAGTGTGAGTGCGTGTTTGTACCATGTTTGTAATGTTATTCACTTTATGTAACACAGACGGGTTCCCACGGTCTCTGAGCCTGACTGATAGCTGTATGAGCTGCAGTGTGAGTGTGTGAGAGCGAGCTCCGAATTCTCATCTCACAGTCTCTGGCTGTGCCCTCTTCACAGGTGTGTGCGGCTAATTTTGGGGAGTTCTGTTCCATCGTGGGCCAGGAAGCTACAGAGAAGCTACTGGTGAGGAATTTCTTTTTCTCATTTATTGATTCACCTTTGACCTGGCTGAGAGCATATGACTGTTGGGAAATATCAATTGTGTCCGAAATATTAGAGGACCTGTGGCTTTAAGTTTCTCTATACAGAAGTAGCAGCTTGTTTTAAGTGACTGGATCCAGCAGTAACCCATCTGTGTGGTTCAGTAAAGCCCTCAGCCAGACAGGAATGGCTTGACTGAGCGCTAATGTGTCTCTGGGTCTGCTCCGTCAGATGGCGAAGTTCTTTGACCTGTGTTCGGACAGCCTGTGGGGCATCCGTAAGGCCTGTGCCGAGTGCTTCATGGTCGTCTCAAACTCCACATCCCCTGAGGTCCGGCGATCTAAGCTGTCCCCGCTCTTCATCGGCCTCATCAGTGACCAGTCCCGCTGGGTAAGGGACGACCCAGCTTCAAGACACACTGGGTCAACCGACACAGATCTGTCTCCACTCACTTTCTACACTTCTGTATCAGCTGACATTATCTGTCTCAACTCACCGTATGTAGTCCTGCGTCAACGGCACAGATCTCTCTCAATTCACACACTACACTCCTGTGTCAACTAAGGGTAGGGATTCACGCCCACTCTCACTCACGCACTCAAACCAGCACGCGTTCTTTCGCTCACACACAAACACGCACACGCGTTCACACACACACACACACACAGGAATCAGAAAATGTCCTTAATACATTGAGGTTTCCCCTCCTCTCACTGATTGCTCATCTCTTTGCTGATGGAAACTCTTGAGGCACTTGCTCCTGTTGGACAGTGAGGCCTCAGTGCCATGCCAGGCCAGAAGGGGGCACTGTAGAATTGACTGGCCTCTCCTCCTGCAGGTGAGACAGGCTGCCTTCCAGTCTCTGGGCCGCTTCATCTCCACATTCGCCAACTCGTCCAGCACCAGCCTCCACTTCGGAGAGGAAAGCCCCCCGGGGGAAGTCGCCAAACTGCCCCCTGAAAAGTATGAGTACCCCCCCTCACCCACTGTGCCTTTAGAGTGCTGAGCACAAATTTTGGAGTCAAGCAGTCTGTGCCAGTACACTGACCGTTCAGCATGGGGTCCTCACGTACCACTGCTGCATAGTGCCAGTTCCTGATGCACCGCATTGTATTTGCTGTACACTAGTAATCAAGTTCTGAAAGGGGAATATTTTTTCTATATGCACATAGATATTCGACCTTAAGCATTTGCATTAATATTACCTAGCCACTTGGCTAGTTCATGTCAAGATGAGTAGCGTTAAGTCTGTTAATTATGGTGACTGACTAGCTCGCTTGCTTGGCCCCTAAACATTACACCTGTATTCTTGAATTAAAGCAACCAATTAAATGTTCCTTTTTGAAGAAATGGTTGCTTTTGCAGTCTTGAAACATTGCTTAGGTTTAACCTGAGTTGAGCATATTTTCACAAACAGTTTTCATGTCCGGCAATATCAGGAAAGTGCTGAATGAGAATTTTATAGGTTGTGTCAATAATAATGTGACACGTTATGACCTTGTGCTGATTGGTCACCGATGGCGATCTTGCGTTGACATGGGCATTGGCCAGAGGAGAAGCAGATATGACATTTATCGCGAGCCTGTTCTGATTTGGTGGAGTTCCAGTGTCTGCAGCCGAGTGCATTCTGATAAAATGTGAAGGTTAATTTTGCTTTTAATTTTGCCTGCACAACTGTCTGTTTCTAAAACCATCAAAGAAAAGTAAAATAAATGTCAATAAAAGTAAAAATGTTATCTTTTAGAGATTGTAGAAATGTATATGAAGACGTTATTTGACATGTTGACATTTCATGGCTTGAATAAGGAACATTTCATTTTTTTTGCAGGTTCTTGCAAATTTATTGGCGGGGGGGGTTCCAATTTTGTTTTGTTTTTGTCATTGTAAGTACTTCGTAACAATGTTCAAAATGTTCAGACATTTTCATATTCCTGTTCGTCCCGCTTTCAGATGTGAACCACCGGATTGTGGGATCTCCACCGGTGGTTGCCAGGGAGAGATCCCAGCTCATGTGCTGCTAAAGGGGGGCAGAAGCTCTACTCCAGTCCCAGGCTACAGACAATGTCTGGAGGCCTCAGTGGATCCTGCTCCTCCCAGCACCATGGAGCTGACAGTCGGAGCGGAGCAAGAGGACCCGCACGAGCGGCAGCAGGCAGCATGCCCCTCCCTCGATCAGGGGCCGCAGAAGGAGGTGCAGGGCAGCGAGGAGGACGCGTACAACTCCTTCCACTTCTGGAGGCCCCAGCTCCCCGATATCAGCGAGGACCTGGAGCTCCTGCAGAGCAGCGGGGAGGAAGAGGAAGAGGAGGAGGGGGAGAGGAAGGTCACGGGGCTGGACTCCCAGGGCCCCACCACCAGCTCACAGATCCAGAAGGTTCTCGACTGTCTCCAGCCGCACATTGATGACCCAGACGTTCAAGGTATGCAGTGTTCATTAGTCTTTTTTGTTTGAAGAGGGCAAATTCTTGCTCACTGTCCTGTATGTCATATTGGCAGTCTCTTTTTATAAGTTTCGTCACACATCCATACAGGATGTATCGGTCTCCTCCCATTACAGCGCTGCGATTGGGTATTTTGTTGATGGGTCGTTACCGATTGATCATTTTCTGCGTGTGACCCTGCTTTCAGCTCAGGTGCAGGTTCTCTCAGCGGCTCTAAAGGCTGCGCAGCTGGAGAGCCAATCAGAAGAGGGGATGGAGCCAGAGGAGGTCACAGCTGATAGTCTGAGTACAGACCTGCCGCTGCCTGAGACACCTGTGCTGGACGATCCTCCGCACCCACTATCTGATGCTCCGCCTCCATCTGACCTGGAACCTTCCGGATCACCGCCCAGCAAGCCCAGCTCTCCTGCCCCCTCCGAGGACACGGAGCACAGTCGAGAGGTGAGGAATGGTGTGGCTCACGGGGGATGGAGACCAGGAGGGGTGGGGTTGGAGAGGAATACAGTAGCAGTAACTGAGGGGCACACAGTGCGGAGAGTTAAACCTGCATTAAGCCGCTTTCACACCGGACGCGAAACGAATTTTTCGCACGACCGATTAGCGATTACATTCGAAATTAACGCAAAGACGCGAATAATTCGCGTCTTTGCGTTGACTTTGAATGTAATCTGTCGTGCGAAAAATTTGTTTCTCGGGAGTAGTGAGGTTTACAATGTTGATTGCGATGCCAGCTGTGGTGAGGCGTGCAGTGTGGTTGGCAAAGCCGGGCAATAGTGAGATTTGTAGTGTGCAGAGTTTGCCTGGCCAGTTCCGGTGTGTATTGTGGTGTGGTCCCAGCTCTGTGTACTCCTCTCCTGTAGGGCTCACCGGAGCTGATCAAGCTGCTGGAAGACGGGAAGAACTTTGGATCAGGGCCGCTGTATGAGGAGGAGAGGTCCAAGGTCCAGGTCAGTCAGCCAAGCTTTACTGACCCTGCCCATGCATCTCCTTACCTCCTATGAAAAACACAAAGGCCAGGTCTGTTTTCTAGTCCTTGCATCCATTGCAATCGTTTCTGCACTTACTTCGAAAGACACTGATCCAGATCAGATTAGCTAACCTACGCATACACTGCAAATGCATGTATACATCTTTTAGAAATCACTAGGGTCGTTAGCCCGTTAACAAGCAAACAGGGCATTGGTTGGCAGGGATGTAGCAGTTCACGTATTCATACTTATCTGTTTGGTACAGGCTGTCGGTTTGGTCCAACCGTGAACCGAAATGGTCCAGCTCTAAATGCATAATGCGAGGCGGAACTAAAATTGTGGGCAAAACATTAATTCACAACTCTGAGCCTTCCCCCTTCAGTGACGGACAGCATGAAGTTGTCGATGCCAGCCTAAGAGCTTAACAATCCACCACTGTCCTTGAGGGGCACATTTTCAAAAAGCGCAGTGACTAACTATGTTAGCTACTTGGCTACATAGTTTGAGCCCGAGCTAGCATAGTTAGTAACTAAGCTTTTGGAAAAAGTACAAAAGTGTGCTGTTTGCAACTTGCTCACATTGTTAATCTGAAATCTTGCGTCGTTGGCAGCATGTTGCACATGTAGACTCATTTACATCATCTAAGTGTGATCCCGAGAAAGAACCTTCGGGTGTTGTTTTTATTCAAGTAAGAAAGATGAGACTTTTTTTTTTTTGGTTCTTAGTGCTGTGAAAATGCGTGCCCTTATCCTAATGTCCACTATTACTTTCTTTTTCTCAGATCAAAATAAACTGGATTTTATTATGAAAATATGTTTTGTTTTCCCTGGGTTCCCTTATTTTATTATTACATTTTGCTAAAAGATCTGAAACCATTCGGCGTTACAGATATGCAGTAATAGAGGAAATTAGGAAGAGAATGAAGTGTCTTTCACACTGTGCCTTCCTGGTTTGATGAAAGGAAACCGATACAGACGGCTCACAAAGTTGGCTGGATCGTCTGTAATTTGACCCCTCCCCTGTCCCAGAACGTGATCCCTCAGCAGCTGCTGGACCAGTACCTGTCGATGACGGACCCGGCCCGGGCGCAGACGGTTGACACAGAGATCACCAAACACTGCGCCTTCAGTCTGCCTGGCGTGGCGCTTACGCTGGGCCGGCAGAATTGGCACTGCCTCAAAGACACCTATGAGACCCTCGCCACCGACGTGCAGGTGAGGCTCGTAAAGGAGGTAAAATGCCAGGGAAGGAAAAATGTTTCCCACTCCTGCAGAATGTCTGCAACTTCAAAGTCTCTTGGCCACGGTTGCAGCTGCATTGTTTAAAAATTCAAGGAGACGTGAAGCATCCCTTTTAAATGAATGGTTTGTCTTGCCCGTTTCTTGATTCATATATTTACAGTGATTAGAATGATTGAGGATGGCTGCAGAACACACAACTTTCTTCCTAATGGAGTGTTACTGTGATTAAATGGTAAATACAGTTCAAATGAATATATCATTCACTAAGTAGGCCTATGTTCACAAAAGGGAATAAACTACTATTTTCAATATTTGCTTTTGGCCCATTCTGTAATACGGGCCATCCAACCTGTGCCTCATGATTGCTTTTAGGCAAAGGCTATTCCCCCAAACGTTGAGTGACATCTGCCGGTGAAACTTTTTGATGTCATTAGAATGTTCTCTTAGATTTTCCATGGAAATAAGAGAAGTCTTCCCCCGTGTTCCGCCGACGGTTAGAGGAATAGCCACTTTGTTCTTTTTATTAAAAAAAAAAGAAAATTAATATAAGAAATGCGTATCCACAGTTTTGAATAATTTCAATTGAAATGCAATTTTGTTTCCAACTGATTTGTTTTATTTCTTGTCTTATCTTGTTCCAGAGAACTGGCCTTTGCTAAATGTTGAGTGTTTTTGAATTTCACGTACTTTCAAGTTAAAGTGATTGAAAACGGGTCATTGCTTATCAGTAATTTAAAGGGATCTTTTTTTGCCGCCTTTATTTTCAGTTCAGCAACTGCCTCCGCTAGGCCACAATTACAAAAGCATCCACACAGATCACTTGGTGTATATCAAATGAATGCCCATTTGTAACACATTTCTTCTTAAATGAGGTCTGACCAGCTGAATTTTGCTGGGTTACTCTCCAAAGCAAGATGTGGATTCTAACACTGTTGATCCTCAAGGGGCTGTATATCTGTGGGGTTATTCCACTGGCACTAATGTCTGCGCTGCGTCAAGCAGGTTCGCGCTGATTTGTCGGTTATTTACTGAAATCCACCGAACTGCGGCTCTGGAAGTGACCACAGAATTGAATCGGCCTATATCTGAACCTGCCTCGACAAAAACCCTACGCGAGCTTCACAGAGCTGGTGTTTACGGCAGTGTATTCGATAATTATGTCAATTCCTGTATGGACCATACAGGTCTGTCGCCATCCATTGACTTTCTACATGGTTGAGAGTAGCATTCTCACTATTTTGGCTGCATTGTTTGAAACTTGCTTTGTGACTGCCGGCTGACACCATTACTGGGGCCAGCCACACTGGTGCTTGTGAGAAACGTTTCTTTACCAGAGCAGGGTGAGGTCATGTGTCTGATGCGTCTAACACCCTAAACCACTGATGCGCGTGTGCGCAGTACGGTGCTGAGTATGGAGTCCAGTTTCAAGTCCTGTCTGTTTGCTGCAGAACTCTCCTGTCTGAAATTACGCTTTTTACCCCCCTCCCCTCCCCCTCCCTCAGTGGAAGGTGCGCCGGACGCTGGCCTTCTCCATCCACGAGCTGGCGGTGATCCTGGGAGACCAGCTGACCGCCGCCGACCTGGTGCCCATCTTCAACGGTTTCCTGAAGGACCTGGACGAGGTGCGCATCGGCGTGCTGAAGCACCTGTATGACTTCCTCAAGGTGAGATCGCCGTGTGGGGCGGGGCTGGGCTGCTGAAGACAGGTTTGTGCCGTATCATGAAGAAATGAGTATTATTACTGCCTCACTGCCGTATGCCTCTGCCAACCAATGAAGTTGCATTTTGCATCCATATCTGTCCATGTATATCTGTCCTGTGACTCGTATATCGTGAAAATTTTGAAGAAATTTTATAAAAGGTTTTTTTTTTTTTTTTTTTTTTTTGCCTCATGGAAGTTTTCACTATATTGACAAGCCTGATTCCAGCAATTTATCTCCTTTAAGTAACATGATGTCATTACCTTGAGACAATTTTTACAAAGTACAGTGGAAAGATGGAGAGCTTCATCACATGGTATGACAACAATCACCAGAACGTCATCATCCACACAACCAATATGTAATCAAAAATGAAATATGGTCACAATATCCACTTCTGATCCTGAGTTTTGGTGTTGAATAACGGGCAGAAAAGTGTTTTTGCCAAAATTGTCACAGTGAAGATGAGTTTTTCACCTTTCGGATATTTGATGTCCTTTTATCTAATTCAACATTTGTGTTTAACTTGGTGATAATTAGTCCCTGAATTCTTGAGTTATGGCCAAAAAATATGTTCTGTGATGTCACAATGACTTTGACCTATGGGTACCAAATTCTGATCAGTTCATCCACGAGTCAAAGTGGACCCTTGTGCCAAATTTAAAGAAATTCCCTCAGTGTTTCAGAGAGATCACCTTCTGAAGAATCCGGCAGTCGGATGAATAACCCAAAAACATGACGCATCTGGTCATGGCTTCCCACCAGTGCGGAGGCAGAAAAGTCACTTCATTATGACTGACTGTAAACGATGAGGGAGTTGGCATGCTGTTCACGGAGTGGTAGTCCGGATTCATGAAGTTCGGCTGTCCGTTTTAATTCTAATTCTAAGTGATGGGAGGGGCTTTTTTTGCTTGTTTTCTTATTGGGCAATGCAGTCCTTAGACAGGTGGAATAGACAGGCAGATGAGTGGGGTGCTGGGAGTTGCATTAAAGATCGTGTTCCCAGATGAATTCCCCTGGTGTGGCCTGTGGTGTCTTTGTGGATAGCGCCCTTTGTTCTTCGCCAGCGAGGTTAACCCTTTATTCCCCTCTGGTTTGCCCAGCTGCTGCATGCAGAGAAGCGGAGAGAGTACCTGTACCAGCTGCAGGAGTTCATGGTGACGGATAACAGCAGGAACTGGAGGTTCCGCTACGAGCTGGCAGAGTAAGACTTCATACCTCCCTGTTCATCACTGTCACCTGACCCGTTGCACACCACTCCCCGTTAGTCCTTAAGTAACGTCTGAGTCTGATGGAAATCCGGAGTAGTTGGACAGTGGCGCAATGTCTTCTCTCCTGGCTGGGTGGTCTTCCAGATTGAAATGGAACTACTGGCGATATTAAATGTGAACTGACCAATTTGATCTGATGGTTTTTGCATCCATGTTATGTGAACCATGTAGGAAACTAACACACTGAACACAGTAGAACCACATGGATTAAATGAAGAATTCAATCTTTCTTGTTTCCTGTAAATTTGCTGTTTGTCGATGTGTTGCTATAGTAATGGTTTTACTTTTGATTATGTGGATGAATGGTTATTCTCCAGGTAACAGCTCATTTCTGACAGGGGTCACAGTGTTTGTATGGGATGGGATGGTTACCTCCCAGTGGGAAGTTTTTCTCTGTGTGTAGGAGGTTATTTAGCTGTCCCAGCTTCACCAATGCTTGTTTGACTCTGAGGAAGACGCATTGAGTCGAAACGTTAGTCTTGGCTCCTAAATAAATTTATGCAGGCGATTTGAGTGCTCCAGTCTCGTCTTTTTATTTGCATGTAGGAAACTGAGCCATTTTTATGCAGTGTCACTGTCCAAATATTTAGCACTGTTCATTTTATCACTAGTTCAGTTGCACTATTGCATTGCTAATGGAAGCAGTGAAGCTGTAAAATGTGCCATTAGCAAACCTTGGTGGAACTTGCAGTTTGCACTCACGTACGTGTGTGTGTGTTTCTTGTGTCTGCAGGCAGCTGATCCTGATCATCGAGCTGTACAGTCACTATGATGTGTATGACTACCTGCGGCAGATCGCGCTGACGCTCTGCTCAGACAAGGTGTCTGAAGTGCGCTGGATCTCCTACAGACTGGTGAGCCTGTTAGAACAGACTCTCCACAGGAACATGCCCTACTTGCACTGGCAGGTGTTTAGCTTAAACCTAATTAAGCAAAGGGAATTCCTCTAATCAGCAGCTGGGTAAGACGTGTAGAATGAGGTGATTGAGGTGTGTTTTGTTAGGCCTGGAGTGAAAACCAAAAAAATGGTAGATATCCAGGAACTCTGAAATGTAATGAGACCTGTTATAAGGGGTGTCTGGTGTATTTGGGGTATACAGTATGAGGGGTGTTTTCATGAATGCAGTATTGAGTATTGAGGTATAGACTGAGATCTGCTGTAAGGCGTGCCTGTGGTGTTTTCAGGGTGTAGATAATGAGGGGTGTTTGGAGTGGGTGTGTGTATCTGAGTGTTGGGGTGTAGAGTACTGTATGAGGTCGGTTGTTAGTGGTGTGTGTCGTGTTTTCCTGGTGTAGATTATAGGAGGTGTTTTTGTGTGTGTGTGTGTGTGTGTTAGGGTGTAGAGTATCAGGAGTGTAGTGTATTTGAGTGTTGGAGTGAGGTTTATGAGGGGTGTTTTGAGTGTGTGTGGTGGTCTCAGGGTGTATTGAGTATGTGAGTGTAGGTGAGTGTTGGGTTGTAGTTGTAAGGGGTGTGTGTGTGGTGTTTTCGGGCTGCAGGTGGTGGAGATTCTGCGGAAGATGTACTCCAGTGGGGCTCAGGACCTGGGGCTCAACTTCATAAACGAGCTGATTGTGCGCTTCTGTCACAGCCCCAAATGGGTGGGGCGACAGGCCTTCGCCTTCATCTGCCAGGTGAGGCCTGAAATGCCTGCTGCACACGAAACACTGCGAATCCCTCTCCATGTAGGCTGGAGTAGAGGAGGGGTGCATGTCTATGATGTGTCTGTTATTCTTTCTCTCCCTCCCCCTGGCATGTAAGGTGTGTCAGTTAGTCTCTCTTTCTCGCTCTCTCTCTCTCTGTTTGTCTCTCTCCCTCTCTTTCTCTTCCTCCCCCTCCTGTCTGTACGCAGTAGTAGAGGAGGTGTGTGTCTCTGTAATAGTAGGGTTGGGCTGGTGAAAGGAATTTTCAAACCGGTTTCACATTAAGCCAACACTGTAGCGGCGCTGTATACTGAATTTTACCACTAGATGTCACTCTCAGCGGCCATTCTAAAGTTCGACATAATGAGACCGGGTGATCTGATGAACGAGTGTGGCAGCACCAGTCCACTTGGTGGACGTAATGCACTTCTAAGCAAGTAATGAACCACAATGAACAGCACACTGGAAGAAGTAGAGAGTGATTGCAACAATCTAGAGCCTGAATTGGGCCTGAGATGCGGAGCTCGACCTGAGCTTGTAACACAGATCTGCTGTCAGAGCACAAATTGACCTGACACAGAATTTATATATGGAGTCCTAACCTGATATGACCTGATCCAGAGCAGTGTTGAGAGAAAAACATAGGACCTCTATTCTTTAAGAACAACCTCTACAGCATGGGTGACCTGAGAAAACATCAAAGCCACAATATCATCCATTTTGTCATAATTCATAAATCTTCATAAATTCAAAAATAAAACTCTCTGATCTATAGACTAGTAGAGGAGGAGTGCGGGTCTGTTACAGACACTCCTTGTTCTATAGACCGTAAGTAGAGGAGGAGTGTGTGTCGGTTAGATTTCTGTTACAGACTCTGTCTTTGTTCAATAGGCTGTTGTAGAGGAGGCGTGCGTGTCTGATAGATGTGTCTGTTACAGACTCTCTCCTTGATCTATAGACTGTAAGTAGAGGAGGAGTGTGTGTCTTTTAGATGTGTCCGTTACAGACTCTGTCTTTGTTCTATAGGCTGTAGTAGAGGAGGAGTGTATGCCCGTGGAGGACTTCTCCCAGCACCTCCTTCCCAGCCTCCTCAGCCTCTCCTCCGACCCCGTCGCTAATGTGCGTGTGCTGGTCGCTAAGGCGCTGCGACAGAGTGTGCTTGAAAAAGGTAAGGTCGCCACTGCTGCGCCGCTTCAGCTGTCCATTCTCTCTCGATTAATAATTCATCTGTCTGTCCAATAATCCATTTATCCATTAATTTACTCATTTATCTGTCCGTACATTAACTAACCTGTCTAATTCAGCCTGTCAAGTTATGTACTGGAGTCTGTCCCAGCATGCATTGCTTGACCGTAATGCACACTGGACAGGTGGCCAATCAATCACTGGCCATTGTCCTGTCTATTAATCACCTCATTTGCAAGTGTTTGGTGTCCTAGTCCTGTTGATTCCTGTTTGAAGAAGTTGATTTAGTCTATTTTGGGTGAAAGAGTGTCAAGAATTACAAATAAAATGCAAATTTGAGTCTGAAGTTTGAAGAAAAACGACTTCTTTTACATTCTCTGAAACCAGTATCTGTTATTGTTATGCCCCCCGAATCGAAGATTTGGGGGCATATAGTTTTTCACCTGTCCGTCTGTCTGTCTCCGTCTGTCCATCTGTCCGTCTGTTTGTCTTCAGCAGGGGATAAAAACTTTGATCTGCAATACTTTAACCTGCCGCCGGGGGCATCACTGTTCCAGGAACACAGCTTGTTTTTTTTTCTGTCATGTCGACTTTATTGTCACTGAGTATTGCTGACTGTTGCCTCTTTTGAAGGACTAGTGCAGATTTGTTGCGTGCGTACTGTGGCTCCGCTTTGTATGCCCGTCAAAGCCCTGATCATGTGTTTCAGCTCAGTTCACCCAGAGTTCTTGTGTTCTCTCCAACTTTGGCTGGGGTATTTTTAGCCTTAATGCAGATCATATCTGAGTGCATACTGCTCCTCTAAGGAGAGCTTTCTTGACTCCTAATTACGCTTCACCCTTCCAGATCCATCAACTTCAGGCTAATTTTGGAGTGTTACCTTTTAAGTGGTAATCCCTACTGTACTCGTGCCACAAACTGCCCCTAGAGCTACTACTGTAGAACCTGATGAAATTATGAGGGTTTGTGCAGTATTTCAGTCCTCCAACACCAAGGCGGCAGTATAGCCCCAGTTGAATCG
Organism: Gymnothorax reevesii; assembly: GCA_029721435.1. Classification (NCBI taxonomy): domain Eukaryota; kingdom Metazoa; phylum Chordata; class Actinopteri; order Anguilliformes; family Muraenidae; genus Gymnothorax; species Gymnothorax reevesii. Next base: position 35,989,821 of record CM056581.1, read on the forward strand.
TAAAATTGCGTCTAATGCATTGCATGCTGGGAAACACTTTAGCCTCCTCCTCCCCATTTTGAAATTGAATTAAATGAATGTGAGGATACCAGGCAGTGTATTAACAACCGACAAAAGGATGTCTCTCCCCTGCCTGTGGGGGGCAGTAGCATTGCTTTCGGTGGCATGTGTTTGTGTGTTGTCTGTTAGCAGTTTATCGCAAAAACAGCTTGAGCAAGTTGCCCAAACTTTTCAGGAAAGATGAGCAATGGTCTAAGGATCACCTGAATAAATTTTGTCATTAGAAATGACAAAATTTGTGAAATCCTAGGGAGTACAAATATGTGTTTAACCCTGTTGTTGTTTTGGTTTGTCTTCCTGGATAATTTCAGGTCAACTTCTCTTTTAAGCATCTAACTATTTTGCACTATTTAGCCCTTGATAATTAGTCCCTTATTGTATAATTAGTTGTGTTTGTGCTGAGCGCCAATCAACTGCTTGACTCATTGCCTACAGGGACTCCTAGAGGGTGGCATGTGTGATGGAGGCTGACAGCCTGGGTGGTCATGTGATCATGCAAATGAAGTGTTCCCCAATTCCCAGCTGAGACGCTCGCTCAAGTGCCCAGTACTACACTCCTTATGTATTTGGAGTGTGAGGCTCTTGTTTGTTCATTTTGGGTCTTTACTCTAGTAGACTGAAATGAAGCTGTGAATATGAGGTAGAAAGCAGTCTGACAGCTCTAATTATAGGGTATGTTGTGCATCTGTATTGGGGGATCTTCCTTTGAATTACAACCATTTTTGCTTAGCCTTGATTTAAAAAATACTAGGCTAAGCTCATGTTACATTTTTAAATATGAAATGCGAACAGCAGTGTGCAAAGCAGTCTGAGTATTTGGACAATGATGCTGTAAAGTGCTGCAGTTCCTTTGTAGGTCCAACAATATTCCCTGCGATAGCGGGCTAATATGGCCATTGAGTCTGTGAGTCAGTCAGTGAGTGAGTCAGTGAGTCAGTCTGTGGGTCAGTAAGGTCAGTCAAAATCCTCTCATACTCAATATCTCAAGAATGATACCGGCCATAACCTTCTAACTTTGCACATTAACGGATATAGAATGGCAGATGAACTGATTGAAATTTGGTTTAACCCATTTAGGCCTGAGGCCTATTCAAAAAATGCCTATAAAAACCTATGGGCGATTTTGGAAAGGGACCCTAAACCCTGAGGTTTTCTGGAAAACAGCACCCAGGCGTCAACGTCTGGTAAAAAGCTGATATCTCAGCCTCTGTAGCAGTTGGAAACAAAATTCAAAAAGTATTTGATAGCTTACACTTGGGGCTTTCATAAGAACTATGATTTTTATTTGTGCATATCTTCATCACAATATTTAAAACACTGAACAAACTAACAAACTATAAAATATAATAAAACCAATAAAATAAATGACAAATCTCAATCTACATAACATGCACTACTCAAATGGAATTAAGAGGCCTAATAAATGAAGGTATGAAGTATCTGCACTAGAGAATAACAAACATTTTTTTCTCTCTCTGGAACAGGTGGCACCAGTGGCGGAGCTACAGGGGGGGGCCAAGACACGTCCATTTTAGTCCTGGCTAGATCTCAATCATTTTCCTTTATTGACATCTTTTCCAATTATTGTAATTGGCAACTGGAGACACGGTTTGTCTCCACATGCGATCTAACAGCGATTAAATCGCGGGTTAAATTCAGCACAGTGGCGGAACAGAGAATTGGGTTGCACAAAACAGCCGTTTAAAACAATTATAAATCCTGACCTGTTCTCAGTCATCTTCATGATTAACAGAAGGTTCACTCCGAGAGCGCTCCGCACTTAACAGGTGCTACTTGTTCTCCCCGATTGAGTAAGAAGACAATCATTCCTCTGGACGGGTTTTAGCTGTATTTAAATCTACGTTATTCAAAATTGCATAGCCTACCTATCGATTCTCGCACAAATGGCTTGAGCCGCACGCTTGTTATAACCTACGCTATTTAACTCCCGAGTGCCACTTTTTTTTTTTTTTTTTTAAATCAACCCACGATATACCGAGAGTGAAACTCCTCGTTTCATTGGAACACGGACCAGTTAAATCACGCGAAGCATTGGCCAATTAATAAGTAAATTATTTTTCTGCACTGAATTTAGCCCACGATTTCATCGCTGTTAGATCGCATACGGTGAGAAACCGTGTCTTCAGTTGCCAATTACGATAATTGGAAAAGACGTCAGTAAAGGAAAATGATTGAGATCTAGCCAGGACTAAAAGGGACGTGTCTTTGACCACCCCCCGTAGCTCCGCTACTGGGTGGCAGGCATGATAAAGTGTCCGTTCAAATAAAATAAAAATAAACATGAAAATATAAAAATTGAAGTGTTACTATGGCATCTATCTGCCCTAGTATAAAGTGCCAGTAAAAGAACAGCTATGAGCCCGGAAATGGTCTGAAAAGTAATGAAAACAACAAAATTACGTATCCGCTTTCCCGGCCTGTAGGGTAGAAATGCGTAACAGCGTCCCAGGTTTTAAAGGTTAAAATGCGCACATGCTGTCCCGGTTTAAATGGGTTAATCTGTGACGTTGCATCATGCTTAATCAATATTCAAAATGACAAAAGAGCGCAGGGTCCTGTACAATCCAGTAAGATTTTCCATTGCTTGTTAATGGTAATATGAGTAAATTAAAACTGGCAGTCTGCTAAAAAGTTAAGCAGTGCAGAACTTCATCTTGGATATGTTGTACTACCATGCTCCATCATTAGCAACCTGTGTGCATTCACTTCCATTCCATACCTTGCTTGTCTGTCTGCAATGGTCACTGTAGAACACTACTCTGAATGTTTTTGGGAGCAACAGTTTTCTATCCAAAACCTATTTGCTAACATAGGTAGCCATGTCTGAGAAGGGCATGGATTGACTGCTATGTTGCGTTATATAGGAAAGATGTCCTGCACAATGTGCCTTTACAGGTCATGGAGTATGGACCCAACAAGCCAGCACTTGGTCACTGTCCAAATACTTAAGAACTTCCCCTTTATGTATTGAAGTTACATGTTTATCTGTGAATGACGACTCCTTGTCACTCCAGAGTGTAGTCCAGAGCATCAGAAAAGCTTGAGCAGAATTGTGTGTGTCATGGGTGGCTGGGCAAGCCGAAAATGGAGGAGGCACAGAACATGCCTTTCAGCTAATGATTGGTGGTGACGTTTTCAGTTGTCTTTTTTTTCTTTTAATTAGTCTTGTGTTAACTTTGAAAACAATCAGCTCCATCAGGTTTGACCAGGACCCGAGATTGTAAAACTTTACTCAGTCTCAGCTCAGTGTCGACCTCAAATCTCTGAGATCGTGCTCCACGAAGTTTTACTCAGTCTCAGGTTGAGCGTTTTGAGATCAAACTCCGTTATGCATGACTCCGTGTTGAGCCTGCGCATCTGAAGTGCACTCAGGGATGGTAAATTTGTGCCAGTGAAAGCAGTATTTCAGAACTCAACAAATAAAGGTTCCCTGGTGTAAAGCATGTGGTGTGGCCGTCCAAATTGACAGCAGTCTATTTTCTTAACAGCAAGCTATTGTGATCATCCTGCAAAAACACCCAAACTACGCCTCTTCGAACACAAACAACACCATTAACTACATCACCCAGCAAGCACCTGGTCCCCAGAAGTACCAATGGGGCTTCAAAAGGGCTCATTGATCTACTCTGTCCACTGCTCATGATGAAAATTGCCTGTGTTGGAGGGCTAAGCAAGCTCAGCAGCATGCTAACATTTCATGTTCAATCGGAGTACAAAAACAAGCTCAAACCTTTATAACCTTGGCATTATGAGTCTGGGTCTGGAGTTGCGAATGAAACCTGAGTTGAGCACAATATCGCACGCAAAAATATTTTATAACCTCGGGGCTAGTTTTCTTCTTTAGAACGAGAAATATAACGTCATTTTCTCAGAATATTGCATTTTAATCTAGGAAGGTTCTTAAATTGTGGATACTTGTTACTAATCTTTGTTTTCTTTGCGCTCAATTAAACAGTCTTTGAGCATGGGTTAGATGGCCCACAATACAGGATGTGCTAAAAGCAAAGGTGGTAATGAACAGAGTCATTTATCTTTTTTGTAAAATGAATCAATCAATTTTCTGAATTGAATTTTCGAGCTTGTTTAATTGCCACAACACTGCATTACAAAGGAAGCTTTGCGTTTGCCTGTCAATGGATTTTCTAATAGCTGGAAAACTTCAGTCAGTGAAAAGGATTGAAAACTGGTCAAGACTCAAGACTACGTATTCTTGAAAAGGGATTTTTTTTTTTTTTTTGGTGCCTCCTATTATTTTAGCCAACCAGCCATCTCTTGTGAGTATGTGTGTGTTTGTGTGTGCATGTCTATCTTGGAGTGTCTCTGCATGTGACAGGTTCTCCCCTCTTGCTTTAGAGTACTTCAGAGACCCCGGCAGTGCATACTCCGATGAGCTGGAGGAGACGCTGGTGGCTCTACAGGCTGATAAGGACAGAGACGTGCGTTTCTTCGCCAGTGTGGACCCGTCCAGGAGCGTCATGGACACTGCCGCTTTAATATAGTGCGGGAACCATGCCCGACTCTCAACTGAGCCCCAGAGACACAGACACACACGAATGCACACACATATATACACAAGCGCACGGGTATCTCTCTGTGGGACTCTCCTGGTCTGACAGCCGGTGCTGGGATTGGGAGATTCCCTCTTACAACTGGGTTCAGGGGAGCTCTTTTTACTGGGCAGAGCAACCCCCTCCCCTCCATTCTGGCTCTGTACGATGGACCTCTCGCTCACAGAGAGCCATCTGTCCAAAGGCTGTTGTACAGATGAGTATTAACGTTTTACATTGGGTTTTTTTTCCCATCCGTTCAATTTTCTAAAAAAAAAAAACTAACATAAGAGGACTAAATGGCTTAGAAATGTGCACTTAACTCAGGGGGACTGATCAGAACAAAACAAACTAAAGCTACCAGAGCCTAAGACCGGACTCGGAATATAGGTGGATATTCCAGCTCTCCTGTGACGTCCTCAGGTTGCCGTACGCTCTGTCCAGACCAATCACACGGACCCATTCTCTTCTGCTGGACTCAGAAGGCCTCTTGTAACCACTACCGCTCAGGACACACCTCTTCCTCTCGCTCCGTTTTTACAAACCATGTCAGACTTTTTTTTTTTTTTTGTTTTATAAGCTGAAAGTTGAGGCCAGATGTTGTCGACCATACACCAAAATACCTCCACCTGGACTGCTGCCATAGGAACTCTCCTCAATCTTGAGGTCATAGGGGTGTTGCATTCGCATCTGTGAACAGGGCTACTGTTAGCCTGAAGGCTAATGAGTCCTTCCAAAGGGCAGGATTCAGGGGAATGAGGGGCGGGGTTCGGCTGTAGGAACCGGGTGCGGGGCTGACCCAGTAAGCAGTCGCATTACCCGTTACCGGGGTCGATGACACGGTCACAGGGAAGCGTTATGTACACCCGGGGGAACCACCACTCCAGCTGCCTGCACAGGACTGGCAAAGGGCAGGATGTCCCCCCAATGGTGCTGTGGTTAGCTGCACTGAACTTTGGTTTGCCAGGCAGTTCTGATGGGATCTGAACACTAGAATGGAGTTTGTTTACCATCCCGTTTAGAACGAACAATCATGACTGTAAAAGTTTCCTATGCCTGTAGCAGTTTTCCTTTCTTTAGTCCTGACAGACTTGTGTCTGCATGCTTCACTGTCCTGGACATGTAAGAAGTTTCGGGAAAGGCAAGTGGTATGTGGGGGTTTGACCAGAAGAGGCCTGGTTTACTATACATTGACCAGCCAATGCCCACGTTTTTCCCTTCCAAAGAACTAGTGCCCAGTTAGTTATTGCTCCCGAGGACCCATGGCTATATCTGGTGCCCCTCATATTTGAACTGGACCACAAGGCTCGTAACCACTACCTGGGCAGGCCATAGTTGCTTGAGATACCACGGGGTGTTTGGTCTCACCCACCAGGTGTTTATAAACCTGTGTTGGGAGAGGCCCTCTTCAGAATGCAAGCAAGATGGAGTCGACACCTGAGCTGCCTGCACCGCTTTGTGTGAGGAGTGAGAAGACGCGCATTTGTTCCAGATGAGAGCAGTCACCAAGTCACTTTTACTTCCTCTGTAGTCTTTGTTTTATGTTCTCTTGTAAAAAGACAGGGTTTTGTGGGTAGAAATGAGCAGAGCAATGATACTATTGGCTGTGTGGTTTATGTGTCTGGTCGGTGGATGTGTCCCTCCTAAGGAAAGTAAGGGCTCGTTCCTCTCAAATGTCAGTGCAATTTGTGCCCGTCTCAATTTTCTAATGTGGTAGAAACTTTGTAAATCTATATAATGCACATTTATGAAGTTTTATCCTTTTTTGATTGTTTACCTGGTTTAAAAATTTTTTATATCCTAACTTTTGCCATTCACGACCTTTGTACTTGTTAATGGTTTCTTTTTAAAGATGTTTCATGCTGTGTTATTTTTAGTATTGGATGATTTATATAAATCAAAATTTAAAAATTTGTTCTCCCTGTAAAGATGATCCATTCAATTTTAGTAACTCAGAGATATGCCGGGCATTTTAAGTAACTGTGTGCTTAGTATGAGCGGATCACCAGCACAAAGAACAATACAATGCAGTCGAAATACAGAATTCAAAGTATGCAATGCACTGAATGGCTTGCGCAGTTTTGCCTAGTAGCGCATCCGCAGGTCAGTTTACCGGTGAGCCATTGGCCGATCATGTTTATGAAACCAATTTATGTAATTTTCTGTGTCTTTCGAGCGAAGAATTATTTTGTCTTGGTACAAAAGCGATAGCGCAGACCTCAGTCTCGCTGCTGTCAACTTCACACAGCTTGCGCGAGCATTGAGGCGGTACGCCATTGCTAGTGGGCAGGTGGTTTTGGAAGTGAAATCCCTGAGAGAATGCGCGAAGGCGTTTTGGACCATCTCTTATTACTCAAATTAGAAATTATTTCATAAGCCGGGGCATTCCCACATTAAGGTCTGGAGTGTATGGATGTATGTTGACTAAAGATTTGATGCATGGCATATCGGCAAAAAAAATACTGCCATGAACGCTTCCGTTGATAACATTAAAGATAAACTACATTTTTATATACTTGATGATAGAATGAAAAAATCTCAAAATTTACAACTAAAAAGTTACGGGAAATAATGTTAAAGCGAGATCTAAAAATCATGTTCATGGCTGAAATAAATCGCAGTTTCACTTCCGACATCAGTGTGACGCTCGCCGCTGTTGTCTCATTGCGTATTTATGTCCTCCACTCGCCGTTACGCACTCAGCACTTAACTCGCCCGATGAATGCACAAACTGGCGTAGGTCTGGAACTAAGGCACAACTGTTTTATTAAATTTTCAATTTCTTGGAACCTGGCTGTTTGTTTTTATTTGACCAACAGAAGTATAGATTAGAAACAAACATAGTCCACTCCTAAAGAGAAGAATTTGCTCTCCCTTGTCTACTTATATGTTGAATATATCTGTGTGTTAACTAAGAGGTGTAGATACCTCTGCTGTGATCTTCTGCCTTTTATTCTTGCCAGCCAGTCAGGAATGTCTCAACCATATATGCCACGTGGCCAAAGGTATATGGACACCCGCTCATGAAACTGGACAGATTCTTAAGATGTGGGCATCAATATTCTGCTGGTATTTGCTCCCATTGCTGTTAGAAAATCACTGTAATGAGGCTGGGCAATGATGATGGGCCAGTAGTCCGGCTCAAAGTTTGGTTCTATTCCAGTGTTGTTCGATGGAGCTCTGGTTTGGGCTCCGTAGAGATTAAATTCAGACAAACTATTTATGGACCTCACAATGGCCCTCATTTATCAAACTTGCGTAGGATCTGGTGTAGATTCTGGTGTAAATATCATCGTTCACCAGGTGTCACGTCTGATTTACTAAAAGTGTGTACGTCGCAGATGTCGGTGTAGAACTGCCGTGGCATTGATAAATCCGGCGGCAGAAACCATCGTAATTTACATGACACGCCCCTATAAATTCATGTTCCGAGAGGCATAGTCCTGCCCACTTTACGACATGGACTCTCGAAAGACGGTAAAGAAGAAAGAACTTAACTGAGGAGGAAATATCGTCGGCCTGCTGATAAACCTCGTATCTACAATTTTGAGAAACAAAAACTCGTGTCCACGATAATAGCACATACATTGCAAAATACAAAATTTCATTGATTGGATACATTCTTGGAGGAAAAATAGTCATACTACCCGAACACAGCTCAACTGCATTCTTACTTGCAAAATTAAACTTTTTTTTTTTTTGCTCTCCTGTAAAGTTTATCATTTTGAAGATACGAGGTTTTATCAGCAGGCCGACGATAGATGGAGAAAAACAAAATTATTTTATTTTGAAGTCTTAAGAGTGGCATAAAGGGAGCCCAGTAGGCTGCAGTTTGGAAAACTATTGCTGCTGCAGTAGTAAACACTGTTGGGGTGGAAAACCGGAGTGCAGCAGATGTTTATTTTAATTCATTAAAAAATCGAAGTGATTATTCGCACTTAATTTTTGTGCTTGGACGCACTTAAATGACCAAAATTCTTGTTAGACGCACTTATTATTGTGGCCATGACGCACATTTCTCCATTGCCCACACTTATTTTAAGCGTGTCCAAAGCTAAATTTTTTTCTTGGCCAAACTTATTTTAAACGGCACTTTCTAAGGGGCACTGGAATGGTCATCAACTTGCGCACTTACAAGTGTGGTCAAGAAAAAAATGTAGCATTGGCCACACGTAAAAGTGCGAATAACGTCGGCCTTAATAAATTCAATGTATAGATCCACAACATTTCATGTTATATCACCTACATAATTGACGATCCAAATGCTTCACATGTAGGTTAAAAAAAGAGGTCCGATTTAAAGATCGCCTCCATAAAACGGGCAACAGCGCACGAACCGGTGGAGGGCAACTAGACTCGAACTTCCAGCTGTCTCAGCAGTTATAGGCTCCCTCTCAATCGTTGGAATACGAGCCGTTGGGGACATGGATGAGTCCCCCCCGCCTCGATCGGAGCACGATCGAGCACCATGAGGGTAATTGGTAAAATACAGTCTGCAGAGATCACCCTTCATTGTACTTTTATCCGTGTTACTCCATGACATTTTATTGGGTGCCGCACAAAACGAGCAGCCACTCGTCACATCTGTGTAGAGAAATTCATTTCACTTACATTTGGAAACAACCTTCTTTTATTCACTTATTTAGGCTATTCATTCATTTATTTAGTTATTTATTTTTAATAATAAGAACAACAACAGCATGACGTCCGCATCGCGCTGCATATGGTTTATTACTCATTTTGACAGCTGCACTCGTTCCTGCATGTTGTTCGCTGTTTTCAGATTTGCGTACACCTGGTCAGAGCTGGCGTGAGATTTTTGCGGACCGTTCGCTCACGTTCAGCCATTTTTTTTGGTGTACGCAAGTTTGATAAATGAGGGCCATTGTGCATGAGGCTCGGTCAAACTGAACAGGAAAGGGCCTCCCCAACTGCTGAAAGCACAGATAAAGTAGTTCTTACGGCAAGTTACACAAAGGTGCTAGGGTCCTACACCTTTTCCAAAGTCACATTTTTAACATTCTTCTAGCATTTTGAAGGTCGATTTTCAAGCTTTGCCAGCCCTTAGAACTGTGGCAAATAACATATTTATCAAATTGCTCAATCAGATTGTGAATTGTTATGAAATCAATGCAATTTCCGTTAAGTTTCAAGCACATAATTCAAGGTTGCTGATACATATACTGACACACAATGAAAATGCAACACTCCTACTCAATAACCAAAAAGAAGCAACCAAAATTTTTCGATTCAATTTTAATACGAATAGAAAAATAATTTCATTGTCTGTTACACTAAATTTTCATCCCATTATCTCAACAAATGTTTCCGTTATGCCATTCAGAATGCACAGACCCTCCACAAACTGGCAGTAGCAAGTGTGTCCTCCCAGTGCTTGCACACATGCATGTAAACGGCGAGGCGTCGTTTCACACAAATGTCGCGCTGTTGCTAGGGTAAAGTTCCTCCACTCCTGCAGTGCTCATATGAACTGGGTGATATTGCATGGTTGACGTTGACGCTGGCGCCGCACACGACGACCCAGTTCATCCCACGTGTTCAATGGGGTTAAGATCGGGTGAAATCGATGGCTGAGGCAGAACATCGACCCCTGCTTGTTGGAGAAAGTCTCTGGTGAGGCGTGCGGTATGGGGACGGGCGTTGTCGTGTTGGAACATGAATGGTAATCGTTGTTGTCCATGGTTGTTCAACTGTGGTTGGAGAACTGGTCTTGAAATCTTATCCCCATATCGCTGTTGCCATTAGACCTCCACGAATCACAACAAGTTCAGTTCAAAATCTCACATTAATGGCGGCCCAGACCATAACCCTACCCCCATCAAACCGATTTCTCTCCAGAACACATCTGTCTTGATGACGTTTATATTGCCTCCTGTACACCCATTGTCGGCCGTCAGCAAATGACACACACAACCTCGATTTGGCTGAAAAAACCCAACGGGGAAGAATTGTGGTGGCATGAAGATGATGACGTTGAGCGAACTGGAGTCTGTTGTCTCTGTGATGCTGTGTCGTCATGTTGCCTCGATACGGCCTCTGGCTCCTTAACTCTGCACCTCGCAGTCGCCGGATCGCAGTCATGGCATGGATGGGGCGTCCATGGCGTCCTGTTGTGTTCTGAGCCCTGTCTGCTGCTGTTTGGAACCAGTTCCTCAGACGAATACACCGGATGTGTCAGTCCGGACATGCTGTCGTAACTGGAAGTTGTCCTGGTCGGGGGCGGTGGTAAACACTTCCTGTCTGTCGGTAGCGATGCTCCAGTCTGTTGATGGTGGATGGACTGACCCTGAACCAGCAGGCAACCTCTCTTTGAGATGTTCCCCCATGCAGCATCCCCAAAGCTCACTCCCTCTGCTGTTCTGTAAGCCATGGCATCCTGACATTGATGCTGATGAGGATGAACCAATATGCCTTTTGTTATGTATGAGTATTTTATGTACAGCCTTATATTTCATTTGTAAATGGAGATTTGTTACATACTGTTTTTGGTGCCTTGCTGGTCAGCTATTTATTTTGTTCTTTAGCACCCTCTGGTGGTGTGTCCGTAAAACATGATCTGACGTAATATCTCTTCTTTGAAATAGACTAGTGCTTTCTAGAAGCTTCTAGCACCTTCCTGCCTGGAGGGAGCGGGATTACCCAGGAATCCTGTGGATCTTTCCAGAATGTTGCTAGTCTACATAAATGCTGTGATTTTAAGCAGAGCAGAGGCAGAGTTTTTGTTTTGGCAACAGAGTTAACTAGTGATATTTGAGTGTAATTAGAGGAATGAACAGTGGATTATTTGGAGAAGATTTTCTTTTTCAGTGAAGAATAAATTAAAATTTTCATTGCTGGTTTTCTTTGTTGTGATTTTTTAAGGCATAACACTTATGCATCCAATGTCTTGCTTTTCACTTGCATGTCATTCAGCTGATTCATTTAACCTGCTGCTAATGACATGACAAAGTTGCGTTCTGGAGAAGTGATCCCCTGACCGATGCACAAACTGGGTTTGAACCTGGACTTGCTCAAATTTCACCTTTTAACCTTCAGACCACTATATTTCTTCTGTGGTAATTTTGGTGACTTCAAAAAATCAGCAAGGATTTTTAAAATTAGGCGATGCGTTTTCACTGTGTTTCAGTATATAAAATATTAATATTATTTCTCTATACTCGGGCGACATTCAAGCTAGCCGTTGTGCTGTTTTTAACTTTGAGTACTCGTGAAGATTTTACTTCAAGGTCTGATTTAGAAATTTAAAATTTAAATTTGACTAGTGCAATAGTTGGCCAAGCTAGCCAGTAAGGTCGCTAGGTTGCTGTAGCCTTAATAGGTAATAAGGCTTGGTAGGTGCAAGTACGGCTGGACAAGAACAAAGCTCTAATTAATACAAACCCCGATTCCAATGAAGTTGGGACATTGTGTAAAACGTGAATAAAAACAGAATACAATGATTTACAAATTCTTCTCGACCTATATTCAATTGAGTACACTTCAAAGACAAGATTATTTAATGTTCAAACTGATAAAAGTTATTGTTTTTTGGGAAATATTCACTGATTTTGAACTTGATGCCTGCAACGTGTTCCAAAAAAGCTGGGTCTGGAGCATGTTTTCCACTGTGTTACATCACCTTTCCTTTTCGCAACATTCAATAAGCGCTTGGTAACTGAGGACACTAATTGTAGAGACTGTAGAATTCTCTCCCATTCTTGCTTGATATACGACTTCATTTGCTCAACAGTCCAGGGTCTCCATTGTCGTATTTTGCGCTTCATAATGCACCACACATTTTCACTAGGAGACACGTCTGGACTGCAGGCAGGCCAGTCTATTACCTGCACTCTTTTACTATGAAGCCACGCTGTTGTAACACGTGCAGAATGTGGCTTGGCATTGTCTTGCCGAAATAAGCAGGGATGTCCCTGAAAAAAACGTTGCTTGGATGGCAGCATATGTTGCTCCAAAACCTGTATGTAACCTTTCAGAATTAATGGTGCCTTCACAGATGTGCAAGTTACCTATGTCATGGGCACGAACACATCCCCATACCATCACAGATGCTGACTTTTAAGCTTTGCACTGATAACAGCCTGGATGGTCTTTTTTCTCCTGTAGCCCAGAGGACAAGACGTCCATGATTTCCAAAAACTATTTGAAATGTGGACTCGTCAGATCACAGCACACTCTTCCACTTTGCATCAGTTCATCTCAGATGAGCTCAGGCCCAAAGAAGCCAGCGGAGTTTCTGGATGTTGTCGAAATATGGCTTTCGCTTTGCATAGTAGAGTTTTAACTTGCACTTGTAGATGTAGTGATGAACTGTGTTAACTGATAATGGTTTTCTGAAGTGTTCCTGAGCCCACATGGTAATATTCTTCACAGAATGATGTTGGTTTTTAATGCGGTGCCGCCCGAGGGACCAACGGTCACAGGTATTCAATGTTGGTTTTCTTGCTGCTTCATGCCCTGGGGACACAATCTCGATGAAAGTTGACATCTGTGTTCAGCTGACATTGTAGCTTGTAGATTAACAAGTTATGAACTTGCTGTCATCATGCTCCAGCAACAACGTCACCTTTGTATTCAAGTTCTTACATCGGTTTTACTTACGAAGATGTTACACACGTATTTATGGTGCCATCAAATTTAGTTTGAAATGATAGTTTGAAACTAGCTAGACTCTGTGAAGACTTGAAACAAACTTAAGCATGAACTTGTGCATAGTTGCTGCAACCCAGTATAGGTGTAAATCCTCCATCAAAAAGGCAATCTGAATTTTATCTGTATGAAACTGAGACCTTATCTGGATAAATGGAGGTTACATAAATAAATGAAATGAATTAAAATCCAAGCAGTTTCCAAATAATCACAGCACAACATTTAAATTCAAACATTTTCAATGATTTCCAGCACCCTGTGGGAATCCCTGAAGTTGGCTATAAATTCAATACATCTTCAATTGAGGACAAGAAATGGTTAATAATATTCTCTTGCTAAATTGCTGATATTAGAATGGGGGTTGGCGAAAGCTGCTGCTTGGCCCACCCAGTTCAGCTGCCATGCATTGTGGGTGAGCTGCACGGAACAGTATTACATTCCAACTGTGCCTGAGGCAGCTGTGGCAGGCTAATATCATGGAGAGTCCACATCCCTGTGATAATGAATCAGCCTCTGGATGTGCTGCTTTTGAGTGGCACGATAAGTGTCTTCTGTGACTGCCTGTGCTGCGATGGCTGCAGCCTTCCTCAGTGGAGGGGGGTCACATGACATGAGAGCAGGAACACATGCTTGTTTGCAATGATTTGCACACGGGAGGGGTCAGCTTTTGGCCAGAAGCTTTCTGTTAGAAAGCCTTTTGAAGATGTGGTTAACACTGTGTAAGGGTCCATTTAAACCCAAACCATGATCTTCTCCTTAAATAAACCAAATCATTTTTGGCACCTAAACCAGAAGTAGTTTTGTTTCCTAAACCTGGCCAAGAAGTTTAGTTGCCTAAACCTGACCAAATAGTTTTGTTGCCAAAAGTTAGCCAAACTGCATCTGAGAACCAAAAATTATAAATCAAATTGAGAACAATGTCGACTAAGTCTAAAAGTAACAAATCAATAAATCATTTCATGTGGAATTTGAACCTTGTTAAGACGACCTTGACTTGTATGCTTAACCTATTTATCCACAACAACAGGTATGGAGTTACATTCCTATCTTTACTTAGGAGCGTGGTATTTTGACTCATGAGCAGACGTATTGATTTTATGCAAAGATTCTGCAAAGTTTCCCGCATAATTTTGCTCTTGCACTCAAATTGCTCCTGCTTGCACTTGGATCTACTGCTGCTCGGAAGGATTTTTTACGTGCGAACTTTAGCCTTTTTTTCGAGCTCAAAACTGCCTATGTGTACTTAGAACATTTCTGCTTGCACTTGGATTTTTTCTGTGACACACTCCTGTTCAAAATCACCAACCAATAGAATGCCAGGTTTCATGTTGAGCAATGAAATTGTCCCTGCCTCCTTGCAAAACTGAGCATTGCCTGGCCACAAATGCAAACGACAGGCACCACTTACATAACTGTGATATTTCCAAGTGGCAAAGCTGCTCTTGTTTACATATTTTGTAAATTATATATTTCTGTCAGTATTAACTTTCAGAAAATGTAGTATTTATATGTTTTGCCAGTACATGTCTTAAAATGCAAAATTTATGAATAAATAAAGCTGTACAGAAGTTGGAACTATTTTTTTTCCTCTTTGAATCGTTTGGTTTCTTTTACGTTTATATCAGACAATTTGCTTAGTAGGGGAATATTCCTCTCATGGCGTCTTAGCATTGAGGTCCGACTCGATGTTGACCACCATGGAACGTTATGGAAACACACGAGGATGTTCCAATTGGTGCGGGCTGAGGTCAGTTGATCAAAGTAGTTGGGACATGTGCTTTTGCTTGCTTGGATTGAAAACCTGCAGCCTCTTGGCCTCTTTAATGGACCAATTTGAGACCCCTACACTAAAACATATCTGCTATATGGACAGTGTGGCTCCTTATACCACCTCACCTGACTTCGTAAGGGCTTTCTGTCAGACACAGAAAGCCTTTGGGATTAAAGGTGCTGTGTTATGATTATTGCTCAATTTTCAACGAGGTAAATACGCTCAACTGCAAGTCAAAATCATCTCGAAGGTATTTTTCTTCTTTATGAATATTGGCGATGGCAAGCAGCTTACATCCTTAATATCCCTTGGCTAAACCTTAAAACAGTGCTTTAATTCTTGAAATTTCCATAGAAAGCCCCTTAATAGAAAAAGCATTCTGCCGGCGTTACTAAAATATATAAATTCCATGCAAAACGAAGAAGGATTGGCAGGGATGGAATAAGATTATGACTTGCAGTCAAGCAGTTTCACTTTCTTTGGATGTAAGTTCTGAGCATTCTCAGTAATCAGGACGCAGCTCCTTTAAGTTTCCCCAAAGGCTGTTTGTCCCTGCTTTTCTGAACCCAAATGCTGGTTCGCACTCATGTGACACAGACATTGAAAATGGTTGCTATCCGCCATCATAGTGCCTCTCTAGCATAAATGAACTGGTAGACCATCATTCTCTGTACTGTGGTCAATAATGGGACCAAAAGCAATAAGCGGGAAGTTGGCTTCAGGTCTGTAATAAAGATTAGTACCAGTAAAGAAGAAGAGTGGGAAGAATTAATGAGGGAGAGAAGAAATGGATGGATTTTTGAGTAGATACTGGAATTGGGCAAATTCTGGCCAGAAATTTTGTGTTCACAGCTGTCAAGTGTTTTCATGTAAGCTGGAAGCTGTCCACAATAAGCCCAATACTGATTTTAATATTGAATACTGGAAAATGATTTTTGAATTCGCTGTCTTCGAAATTTTCTTTCCAGGTATTGAAGCCACAAATCCAGACACCATTTGGTTGTAGCAACACTACCATACTAGTTTTTTGACTGATCGGTTGTTTAATGCCTAACTTGTTTGTTGGACCAGGTAGCCAAACAAATTGGAATATTCTATTGGCCTCAAGCATGACCTAATGGTTTAGCTGCTCACCTGGTGATATTGACCGGCTCAATACCTGCCTGGGGAATCATTGGAAGATAATCAAACCTTTAAGTGGCTTTCCAAGGAAGCTGTGTAATTACTCTGGGTTCAAGATGTCCTAAGAACAGGTCCTGAGAACATCCTCTGAATGCATTTGTTGTGTTATTTTAGCCTAGTGATGGCTTGCTTCCCTGGCAGTGCCAGCTCTTTCGAATTGAGAGTTAACTGTGATCAATTCCAAATGCAAATATCCAACTTTAAATCAACTCTATACATTTTATCTGCTTACTTGCGAATAAACTAATGAGAGAATAACATAACATCTGGCCGTGGAACTTCTGTGTAGCCACGTGCAGTGACTTTTGGTCCCATCAAAAGGGGTAGAACACATATAAGAAAGGGCTGCAATTCCTACACCATTCGCCCTTTTTGAGGTAAACAACCCTCAAATTAAAGCTGAAAGTCTGCACTATGAGCTCATATCCATGACTCATATCCATCCATGCTAACATTTTGGTTTGTGGGTCACTGCTTAGAGATAAAGGCTTGGTAGTGGTCCTCAGGCATGTTTATTTACAACAGTTCATTTAGAATGTGTTCTTGTAAGGGTTGTGCTCTGACCATCAGTGATGTGTACGGAGGTCAGGCAGTGTTGGACTGGGACTCAGGTGTGAAGATGGTCTTGGTTGTATTTATTATGCCTTCAGCACAGCAAGAAGGCAAAACAGAATGTAATACAAAATAACAAGAAATCGAGGTTCCTGGATGATGCTATTAGTAATACAGACACTGGTCTTGAGTTACAGTATAATTTTGTACAAATAAAACAAAAGAACAAGGAATCGAGGTTCCTGGTAATAAAGTTAAAGTCCTGATATTAGCAATAAACAGCATTAAGTTCAAAAGTTATAATATACACATGCGAAATGCAGGAGATTAGTTTTTACGAGACTAGAAAGTAAATACAGGCTTGTAACTTACGAGACTTTGCAATGACTAAAAGCGAGGCTTGGTCTTAAATAGCACAACACTACCACACAGTGGAAATGAACAACAGGTGCGCACAATGATTGCAGCTGAAGAATGCGGTCCTGGTCTTACTAGACCGGTGAGTTGGATGGCTGGAGGCGTAGCCTTAACAATTCTCAAATATGGACTGGCAAATACTTTGAAAGGCATGAAAATGTCAACCAGCACTGCCTGGCAAAAACAGCCTCAAAATGTAGTATTTTGTTGGACCGTCTTTAGTTATGATTATGGAACACATACGCAGTGACGTCGTTTCGATAAGCTTACCCAATGGTACAACATTTATTTCTATCCAAAGTTGCATTAGCCTGTTGCCAAGACCTTGTATTGATAATGGGAGAGTCAGACTGCTTTGTTAAGTTTTTTTCAGCACATACCAAAGATGCTCAATGGGTTAAGGTCTGGACTCTCTGGTAGCCAATCCATGTGTGAAAATGTTGAGTCCTGGCACTGTCATATTGGAATATGCCTGTGCCATCAAGAGATCCAATCCATTGATGGAAAAACTTCATCATTCAGAATATTCAGGTAGTCAGCTGACCTAATTTTTTTGGGCACGCATTGTTGCGTCACCTAGACCTGACCAACTGAAGCAATCCCCAGATTGCAATGTTGCCCCCACTGCCTTGTACAGTAGGCATGAGGTATGAAGGGCGCATCACCTCATTCGCCTCTCTTTTTACCTTGATGTGTCCATCACTCTGGAACTACATCCAGATTCATCAGACCACATAACCTTTTACCATTGCTCCGGAGTCCAATCTTTATGCTCTCTAGCACATTTAAGCCTTCTTTCTAGTTGGCCTTACAGTCAGATGAGTGATTTTCTAAAGGCTACACAGCTGTGTAGCCTCTTCGCATTCTGCAAGTGGAAATGCTCTGACTTTCACTTTTAAATAAAGCCGTGAGTTCTACAGTTGCTTTTTACGATTTGATTTCACCACACTTTTGAGTGATCTCTGATCACGATCATTCAAAAAATTTTTCAGCCGACATTTTTTCCTCGAAGATTCACCAATATCCTTCCAGGTTTTAATAATGCCTCGGACAGTTCTTAACCCTATTATAGTAGTTTCAGCAATCTCCATACTTGTTTTCATTGCTTTATGCAGGCCAATGATTTGACCCTTCTGAAATTGAGTAAAATCTTTTCCACGAACGCTGGATATGTCTTCTTACATTGTTGTTTAAGACATAAGAAGCTACTCACTGCATCAGTTGAGGTTAAATAACTTGTTGCCAACTGAGACATTTATCACTGCTGTAATTATCCAATGGAAGGATCTTACCTATTTGCCTAGTTACATCCAGGAGGAGACTTTTTTTTTGGCTTGCTAGTGCATATTGCACTTGGCCGAAACTTTATAAGGAAGCAATTTGCCTAAAAATAACTGGGCAGTTCCTCAAGCCATTCGCCGCTTAACAAAAGCATCTATAACAACCACTAGATGGGAGCATTTAAACTTTTTCCACCAGTATGGAAGTTTTTTTTAAATTGTTTTTATCATTACAACAGCTGTTCTATTGAGTCTACACTGTTAAGGAATTAGTGATGATCTTCTGTATGCAACATTTTTGACTCCTAGGCCTATATAATAGGCACTCGATAATGTGGGGTTTGAAATCATCACAAGACACAAGAACTGGCTAACATTTGTAAAGAAGGCTAAGCTCTGTATCCCGTCACTACCGTCATGCAACCTGCAGGAGCGCGAGCGCTGACTTCCATTTAGAGCAGAGGCTCCGCAAAAGAGAAGGAACCACAATCTTGGCTGGGTTGGTTGGTATAATTATGGTCGGGTAATAACACGTCTACTCAACGGCCTAGGCGTGCGCCTATGGCTCAGCCTTATTTGACTCCCTCAACATCCAGATAAAATATGCTATCAAGTGATGTCAGAAGCAAACTGAGCCCTGAAATTATGAATAGCTAGTAACTCGAAAACCATTACTGACATATTTGCGACGGCTACTTTCTATGATGATTATGACTAATCTGTAATCCGACAAAAGAGATGATTGTTTTGAAGTTCTGTTAAAATGAGTTCTTGATAACAGCTGCGGCGCGAAATATTGCTGGGGAAGACTATGAAGGCTACCAATATCTGTGCGAACTTGAGAAAAGCTGACTCTAAAGCAGAGACGTGCTGTCAAGGGAGGCAGTGACTTCACCTTTTATCGCTGGATTTCGTCCACCTGTTTCCACTAACTATGCCTGATAGACAATGAGCCATTTTTTCCCCTGAACAATTAAGACCTAGCCCATATGTAGCCTGTAATGATTAAGAAGTGATAATGACAAAAAATATTAATTTGTGTATACGCTTTGATTCGAGACTGCAAGGATGGGAATATAAATAATTAATATGAAAAAAAATCTCAACTCTATAATTTCATGCATCGCTTTAACCTTTTTTTATCGTATTATGAAAGAAGACTGAAAATTCACTCCCAATTTTCTCACCCAATGAGATTAAAAATTCCATATTCGAGAGGGAAAACATTATCATAAACATCTGTATTGATCAAGCACTGCATGAGGGAGTTTTTAATAGGCCAACTGTATTTCTAAATGGAATTGCGTTAGCCTCATGTAAGCAATTGCGAGCGAATTTGCTGTCTCCTGAGCATTTCGCGTTCTGCGTCCTGAACAATGATGCCGCGGAAACAGAAGTTGGCCCGTCATTCCGATGATCATTCTTAGTAAATTAGTTAATCAATCCTTTACTCCTTGCTAATCAATCAAAGTAATAGGGATTTATAATTTGTTAAACGGTGATGATTCTGCCTCACCTATCTGACCTCCGACGGCACGTCACTGCTCTGAAGCCTCCCCACATTACAATCATCAGTTGTTGCATCGTGACGTTAACATCTGAGGTGCTGGCGCGTTGACTACGACGACTTGGCGACGCTGCGCCACCGGGAGTCGGTGGATGATGTTGCAGGCGGGAGAGGTGGGGCTTTCATTTCCTCAATCGATGCGGGGAGAAACACCTCTGCACATCGGCACCATTGAGAAAAGGGGCGGTCACTCGTTTAGTGTCGGTACCCCTCTCTGACCGTCTTCCTTTTCTCCGCAACATGGCTGCTTTCTCAGCCTGGTTTTGGAACGAGAGGTTCTGGCTGCCCCACAATGTAACTTGGGCGGACCTTGCGGACCCAGCACCTGGAGTGGAGTACCCCAAAGCTAGGCACTTACTTTCCGCCCTGCCGCTGGCGCTGGGCATATTTGCTGTCAGAATACTCTTCGAAAGGTATGTAACGCAGTTCCCTTCCCAGCAGATTGGGTATTCCAGAAACTATTTTGAGTCTCCCGTCAACATTACTTATTTTAGAGAGTGGCCACTGTCCGACCGCAGATATTTTGATTGAGACCTAACTTGGCTGGCTTTGCAACCGTGATCGTTTGCTTTACGTTACTTGATTAAGTGTGTTAAAAGAGGTCCCGTTAGCACAGTAGCTAGCTAGCCAGCCTTGGAAAAAGTCAAACGCGGAACTGAAGAGCTGTGCGGTGGAGTGCTGTTTCTTAATTGCTACTTTGCAAGTGTTAACGAGATGGATCTGACGTGTTGGCGCATTTATGACAGATCTCTACAATTAAAGTGCCACCGTGATTGTATTGTCTGCAATCAATTTCGATTACTGACCAATGCTGTTATCCTCAAGTCGCTTTCACATCGGACGCGAAACGTATTTTTCGTACGACGGATTACATTCAAAGTCATAAACGCGAGTATTCGCGTCTTTGCATTGACTTTGAATGTAATCTGTAGTGCGAAAAATTCGTTTCGCGTCCGGTGTGAGAGCGGCTTCAAGCTTACAGGACGTAAGATGCGTGAGTAGCGTATTTTTGTGTACCAGTAGCCTATCCCAAAACTGTTCGTGAAGTTAAGGCTGGGCTTCTTCGTTTGGTTGTGTTGCTTATTTATCGGCCGACCGTCTGAAATCGTTACAACTAAATTTATTTTAAGTTTAGTCCGTGTGGCTCAGACGTTAAGGAAAGATGGGGATGGAACCTGATTCGATTTGAAGTTCGCTGGCTAGACCGTCAGTGCTCGTCTTATAGTTACGAGTGTCTTGTGATCCGTGTTTATTATTGTCTGTTGTGGGAGGTTTCAAATCACAAGTCCTCAAATGCCAGTGGGCTTGCAGCGTGATGCTTTTTGAGGTACACAGATTTACAATTCACAAGCTAAATTATGTTAAGTTGGGTAAAGTTAACAGTAACCCTTATAAGGTAGGATAGGCGATTGATTGATGAAATGGCCGATGATCACGACACCACGCTGGCTTGAAAATACTTCGCAACTGAAGCTCCGAGAGGGCGAAATTGCAGCAGCTTGACGGGCCTAATTCCTTAAATTTATTTCTGTATGCTTGAAAACGAATTTCTTCGTGTGTGACAATAACTTAAGCTACTTAAGTAGCCATATTTTCATGCGTTTTGACAGCTGACATCGTCAGCATTGGTCAAGATCCCAAAATTTTACGTGTTTTTACGTCTGAAGTTGTTTTACACTGAATAATTGGTTCCACTTTTTATTGGTTACAGTAGGCCTAAAACATTATTTGAATCTATGGAAAATGTTTAGTGTGCTCGACTCAATTGGCTGTGTGAAATCATACCATTAAGCCAAAATAAGTACGGAGAGAGGGCGTCCTGGCGTTTCTACAGTCCAGGATTTTCAGATCTTGGTGCTTTACCGTTGAAATTCCCTGCAATCTCTAAACATTCTTTTCAAAAACTTCGCCTTACCGAGCTGTTTATTGGATACTGTCTAAATACGGGGTTCACAAATTCCATTTTGTACAAAGCATTCAGAATGTCTCATCCATGCTACATTTTTGCCTTTTTTTCTGCACTTTAAAAGTATGCATAGATTTGACGAATTGGGAATGTCAGACAGTAAGTTTTCCTGCATAATGTGTTAACCAAGTCCCAACATTTTCCATCGAACCATATAGTTAATGTATTAATTTAATTCATTTTAACATAAGAAACATTTGCACCTGAATAAATGCATTCTGCAAATGTACCATGCTTCGTGTCTGTATCATTTGCTCTTATGAGAAAACTGTCACTTGTAACAGGGAAGTTATTTTTTTCAGGATTTTACATCCTCTCACCCGAAACTCTTGAGTTCTTGGGCTGGTCGTACCTGTTGTGCATAGCCTGCATTTTTCATGATGTCATCTGGGGTTCCATCCTGTTTTCAATGTCATGGATACGCAAAATGCTCCTAGCTAATCAGCTTCAGTACGGACCAGTACAGGCACACTTTATTTACTCGTTTAACTTCTACGACATATTTGACGTCCACTTTCTGATGCTTTACATTTACGCATTTATACATGGCTTTAAAAATCTGTAGATTGTATGCCTGGAGCTTAACCTGCTTAAGTTACAGGTATCTTCACGGTACATTTAACTGCAGGTAATTGGGCCCTATTTCACGAGTGAAGTTGGCTGCAGAAGTGGTTGTAAGTTATAAACCTCGTTGATGAGGCGGTTTGTCGCGTAGAAACGAGTTCTGCTGTCTTGACTTAAAAAAATAAATAAAAAAACAAAACATTCGGTTCCGAGACTCATTTTGCTGTGACGCACACACTCCAGAGGGCCGTAAAAGTTCATCATTAGCTTAGCTTTATATTTGGGTGAGCTTGCTCTACAAACCCTAAGCTGGAGGTAAGAATTGCCCTTACTATGGCATTTGAAAAGAGAGCCACCTTCGTGACAATGGCCACGATTATGAGAGCTTTAATTCCGAATAAAAATTAATTCCGCTTTAAAAAGACCATGTAAACACCTAATTCCGAGTAAAAATATTATTCGGAATTGAACTTAATTCCGAAGTAAGTGGCTGGTTTATTCCGATCTTAATTCCGAATTAATTCCTCGATCATGTGAACGTTTATTCCTTTTAAAGTTAATTCCTGTTGTTCTGCGCATGCACATCTACGAGTTGATAATCCCGCTTAAACCATGGTCATTTGCCAGCAATATCAAATCAAAGCAATCAGAAATTTTTGGTGAAAGTTTTGCACTTAAAAAACGAGCTGGTAATCAATAAATAGGCGCCACGCCTTCTCATAGCCAATACTATAGCCTATGCCAAGCTAAACTGAACCAGCTAACTTAGTTCAGCTTACCTTCATGGAGAAAGTTTGCGCAAAAAATCTATCATCCTTTTACCAGCTGATTATTTGGTAACTGATTCCATCTGAAATGAAGATTATGCATAACACAACATTCTGCACGATTATGCAAACTGTTGCTAACTTGCTACCCAAAATTGCATGAACTTATGAAGGTTTCCGTAGAGCCAGCGAGCTGAAATCAGTCTGTTGTCACAGCACGTAAGTTGATGACTGAGTAGCTTGGTTTCTGTAATTCTCAACCAAATGCCAGCGCTCTAACTTTGCTATGGTTATAGGTTGGCTAGCGGATGAATTTCGAACTTCAAATGGTGAAACTACCGTAGGCCGAACTACCTGTACGGTTCCACATTTTTATTCGACACCTGCCAGCCAAATGGAAAGGAGTATTGACCCAGACCATGGTAAACAAACTGCGAAAACAGTTTATGTGTTCTTCCGCGGTGTTAGCTGAGATGAGAAGAAGCGTGGAGTAGAGTTTGTTTTCTTCCACTAGACGTAAATACGCGCGTCCCCTGTCCAATCAGAACCCTTCCCGACCCCCGGACCATAAGCGGAATTAAATAAAGCCGATTAAACGTGTTTTCCATGTAAACCTCAAGTTCGAATTACTAGTTCCATGTAAACTCAGGAAGAATATTTTAATTCCGAACTATTTAATTCAGAATAATTAATTCCGAATTAAAAAACATCATGTAACCGTGGCCATTGAAACTCATGGCTTTAGGCTCAACATACCTCGGTAACCCATCAGTCTCGCTTGGTAGTATACCCCACCATAAATTCAACTGTCGATTTTTAGACAACGTAGAGGAGCACTTGCTGAATGAAATCGTCCCGTTTCATCAGCCCACAAAATCTCAGTCCACCTGATTGCTTTCCCTCCACCCTTGTTCATCAAGCCCATCCTTATTTGCAAATGGTGGGCGGGCGTCACAAGATCAGATAAGGTTGAAAATTCGGGTGCCAAACCATTGCAAATGATATTAACCTGAACCTTATCTTTGCAATGCCACTTTGAATATACCTTGCACTGCGCACAAGCATGATGCAACCCATGCAGCTAGAAGTAGAGATTTCAGCGATAAATACGTTTATCAGGAAGCAATTTTTTCTGATACCGATTCATTGCCAGGGATGTTCGTTTTCTGTTATTTTTAACGAATGCCTGTCCTTGTCCCTTCTATGACTCATGTTTTCAAATACCCCAAATTTTGGGAAATGCTTAAGATGTAGCCAAGTGTGTGTCCTGCTGTGGGTTTGTTTCCGCCTCTTGCCCAATGTATGCTGTGACTGGCTTCAGCTCCCGTTGCAGCCTTGGCCAGGAATGACCGTTGCATTGATGGACATTGTCAGCTCTGCCCAGTGACCTTGTTTTGACAGAGGACACAGATATTTTTCATAAGCGTGAAATGTTGCTTTGAAATAGTCCTTCATGTTCTTTCGCAATGTGCATACTTACTGCTTAAAGGGCGGTACTGTCTCCTACTTTTATAAAGCTGTAATGCTCATCTGTGCGCATGATAATGGAGAAATCACTTTTAACTTAAGGTAGCCTATTGAGAGGGTAACATTTGGGGGAAGAAAGTTTCTGAAAATTCCATGGCAAGAATCAAACTGGGATGGGATGGAACGTGTTAGGTGAGCTCAGTTTCCTAACGGACTGGACCACACTTGCCGAAGCACTAAATCGGTTGATTGGGAAGTTCCCCCTATATCTTCCTGATCCCTGATTGGTCATTCTAGAACAGAGCCTGGGAGATGTCTCTGCACAGCAGGGTTCAGACCACTATGATGCCAGACCTCCCCCAGTGCTGAGTCCAGTGATGAGTCATCTCTAATTTGAGCGCTTTAAGTGAAGCCATGTGATCGGAACATGCATGTACGCGTCTAATTTCAGTTTGTTTTGAAATGGAACAGCAGTGTACATGGAACAGATATCTGTTGTCCCATTGGGAGACAATGGCGAGTGAGAACCCAGAATCCAGATCCTTCTTTCAGAAAAAGTGTTTTTCCAGCTGTCAAGTTTACTGAGATGTCTGGTATCCCTTTATCATTGTTGGGTAAAGATGCAGGTTTCAGGTTGGGAGGATGGTGTTCTTTACAGTTTGGTACAGCAGTAGCCAGATTATGGGCAGTTTGTACGTGGAACTTGGTTCTCATTTCACCCCCTCTTTCTCCCTCTTCCTCCTTGTCTTGCTCATTTATTTATCAGTAACGTCAGTCTTCTTGTAAAGCTGCCACTCGATCAGTCATCGTGCTGATCTTATGGCACCCCCGCCACATAGGGCTATTTAAAAAATGATGATCCATGGCAGAGGTCGAGGCAGCTTGGGTGATGGAAGTGAATGAAAACCAGCCGATTGAATGCTTTGCCTGTTTTCTGTGTGGTTTGTCAGCTCTTAACTCCCTGTCTTACCCAACAGTTCTCAAATGGGTGAAACAAACTAGAAACACAGGTATCTAGTGAGAGGCCTGATCTGTAGAGCATCACACGCCGAGCCCATGGAGATCGTGAAGCTCCACAGTCTGTGCGTTGACATGAAAGCTTTGATGGGACTTCAGTGTCTCGTTCAATGAGGCCTAAAAATGATATTTCAGTGGGCTGTATTTGCTAGCCCAGTATACGAGTCAAAGAATCGATTTGCTGTTGGTAGTATGAATGACTGTGTCTAGCACACACCTTTCCAGTTGTCCTTTACTGTCACTGCGGGGGGGGAAAAAAGAATTGAAACAAAACACGATTTTCAGTAGCTGCCAAAATGGACAATTTTACAGTGCTCTGTTCCGCATATTATCTGCACGTTGAACGATGGCATTTTCTTTCAGTATGTCAGTTCTGTGTTTCACTCCCTACTACATGATCTGGGTTGAGGAAATTCTATCATTCAGAACCCGTGCAGAATGCACAGCCCAATTGTTTCTCGATTGCAGCAATTGCATACAGTAGTAAATCAACCACTTGTAGCATAATCTTGGTATGCCTGATTATCAAATCAAAGTGACACTATCGTTAACTCCTGGATAAGCTCTTTGTGAATTTGGGACTGGTCATCCATGCAGAGAATATCTTTGTCTTACCGCTCGTGGTCATGCTAACGGCAAATTAATTGATTGATTGATTAGTGAGTGACGCTCGAGTCTCATCTCAACACTCCTTCCTAAGCTTCGCTTATCCAGGAGTATAAAATGATTTGGTACAATATCAGTCAGACTGAGATGTTAAGATGACATTTGATAAAGTGGATCAAAGTGTTAAAGTGCATGTAACATGAATGCCAGAGTATGAAGGCCTTCAGACCTTATTTGAACTGAACAGGTACAAGTATGACCCAATTCTGAAAAAGTTTCCACATCATGGAAAATGCAAATAAAATCAAAATAGACTGATTTAAAAAGTCCATTGGCCCTGTATTATATAAAAAAGTACAACGCATTATTTGATGTTTTGATGTGAATTGAATTGCTTTAAAGCATATTGAAAATGTAAAATGTAATGACTGCAACAGAGTCCAAAAAAGGTGGCACGGTCCGCTGTTTACCACTATGTAACTTCCCCGTGTTTTTTTTTTCTTCTTTTTTTTTATATTTGCATGCATTTGGGGATTGAATACTTCTGAGACAAGTCTAGCAGGTGGAATATTCCCAAATTCTTTTGTCATTCAGGTCTTCAGGTGAGCAGGTGTACCGGGTCTTTGTTGCCATACATTTTGCATCACTATTGTGCCATACATTCTCAATCGGAGAAAGCTCAACCTCTTTTATAAACCGGCTTTGCAGCCAAAAAAGATAATTATGTCACATTCACCTGCAGATCTGGAATTTTTGTAAACAAACTTGATTTTAAAAAATGTTCCAGGAATAGACCTTTCAACCAGGGCAAGATTTCAAGTGGATTTTGATTTAGAAAGTAATAACTGTGTGCAGTTTCGTGTGCCTACGATTTTAGAAATTAGAATATTTTTGACAATACAAAACTTCTTATTTCATGGGTTGCAAAATTTTAGCATGGAAGTCTTGCAGAAGTTTGGCCAGCACCCATGCTCTCTGCTTATGGAGCCACTGCATGCCGCACTTGCATAATTTGCTCTGTCATTGTCTAGCTGGAAAATACGGGATGTCCCATGAGAGTGTTTAGACGGTGGTATATGTTGCTTCGAATCTCAGACATATCTCTCTGCATTAATTGTACCCTTGAGAAATTCTCTTATGCCATAGGCATTGACATACATCTATACCATGACAGATGCATGTTTTTGGACTTGACGCTGATTAATATAGGTCCTTAGTCCGGAGAACGTGGCAGCAGTTTCTCCAAAAAGCACTTGAAATATTGACTTGTACGACCGCGAAAAAAAACTGGTTCCACTCTGCAGCTGTCCCAACTTGTATGGCTCTGAACCCAGAGAAGTCGGTGGCAATTTTGGGCAGTGTTGATGTACAGCCTCCGCTTTGCATAGTAAAGCTTTAACTTGCAGCTGTGGGTGCTGAGGCCAGTGATGTTGACTGACTGTGGTTTACCAAAGTATTAACGAGCTCCTGATATCCCATACGGTTGCATGACGCTTCTTAAAATGGTTCCATTTCAGGGGTCGTCAATCACGTGTATTCAGAGTGCTTTTCTGCCTTGCCTTTCGTGAATGAGATTTGACTAGATTCCTTCGATACTTAAATTATACTGCGAGCTGCAATCGGTGAAATTTCCAGAATGCTGCAGATTTATTTTTGGGGAAGTTGT
The DNA here is from genome assembly GCA_029721435.1 of Gymnothorax reevesii. Classification (NCBI taxonomy): domain Eukaryota; kingdom Metazoa; phylum Chordata; class Actinopteri; order Anguilliformes; family Muraenidae; genus Gymnothorax; species Gymnothorax reevesii. The sequence goes on from CM056581.1 coordinate 36,017,938, forward strand.
TTTCTAGCTGATTGATTACAAGCTTCTGTAGGCAAATGGTGAGCCTTGACCCATCCTAGTTCTTGGGGGACTATTCCTTTTTGTAGGCTCTTTCTTCACGATATCTCGATTACCTCACCTGTGAAACAGTGATTTTTAACATCACTATATTATTTCCACTTGTCACATTATTATTAAAAATGGCTCCTGTGCCAACTTTTTAGAGATATGTTGCAGTCAAAACGATTGAAGTTAAAGTATCGAATAATGCAATGCCATGTTTTCAAAATAGTTCCAGGGTGAATTGACTTTTTAAATCACTCCCTTTTGATTTTATTAGCATTTTCCATAAAGTGCCAACTCGGAATTTGATGTGCCAAATAAGGTTTGAGATGAACCCGTGTAGGATGGTTACTGCTGCTCTAAATTATTTCTGAGACCTGCTATTAGATAACACTTTATTATACAAAAGGAAATTTGTTGTACCACGTCTATCATACCAACAAATTAGGTTAAGAAGCAGAAGCAACAAGCGGTTGAGACCTAGATATAACATACACACAAAAGAAAAACAGTGCATGCATGAATTCTCTGTGGTGCAAATTCTTAGTTGTAATAGACTCTGTGTTTTTTCGTGCTTGATGGGCAGTACAGTAAAATTTAGGATTTTGCTTAAGAAATACGCCTAAGAACCTCAAACGTCGGACCTTACTCTGCCAGTTCTTCCATGTCTCTGATCTAGCACTATCTCCTGTCACAAACTGGCCTTTCGAGTTGAGTTGCATTCAAGCCATAATGGGAATAGAACAGGTTTTAGTTGGGTGTTTTCTTTGTAAACGTGTCAAATTTAAATTCCTCTGCCTCACCCAATTGGAGGCGAATATTCATTTTTATCCCTTTGGTTCTGCTCTCTCCATACACCTAGTTTTGTTTTGGGCAGAGAGGTCAATTTGTCTGTTTTCGTAAATGCACCAATGGAGGCCAGGCTGCTAAGAGCTGGTTCAGGAATTGAAATTTTGCTAGTTGTCAGGCTTCTGATCAAAATGTATTTGCATGTTGCCTTGCAGTATGCTTATTCATCCTTCTGTGCTGGAATTTGTGTTTTATTTGCATTCTTCACAGAACTGTAGAACAGAAAGTATTCCAGCTTTGGGGAGCCCCCCACCATTAATGTTGGTTCTCTGTATATATGGCACAAGTTGAAATAATCAATTATTTTAGCAGTATGTGCTGTGATCTGAATGTGAACAATAGTAGTTGCTTGTCTGTCCTGTTTGTTAACTGTCAAGGAATGTACGCTATGTAATGATTTGGCCTAATTAATATGCTTGCCTCACTGTTTTTTTTGCACCTGTTCAGGTGTTTCACTTCAAGCTTTTGTCTCTTTGGGAGTCAACCTCATACCTGCAGTGGTTCACGCCTCTACTTTGGGAACTGCAGCATTCACCCAGATTCCCCAGTTCTTTGCATTCCGACCGTGCTCACTCGCGAAGCTTTGCACATAATTTAAAATGGACTATCTCCGTGTCGGCTGTGTTGTTAAAGTGTACTGTATTCTCAGCAAGCAAATCACTGTAATTTGTTGATATTAAACTTCCATGTCTCACTCAGTGCAGTTATCCTGCTAACTCTACAATCCTGCTTTGTGAAACGGGGCCCAGGCTCTGGGAGTTCCATCAGGAAGAGAAAGGGAGGTAAACAGCGCTTGACCGTTAAAATTAGCCTTGCAGCAACTCCCTGCTTAATCAGCCGTGCAGCACCTGACCCTTTGAACTGCCTTATCACTGGCCTTATCAGTAGTGCTGTAATCACTGGCTGCAAACACTGGGGTCAGCCTTGTGCCATAACGATATGGGTGTGTCCAGGTACGCACTTTGAATTTGAATGGACTAGCCATTAGCTTACCTTCTTCAAATATTTATTTGAATGTAGTTTTGTTCCCAAGAGGGCCTCCCCAGTGTTTATAGATGTGGATTTCGAGTGGGCACCATGCAGATGTGCTTGTTCAAAGTAGCATACGCACACTGGTCAAATGGTGGGGTGGAACTTGCTGCAGCTGTATGGAAATGAATGAGGCACTCGCCCAAAAATCTTCTGAAGGATCATGTATGAATATATACAACATGGTTTATATCAAAGTTCAAGTGTAAGAATAATTTAAAGTAGCTAAGGAGATTTAACAAATAATGAGCCAGAACATTAAAACCACTCTGACATGAAGCAAATAATATTACTGGGTTCCAAAATTATTGGTACCCCTAACCGGCAATGCACTAACAGTAGGAAAAACAAACAATGGATAAATATATAAGAAATGGAATATACCAAAATGTGTGAAATACTTCATTAATGTTTTGATGGAAACAACCAAAGTCATACCAATCATTTAATATACCGTAACTTTTGAGAAAATCAAGGTTCAATAATTATTGGCACCCTTCATTTGTGACGAAGTGCAACAACCTCTGGCGAGTATAACAGCATGGAGTCTTTTCCTGCAATTTTGACAGGGTTAAGGCACACATTTGGGGTGGATTTTGGACCACTCCTCTGAGCAGATCCTTTCAAGATCCTTCGTATTCTGGGGTTTGCATTTATCAACTGCACTCTCTGCACAACTCAGCCCACAGGTTTTCAATTTGATTGAGGTCTGGCAACTGAGATGGCCATTGCAAAACTTTGATTTTGTCATTATGGATCCATTTCTGTGTGGATTTCGACGTATGCTTTGGGTCATCCTCTTGTTGGAAAGTCCACCAAAGGCTAAGTCCCAGCCTTCTGCCGGAGGCAACTAGATTGTCAGCCAAAATATCCTGATACTTGGTGGAATTCATTATGTCATTAATCTTAACCAGTGCCCCTGGACCTCCTGAATTAAAACAGCCCCAAAACATGACCCACCATCATATTTCATTGTTGAATGAGGTGTTTCTCCTTGTATGCATCTCTGTTTTGACACCAAACATGCCAATGCTATATCTGACTGAAACATGTAATTTTGATCTCATCTTATCAAAGCACCTTGTTCCAGTCATAAATGGAATGACATTTCGTGAGCTCGAAGTACTTGCTTCTGTGTCTTATGGTCAGAAAAGACTTTCTCCTGGCAACCCAACAAAAAAGATTCTTGGGGATTTTGTTGCTTCTCTCACCTTCCTCCTCAGTATCCTGTGGAGCAGAATGCAGTTTGCGTCCTCCACCATTGAGATTTTCAACAGTTCCATATCTTTGGAATTTTGATTTAGGGGAAATGAATTTTTTATTATATCAGTAAATGATTTTGGTTGGTTCCACTGGAACACTATTATCGTGCAGTATTTCTCTCGTATTGGTATTTAGAGTTTCTCTATGAACATATTTTAGAATTTTTCAAAAGTATAGTGTGTTGCCAGTCAGGGATGCCAATAATTGTGGCGCCCACCATATATCGTAACAACCGTGCATTTCATGGTCTGCAGACCAACCTGAAATGTTTTGTGAGCAGTCTGTTCTTGGAGTCTAACTTCTATTCAAGAAAAAAAGGGACGTGAGCGACTAAGACTAGGTCTAAATTATCATGACGAGATGAGTAGGTCAGAGCATCTCTGAAGCAGAAAGGCCTGTGGGGTGCCCCCAGTCAGCAGTGATGATTATCTACCGACCTTGCACTAACCTGGTGAGAATCCTAGCAAGGATCCTTTGAGTGATTCTGACAGGATCTTGAAAATGTCCTTTAGGACCCTGAGGGTTCCTGTGACAGGATCCTTGAGGACCCTAGCAAGATCATTGAGGATCATCAACATGGATCCTGGCTAAATCCTCAGGGATCCTGGGAGAATTTATTATTTATTTGTTTTATTTAGCCAAGGAAGTCACGTTGAGATCAGAATCTCTTTTTCAAGGGAGCCCTGGGGATTCAGATGGAGAGCATAATACAGATTTTACAGACCGTAAGTTCCGTTTACGTGAACCGTTGCTTTATTGGAGCTAGTGAGTCGATAACTTTTACCGGAAAGAATTGAATATTCAATCGCCGATTTCATATTCAATCTACAGCAAAGCAGAGAAATCATTTGTTATACCGGACACATTATAGCCTGTGCTCTTCCCTATTGCTTTCACCGGTTGCGTCAGAGAGCTTGCCTAGGTATTAGAGAAGTATCAGGCTGACCCCGGTCATGGATAAGTAAAGCGATCGTTTCACCAGCACCCAAAAATGCGCCCCCCAAGCTCTGCAAAACCTACGTCTCGTCTCACTGCAACCTTCGCAGCCCAAATGTAGACATACACAGCACCTCTCCGGTTAGCCTCAACTGTAGTGGCTACAGTTAGGCCACATGTTCTTATACAAATTAAGTAATATCGAATTAAAAATGCCTCACAGAGACGGTGAAATTAGACTTGATTTCAAGACTATCGACTCATAGTTTGTACGGTCCATCTCATCAGATTTTCCCTTGATCGGTAAAAGGCTTATGCGATAAATGCTGATGGAAACGTTATTCGCCGAAAAAAACTGCTACAGCATCTTGACGGTGTTTTGATGCTGTCGTTTCCTTCTGATAATGGTCTGATATGCTGCTAATAGCTGGCACCTAAGCACTACTACAATTTGTGCAATTATCGTCATTTGATGCTAAACGCAATCCATTTTGGCTAACCAGCTAAATTAGTTGGCTAACAAACTACTTTTGTTCACTTGAAGGTTCTGCGATTCAGTGCAAAAATGAATGGAAACGGCTTAAAATGTCAGAAATGTACTCGATACACCAATTTGATTGCATAACAGCATGTGGCGTCTTTACACACTACTTTTTATTCGCTTTAATGCCGTTTGATGGAAACGTATTTTCACCAGCTTTATTCGCATGGATATTTTTGGCGAACTTCAGATAATTCGATTGACGAGTGGATGGAAACATAGCTTTTGAGTTGCAGACAGTTGCAACCGTTACAGGCTTTATCTTCAGATATTTTACAAAGCCTGCGTTTGAGGCCATTTGTTAGTGTGAACTATCGTTAGTGGTCCTGCTAGCCTCCCGTAATTCATTAGTTTCGCTTACCTTATTTGCTGTTATATTGTTACTTACAGTGTGTGGCTCCAAGCGCTTGATCGATGCAACTGCTTAAGTTTTAAGAAGCAGCTGGAACGCTTATCCTGTGTCGAATTATCCTTTATTGATGAAGCTGTCTTTGGTGAAATGCTGAGCTCAAACAGCTAACGTTCTCATTGGCCGTGGCTGTTCGCCACCAGCAAACAAAAAAGCTACCCACTGATTTCTGGAGGCATCGTCTTTTGGGAGAGAAGTAGGTGCTTTTCTTCACGTCCAAAAGTAAATGGACTAGCAGCTTTGGGAGAGATACTGACGAAACTGCACCTCAAATGATCTGCAGTTCTTCTTTTGTATTTCTGGAAGTGTAGATGCTACTGAGGTATAGTATGATCCAAGGTTGTTCATGTCTGCTAGAATAGTTTCTGGTGTGGGCAGGTCCAGCGCCGTGATTGGCTTTGGTTAGGTCTGTACTACTTGGACAGTGCAACCTGACATCAGGTTTTGCACAGATCTCCTGAAGATCTCTGGAGCAGCTGTCCAGAGAGGAGATTGCGCTCACAAAATCACGTTCTTGGATTACGGCAAAACCCCGGTATCTTTATGTTAAGAAACTTTTCAGAGGTTGAGTATGGACATCCAACATTATAACCTTACCTATATGTATTAAAAGAAGGATCAGCATAATGGGTCCTCTTTAAAGATCCTGCAAGGATTCTTGTTTCTCCAGATCCTCAAAAGTTTTGTTAGAAGGATCTTCCTGTTCTGCGAGGATTCCCACCAAGGAAGGAGGGACAAACCATTTTCCAGCGACAGATATAGCAACGAAGGCCATTTTGTGTGGTCCGAACTGACTGAACTCTGGCACAAGTTGCACAGTCGCAGAGAATTCTAATAATTATGTAAGAATGTATTACGACACACAGTGCATCGAACCCAGCCGGGTTTTGCCATGAATTACAAAGTGTGTGTAAACAACAGGAGTGACAAAATACAATAAGTTAACAAAATACAAACCTAAGGACAACAACTGCACACCTCATTTATATACAATCTTAGCCTATGCTTAAACACAGCCAAGGAGAATAAATTGTTGAACTGTAGAGTATTTTGGAGGTTATTCCATGACCGAGCAGCAAAATGGGAAAAGGCACTTTTGCCAAGCTCTAAGGAAATCCGAGGTACCTGGTAAAGAAACCTTTTGGTGGAATGAAGCTGATGATGGTTGCTGAGTGGAGTCAAAAGGCTACTTGGGTAAGGAGGTAATTTACCCAGTATGGCCTTACATATAAAAATAAACCAATGATGCCTTCTCCTTAAGCTTAAAGAAGGCCATGAAACAAGATAAAGGCCATGAAACAAGATTGCACTTTATTGCTGCAAATCAGTGGGCACAATGGGCACATGAGTGTCTGAACTGAACCTTTGAGCAATTAAAAAAGGTTGTGTGGTTGTGAGTCCTGTTTTACTTTGTCATGTACAACAGCTGGGTCGGTGTGCTCCGCTTACCTGGGTAAGAGCGAGTATCAGGATGAGCTGTAGGAAAAAGGCAAGGTGATGAAGGGAGTGTGATGCTCTGGGAAATGTTCTGCTAGCAAATCCTGGGTCCAGGAATTCAAGTGGATGTCAGTTTGACAGAGCTGTTTTGGAAGTACAAAGGGGACCTACACAATATAAGGCAGGTGATGTTAATATTTTGGCACATGATAAATCATTTAAAATTGAGTTCAAGTTTGAACAGAATAAAAACCCGCACAGCTCTCTCTAATGCAATGATTTATTGAGGGTCATATGCAATGTGGTTGCAATATGCAACCAAATAAATCTTCAATACTGATTTTAATTTCTAGTGCACTTCTACATTGACTTGTGTGGAAGGTGGCTCAAATCTAGCTTCTCAGGGTTTCCGTCTCGATCGACAAATTAAAAACTGGGCTCCAAATGAGCCCTGCGTTTGTGAACCCGCTTCTTGGGTCGTGTGAGGTCTTGCATGTTCGACCATTCTTCTCTTTCATAACTTCATAGGAAGTAATTGGGTGAAGTGAAGCCTCATTGTTTCTCTGAGTTCCTGGACGGTTTCTTTTACATGCGAATGGGAGCAGCCTGTAATTTGCGTTGTTGGGGCCGCCTCTCTCGGACACATCGCAACAGATCGAACAAAATGCCACCTGCTATTTGGATATCATCCGATGGGTTGACAGGGAAAAACAACAAAGAAAAAAACATGCCAATAACATGATAACAGTAATTAAGCCATCGGGGCTTAATGAGCTTTTCTTACCTGGTCCCTAAATGGGTGAGAGGGCCTCACCCGAGAACACTAGAATGTATTGCATCATGTTTGTGTGGCGTGAGGACAATGGTTCAGTTACCATCACACCCGCGAGAGATGGCAGCCGGTTTCCATTGGCTGACGTCAGCACTGGGACACTGGGTGCCCCTTGGGCCTGCACTTCCTACTTACAGTAGTGTGCCCTGATGATTATACACTGCCACTTATGTCTAAAATGGGTCCTATATTAGTTCTACTTCTCCATAATTTTTAGGTCAAAATGTATTGGAAAAATAGAATCAAAGGCAATGAAAACAAAAAAAAAATACCTCAAGTATACTGAAGTAGAAATTTGGGTAATAAAAACACTGAAAACATAATTTTTTTTTTATTTATTTATTTTTACAACAATTGAAAGCTGTCGCTAATTTTTTTTTTTTTTTTTACTCTTGCATAGCCTGAATGCATGCTTGAAGGCTCATTCCATGATTATTGATGTTAAAAAAATTGTTTAAATTGGTTTGAGGCAAAATTATTCAGCAAAATTGCCTCTGTTGGTCAGTAGTTCCAGCATATAAGGTGACATGAACTTTGAGCAGTGTTAGTGTTTAACACGATGGCACAATGATGAAAGGAGCTCTCTGAGATTGTTCGTAGCCGCCTTCCGGCCATACATGATGCTGAAGATGTTAAATGCAGCCATGGCACTGTAGGGAACACCAAGTGATGAGGGGATAGTTCACTTTTTTTGAAGTGGGGTTGTATGAGCTACAAATTGCCGCTACTTACATTAGATGCAGTAAAAAGCTCTCTGATCTCCTCCAGGTAGCCGCACCAGGGCATAGTGCTGGGTGGAAATTTAGGCGATACACTTGTGAATGGAAACACAGAAACGGTGTATTTTCGCGGCTTAAAAGAGGTCCTACTGGAAAATAATGCACTGTTTCAATTGTACGCTATATTTTAAAAAATTACAGCTCTTTTGCCGCTCGGGGGGGGGAAAAAAAACACAGTTGCTCTTGAACTAATCAACTGAGGTATTCCTCCGCAAGGCGCGTTGTAGTTCACTGCACGCAGTAGCAATCAGCTGTTTGGGTCAGACTGAGCGGTTAGCGGCAGAGACAGCATTTCAATGGCATAGAATCACGTCTCAAAAAAAAAAAATTCCCTTTAATTACCAGCTCAGCAGATAAACAGTATGTGGCTGCGTAGACCCTATGCGATATCAATTTGTGCTGCAATGTTACATTAGACTTTTTCACAGGTGTTTCACTCTTTTACCTGATGCTTGGGTGCAGCAGAGCTCTTCAGCGTGCACCATTGAGATTTCCCTGAATGTAGCCTAACAAAATCCTCATTGGACAAATGAAAACTGCAAACGCAGAGTTCTTTCAGGGATATGGGTGGTGTATCAATATCCTTGTCGAGCGCAGCTAGCCACAGCTGCCAAAGTCCATCCCGCAGAGGAATGCGGTGGAAGCTTTAAGTGCACCAGGATACTGTACAGCTTTGCTTGCACGTTCAAGAAAGCAACACACACGGACCATTTTCGAAATATTTGCACGAGTTAAACGGTTGTCCTAACTCGCAACCGCAGTTAAGCTGCTTGCACACTGGACACGGAGCAATTTTTTGCACACAGATTACATTCAAAGTCAATGCGAAGAGGTGAATACATGCATTTGTGCAAGCAGCTTTACTGTCACCCAAACAGCTGATCACTACAGCGCGCAGTGAACTACGATGCGCCTCGCGGAGGAATACATCAGTTCGTTAGTTCAAGAGCAACTGTGTTCCTCCCCCCCCCCCCCCCCCCCGTAGCTGAAGTGCTGTAATTTTTTTTTAAATATAGCATACAATAGAAATGGTGTATTATTTTCAGGTAGGACCTCTTTTAGGTCGTGAAAACACGCTGTTTCTGTGTTTCCATTCACAACAGTGTATTGCCTAAATTTCCACCCAGCACTATGCCCTGGTGCAGCTACCTGGAGGAGAACAGAGAGCTTTCTACTGAATCTAATGTAAGTAGTGGCAATTTGTAGCTCATACAACCCCACTTCAAAAAAAGTGAATTATCCCTTTAAGTGACTGGTTCACTGAAAATTAGAGTCAATAGAGGTACCTGACAGAAGTTAAGTGCCTCTGATGTTCGTTACCTGTATTTGACAAGTTAAAAAAATTGGCAGTTGGCAGCACAACCTCTCCGTGATGATTATGGCACCAGAAGTGAAAAGAGGACAGTGTTAAGATCTAATTTTTCCAGCGGTCTGTACGAAAAAAGGTCTGATTGCTGCCAAGAGCTGGCAACATCAGAAAAAGACTTGAGTTTGCCAAGAAATTCAAGGATTGGGCACCAGTGGATTGGGAACAAGTCCTTTGGACTGATGAATTAAAATTTGAAATTTTTTCTCCCAAACACAGAACTTGTAAGTGCCATAGAGTTGGAGAAAAAATCAGAAATGACTGTTGAACCCCTTCAGTAAGACATGGAGCCGGAGGTAGTAATAATAATATGGTTTGGGATTCAGTCTGTTCAAAATAAGCTTATCTCATAAAAATGGATGAAATCATGGATCAGAAACAGTATCTCAGCATCCTTGTGAGGCATGCATTGCCATCTGGAAAGGGACTGATTGGTTGGGTATTTTATTTTCCGGAAGATCATGACCCTAAACCAGGGGTGTCCAATCTTATGCCCAATGTGCCGGTGTGGGTGCAGGTTTTCGTCCTAGACAGCAGTGCCACTGCACCTGATTCCACTAATTAATCAGGGGTTTCAATCAGGACATTTGTGGATAGAATCAGGTGTGTTAGTCTTGTGCTCCAACAAAAACACCCCCATCAGCCCTTTCTGACCTAAACACACTACTAAGTTGTGCAAGTATAGCAGTCGGAAAAAAACATCTGCTGACATACGAGTTATGACTTAGCCTGCGCAAAATCCAGACCTTAATCTGATTGAACAAGTCTGTTGTAACATTGAAAGAATCCCTTTGAAATGAACTTCATATTATACGGAATGGTTTAGAGAGTGAGGAAATTTTCCAAAAAAATGTGAAAACTATGCTTGAAAGATTAAATTCTGCGATCAAAGCAAAGGGTGGCCACACAAGATGTATTGACTTTTTCTCTCAAAAAGACATTATTATTTTTGTTTTTACTATATATTGTTATCTGTTTGCTTATTTTCATCGATATGATCCAGTATTACATGAAATAAATACTTGAATAGTGTTTGCTTTCTGATTTATCTTAATTTTGTTAAGTGTGTGATCATCACTGCACACTACTGTATTTATTTTCTCTTTACTCTGGATACATGATTTATTTATTTGGACCTGGAAGTATTATTTAGAAGTGCTGTCCGGGAATATTGGCTGGCTTGATTTTGTGTGGCCAGTTTTCTGCATTTCCAGACTTTGCTCAGATTGTATAGTTTTGTCTGAGACCGTGAGGAAGGATTGCATCCCAGTACTGTTTGTCTCTCAGAGTGTGTCCCAATCTGCTCCAGAACTCAAATGTACCCTTGTGTAACTCCAGCCGTTTCCTCCTTTCTGAATGTATAAGAGGAGGAGACTGATGGAGGGAAGGAGGGTACATTTTGGAGCACTGGGACTAATTGGGATATACCCAAAGATACAGACTGTGTAATAAAGGATAAGGCCACTGCATGTTTTCAGCACTTCAAAAAGAACTCTAACCCTAACAAAGCCTTGAGGAGGGCTGTCCAACCCTGTTTCTTGAGAGCTACGCCTCTAGAGGGTTTTGTTCTAAACCAAATATAATGTCTCTGATGCTGTTAATTTGCGGCTCAATGAGCTCTCTAGGGCCTCTCTATATTTGTTACCCTGCATACCCAGCTAATGTACCCTGTAGTGCAGGCTGATCCTTTTGATATTTAATGAGGTGGTCTTTGTCAGATTTGAAGAGCAAGAACACAAAGAATATTGGCAAGAGAGATCTTATTTGAGCTTGGCACTGTGGGAAGTGGAGTACCGCAGGGATAGGTACTGGGGCCTCTGCTCTTCATCAACATTAATGACCTAGACAGGAAAATTGAAAGCACATTGGTCAAATTCGTCGATGCTGTGAGGTTTGGCTCACAGTTTAGTCTGCTAGGTTTAATTGATTAAGGAGGACTTGGATAGAATTAAGAAATGGGTGGAAACATGGGAAATGAAATTCAAGATTGCTAAATGTTCTACATCTGGAAAATAAAAAAATAAACAATTACTTCATGATGGGTCCAAATTTGAATGTGCTCTAGTCTACTTGAAAGGACATGGGTGTTATTGCTGACCAAAGTGTTACAGGTTCTTGACACTGTGCTGTACCAGTTCAAAAAGCCAACAGGACGTGGGAATATATTGTGAAAAGTTCTGTGTGTTAATCAGAGGAGGTTATACTGCTACAATATCTTTGTAATACCACACTCGTACGGTGCAGTGTGTACTGTGCGCTGTTCTGGGAACCATACTTCAAAAAAGATAAAGGGATATTTAATCATGTTTCAAAGAGCCACAAAGTTAATTTCTGGTATAAGCTATGAGGACTGGCTGATGAATCTTAATTTTTTTCAACCTCCGTAAAAGCAGACTTTGGTGTGATATGATTGAGGTCCGTAAATGCGTTAAAGGGATTGAAGTTAACTTTACAGGACTAATTTGGCAAAGTTCTGTTCTACAAAACTAGGGATCGCAAATGGATGTAGGCCATGATTAAATTTGGCACAGATATTGAAAAGTGTCATTTCACACAGAGAGTGATCTCTATGCGGAATAGCTTGTCTGGTCATGTCATAAAAGCAGAGCCTCTAGGAGTAAAGACCAGGCTTGATACGGTTCTTGATATCATCTTGTCCTTAAGTATCCAAAGAGTTGTATTCACATCAGTGATAGGAAAATGGTGAACCTAGAATGGCCTGCTCTCGGTACTCATGTCGAGTAGAACCCTGAAAGGCTGTATATCTCCACAAACGGAGTTTGACAGCTAAGTGATTTTTGTGGTTTTGCTGGCCTGGGTTTCTTTCTGAATTTGAGGAGCACCCTGCTATGGGCAGAGCCTCCGTCTCATTGAGATCAGGGCTGGAGAAGCGTGGCCTAGCATTTTACACAGTACTGTGAAACTCCCCTCCCACAGGGCCGCGCCTTCTGCACTGTCATGTCGACCAGTGTCCTCCAATCAGAACTCTGTTTGGGAACTTGCAACAAAGTGCAACTCCATCCAATCCCTGATTGAAATTAAGCTCGGAGGTGCAGTGACATGCCGAGAAAACCAAAGACGCTGCCATCATACTCGAAATGTTATCCTCCACCCCTTATTTGGTTTGACTTCACTAAGCTATCATGTCATGATGTGCATTGATGTACCTAGTTTGTGGTCTCCCTGACTGCTGTACTAATTTGAGATTACCCCTCTCTTTGCGCAGTACTGAGAGTGTATTTACTCTATCTCTCTGTCTTTGTGCTTCACTTAGTGCGATTTCCCTCATTCTTTGTTGCACTGAGTGTGAGGTTCCCTCTGTCTATACCCCTGGTCTTCAAATCACGGTCCTGTACGAGAACTGATTGTTTTCCACCCTCCCTTTACCTGGGAGTCGGGTGTCAAGACAGTCTGGCCCATCAGGGGCGCTAAGTGTTCATTTACTTACCTGGGTTAAGAGAGAGCCTGGGCTGAATTTTGATTCCACATTCAGATTTGAGGAAGTCTGTTCTATACTGTACTAAGAGTGATCTACCTCTTTGTGCTTTGCTGAGTTCCTTCTCCCTGTACTTTACTGTGTTTTTCCCCTCCCTCTGTTCTATGTTCTGTTTTCCCTCTCTCATTATGCTTTATTGAGTGTGATTTCCCTCTGTACCTGACTGAGTGTGATGTCCCTCGCTCTGTGCTGTTCTGTGTGAGATTCCTCATTTCTCCGTTTTGTACGAAGTGTGATTTCCCTCTTTGTGCCTTATTGAGTATTATTTCTCTCGCTCTCTCTCTCTGTACTTCATTGCTTGAATTCCCTCTCCCATTGTGCTATATGGAGTGAGATTCCTCCTCTTCCTGTGCTGTACTGAGTGTGATTTCCCTACGATGCAGGTTTATTGCTCGACCATGTGCTTACATGCTGCGGATACAGGCCCAAGCGGCCCGGAGAGCCCAGCCCAACGCAGTCCTGGAGAAAGTGTTTACATCCATCACAAAGGTGCTACATTTTACCTCTGACCAGATGATTACTCCTGCTATGTGTTTATTGCACATGCACAATGTGATGTTATCTCACTTTATCTCAATTATAGTCTATATTCCAACTCTATCAGTCTCTCTCTCTCTCTCTCTCTCTCTCACGCACTCACACTCTCTCACTCACACACACACACACACACACACACACACTCTCTCTCTTCCTCCGCCTTCATCTTTATACCATAGGATGGGGTGGTAAAACGATGTTAATGAAGCAGTTGGATGGATTCTGCATATAAAATGGAGCAGGGCAGAGAAAGTGGACTCCGTTAGCAATAGTTTGCAAATTGTGGCAAAACGGTCAGTGGAATCAAGCAGCCAAGAAGTTGAATCTGCAAGTGATTATATACATCCTAGAAGATGAGTCGTCTACAGTGACCTTTCACTCTTCTTGCCAGTAAATGGCTGATGTGCACTCAGTGTTTTGCTGGGTCAGAAAATGGTTGCTACATTCTGAATGGATGACACACCACGACTCATCGAGGAGTTATGTGATGGTACGCGATGGTCTGGCTCTACAGCAATGACTGGAATCAGTCTGGAGCCTATGCATGGGCTCTGAGGATTTTGAAGCGATTAGACTGCCTGTTTCAGGGGTCGGTGCCTGGGAGATGTGTATTGTGTTTTCACTAACACTGGAAATCTCTCTGCTGCCCCTCTGCTGCAAATCTGTTTTTTTTTTTTATCTTCCCAAATTTGAATGATGTGTATACATGGGCACATTGTTTTGATGAATGGTAAAAAAAAAAAAACACTCATGGAGATTGCGGAGATTAAAACTGAGCTCTAATGGAAAAAAGTGCTTAAAGTGCATTTTTTGGATTAAAAAATGATTTTATTCCCATTATTTTTTAAGAGGGGGATTTTGAAGAAAATTGTCAGTTTTCTGCATACATGCCACAGGTTTTTAATTGGTCGGATTTTCAATAAATATTTTTTCTCCTCTTACAGTAAATGTACGTACAGTATCTCACAAAAGTGAGTACACCCCTCACATTTCCAAAATTAATTTATTATATCTTTTTCGAGGGACAACATTACAGAAATTAAACTTGAATATATTTCAGTGTAGGCATTGTACAATACCTGTAGCTGTGTAGATTTACTGCACTGTCCAAATACCTGAACAAACAGTCACTATTTCCAAAATTTGAGGGAATAAAAGTGAATACACACCCCAAGTGGTAATGCTCACCCAAGCAATGAAACGTGTCTTATTCATCATGTTCATGCTTTTGTCTGTTCGACTGGACCATATGAGGCTGTGTAACGTGTTGAAGGTTTAAATTGAGGTGCTTTGGGCGCAATGATCTCATTCTGGTCACTGGATGGTCCACATGGTATCACATTGGAAAGAACTCTCTGAGGATCAGAAAGAGAGAATTGTTGCTCTCCACAAAGATGGTCTAAGCTCCAAGAAGATCTATGAAACCATAAAACTGAGCTACAGCACGGTGGCCAAAGTTATCCAGTGGTTTTCCAAAACGGGTTCTTCTCGGAACAGGCCTCGTCAGGGTCGAGACAGGAGTCCTCGAGCTCTGCGTCAGGTGCACAAGTTGGCTTCAGAAAACAGACACAGGAGTGCTGGCAGCATCGCTAACGAGGTTGCAGCTGTGAGAGAACAGCCTGGCAGTGCTCAGACAATACGCCGTACACTGCATCAAGTCGGTCTGCATGGCCATCGGCCAAGACTGAAGCCTCTTCTAAAGTTAGCCCACAAGAAAGCCAGAAAAGTTTGCTGAAGACAACCAGTCCAAAATCATGTACTAGTGAAACCATGTTCCGTGGTCTGACAAGACCAAGATAAATTTGTTCGGCTCCGATGATGTCCAGCATGTGTGGCGACGCCCTGGTGAGGAGTACCAATATAAGTATGTACTGCCCACACTCAAACATACTGGTGGCAGCATCATGGTCTGGGGCTGCATGAGTGCTTCTGGTCCTGGGGAGCTGGGCTTCATTAATGGAATAATGGATTCCAACATGTACTGTGACATTCTGAAGCAGAACGTGATACCCTCCCTTCAGAAACTGGGCCGCATGGCAGTTTTCCAACATGATAACGACCCCAAACACACCTCTAAGATGACAGCTGCCTTCCTGAAGAAGCTGAAAGTGAAGGTGATGGTGTGGCCAAGTATATCTCCGGACCTGAATCCCATTGAGCACCTGTGGAGCATCCTCAAGAGGAAGGTGGAGGAGCAGCAGCTGTCCAACATCCACCAGCTCCGTGATGTTGTCATGGAGGAGTATCCCAGCAACAACCTGTGCAGCTCTGGTGAATTCCGTGCCCCGGAGAATCAAGGCTGTGCTGGACAACTCTGGTGGTCACACTAAATAATGACACTATGGACACAATTTGTCATGTTTACGGTGAGGTGTATTCACTTCTCTTGCCAACCATTTTGGAAATGGTGTCTGTTTGTTCAGTTATTAGGACAGTGCAGTAAATGTACACTGCTATACATATTCTACAATGACTACTCTAGAATATATTCAGGTTTCATTTCTGTAACATTGTCCCTTGAAAAGATCTAATAAATTAATTGTTGAAATGTGAGGGGTGTACTCACTTTTGTGAGATACTGTATGTGTCGTTCAGCTGTAGACGTAATTATAGTCATTTTTGCTATTTTAATGCAGTAACCCTAGAACGTTTTATCCTGTATATTATCTACAGTGAACTGCATTGCACTCCTGTTGCAACAGGAATTTTTCATAATGGTGATGGGTGTATTGCAGTCAATAAACAGATGTTCTCTCCATGAGAACTGGCGCAATACTGTTTGACTTGTCGATGTCAAAAGCGGTGCAA
The DNA here is from genome assembly GCA_029721435.1 of Gymnothorax reevesii. NCBI lineage: Eukaryota > Metazoa > Chordata > Actinopteri > Anguilliformes > Muraenidae > Gymnothorax > Gymnothorax reevesii. The sequence goes on from CM056581.1 coordinate 36,034,262, forward strand.
CATGAAGACCGAAGTCATTTGTTTCTCAGGCGTTTTGAACCAATTGCATTCAGAATGAATAGGCCTACACAGGGCCTAGTGTTGTGCAATAATCATTTGACCTGGTTTTGGTTGCTCGTTCCTGTTCGCTCTGTGTCTGACTCTGCTTCTGACCCTCTCCCAGAGTCCAGACACCAGGCACTTGGAAGGGCTGTCCAAACAGCTGGACTGGGACGTACGGAAGGTCCAGCGATGGTTTCGGCGCCGGCGTAACCAGGACAAGCCCAGCACCCTTACCAAATTCTGCGAGAGCATGTAGGTGCCCCAGCCCAGACAGGGCTCGACTGTGTGCACCCCACTGACCTGGACACATCCCACATCCCAGAGGATTCGCTCTGTACTTGAGAATGTTTGTTTACCTCACAAAGTAATCTGCATTCCTGGAAATTAAGCATGCATAAAATGTAACTCCATTGAAAATTGACTGGGTTTGCCAAAATTAAATCCAGAACTGTTGAGTTTCTTTTGAAATCTCTTCATTCCAGAGGGGAAACATAATGTCGAATTGCGCCAAGTTGGTCTATTGATTTCTCTGAAGTTGTATTGCTATCACATTGTTTTTCATTGCTAGGTTGCATTCGTTTAGTATGTGCTAACATGGCTCCTGTTTAATGAGCTGGATCTCTGGGTGTATCAGCTGATGGAGGTCCACGAGAGCAAATGTGGTGACAAACAAGTCTCAAAACAAAATCCCTAGTTGAGAGAACTTATGTTTACAGATTAAATCTGTCTTATTTACAGTTTTCTTGTTAAATAAGACAAAATGTTGCTGTTGCTGTGCTGGAGGTGGTTTGACTCTCATATTTGCCGATGGGTTGATACTAATTCACCTGAAATATCAACAGAGACCTATGACGAGTGATCAGGTCATACAGTGGAGGAAAAAGAAGATTCTAAGGTTCTTAAGATTTTTTTTTTCTTTTAAAATTTAGCATCTCCAATCCTACCCGAATATGGAATGCCCGATTTGGGAACTATGTACTACTCTTGCTCGTATGCGACCCCATGTTGACAATTCAGGAGAGTGCAGACAGTTCATGGCTCTCCTTCGAAGCACACGCCTGTCAGCCACCGCTTCTTATGCTGCATTCACGTGCGATGGAATAGATGATATTTTCCACTTGTGAAGTGGTATTTACCAGTGTGTTGTGTTCACGTGCTTTTGTTGTACTGGGAAATTTAAGATGGCGGACTCACAGATTCAGGCCTGTTTCTTGAGTAAAACCATGTTGAAAAGGTCAAAGATTATCTCATCTCGGCAACTCGTGCATCAAAATTTTCTACGAGTTGCCCAGTGGAAAATACCACATTGGGGGGGGGTGTTCATGTGAACTTTTCATGTCGGCTTTTGGTATTTACCATAATTCCTATAGCACATGAATGCAGCATTATACGCTCATTGGTTGAATCATTGCAAGTTCAGAACGAAGGCGGAGGATACCCGAACATGAACAAGCTTAGAATCTTCCAGACGAGCGCCCGTCTGGCTAACAGGAGCCGCCTAAGCAACGAACAACGGAACCATGTTATATTACCCTTCCTGGCAGACCATTCCCAATTTGCATCCCTGTAGCGCAATGGCCAGTTGTGCGCAACGTTGAAAAAGCTGCCGGCCACTGCCGGTTGGTACGACCGGGGCCCGAACCAGTGTCATGATAGTCACTCCTGTTTCGCAGTGCGATGCTTTAACCGAGTGAGCTATCCGACAGCTGAGGTTCTTAAGATTTTGAGTCCTTGAATGCTGCTCGTCTCCCATATTCCCAGCCTCCCCTCTGTCGCAGCCGGTTTTACACACTCAAATCTCTCCTCAGGTCGGCAGGTTTGTGATTAAGTTGCCTGTGATTTGTCTTGGGCTCCCTGTGAACCGAGTAAAGAGTGCGAGTGCGAGTGCTGCAACCTGCCATGCTGTGTTATATCTGTTAAGCCTCCCTGACTCCAGTTCTCTCTGTCTTGTTGATGCAGGTGGAGGTTCACCTTTTATCTCAGCATATTTACCTACGGGCTTCACTTCCTTTGGCATGTGAGTCACACCCCTGGTAATGGCGAGGAACGAGGGGGCGGGGCTTCAGCTATGATGATGATGATGATGAGAGGTGGGGAGGTGGGGCTTCTTGGTCAGCACTGATTTAAGATTCACTGGGGAGGAACACTGTTTTCGCTCCTAAAACGGGATCTCTTGAGGTCGGCATGCATTGTCTTGGGAACTCAGTGCTGTGAAAAGAGGGTTCAAGTGTGAGAGATTTTGGCCCCACTGGTTGTAATGTGAGGGCAGACAGTATAACTGCAGAACTGCCTGTGCATTTATGGGTCTCTGTGTGATCTGGATGATGATGATGATGGTGATATATTTTGTCTTTCAGTCTCCCTGGTTGTGGGACACACGACATTGTTGGTACAACTATCCCTATCAGGTGAGACTGTACTGTGCAAAGGGCACAGGGGTGTGTTTGTGTGTGCAGGCATGCATACTTGGAGTGGAACAGTTTTGAGCTGAATGGAAAGCTGCCCTCATAATTCTCAAAATGCCCCTGAAATCACAAGACGGGGCAAAACCTGCAGGAAAATTGTTCCCCCCCCCCATAACAGAAGTTTAAAGTGGGGCTCCTGCGGGCTCTTGCCAATTTCTAATTTTTACTTCTTAATTCCCCACAGAGCTGAGATCATGTTGTTTTCTTATTTGCCCCATTCTTTCCAAAATGTTCTTGGATTTTAGAGAATTTGAAATGTAAATTTCCCATGATATCCTCACAAGTGTGCTGGTGTTCTTGCCCATTCATGTCAAAAAGGAACTAAGCCCTCACCCCACAGGAAGCTGTCTGTTGAATTGGTGGTGTATTTTGTTCTGAATCCCTTCTATATTTACACTGTAGTGGCTTTTACTCCCCCTTTCATGTGCACCTGCTACCTCTGCTTTTGTCTGAGAGCATTTTAGAACCACATGGCAGGCGGATTCGGCTGTGTGCTTTAGTGGGCTCTGCAGACTCGCTCATACCGCAGGGCCACTGTGTACCAAGAGGCCTGCTCGACACATTCATGTAGTTACCACAGTGTTCAGCAAGTTGAAATCAGATGAGGGCTTGAAGTGTTAGCTGAATTTCTTGACAAATGATGCCGGACTTTGGTAACACTTTTCTTGAAATGTTTGTGATGAGGCTGATTGACATGTACATTGACCCTTTCGCGCCCACATGCATAAATTTCTGTATTATGCCAATTGATACCGCCCAAATGCAGATTTCTCCATGTTTTTCAATTGCCCTGAGGTCCTCAATCCTATTCAGAAAAGGCCGGTGTTGGTTCAGGCTATCATTCCAAAGTTCCCAGGAAATTCGGCAAATATTCATGTTTTTTCTTGCATCTGAAAATTTCACTGTGGATGAAAAAATTTTCTGATAGTTTTTCATTAAAAATTTGGTAGCCTAAAAAAATTCGGGAAAATTCGCAGAAAGAATTATCCCTTAAAATTTGGCAAATTTTGGATTGGGGAACTTTGGAATGGTCAGTACTATAAGCCTGTACTTCATCCAGTCTGCATCTTGGGACTGGCTTAATTCGAGCTCGTTGAACAGGCAGTCCTGGTAATTTGCATTATTAATTGGTACTTGGACTGCAGTACTGGTGGGAGGTCTTTGATGAGGCATGTGTTTTGACTGCCTTCACACCTACCCTCACATCTCTGGTGTGCGTATAGGCCAAGCAGACAAACTTCGGTCTACCTCAGCGAAATTTTTCCATGGAATACTGATGTGGTCTCTGAGCTTCAGTGGTCCAGGCAATCCTCGGTGTATTTCGGGAAAATTTTACTGAGGTTTACTGAGGTGTTCTCCACTAGTCCTGATATGCATTAGCAGTGCTGGTTTTGATGTAAAATCCACTAGTCCTGATGTGGATTGGCAGTGCTGGGTTTGGTGTAAACTCCACTTGTCCAAATGTGGATTAGCACTGTTGGGTATGATGTAAAATCCTCTGGTTTTGATATGGATTAGCTGTGCTGAATTTGGTATAAACTCCAACCTGGTTTTAGCCCTGAGGTAGATCAGCAGTGCAGGATATGATGTAAATTGCACTCTGGCTTTACCCTTGTAGTGGTATCAACAGAGCAGGGTTTGAGTGAGTCACCCACATAAACATGTTTTTGCGCATCTCCTGTCTCCTCTGCAGGTCCTCTCTTCTGGGCTGTATTACTTCTACGTGACAGAGCTGGCCTTCTACTGGTCTCTGGTCTTCTCTCAGTTTACTGACATCAAACGCAAGGTGAGGCAGGAAATACACTCCTATTCACAGACTCGCACACAGGTGTATACATCTGTGCTCGAACCTACACTTGTCTATGCACTCATGCAAAAACTTGTGCACGCCTGTAAACAAACTTGTATGTACTTTTACACACTCTCATGCACGTGTAGACGCCTATGCTCAAACTCACTCACCTATGCACACCCATAAAAACATGCACGATTGTGAACGCACCTCTGCATGAACTCGAATGCACCTGTCCACGAATGCCCACACACACACACACACACACACACATATGCTTGCATAGGTCCTGGGTTTAGCTCTGCTCTGTACTCAGTAACTGGCTGGTACATTCTAATGGCAGGCAGGCAGGCCACAGTGTAACAGAAATACAGGGGCTGCGCTGGATCTCTGCCTCAGTCACTCATCACATGACTGCATGCTCGCGCACTAATAGAATCATTTAGATTAGAGCAGCCTAAAAGACATGGGTTAGGTGGGGTCAGGTGGGGGAGGGGGAAAGACAGAGTGAGGGAGGGACTGCGGAATGGAGAGAACAGGACAGCGAGAGGAGAAGTTGTATTGCTTATGCGCGGAACAAAAGCACTGGTGCAGTAAGTGGCTTTTCCGCAGGGTTAATGTGTCACCAGTGATGTGACTCAGAGAAAGTGGATTTTTAAGAATGATATTACAAACAAGTGAGTTCCTGTTTGGGGATCGTGCTGTCTTGGCAGTCTGCCTATTGCATCAGGACAGTTTCGTAGGTCAATTCAGCTGTTAATAATTAACGTATAAATATGGACCTCAGTTTATGTCTGTTTTTATTTCACTCCAAATATGGAGCGTGTGTTGCTTCACTGCCCTTTTAAACACACCTGGCTCAGGTGTCCGTATGAAATCATTTAACCCTTTACACACCAATATATAATTTCTCATGTCTTTGAGGATTATCAAACAAACACATGACTAACCAAGCACTCCGTACTATTGTAAAATTCTTACAGAAGGTCACTACATTTTAAAACCACCCTTACAGAAGTTATCTCTACGTTAAGTGATGGGATGTTAATATTTCTGTGCAAATTTGTCATCATATCAGCCCCTCGCTATACTTTTGAATGACCAGCACTCGTTTTATATGCATGTTAAATTGTAATTTATAAAAGTCTTATAAACGTGACTTTGTCCTTGGCCCTAGGTTTGTCGTAATTTTGCCATGTAAGAGAGAGATGAGTGTGTCTGATTGCTTTTGCCTTCAGTCTGCCCTGTTCTGACTGAGCAGGGAAACGTTTTGCACAAGTTTTACTATGGAGAATTATTCAACATTCCAGCAAAAATGTACTATGCAAAAATGTAAAACGAAATCAGTTAGTTGTCATTTTAACGGCAAAAAAACTGGTCGGTCGATGCGTTGAGGCCCAGAGCATTAAGCACCACTTTGCATGCAGGAATCTCCCTGAAAACTCTTGCACTGTGAAATCCCTCAGCAATGCTGACAAGCTCAGTGCTGTGAATATTGATCTTTTGTGTATTGTGGTGAAGGGCTTTGGTCGTCAGTCTAACGCAGTCTGTGTTTCTGTGGAAAGCAGGACTTCCTGATCATGTTCATTCAGTCTGTGTTTCTGTGTAAAGCAGGACTTCCTGACCATGTTCATTCAGTCCGTGTTTCTGTGTACTGCAGGACTTCCTGATCATGCTCATTCAGTCTGTTTCTGCGTACTGCAGGACTTCCTGATCATGTTCATTCATTCTGTGTTTCTGTATAACGCATGACTTCCTGATCAAGCTCATTCAGTCTGTGTTTCTGCGTACTGCAGGACTTCCTGACCATGTTCATTGAGTCTGTTTCTGTATAACGCAGGACTTCCTGATCATGTTCATTCAGTCTGTGTTTCTGCGTACTGCAGGACTTCCTGATCATGTTCATTCAGTCTGTGTTTCTGTATAACGCAGGACTTCCTGATCATGTTCATTCAGTCCGTGTTTCTGCGTACTGCAGGACTTCCTGACCATGTTCATTCAGTCCGTGTTTCTGTGTACCGCAGGACTTCCTGATCATGTTCATTCAGTCTGTTTCTGCGTACCGCAGGACTTCCTGATCATGTTCATTCATTCTGTGTTTCTGTATAACGCAGGACTTCCTGATCATGTTCATTCAGTCTGTGTTTCTGTATAACGCGGGACTTCCTGATCATGTTCATTCAGTCCGTGTTTCTGCGTACTGCAGGACTTCCTGACTATGTTCATTCAGTCCGTGTTTCTGTGTACCGCAGGACTTCCTGATCATGTTCATTCAGTCTGTTTCTGCGTACCGCAGGACTTCCTGATCATGTTCATTCATTCTGTGTTTCTGTATAACGCAGGACTTCCTGATCATGTTCATTCAGTCCGTGTTTCTGCGTACTGCAGGACTTCCTGACCATGTTCATTCAGTCCGTGTTTCTGTGTACCGCAGGACTTCCTGATCATGTTCATTCAGTCTGTTTCTGCGTACCGCAGGACTTCCTGATCATGTTCATTCATTCTGTGTTTCTGTATAACGCATGACTTCCTGATCAAGCTCATTCAGTCTGTGTTTCTGCGTACTGCAGGACTTCCTGATCATGTTCATTCAGTCTGTGTTTCTGTATAACGCAGGACTTCCTGATCATGTTCATTCAGTCTGTGTTTCTGTGTACTGCAGGACTTCCTGATCATGTTCATTCAGTCTGTGTTTCTGTGTACTGCAGGACTTCCTGATCATGTTCATTCAGTCCGTGTTTCTGCGTACTGCAGGACTTCCTGATCATGTTCATTCAGTCTGTGTTTCTGCGTACTGCAGGACTTCCTGATCATGTTCATTCAGTCTGTGTTTCTGTGTACTGCAGGACTTCCTGATCATGTTCATTCATCACCTGGCAACAGTGGGCCTCATTAGCTTCTCTTACGCCAATAACATGGTGAGAGTGGGCACACTGGTCATGTGCCTGCACGATGCCTCCGACTTCCTGCTAGAGGTACGTTGCACGACGCGCGGAAAGACATAAATGGCCTCTTTTTAATGGGGACTAATTTGTATGTGCCTTGTATGCCTACAGAGATGCAGATACTGTAATGGCTAGGGGTATTTTTTTAATCATTTCTCTTTGAAATGCCCTCAGTGTTAAATTTCATCTTGTCTCACCCTCCCTTTTTCTTCCCATCCCTCTTTTTTTCATTCCTTCCTTTTCTTTTCTTCCTCCCCCCCACCCTCTCTCCCTTCCTCCCTCTCTTTCTCCCTTCTTCCCTCTCTCTCCTTCCCTCTCTCAGGCTGCTAAGCTGGCTAACTACGCTCGGTACCAGAGGTTGTGTGACTCCGTGTTTGTGCTCTTCGGCGCTGTGTTCTTCAGCACAAGGCTCATCATCTTCCCGCTGTGGTGAGTCGTTCGTTGGGGGGGATTAGTAATCCCATCGTGGGTGGGAAGCTAACGAGTGAGCGCATCCGCGGAGGTGGAAACCAGAGCTGGTATATTCAGTGTCTAAGGCCTGAAACCCATCTCAGTGTGGGGGTGTCTGCTGACGGTGAGCGAGGTGTAACTCTGCTGAACCTGACCCCCTCCCCCTTATCCTCGCTAAACCATTTTCATTTATTCATTCCCTTGCAGATTAACCCTTAGAGTGCTAAATGCAGCTATCTTTGCTCAATGATGCAAGATATCAAAATCAAAGCTGCTGAGAACCTATCATGTGGGGACTTGTTTGAAAGAGCTCCCACAGGGGAGCTCTTTTAAACAAGTCACCATATGATCGGTTTTCAACAGCACAAGATAAATTTAAAAAATGTATAAATGTAATTATTTCGGTGCTCGAAGGGTTAATCAGCATGGTAAATGAGGAGTCTAGCCTACAACATTTAATGCCTTAATTATTCTTTTGTGTGTGTGGATGTGTGTGCACTGCAGGATCCTGAACACCACCATGTTCGAGAGCTGGGACATTATCGGACCCTACCCATCCTGGTGGCTCTTTAACGGGCTGCTGATCTTGCTGCAGGCCCTCCACATCATCTGGTCCTACCTCATCGCCCGTATCGCATATAAGGCCATCGTCCGCGGGAAGGTGGGAAACCTTTAACCGCCCCCAGTCACTTATCACACTTGTGTGGACGGGTACTTGTGCTCACTTTCTCTCCTTCCCTTTCTGCTTCCCTCTCCTTCTCTCCCTGTAGAGACGGCTGTACTCCTCTTTTCAGCTTCAGGGAGGATCCTGTCTTTCTCTCTGTCTCGCGGCCAGTAGTCCTCCTCCGCCCCTAACTCTATCTGCTTCACTTCCTCTGTCAGTCACATGGGGGAAATGCGCTTTTTCTCTCGTCTTTGTTGTAAGTCCTTTTACCCTCTCTTCCTCTCATCATCCCATTCTTTCCTCATGTTTCTCCATCTGTGGCTGACATGGCCTTTAGCTGAATTTGGGCTCCCACCCCTTTTTTCCTTTTTGGCTCCAGTCGGCCAGTGCTGATCGATTTATAACAGGTTCACCTCGCAAAATGTTCATTTTCCATAAATAGTCAAGACCTCATTTGGTCACTACAGTGCCACCATGTGGCAGAAGTCCAAAATGGCGACATAATGTAGAGTCGGGTTAGAAGGGGCCTTGAGCACTGACCGATGGCAGGTAGATAAACCTTTGGAATGTTCAGGTGGAGGATTGGCACAAAACTGGGCTCGGATAAGTGGCGAACTACACGCCTGACAGAACGGGCAACAGCAGATGTTCTATTACTGCCATTAGGCTGATGGCTGTTCAAAATTTGCCTTTCACATTTTTTCTTTCCTTTTTAATAATTGGGCTGATGCACTAGCTCATCTATCTTGCCAAATAACAAAGTCCTATTTTGCCCTTGGTGTACTTACAAATGCTTTCCCTCATTCGATAAATTGGTGTTATAAACAAGTAACTATAAAAATGAACTTATATAAACCGCTTGTTCTTAAAAAAAAATGAGTCTGGTGTGCACTGCGATGAGATCTAACTTTTTTATTTATTTATTTCTGTCGGCAGGTATCCAAAGATGACCGGAGCGACATAGAAAGCAGTTCGGAGGAGGAGGCGGAGCCCGCCAACGAGACGGTCAAGGCACCCCATCGTAGCAACGCCGCGGCGCCAAAGGGCGAGAACGGAACTAACGGCCACTTCGCCTCTGGAGCCTGGGTGCAAGATCACTGGTGAACGCGCGGTGGAAAACGGACATTTATGACGAGTCCTCCGAGATGATGTCTTGAAAGACACGCCCCTGGCTGCTCCCGCCTTTTTTCTCCCTTACTGACCAAAGACTACAATACCAATGACAATTTAAAAAAAAAAAAAAAAAACAAATTCATCAGACATTAAAATTTCTATATCGGCTTCTTTACCGCTGTCACTTACAGGACTGAACTCAATTGGGAGACTGGAATGGCCAGAAACAACGGGTATAATGGACACCAAGGTGACAATCGCCACACGCACCAAAAAGAAAAGATGCTTTAATGAAATAAGTGCCTTCCCCGGGTACAGGACGGCACGGGGGTGTTAATCCGCTCCTCTTCATGTGAGGAGAAATGATGAAAGTAGTTTCCATTAATGTGCTATTTTATTGGTCAGATGTACTGCATTTTTACTTCACAGTTCAATTCTCTTGCCTGTTTTTATTTGTTATGGTTGCTGATTGTGATGTTGATTTTTATTTGGAGACCAAATAATTTTATTAAAATGCCATTTTATTGTTCATTTATTTAAGATTATAATGGCCCTCTATGTTTGTCTCAGAGATCACACCTGTGCAACTTTGTGAATGCTGTAATGTCCTACCACTCTGCAGCCTGCTCCTGCCCATAGCTAAAGCTAAGCAAGCCCTCGCTTTAGATCTTGCATGGAAGGTTTTAAGAGGGAATAAATAAGCAGCCACCAGAAGCGGTGTTGGTTAGCCAATTGGAGCCCGAGTCAAATAAACGCCAACGTTCCTCAGCTATAACAGACATAGTTTGGAATCTCTAAAAGCACATTCAAGTGAAAAGCCGTTAAACTGAGGCTCTGTGTCACTCAAAACAAAAAGTAGCGGGTTCCCTGGAATCCAAAGGCCCGTTTCCACCGCAGGAACTTCAGTGTAATTTTAGGAGGCCAGGGCCGTTGTTGCGTTTCTCCACTGCTGGAACCACCCCCGAAGGACAGAGTACCAGAACTTTTACAGGGGCTAAAAAAAATCCCTACCTCGGAGTTGGTACTCTGAACTGCCCCAAAAAACTCCTGGGTGAGGCTTGGGGTTTACTTGGTGCTGATTGGATTTACTCAGGGGGGGGATGTAACGTCTGTAGATGGCGACAAAATAGGCAGCATTTTTAAAACCCAGCAGACGAGGAGGGGTCACATTTCTAAAAGGAGTTCACCTATTTTGCCCTCTCGGTGGAGAGACAGCAGTTGAGAGGGCCGAGTGAGAGGACGTTCCTGTTGTAGTTCCTGCCCCCCAAATACAACCAGGAACTTCTTCAGTGGAAACGGGCCTCAAGCTGTATTCTCAAGCTGGCTCTTTCTAATCATCCCCCTATTTAATTGACTGAAAATAGTTCTCCCACATCTGAGGATTTGTGGCACATGGTCTCGTGTAAATGGTTGCCAAGCATCACTTAGATAGGTGCCACTCTAGTGTTGGTGGTTGAGACAAGTTTGTCCTTTATCATTAAAGTGCATCACAGTGGGACAAAAGCACGATGTAAATGCTAGCGCTATGTTCATTTTTGTACTCCAACAATGAATACTTTTTTAACTCAGAGGAAGCTCATATTTGCTTGACCTGAATATCAATGACTTGCTTCACTATAGATCCTACGCTCAGTGGCCGCTTTATGGTACCCCTGTTCATTGGCACAAATGGCTTTCACCATATTGCTAACAATATGACTACAATTGTAGCCGTCAGTCTGCCCCAGGGCAGCTGTGGCTACAAAAACGTAGTTTACCACCATCAGAGCGTGAATGTGTGAGTGAATGAATAATGCCTCCATTGTAAAGCGTCTTTGAGTGTCCAAAAAAAGCGCTATATAAAATGTATGCATTATTATTATTATTAATTGGATATCTTCAGTGAGCGTGAAGAGATTTAGGGTTTCATTAAACCAACACTTGGAATAAGTTGCAGTGTGGTCACATTCATCACATTTTAAAGCAAGAAAAATTTTTATTTTTAATTTTTTACAGATTCAAAATAGTTAAATAAGGAAAAAGGCCTTGTGCAAAAGTTTGGGAACCCTGTCAGCTAGTACTTTGTAACTCCTCCTCAAGCAGCTGTAACAGCTTGCAAACGCTTCCTGTAGCCAGCTGAGTCTTTCAATTCTTGTCTTTTGAATTTTTTCCCCATTCTTCCTTACAGAACACCTCTTGCCCAGAAATATTCTTCTGCCTTCTTGCATCCACGGCATGTTTGAGGTCTCTCCATAGATTTTCAATAATATTCAAGTCTGGGGACTGAGTTGGCCATTCCAAAACCTTCATCCCTCTTTCCTGTAGGTACTTCCTGGTGGATTTTGTGGTATGCTTCGGGTCATTGTCTTGCTGGAATACCCAATGTCTCTTCAACTTCTGGACTGAGCTTTGAAAATTAGCCTCTAGAATGTCTTGATATTTGGTGGAATCCATTCTTCCTTCCACCCGCACAATATTGCCTGTGCCCCCAGCTGCTACACAACCTCAAAGCATAATGGATCCACCTCCATGCTTAACAATTGGCAACATGTTCTTCTTTAGAAATGCTTCACCCTTTTTTTGTCCAAATGTACCTTCTTTGATTGTGGCCAAAAAGTTTAATTTTGGTTTTGTCAGTCCCAAGCACATTGTTCCAATAGGCTTGAGGTTTCTCAAATTTCTATTTTGCATGCTTCAGATGCTTCATTTTGTGTTGGTCGTAGGAAAGGCTTCTTTCTTGCAACTCTGCCATGTAATTCTTTATTTTTTTTAAGGTATGTTATATTGTTGTCCTGTGAACAACTAAACCTGTCTGCTACTTTTTTTTTTTTTTTTTTGCAGCTCTTTTGCAGTGATGTGTAGGTTCTTCTGAGCATTTCTTACCAGATCTCAGGCCATTCTCTCTGAAATTTCTCACCCTTCCAGATCTTGCCTTGACTTCAATTGTTCCATTTATTTTCCATTTTCTTACGATGTTTCTGACCGTAGAAATGGGTAGTTGCGAGAGTTTTTTGTAGCCCTCTCCTTGTTGGCGGAAGTGAATTATCTTGATTTTGACTTCCTTGGACAACCGTTTGGAGAAACACATGGTTTTTAACACCAGACACCACAGTCTGATACTTTAGAAGGCATGGAGTTACTTCAGAATATTTAGTTCAACCCTGGAATTATATTTTCCTCAGTCATTGAAGCCCTAACGAGTAAATCACCCGGGCCTTAGTAATCATCTTCTTAAAAGGTAACAAAGAATAATCCAAAAGGGTTCCCAAACTTTTGCTAAGGGCTCTTTTTCCTTTCTTGTCATTTAAAAGCTCAGAAATATTAAAATAAAAAGAAACCTTGCTTTTAAATTTGCAGAAAGGTGTCATGTTTAACTTCAGAAACAGGCAACTCTGTCCGATTACCTTGGCCTGACGGGCACCTCCTCAGATATTGCTCAAATGATCAGAATATATGATGACTTATTCTTTAAACAACATCTTGTAAAAATGTTTATTGGTTTCATTAATAATAGTGAATTTATATGCGTCAAGTCAGCCATTTTGAGTGCAGGAGTTTTTTTTTTTTTTTAACTCAATAACATTAAAATTATGACTCCAATTTGGACTAGCTTTGGCAGCAATACTAATCATGGAACTAAGAATCCAAAATGGCACCCAATCACATCTCATTAAGCCTCTGAACTGGATGTCCCCAGTGGACCGCACAGGTGCTGCAGTGAACTTATAATATACAGTGTGATTAAATTGGAAATTTAATTTGCCTGACAAAAGATAATCCATTTTCAATGAGGGCAATCCATCAACTCCAAAGAAATTAATTTCAGAAGTTCAGACACCACTCAGTGCTACTGTACTACATAAAGTAGATATAAGTAATCATATTATAGGGAACAGATGCTTCATGAAGGAAGCTTCCTTGTTACAGATTCCTTGATCCTCTTCGTGATACAGCCAAAGATGGTCTAAATCAGAGTTGAGAGTGCTTCTTTGTTCAGTGTACACCATCTGATCCGACATCATCAACATCCGAGATGGTGGGTGTCAAAACCTTGTTTACTCGGGTGACTTGAAACAAAATACCCCAAGCCCCAGATCATAGCCAATTTGCCCAGATTTTTAAAATTAACACTTTCAGCAGGACAACATTTCATTTCAAAACAAATGTCAGGCATCCTGAATGAACCAAATCTAACACAGAGGGGGATACGAAACTAACAAGAGCCATCTGGCAATGGCGGATCCCCCCCCCCCATCTGTAGGTTGTGTAACAACCTTTAAAAGGCACATCTACACATCATGACTGACATGTGTGTCAAGTTTGGTGAAGCTAGCACATATAGTTTCCGAGATACGGCCCGGACAAACTTATGTTTACAGACGGACAGAGCGATAGCTATATCCCCCCGCACTATATGCCGGCACGATAATAAAAAGGGGAAAAAATTACATGGCTGCATACTGAAATAAGTCTGGTAGCTTGGGGACACAAAAAGTGGTGTATATCTCCAATTCCGTGGCTACATTCACAACTAAAAACACATTTTACACTTAAATCAGACATGGTTTATTTGCAACTATATACATAATTAACTGATTTCACAAGCACAACTCTGTCAATAAGCCACAAAAGCCGCAGTGATTCAAAGCATGAAGTACTGATGCGTTGCCTCTTCTTGCAACCTCGCGTGATGCTGGGGTCGAAAAGGACAATCAGTGTGTGAATGATGTCAGTTTGCTTAGGTCACCGAAAAGGACCATCTCAATGATCATTCAGAGTTAGTTTGATTCTCTGCTTGAAGTTTAAGTTGTTTCTGACGCTCCATGTAGCGATATCCTCGCATGACACACAAGTAGCCACCATAGATAGTCAGCAGCATCATGGATCCAGAGAACAACTTGTATCCGACGTCAGCCATCCTCTTCCCCGAGACCATGGCAGCAGAATTATCGCCTAAAGCTCAAAACACAAACAGCCATTTCAGCATTATAAGTAATGCAACCTAATAATACCACCAAAAACAGCCAGAGTAGTATGATTTAATCGCTGCTACGATTTCATTCCTGTGACTAGAATTATATTTAGTCAAATTATAGTGCGAACTGACACTGCAGCAAACGTTAGGCCACATAGAAGCGATCTCACGCACTTTTCTCCAATCTGCGCGAATGGTCAAGCTCTACGAGCGCCTATATAAGTACCATTCCACGAGAGATTAACATTCGGTGCGCAGTTGACCCCCCTGGAATTGAGTGAAACTTGGCACATAGGTAGATATGAATGTCTCACAGAAAAAGCCAAATTTTTACATACGTATTTCACTGTGCCTGCCAGTAGCGCCACCTGGAATCTACATAAGTGGCTCAGTTTTGCTGTTGACACCACATTTTACATCAACTATCATGACTTAAGGGTACACAGTACCAAATGTGTTATACTTTTATCATGACCTGTGACACTTCAAGTCCAGTTCGACTTTAGCACCACAGCAGCGCCAAGCTGGGTTACTGCATTATCGAGCCAGAATTATTTGAGAAATAACAATGAAAATTGAAAATGGAAATGGGAATAAAATAATACCCCAGACATATACCAATCTAGTATGTTTTATTATGTATTTACACAACAAGACTCATTTTCAGTGAATAGCACCTTGGTATCTTGCTGTGTTTGTGCAATGGGTGGCCATAAAGATGGTTGAAATTCATTTTTGGAGCATGTTAACAGTATATTTTCTCAGTAGCCCAGATTTGTACCGTGAGGGTAAATGTAAATTTTTTATTTTTTTTATTTTCAGGAATACCAAGAATTTCTTTGGTAGCATTTACGCTTTCAAGCTAGACAGAGCCAAAGTTGGTGGAAAACTCAAAATGGACCATTTCATGGCAGATTGTGCATATGTTTAGATGGCATTACTTTGTTTACCAAGTAAGATCAAGATCTGAAATTCTCTGGATGCATAATCCCTTTGTGGCACATTACAGCATTAGTAAAATCTCAATGGTAGTATTTTCAGTATAGATGATTTTAAACATCAAAAGTCGGAGAAATTCGCCTCCAGGAGGAACTGTAGGCTGGATGCAATAGTGACCATCCTCAGCAATGTACCAAACATTTTTTTTTTATATATATATAGCGTGGCGCTGATGCGGTGCTACTGTCAATCCAGACTTGGAAGTGTAACAGATCATGATAAAAGTAAAACACATCCGGTACTGTGTACCCTTGAGTTATAATTGATGTAAAATGTGGTGTCAAAAGCAAAACTGAGCCACTTCAGCGGCTTTCTGGTGGCGCCACTGGCAGACTTCTTGATACAAACCTAAAAATTAGGCTTTTTCTGTGAGACTACCATAGCTACCTATCTGCCAAGTTTCATTCAATTTCAGGGGTGTCAACTCCTCAACTACTTCAAAAAGTGCTATTTTCTCACGGAATGGCTCTTAATTTCATGCCTGTAGCGTCCTTGCACAGCACAATTATGTTATTTCCAAGTAAAGATACAAATTTAATAGCCTCTAGCTTCAAGAGGAAGTTTCCCCTCAATTCATCGGTGCAGTATATATCGTGAAATTATTTTCGCACAATTAAATGCGTTTTGTGGATTTACCGACTGCCACGCTAATTTCCAACCGATCAATGGCGCAGTGCGTTTGATAAAACGCTCAGATTGGACAAACGCCCGTGACAGCTATACTCCATGCCCAAACGTCGTAATACTTTCGTGATATTCTCACCTTTTCAGCTAAACATCTCACATTGGTACCAACTTTAACTCACATCATCCCGGTTTACTGTCATATATTCATTCATCTTTTTGCCAAGTGCAAAGAAATCAGTTTATACCCAAGGTCATGAGTATGAGAACCACGACTGGTTAATTGGCTGGCTACCGAGTAAATTGAATCAAACGTTTTCGCTAATGCGCTATTAAAACAAAACCCTGCATCATAACCGGATAAAACTGAGAACTTGACGAGACAGCCAAGTTAGCGTATACGTTACATGTATGGGAAACGGGCCAGAGGACGTCTGAAAAATCACAACCGACTCAAATAAACTAGAAATAACTTAAACGCGGTTAGCTTTGCCACGAAGTTATTTACAAAGCTATAATACAACAGAATTAAAACGAATTAATTGCTTAAAGATAACACGTTAGTCCGCTAAGTGGGTTGTGTCGCATCTTACATACGGTAACTTTGACACTTACAGTCGTCTAGTTTATTAGCGAGCAAGCTGATTGTCAATCACTCCGATTTACTCCATCATACGTAATGTAACTCGACAATGAGTTAATATCAAACAAACTACACTAAATAATAGCTGTCGTTTACTTCACTTACCTTCAAACTGAGAAAACACAAGGAAGGCACCTAAATAACGGCACTCAAAGTTAGGTTGGGCCTAGGACCATGATGGTTCCCAAAAATCATGTGACGTCTTGAAAAGTATGGATGCTCAGAAGGGGAAAAATGCATATGGATTGTCTCAACGCGTTGAAGGTTTGCTGCTCACATAAAATTACGGTGTATGGATTTTGCATACACGACAATCACATATTCTGTAAATCACAAGTAGAACACTTCTGCCGACATATTGTCCTACTCAATAGTTCTTATATCTATATGGCAGCGACCATACAGCTTATATTTCTTATCGGATATTTCTAATGTAATATGAAATATTAATGAAATATGTGGCATTCAACCTGGATTCAGTCGAGTCAGTTTAAATTCCAAACGTCTGGAAAAAGGATATCTTATACAGCATAGTAATTGATGCAAGCCAGACATTTTACCTGAGAGAAATCACAGATTTTTTTCACACTGTTACACACAGTCTTTGCACAGTCTTTGGGCAAAAAAGTAATCCCTGATATTGGCGTTAAATTTTCCTTCAGCTAATTTCAGTTTTTCTGCAAACAGAATTTATAATCCTGCAGCTATTTTTAACCTGATAGAGCCCACCAGACTGCCAGCGCACAACGAGATAGTTATGTGGTGAAACCTCATGAAACTAGAGCGCTCGGCAACCGAGTACATGTATTCCTCCAAAGGCCCCCCAGTTGGGCCCAGATGGTCCCAGAGTACCCAAAATCATTAGGTGTCGTGAACTTACCATAATACATGTCCCTGCAAAATTTGAAAAGAATCGGTGCACTTATGTGAGCTGTAGAGCTTTCACAAGAATATCTCTGCGGATGCGCGACGAGGCCAAATCCATAGTATCCTGCGAACTCTTTCGGGGGATACAATTATGGGCACACAGCACACATGCTGATGGATTGGACTCTCATTACATTCAATAAATCAGCTCATTTTAATGAAAAAAAAAACCTAAAATTTATGTAAATTTTCACACTGTGCAGTCTAATACAAAATCTGTCCCAGTCCTTATCTGTTTTTATCACAAACATCCTCAGCATGCACTTGGGAGTTTGATTAAATCTCTTCACCTGTCCTTCAGTTTGAGGGTGGTACAGGCTTGTTCAAATGGGTTTAATGCCCAACTGTTTGTGAAGCTCCTTCATCGGTCTTGATGTGAAATTGGTCACGTGGTCAGTCAGAATTTCTTCTGGAATTCCAACTGCAGACAGCAGAGCTGAGTCATTGGACTGATTGACAGTAGTAGTAAATGTCAAGAGGACAGCCTGAGGAACGTAATGGTGTAGTCACATGACCAGAATGTACTGGCATCCAGTGCTGCCCTTCCTCAGGGGTCCAATGATATCGATTGCAATATACTGCAAGGGAGTGGAGATCACTGGTAATCAGTGGCGGGGAATATATGCAGGTATACGGAGTGACAGTATACCCACCTATCAGCCAAAAAGCTATTGAAATGCATGAAAGGATATTCCCACTTCCTCCTTAGTGATCAATTATTCTGCCTAATAGAGTATACCCACTTCTCCAGGGATCACCACACCATTACTGGCAATGGTTACAGAGGGGCTCTGTTGGACCTGCGGTCGGCTGACATCTTAGGGCAGGTCAGGCAACTGATTGAATTGGATGCATTACTTGTGCATGGATGGCCAGAAAAACTGGAGAGAGGCAAGGCTCAGGGATGGAGTGCATGGGATGGAGTAATAACAGTCCGCATGAGGTAGTTCCATTATTCCCAAAATACAAAGCCCCTTCTCTGTGAAAACCAACTCCCCCTTAACACTCACCTCCCAAATCTGGATCGCCAAAAAAAAAAAAAAAAAAAAAAGACTATAGGGACTGGTCTTAATATTTTAAAGCCACAATATCCTGTTTAATCTACCACCCAGTGTAACTCCTCTACCTTGACCTCCAGATCTGAGGAACCAAAGTGTCCTTCTTGGCATTCTTAACAATGCATTTCTCCTGGCCCTTTGATCCCACCCTGACATAGAGGATACAATCTGACTGCTTTATCTTGGGCTCCGGTTATTCATGGAAATGCTATTTGTACATTTTGCACATTAGCACTTTTTGCTGACTAATTTGACAGCGATGTCATTGCCATCATTATTCATATCACTCTAAAAGAAAAAAAAAAAAAATCCCTTTTTGTAGTTTTCACGGCCGGTTAGCTCAGTTGGTTAGAGCGTGGTGCTAATAACGCCAAGGTCGCGGGTTCGATCCCCGTACGGGCCAATACCCTTTTATGTCAACGAAGCACCTGAATGATTGCGCTTCAGAGGCTCACTGGCAATGTTGCTGTACAGTCTGTCTAAACGGTATGCTGCATGGCAATATTCGTGATCAAAACAATGGCTCTCTGTTCCACTCAGCTGCCACACTAGATGCTTATCCTGATGCAATTGTACTGCTCGACCTCTGCGTTGTTTTTGTGTCATCTTGCAATTAAGTGACTCGTATTTATATATTGCACGTAAAATAATTGCAAAAAAAAGACTCGCGACTTGCTAATGAAAATATCATCGTAATTAAATCGCGCATTCGCGTTAATATGGACGTGGCTTTGTGCTGTATTATTGTCCGTTTGAATTATGTCACATTTGTACGCTGTAAGGTAGTCTACATTACTTAAATTATATTCCCATAGTGATTGCAAATATGAGAGGAGCTCGTCGACTGTTTAAAAAGATTTACGCAGCCTCCTGGTCTAGAAACTAAAAGGCCAATGCGGCCGTGTCTTGAACCTGCAATCTTTCTAATGGTCAGTAGGGGGTACATTGGTGGTAAAAACCAGTCCATTTCATTGGAATTCGAAAAAATTTCCCTACTTTTCACTAGATTTATTACCTCACCAAACATATTCCTCATTACTTTATGGTCTCAACAGCTAATTTCAAGTCTCCTTCAATACAGCATCATGTTCATTTTTGTAAAAGAAAAAAAAGAAGAATAAAGCAAGGTGTGATTTATGGCTGGGGTATCCTGTGATTGACAGTACCTGTCAAGTTCAGTGAATCACAGATAAACTCTGTGGTTAATCAGGATGGATTATGGGATAGAGGTATAATAATACATATCCAAGGACATGTGCAGTCAGACTGAATCTCCTCTCGCCCTGTGTACAACCATCTGACAGTGTGATTTCATGAAAGTTAATTGTAATATTTTGCTCACCTGAAAATGCCTTGCACAAACTTCGTTTGTATCAAACGACACCTAAAGGATTTGTCTGTTCATTTTTTCCAGTAAGTTGCTGCATTTTGTTTTAAGCATGTTTTTTCCGAACCAAAATAGCATCCATATTATATTAGCTAATATGAATTACAGATGCATTTTGCCAACCAATTGGAAAGATTACCTTTTTTTTTAGAGTGGCCCGATGTGAGACCTGAGATGACAAAACCTTGTAGCATTTGCAGTCTTCTCGATTACTTACACACTAAAGCCAGATCTCTGCAGAACATTACTCACGTGGGCACTAAGTACAAGGAAGGGGCGTAGGAAGCAAATTCATATTGACCCGGCAGATGGCGCCGGCCTTCTATCATTAGAAAATTTTTTGACACTAGGGATTGATTCGGTTAGGTGTGGTTGCATCGAGAATCATATTTAGCCTCAACAGTTTCAACTTTTGGGTGGGGTTTCTTCACGTTCACAACAGCAGATTAGTTAAGTTTGTGGTCTATAGTATGCACTTTTCAGCATTAGCAGTTTGAATCATTTCATCCATAAGCTTGATCTAAACCTTTGAGACAGTGTTCAAGCAATGAATTGGAGGCTTATAGATACCTCTTAAATTGAGATACATAAAAGAAGGTGACGTCTAGAGTAATGGTGTCAGGGTTATCCACCCATAGAAACTGACTGTCAGTTTCCTTATGTTCTTTTTGTCCCTTGCTTTTTTACATTTACTAATTTATCTGATTTACCTTATTTATTTCATTCCGTATAATGCAATTAGGCCACCTACCTAAGAAAAAAATAAAATAATACACTGACACAAGATAACCAAGAACGGGTAAATCCCGTCATAGGCCAATTCAGATATCATATGCGGACATGCAATACGCACGTACGTAACTAACCCCTCGCTGTAGAAATACAAAGTAGAACCACAAACAGGACACAAGCTGCATTAATATTGCGACAATTGAGATCTTACTGGGACTGCAGGGGCACAAACCAGGGCGTGCACCAGCTGATAACTAAATGAACTCGGAAGGTGAGTACCCACTAATACCCCAGATAGCAAGCTCCTCTGCTCCGGATCTGCCCCGGATCAGCTGGAGCCGGGGCAGATCCACGGCAGATCCGGAGCGGAGGAGCTTGCTATCAGGGACAGTACGAACTGTTTAAAACGTGTTAGCAACAATTAGTTTTTAACCAAGTTAATGAAAAGAAACAGGGTTTCGTGAGCTTTCTTTGACGCACTTAGAATACACTGCTTCCGCACACAAGTCCCATCTCACTCGCGCCCGCCATCAAGCTTGGGGTCGCGGAAAAAAATTCTTTCAGACATGTGGCCCTTAGAAAAGCACGGCACGCCTCCAAAGCATTCGGTTTTCTGCGCGCACCCGTGATTGCCAGCATTTGAAAAGATCTCAGCGGCATACGCCAATCACAGATACCTGTCGGCATTTGGTGGAGGATTTGCTTTTAAATAAACCAATTAAAAATTAAAGTTAAAAAAATGGAAAGCGAGCTCTTCATACAACGAAGTGCATCCGGATCAAGCGGTTAAATGCAAAAATAGGGATAACGATAGTTTGCGCTGCTTAGGTCTGGGAAATAATCGATTGCATTCGCGATAAAATAACATTGCACTTTGTGATTGTCTGTTGCAATGTGAGAATGGCAGGTTAGGAATTTTGGGTGATTCCCGAGAAACTGAGAGCCTTTCAAGCATAGTAGGCCTACCTGCACTCTCAGAAATGGGGGTACAGCAGGAGTCCATTTCTGTTCCCGATGGTATTATGTACTCTTTGGGGCTAATTATAGGACCTCAAGGTACCGGTTTGAACCTTTTTAGGGTCTAAAAGGTACTTTTATGTTCCAAAACAAATAAAAACCCACTTCTAAGGTACAAAAGCAGTACCTTTGAGGGTACTGCCCCAGTGACAACCTGTATAATTAGCCCTAAAGGGTACATAAGTGCTGAATGTACCTTGGGGAACAGAAATGGACTCCTGCTGAACCCCTATTGCTGAGAGTGTATCTCAGGGGCAAAACTGTCCTAATTAATGAGTAAACCATCGTTCTCGATGTAAATTGTATGCATTAAACACTCGTGTGAGGTCACCAACAAAAGCCCTGCAATGCTAAAATCACGCATAAATTAAAAACGTATAATAAATAAGAACATTTTTTGCACTGGATCATAATTAATGAGAGAATGCAGTATCGCTGACAAACACTAATGACAATGGTCTCGGGGCAGTGTATTAACCCCTCTGTGGAAAGGACCCATTTCAATAATGTAAAATGCAATTAATTTCATCTAGTTTTTCTATCGGAACAAAGCTTAGAGTATGTGCTCATGGTGGCTATTTACACACAAAAACACTAATGTTTACCATTTTAGCCAATTCTGAATTTCTTCTATTAACAAAGTTACACTGGTGGTGTTAGGGTCCAAACGGACCCGGTATAGAAAAATCGCTACAGACATCAGTTTGCTGCATAGAAATGCTATGGCTAGCTCTGTGGATTACATGTGGCTCAATCAAGGTTTCATATTTGATTAGACATTTCACTGACACACAGAGACACACATGCACGCACACACGCATATGCGTGCACACACGTGCTACCCACTTTGAACGGAGACAGCGATTCCCAGAATGCCTGCCTCTGCCAATCTGGTGTGAGCGATCCAGGATCAAAGCTCACCAGTCGCCATTACACCAACATGCCCCAGACCAGCCGCCCCCACACCAACACGCCCCAGACCAGCCACCCCCACACTAACAGACCCCAGCCCAGCCTCATCCACACCAACACGCCTCAGACCAGCCCCCCCCACACTAACACGCCTCAGACCAGCCTCATCCACCTCAACACGCCCCAGACCGGCCTCATCCACATCAACACGCACCAGACCGGCCTCATCTACACTAACACGCCTCAGACCAGCCTCATCCACACCAACACGCCTCAGACCAGCCTCATCCACACCAACAAGCCTCAGACCAGCCTCATCCAAACCAACACGCCTCAGACCAGCCTCATCCACACAAACACGCCTCAGACCAGCCTCATCCACACCAACACGCCTCCGACCAGCCTCATCCACACCAACACGCGCCAGACCGGCCTCATCCACACCAACCCGCACCAGACCGGCCTCATCTACACTAACACACCTCAGACCAGCCTCATCCACACCAACACGCCTCAGAGCAGCCTCATCCACACCAACAAGCCTCAGACCAGCCTCATCCACACCAACACGCCTCAGACCAGCCTCATCCACACAAACACGCCTCAGACCAGCCTCATCCACACCAACACGCCTCAGACCAGCCTCATCCACACCAACAGGCCTCAGACCAGCCTCATCCACACCAACACGCCTCAGACCAGCCTCATCCACACCAACACGCCTCAGACCAGCCTCATCCACACCAACACGCCTCAGACCAGCCTCATCCACACCAACACGCCTCAGACCAGCCTCATCCACACCAACACGCCTCAGACCAGCCTCATCCACACCAACACGCCTCAGACCAGCCTCATCCACACCAACACGCCTCAGACCAGCCTCATCCACACCAACACGCCTCAAACCAGCCTCATCCACACCAACACGCCTCAGACCAGCCTCATCCACACCAACATGCCCCAGACCAGCTTCATCTAAATCACTACGCCCCAGACCAGCCTCATCCACACCAACACGTTCCAGACCAGCCTCATCCACACCAACACGCCCCAGTATTCGGGAAAATATTGGTCCGGCGATCGCCGGGTCTGCTTGGCTGGTTCCTACGCCCATGCAAGGACCACAAGTATGGGTATTAGAATGAAGCCAGTTTTTGTTCCTTAATTGTCAATATTAAAGGATTGAAATTTTGAATAAACTTTTCAATTATTTGTGTCGTTGATCAAAGCGGACATAGAAATAGCCTTGTAATTTATCACACATTCTGACAAACCTCCAGTGATTTGGTCTTGTATGATTACAATATGGAACATGCTGTGATTGTTTAAATTCATATCACTTATGCATCATAAAACAAGAGTTCATCATTTTTAAAATTTTTTTACTGCACAATAGAACTGCATTGATTTTTGTCAATTTTATTACCCATCAAGAACGGCAGACATATTTATAAAAGAAAGTAATAAAATCAATGAAATAGTGTGGTGCAAAATTTAAAATCAAGTGTAAATACTTTAAAAATACAGCTGTGGATCAAGGTACTGGTGTACTTAACTGTCGCAAGACAAGTTTGCATTGTGAAAAGAGGTGACTTGATCTCAAGTGCAAACATTTTTAGTTACAAATATAAATAGCAGTAGTAATTGTGGAAATGAAGAAGTGCAATATGAAAATTATACACCATATGTAGCTTACAGTGTTTGATACAGCAGTTTTGAAATAAAGTCCATGATGCATTATTAGTCCAGGGGTATCAAACTTTACGAGTCAGCTGTCAGGGAGTTGAAGTTTGCAAAAGAAGGTTTAGCAATGCGGATGGCCTAGTTAGTCTGTGTCTGTGTCTGGTTTATTTTATGTATACTGCCCGTCCAAAAAATAAATAAATAAAAGTTGCAAACTGTAATATTTTCTTCGACCACCTTTAGCTTGGATCTCGCCACACATTTGTTGTGGTATCGTTTCAACAATCTTAAACAATATTACAACATTTATTTCTGAATTCTTTTTTTTTTTATAATTTTTTTTATTTGGCATCTTCAATCCCACCCAAATCTGGAATGCCCAATTGGTGAACTATGTACAAAGCTTGCTCGTATGCGACCCCTTGCTGCCAACTCAGGAGTGCGAAGACCGTTCATGGCACTCCTCCGAAGCACGTGCCTGTCAGCCACTGCTTCTTATACACTCATTGGTTGAATCTTCGCAAGTTCAGAACGAGGGCGGAGGATACCCGGACATGAACAGACTTAGAATCTTCCTGACGAGCGACCGTCTGGCCAACAGGAGGCGCTTGAGCAACGAACAAAGCTATTTATTTCCCTTTCCAGCTGTCCTTTCCCAATTTGAAACCCGACCACTGCCGGTTGGTACGACAAACCCGCGACGTGATAGTCACTTCTGCACTGCAGTGCCTTAACTGAGTGAGCTCTCCGGCACCTTTATTTCTGAATTCTGACCACAATTTGCATTCATTTTTGGCCAAGATTTTGTATTGGTGATGGGTGATTCAAACCACTCTGTTAAGTCTTCTCCTGCACATCCCAAATACTTTCAACTGGTTAAGGTCCAGACTATGAGGTGGCCAATTAATGTGTGAAAATGATTCCTGATGCTCTATTCCCCCCCCCCCCAATTAGCTTCACTATCAAGTGGCTTTCTTGTGGACATGCAGGTATTTAGTCCCAATCCTCCTTTGCGCATTTTTATTAGCTGTGACGGTACGACCGTTGTTTTCTGAGCTAGTGATAGCTTGACCCTTGTTCAGAAATGTCACTACCTCCACAGGTCATGCTCATTCTGTCTCCTGTATAGTCCAAAGCATTTTAAAATCCCTCTCAGTGTACGCATACTAATCACAGTATCACCCCCCCCCCCCCCCCCGCCCCGTGCTCAATAATAGCATAATCTCGCCATGTTTCAAGACAAGCAAGAAGTAGAACTTAATCAAATCATGTAAATGAGCCAAAAGTTTCTTGTCATAATGTGATGTTTTCGCGTTGAAATAACGTGAAGATATCTTGTTAAAGCGTGAAAATATGTTGTAATAACGCGAAAAGGATCTTGTAATAACAAGAAACTTTTCACTCATGACGTGATTACAGACCCGTTTTTTCTTCTGGGAATGGCAGCAATACGCTTCCGTAAGTCAGGGACTCTACCACATGACCGCATCTATTCATAAATTTCAATGTCTCCTTGGAAACGACTGACCAATCAGAGGACAAGTGAAAGGTGCAATAGACATAACGTTTAGAAAAAAATTCGCGGACGGGCAGTGTTGGTATTTTTTTTTTTTTCTCTTTTTTTTTTTTTTTTTTTTTGCTTTAACTCTTTTTTTAATTTTTTTTTTTTTATTAGAAATTCAAATATTATTCAATGCATTACAAAAGGGGCAGAGAATCAGACAACAGACCAGTCAACTGAAAGAGGAAAGAAAATACATTGTCAGCAGAGAAATTGTCCTTTTAGCTTTGCGGCTTTTTAGTCCTTCAAGAGAGTTCATATATATTTTTACTTCATTTTTAAAGGCAACAAATGAGGGTTTCCTCCTCCCCCATTTACAAGTGTGAATGTGGTATTTTCCTAAAACAATAAAAAGATTCAAAATAAAGATATATGGTTCACACAAGTCATCTCTTTTAAAGAAAATCAAAATATCCTTCATACTAAAGGAAACAGGAGTAGACCATACCTCACAACACATATGCTCAATCTCATACCAAAAAAACCTTGTGAAAAAACATTCATAAAATAGATGAAAAATGGATTCAGATGCAGTACCACAAAAAGCACATATATCTGATAGATCAGTTTTATATCTTTGTAAAAGTGTGTTTGTGGGGTAAATCAAATGTAATATTTTAAAAGAAATTTCTTTGACTTTGTTATTTAGTACATATTCACGAGAGCCAAGCCAAACCTTATCCCAATCAATATCAACAAAAAAGCCATTCCAATAGCTTTTACACCTTGGAGTAACAGGTATCTGTATTATCTGTCTTAACCATTTATTGTTACATTTTCTATCTCTAATGTTTACTCCATTAAGAAATATACTACTAGACATGTGTGTAGACTGCTCACAGGGAGCTTGAGGTAGTATTCTTAAGAAACCATTCGGAATAGCATCAAATACAATACTGTATTCTCTCGGTTGTATTGGGATGGCAAACTTATTTAGGAATTCAGTATATGTAAGGAAAAAACCTTGATTATTAGTTAACTGAGAAATAAACAAGATGTTATTACAAACCCAGTTTAAAAAAAAAATAGATTTCTTTTTGAAAGTGATGAGGTTGTTGTTCCAAATCATCTGTTTGTGAGGTGAGAAGTTGTGAGTGTAGGTCAAAAGCCAACAGAGGAGGACTTGCTTATGAAAGTTAGACAGTTTTATGGGGAGCTTATTGACATGAAAATTACAATGAAGAAGAAATTCTAAACCACCAACTTTTTGGAAGATTAAGTTTGGAATAAGATACCATATCTTGTTCTTGTTTTTTATATAGTCTTTTATCCAATTGATTTTGAACATTATATTAGAGGAGCGAAAATCTAGTGCATTTAGTCCACCACAATCATAAGGGTTACTAAGTACTTGTCTATTAAGATAATGTGGTTTGTTTTTCCAAATGAAATTAAATAAGGATGAGTCTATTTCTCTTATAAAGGATTTTGGGGTTTCGAGAACTCTAGCAGGATATACTAAACGAGACAAGCCTTCTGTTTTAGACAGTAGTATGCGTCCTTTGATAGAAAGGTCTCTCATCAACCATGAACTAAACCTTTTTTGGGCAGTGTTGGTATTTATAGCATAGACATAGCAGTAGTACAACCGAACTCTACAGAAGAAGAAGAAGAAGAAGAGATTTTACCCGGTGCCTTTTAACTGACGGACAGCGCCTGTAGTAATGGCCGCGGAAACAGACGGCTACGAAGTCAACGACGAAAGCAGCGAACCTGGAGCTGCGCTGTTCGGAAATTTTATAAATTACTATACGTTCAATCCACCAGAGAACCGTCTGAACCTCATACCTAGCACATTGCTGCAAGAAATCGGATACAGCTCGGAGGGTAGTGAAACTATACTCGTGCTCGATGTGGGTTGCAATTCTGGGGTGAGTCTTTTAATGTTAACTCGTTAATGAATTTTAACTTGTGGCGTGTCAGTATATAGCTGTTCCTCAGTCGTGTCGGGCACAGGATTTATGAGCGTGAATATTCACGCAATCGATGCTTCTTAACCCCTTGAACTCAGATTAGCTGCCATTATAATTTATTTATTTAAAAAGGAAGGAAGAAAAGCATTTTCCACTGTGTAGGACAGCGTCACATAAATTTCTGCATCTATTGGTTGCAGCGGTTCTCTTAACCCTGCTGAAAATTCCAGCTTCGACCAGCCTAGGATGGTCAGGCTGGTTTAAGCTGTGTTTTGGGCAGTTTTAGCTGGTCAGCTAGCCCTTCACCAGCTGACTCCAGCTGAAAATACCAGCTTAACCAGCTTTGACCACCTTCATCAAGCTATAGAGACCAGCTTCACCAGCTAATAACACAACTCCTACCATCTTAAACCAGCTTATAATTCTTGCAGCTAGAATTCTAAGATGGTTTAAGATGGTCTGAGCTGTGTTCTTAGCTGGTGAAGCTGGTCTCTATAGCTTGATGAAGGTGGTCAAAGCTGGTTAAGCTGGTGTTTTTAGCTGGAGTCAGCTGGTGAAGTGCTGGTTGACCAGCTAAAACTGTCCAAAACACATCTTAAACCAAGCTGGAATTTTCAGCAGGGAAGCTACATCATACTTACAAAACCCAAAACCAGTGAAGTTGGCATGTTATGTAAATCGTAGATAAAAACAGAATACAATGATTTGCAAATCCTTTTCAACTTATATTCAATTGAATACACTGCAAAGACAAGATGTTTAATGTTCCAACTGAGAAACTTTTTTTTTTTTTGCAAATAATCATTAACTTAGAATTTAAAGGCAGCAACACATTGCAAAAAAGGTGGCACAGGGGCCTTTTTACCACTGTGTTACATCGCCTTTCCTTTTAACGACACTCTGTAAACGTTTGGGAACTGAGGAGACCAATTTTTGAAGCTTTTCAGGTGGAACTCTTTCCCATTCTTGCTTGATGTACAGCTTAAGTTGTTCAACAGTCCGGGGTCTCCGTTGTCGTATTTTACACTTCATAATGCGGCACACATTTTCAATGGGAGACAGGTCTGGACTACAGCCAGGCCAGTCTAGTACGCAAACTCTTTTACTACGGAGCCATGCTGTTGTAACACGTGCAGAATGTGGCTTGGCATTGTCTTGCTGAAATAAGCAGGGGCGCCCATGAAAAAGACGTTGCTTGGATGGCAACACATGTTGCTCCAAAACCTGTATGTACCTTTCAGCATTAATGGTGCCTTCACATATGTGTAAGTTGCCCATGCCTTGGGCACTAATACACCCCCTTACTATCACAGATGCTGGCTTTTGAACTTTGCGCCTATAACAGTCCGGATGGTTCTTTTCCTCTTTGGTCCGAAGGACACGACGTCCACAGTTTCCAAAAACAATTTGAAATGTGGACTCGTCAGACCACAGAATACTTTTCCACTTTGCATCAGTCCATCTTAGATGAGCTTGGGCCCAGCGAAGCCGGCGGCATTTCTGGGTGCTGTTGATAAATGGCTTTCGCTTTGCATTGTAGAGTTTTAACTTGCACTTGCAGATGTAGCGACGAACTGTAGTTACTGACAGTGGTTTTCTGAAGTGTTCCTGAGCCCATGTGGTGATGTCTTTTACACACTGATGTCGGGTTTTTGATGCAGCACCGCCTGAGGGATCGAAGGTCACGGGCATTCAATGTTGGTTTTCGGCCTTGTCGCTTACGTGCAGTGATTTCTCAAGATTCTCTGAATATTTTGATAATATTATGGAACGTAGATGATGAAATCCCTAAATTTCTTGCAATAGCTCGTTGAGGAGTGTTGTTTTTAAACTGTTCAACAATCAGCTCACGCATTTGTTCACTAAGTGGTGACCCTCGCCCCATCCATGTTTGTGAATGACTGAGCATTTCAGGGAAGCTGCTTTTATACCCAATCATGGCACCCACCTGTTCCCAATTAGCCCGTTCACCTGTGGGATGTTCCAAATAAGCGTTTGATGAGCATTCCTCAACTCTGTCTTTTTTGCCACTTGTGCCAGCTTTTTTGAAACATGTTGCAGGCATCAAATTCCAAATGAGCTTATATTTGCAAAAAATTACAAAGTTTACCTGTTTGAACATTAAGTAACTTGTCTTAGCAGTGTATTCAATTGAATATAGGTTGAAAAGGATTTGCAAATCATTGTATTCTGTTTTTATTTACGATTTACACAACGTGCCAACTTCACTGGTTTTGGGTTTTGTACAATAAGTGTAATATTCAAACCAGAGGACGCTATGTTTTATGGCTGCCGCATCTGCTACATTACACCGTATCTAAATCATGTGCATCGTGCATCAATTTTTTTTTTTTTTAAAGGAATAAGCCCCGAGAAGCAGTGGGTTACAGTGATTAGTGCCCCTCTGCCATTATAAAGTCACTGTAACCCACTGCTTCAAGGGGCTTATTGCTTTTATTAAACAGTTACCCTTCATACAGCCAATTAAATGAACACACTAGAAAAAAAAAATGGACAATTTATTGTTCATAATGTAACAGTAAAATTGAGAACTATTCATTCTTCCACCAAGCAAGATGGAGTGGACAGAATGGTTGGCAAGCAACACAGACGCTAAGATTACTTTTTCATCTAGCGCCATTATGTCACATCTGGCTATTTGGGCTCATTACTGTAGATACACTATGAAAGCAGGCTATTTTGAATGTCTCCTTCTGTTTCCTGAAGTCCCCGTTAAATAATTTGACGTTCATTTCGTTTTCGAGTTTCCTTGTCCTCAACTCGCGCCGATCGGCCATATCATTACAACCAGCAGCGAGAGTCGGGAACAAGATTGACTCTTGTCCTCCACACTTGCTGGTGTCCAGGAAAATAGGTTGAATTGTGCATTAGTTTGCTAGCCAACTTGTCAACTAGCTAGCGTTCACTACAGTGGATGTGGTTACCCTACACATAGCCCATAAAATAAACACACAAGGAAAAAAGTCAACAATTTATTGCTAATAGGCTACTGAAATAGCGAGCTAGTTAGCAACGTAGCTAGCAACACAAAAGTGATATCGAACTCTGCAATGCAGGAGCTAGCTCGGTAGATAGCCAACTGGTTAGCGGGTTAAAATGCTAAACTTCGTTAACGCTAAAAGTCTTGAAACAAATGTAATGAGTCAGTTGAGCGCAGAGTAGTTGGTTGCGCGCAGGGATATTTTGTGCTGCGGCCTGTCACAGTGGGTTACAGTAATTTTATACCGGCGATTTTATAACGGCGGAGGGGCACTAAGGCACTCCGCCGCGCTTCGTGCCTTAGAACGCCCCTCCGCCGCGCGTCGTGCCTTAGAACGCCCCTCAGCCGTGGGTTGTGCCTTAGAATGCCCCTCCGCCATTATAAAATCACTGTAACCCACTGCTTCTCGGGACTTATTCCTTTATTATAAAACGGGTGCTTCCCATCCTTAAATGTGATTGGCTGAGCCGCGCTCCATGCCGGTATAAAATCACTGTAACCTACTGCATTCTGAGGCAGACCGCAGCACAAAATATCCCTGCGCGCAACCAGCTACTCAGCGCTGAACAGACTCATTCGGTTACGTTGGTTTCAAGATTTTTAGCTCGCTATTTCAGTGTTAGTGAAGTTTAGCCTTTTAACCCGCTAACCAGTTGGCTATTTACCTAGCTAGCTATTGCATAACCGCTCGATAACATTTTAGCTTGCTAGCTATGTTGCTAACTAGCTTGCTATTTCAGTATTGGCGAAAAATGTATTTTTTTTTTATTTTTGTTGTTGTTGTGTGTTTATTTTACGGGCTACTTGAAGGGTAACCACATCCATTGTAGTGAACGCTAGCTAGTTGACAAGTTGGCCAGCAAACATAATGCACAATTCAACATATTTTCCTGGACACTGGCAAGTATGGAGGACAAAAGTCAGTCTTGTTCCCTACTCTCGCTGCTGGTTGCAATGATATGGCCGATAGGCGCGAGTTGAGAGCAAGGAAACTCGAAAACTGAAACGAACTTAAAATTAATTAACGGGTCCTTCAGGAGATCAAAGGAGACATTCCAAATAGCATGCATTCATAGTATATCTACATTAATGAGCCCAAATAGCCTGATGTGACAATGGCGCTAGATGAAAAAGCAATCTTAGCGTCTGTGTTGCTTGCCAACCATTCTGTGCATTCGATCTTGCTTGGTGGAAGAACGAATATTTCTCAATTTTATTGTTGCATTACCACCAATAAATCGTTGATTATTTTTCTTGTGTGTTTATTTAATGGGCTATATGTGGGGTAACAGTTTTATAAAAGCAATAAGTCCCTTGAAGCAGTGGGTTACAGTGATTTTATAACGGCGGAGGGGCACTAAGGCACTCCGCTGCGCATCGTGCCTTAGAGCGCCCCTCCGCTGTTATAAAACAGGACATATTTGGGATCTTTAAAGGCCTTGAGATCGCTTCTAAAATTTAAAATAGGCCTTAAGCTTCTCAGGTTGGAATAAAGCAGCTGAATCTGACAGGCCCATAAATTGGTTCGAAGTATTTATAGGCTTAAATTAGTGCTATGTATACATCTAGCGAAATTGTTGCATTACAACATGTAAAAAAAAAAAACCCTCATTGATAACCTGGTCAGTACTTTTAATCAATTTTATTCAGTGCGTGATTACTTTTGGATTGTCGTTAATTCTCTCTTCAATCACTTTTCATGAAATAGGATTTAAGCGTGGCCTTGTATACGCACCTGCTACGGAGCAGCTCTAGCGGCGATGCAGCTGAAAGCAGGGAACTTCACTTGCTCGGAGTCGACCTGGATGAGAACCTTATTCTCCGGGCAGCGCAGTCCAATCCTTTCCGGGAAAACATTTCCTTCATTCCTCTGGACATCACCCAAGACCGGGACTGTCGGGCTCAGTTGGAGAATTTCTTGACTAAGTTTGGGCGGTCGCGCTTTCACCTGTGTGCCTGCCTGGCCGTCACCATGTGGGTGCACTTGAACCACGGGGATGCCGCGCTGCTGGAGCTCCTTGCTCGACTTTCCGCACTCAGTGACCACCTTCTCCTGGAAGCCCAGCCATGGAAGTGCTACCGCTCTGCAGCCCGCCGTCTGCGCAAATTGGGCCGCTGTGACTTTGATCACTTTAAGACACTCGAGATCCGAGGAGACATTGCGGAATATGCCAAAAAGCATTTGGAAATCCATTGTGGCATGGAACTTTTGCGCAGCTTTGGAAGCACGACTTGGGACCGTGAACTGTTGCTTTTTGGAAAGCGGTAAACAAGGCAGGGATAAATTTTAATTATGAGAAGTTATGATTGGCATTGATTTAATGATGTTAAGTTATGATAACTGACTGGGGTTTAACAACAGTACTAGGCACTCAAATTTCCGCTAGATGCCGAGCCAGAGTTTATCTAACGCTCTTGAGAAGCGCTCGTCTTTGACCTCCTCAGGACAGTAGCTGCACGAAGGACCCCATCTTGTGAAGTAAATAATGCAAAATAGCGAACGCGTACCACTTCGGAAATGATCTCAGTCTGTTCCGCAAACCTGAATTTAATATTGACAATGTCTTTTTTTAAGTAGAAAAACTGGAAATAAAATGGATGATATAAAACATTCACACTGAGGTGTGGGGGGTTGTGGTTTGTGCTACACCTTGGGTAAACCGGGTCAGGAGATGGTTGAGAGAGGGTTCGTATCGAATGTCTATAGTATGGATATTGTGCTAACACAACTGATAAACATTGCACATACTACTTCGTTGGTTCAGTTGTTGGTATCAGAAACTCTCCATGAACATATGTAGCATAGGTATTCGGACGTGCCAAATCATGTGATTAGAATATTCAGAAATTGGGCTGAAACGAAACTTGCTTTGCTTATATTTGAAAAATGTACAGCTATAATGCCATTTATAGTGCCTTTGTCTATCACGATACAGCGCTAGATGTCATATGCTTGCATAACTCTGGATTCACTATGCGACCACAAGGTGGCGGTCTGCTTCTGTGAAGTACCTACTGACGAACTTTATAGTGAACTGATTTTCATGCACTTCAGAATGTATTCAACTCCATATTGCCAATACGTCATTTATTATGAATACAGTAGTGTGCAGTGATGATTATACACTTACACAAGATAAATACTAATTCTTGGTTTCGCATTTATTTCAAGTAATACTGGATTGCATTGATGAAAATAAGTAAACAGACATCAATGTTACAGTAAAAACAAATAGTTATGACTTTTTGAGAGAAAAAGTCAATATCTTTAGTGACCACTCTTTGCTTTGATTACAACATTTAATCTTTCATGCATAGTTCTCACTTTTTTTTTTTTTTTTTTAAATGTCCCCACTCACTAAAGCATTCCATGGTTTGAAATTCATTCCAAAGAGATTCTTTTGACGTTACAACAGATTTGCTTAGTCGGATCAAGGTCTGGACATTGATCAGGCCATGTTATGATTTTCATGTCACCAGATGTTTCTTTCCAACTAAAGATGATTTTGGACAGCTTAGAATTGTGTTTAGGGTCATTATCTCGTCAGACATGAAATCCCGACCAATCGGTCTCTTTCCAGATAGCAATGAGTGCCTCACAAGGATGCTGCGATACTGCTTTTGATCCATGATTCTGCTGATTTTTATGAGATCACCGGCTCCTCTCGAACTGACTGAATCCCAAACCATAATATTACCACCTCCATGCTTTACTGAAGGGGTTAAACAGCCATTTTTGAAATGTTCATCAACGCAACAATGCATAAAATATTTGCGTTTTGGTGAGAATCGGAATTTTGAGTCATTGGTCCAAAGAACTTGTTCCAAGTTCAAACGTGTCCAATCCTTGAATTTCTCTGCAAACTCAAGTCTTTTTTTTGATGTTGCCAGCTCTTGGCAGCAACACAACCAATCAGATCATATTCACACAGGCATCTGGAAATGGTAGATTTTGATACTTACTTCTGGCACTATTAATATCATCATGGAGTAGTTGCGCTGTCGACCCGCCGATTTTTGTCATACACAGATAACGGACAGCTGAGGCACTTTACTTCCATTTTGCACCTCTACTGCCTCTAGTTTTCAGTGAACCGGTCACTTTGAAACGCTTGATGGTGTTTCTTGTAAAATGCTGCCAAGCCACCATATCTTCAGCATCATAAGGCCACAATGCGGCTAGACACAATTTCGGAGAGCTCCTTCCGTCATGCCATTGTATTTAACACTGCTCAAAGTTCATGTTACCTTATACGTATATTGGAATAACTGACAATTGGAGGTAATTTTGAAGAGTAATGTTGCCTCAGACCAGTTTAAATGATTTTTTTATGCATCAATAATCATGGAATGAGCTGTAAAATTGTGTACTCAGAATGTGATGTACAGTGTCTTTGTATAATTAATTCACAATTACCACATAGGTGGAAACAGAAGGAAGTGGACTTACCTTGTATTTACACCTGAAGAACCTACTCACTGGTGATTCAGGACAAAAAAAAGTACTTATTTCATGTGCCTGTAAACATCCTGGCTAAAGTTATTCTGTGGTAAGAGAGATTAGAACTCAAAATAAGCAAAGCAGGAAATTTATTATAAAGGAATAAAAGATTGCCAGTCATGAACAACTGTATGAAAATTCACCCCTTTAATCCAAATATGTAAGCAGAGACGAAAATGACAGTTTGAATTGATTATTTTCAATCATAGATTTATACTGTATCATTGACTCTGTACAGCTGTGATGCCCCACCTTGATCCTGGAGATTTGTGAGAAGAGTTCGGAGTGAAAACCTACATTAACAAATACTACCTCAATCACCGACTAGAGATCATGTGGATCAGATGTGCCAATGTTGGCTGATCACCACCATTGTGCAGGAAATATTCTGTGGTACAACCTGATCTGCCCCAGGAATCACACTGGCACAGAAACTGATTGGTAGTCAATTAATAAAGCGAAGCTATGACAGAATTAAAGTCCTAGACCATGGCTCTTCAGTCAGCGTTAAGTGAAGACTAATGGCTGGGAAGTAGGATGTTTTTTCAGGGAGCAGGCCATTAGGCGGTGCTGTATCTGGTGTTATTGCGTGTCTCTGTGGTCTTGATCATAAGCTTTGATGCAGGGTTAGTCTGCTGATGCCCGTTCAGAGATTTGGACCCTGGGAAAAAACAGGAGAAACAAAAGCAGAGGTGTGACACCCAGGGGTCAGAAATAAAAGTCCTTCCTTGAGTATTTTCATCCCACAAGAACTCTTTCAGTTCATTTCATTACTTGCCACTACCTCGTGGGTGACTAATTGTACCTACAAGCAAATCTAGTGGTAATTATGGAGGGGCACTGATCCTGTTGTCTTGACTTGGTCAGAAATAAAAACCTCTCACGGTGTCCCTTATGAATGAACCTATGGTATATCTATGCTTTATTAAACCGAGCTGAACAGAGTTTCAGTTAAATGTCTACTAATTACTGTGCATCTACACATGTAAACTGTTGGGTGGAATTCATGCCAAACAGGATCAAGGTCCATTGAATTTCAGCACGGTCACTTTGGGAAAGTAAATTAAAAATATGCATTCTGTATTATTACAGTTGCACGGCTTCCCTTCGGGAGACATTCGTATCCCGCGCTGCGCAGGACTCAAGAATACTAGAGCGATTTTGAGGAGCACAGAGGTGTAAAATAAGGAATCAACGCTCACAAATAGATTGCAGTGGCCTAGTCGCTATAGTTCATCCATAACACACGCTTCCAAATATTAATCGATCAGAAACATTTTTCTGAAGTCGTTTCACAGAATGCCCAAAAATTCACCTTTTTTGCTTACCAGTTTCATAATTAAAAAAAGTTGTAAAATTTGGAGACAACCATCTTAATTTTAAGTTCTATTTCATCCCTGCTGACCGCCAGAGGGCGGTGCTTAAAGCACTAAATATTCCCCTTCGCGCATGCGTAGTGCGAGTATGTATACCAACAATGTCACCTGTGACCTGCAGGTGACCCAAAGAAGATTATATCTTCCGGTGTCACCTGAGGATCGTTTCTTATTTTCTTCTCGCGCGTAGTTTGCTTGCTTGGAAAGCAATGAGTCTATTGCTTTACTACTAAATTCCGTTGCTAGTAGTTCCGCGACCATTGTCGGTCGGAGCAGCGATTGTTCGCCCTCCAGGAACTGCGACGGCGATCTTTCTCTGGTTGAGAGAGACTTTACGTTACTTTGCTGCGTTTGTTAATTACTTATCGGTGACGGTTGCGTTCGCGCATCCTTATCCCGACGTTTTAATTTAGTCTGTCGAGCTGACTTCGTTAGCTGGCTGGCGGGTTGCGTGAGCGTTTCCCGGTGTCCAGCGGATAATTATTAGCGGCAACGCTTGCATAGCTACACCTTCAAGTGAGTTTGCATTAGCCTCTGTTGGGACAGGCTGCGTAGGCGCTGCCTCCCCCCAGCATATGGTCTGTTTTTGTGTTTGTGCTGTGTCCCGACGTTTAATTTAGTCGGTCGAGCTGACTTCGTTAGCTGGCTGGCGGGTTGCGTCAGCGTTTCCCGGTGTCCAGCGGAGAATTATTAGCGGTAGCGCTTGCATAGCTACACCTTCAAGTGAGTTTGCATTAGCCTCTGTTGGGACAGGCTGCGTGCGCGCTGCTTCCCCCCAGCATATGATTTGTTTATATGTTTGTGCTGCGCCCCGACGTTTAATTTAGTCGGTCGAGCTGACTTTGTTGCTGGCTGGCGGGTTGAGTGAGCGTTTCCCGGTGTCCAGCGTGAATAATTATTAGCAGTAACGCTTGCATGGCTACACCTTCAGGTGAGTTTGCATTAGCCTCTGCTGGTTCAGGCTGCGTGGGCGCTGCCTCCCCCCAGCATATGGTCTGTTTTTGTGTTTGTGCTGTGTGCCGACGTTTAATTTAGTCGGTCAAGCTGACTTTGTTTGCTGGCTGGCGGGTTGCGTGAGCGTTTCCCGGTGTCCAGCGTGAATAATTATCATCAGTAACGCTTGCATAGCTACACCTGCTGGTGAGTTTGCATTAACGTCTGTTGGTACAGGCTGCGTGCGCGCTGCCTCCTCCCAGCATATGGTTTGTTTATATGTTTGTGCTGCGCCCCGACGTTTAATTTAGTCGGTCAAGCTGACTTTGTTTGCTGGCTGGCGGGTTGCGTGAGCGTTTCCCGGTGTGCAGCGTGAATAATTATTATTAGTAACGCTTGCATAGCTACACCTGCTGGTGAGTTTGCATTAGCCTCTGTTGGGACAGGCTGCGTGCGCGCTGCTTCCCCCCAGCATATGGTCTGTTTTTGTGTTTGTGCTGCGTCCCGACGTTTAATTTAGTCGGTCAAGCTGACTTTGTTTGCTGGCTGGCGGGTTGCGTAAGCGTTTCCCGGTGTCCAGCGTGAGTAATTATTAGCGGTAACGCTTGCATAGCTACACCTGCTGGTGAGTTTGCATTAACCTCTGTTGGTAGAGGCTGCGTGCGCGCTGCCTCCTCCCAGCATATGGTTTGTGTTTTGCTTTGTGCTGTGTCCCGATTTGGATTTGTTACTGAGCCCCTGCTGGTATAGGCAGCGTACGCGCTCCCTCCCTCCAGCTTACGGCGTCCATACTCGGTTTGTCCATAGCGTTCGCGCTCAGGTTATCCGAGGAGTATTCATTAAAATACCAGCTGGGTTCCTTACCCGGTATAGGTAGCGTACGCGCTCCCTCCCTCCGGCTTACGGTGTCCATACTCTGTTTGTCCATAGCGTTCGCGCTCAGGTTACCCGAGGAGTATTCATTAAATACCAGCTGGGTTCCTTACTCGGTATAGGCAGCGTACGCGCTCCCTCCCTCCGGCTTACGGTGTCCATACTCGGTTTGTCCTTAGCGTTCGCGCTCAGGTTATCCGAGGAATATTCATTAAATACCAGCTGGGTTCCTTACTCGGTATAGGCAGCGTACGCGCTCCCTCCCTCCAGTGCAAGCCCCTGTAACATACTAGCGGGAGCGTCTGGGCTTATTTGGACAGGTGAGTGTCGTGTAAGCCTCCAGCGCCACCACAATGGATGACTCCCATTTCTGTACGTCATGTGAGGCTCCTCTACAGCCAGAGGACGGCCATGACCTATGCCCCGCATGCCGCGGTCCTGAGCACCTGCGGGAGGCGCCGTCAGACAACCCCTGCATGAACTGCAGTTACTTGCCTTGGGCGGTGAGGGCTGCCAGTCGGGCGCAGGTGGAACATCAGGGGGATGAAAGTGACCTCCCCCCATCAGGCCAGTCTCCCCCGGCCTGTTAGAGACGCTCTAAGCGGCGGGCTGCGGCTACAGCAGTCGCACCCTCCAGGAAGAGGGCGAAATCTGCTCAAAAAGAGACAAGAAAGCAGGCTCTCATCTAAAGTCGATCAGCTGTCTGCTGAGCTGGCCCAGGTCAGGCCCATGCTCAGAGACTGCCAGCCTGATGCCCCATTGCAAGGTGATTTGACACCCTCTCCTCCAATGCCAGTGCTGGTACCTGAGGAGGATACATTTTCCCTGGCAGCTTCGGCTACCTACTTCCACGGTTATGGGAGAGATTCGTAAAATGGGGGTTCCCAGGCATCTGAGCGGGGCGCCCACTCCTCGGCTCCGAGTTCAGTGGCTGAGTTGGGGGATGGCTCCATGCGGGCAATCATGCGCATGGCTTTAGATCGACTGCACATGCATGTACCACAGCAGGCAGAAGCTGCACCTGCTAGTGCCCTCTTCAGGCGCAGGCCAGCCCCCACTACCTTCGTTATTCCCCACTCTAAGGACTATCTGAAGGAGCTGCAGGCCTGTTGGAGACCTTCTCACAAGGCCTTATGATGCTGGAGCACGTGCTTGCCGCATGGGGAGCTCTTTGTCGAATCTCACGTTGGCGCTCTCAGCTTCACTGCAGGAGGGCAACGTGGCTGCTGATTCTGTCACTTTTTGTGATGCCTCACTGGAGGCATTCGGCCTTCTGTCCAGGGAACTCGGACGGATGATGTCCATCCTGGTTCAGGCTCGTCGCCAGGTTTGGCTACCTCAGTCAAACTTGACAGAGGCATCCAGGGGACTCCTTCGCAGTCTCCCCATGGAACCGGGAGAGATATTTGGTCCTGCAGCCCAGGAAGCACTGGAAAGGACCATCCAGGCTGTGCAAACCAGGCAGCGGCTTGCGGGCCTTAGGCGGATGCCTCTTCTTGATAGGCCTCCTGCCAGCAGAACGAGGGGTTCCTCGGCTGCTTCTCACACCCGCTTACCACGGGCGACCCACTCCACTGGCCATCGTGTTGCCCAGCGTCCCATGCGGAGACCAGCTTGGGACTTTCGAGGCCCTGCCCGCCTGTCCACCCCCCCCCCCACCCCCCCCCTTGGGGCCCTAGGGGCCGGGGGGCCAGACATTGAGGCCGTGGGGCCGGCGGTCGGATATTTTTCACATCAGCTCCAACAGTGGGCTGCTCATACTTCAGACCCGTGGGTGGTTGCCACCTTGACCCACGGGTACAAGCTTCAATTCCGCCGCCGGCCCCTCACTTCTGGCCGGGTCAAAATGGCCTCTATCAGCGACCCGGCAAAGGCTCACGTGTTGGGCCAGGAGTTATCCACCCTCCTGGCCAAAGGCGCCATCGAGCCCGTGGACCCTCTGTCGCGTCCCCGGGGGTACTATTCAACATACTTCCTAGTGACGAAACAGACTGGCGGATTTCGCCCAATCTTGGACCTCAGAGGGCTGAACATATTTATGAAGGTCATCCCTTTCCACATGTTGACCACTGCAGATGTCCTGCAAACTGTGGCACAGGGAGAATGGTTTACGTCCATTGACCTCAAGGACGCTTACTTCCGTGTCCCCATCACTCAAAAACATCGGCGGTTTCTCCGCTTTGCCTACCGAGACCGCCACTGGCAGTTCAGGTTGCTACCCTTTGGGCTCTCCCTCTCTCCAAGGGTCTTCACGAGGTGTGTTGCCGCAGCCCTTGCGCCTCTACAGTCTCAAGGCTTGAAAATTCTCCCATACCTGGATGACTGGCTGGTCTGTCCACCATCCCGTGCTCAGGTGTCCAGTGATACAGCATGTCTCCTGTCCCACGTGGCCTGCCTCGGACTCGAGGTGAATATGGGAAAGAGTTGCCTGGTGCCATCTCAGGCTACAACTTTCATTGGGATTGCATTGGACAGTGTAGCCATGATAGCCAGACCGCCCCCCGCTGTGTGGGCGACATCCTTCACCTTCTTGCCCTGTTCCAAGAGGGCCGTTGGCTGACCTTCCTTGCATTTCCTCGCCTCGTGGGCGAACTAACGTCCATTTCAGCTGTGGTTCCGCTGAGCTTGCTGGCACTACGCCCCCTGCTGAGGTGGCTGAACAGCTTCCACTTGGATGCCAAGCGACACTGGCACAGGAAGCTCAGGGTGTCACAAAGGTGTCTCCTTGCCTTGGCTCACCCGGCACTCAGGCACTTTCTGCCACACCTGAGGGGCAAGCATGTCCTCGTAAGGTCAGACACATCAACCATATATCATATAAATCATCAGGGCAGGACCAAGTCTGCGCGGTCGCTGCGACTGACAGAAGAGCTCCTTATGTGGGCGGCCCCCCCGTCTGATCAGCCTTCGGGCAATGTATCTATCGGGAGAGCGGAGCAACCTGACAGACTCCCTCTCCCGTCAAAAACTCCGTCAGGAGTGTGGCGCATCCACCCGGAAATGGTCAGCACTATTTGGAGCCTCTTCGGCAGAGTGGACGTGGACCACTTCGCTTCAGAAGTCTCTACCCACTGTCCTCTGTGGTTCTCCTTAGCCGAGACAACCAGTCCCTCGGGCCAGGACGCATTGGCCCACCCTTGGCCGGACGGCCTCCTGTATGCCTTTCCCCCGCTTCCTCTGATTCGTTCGGTACTTCAGAGGATCCTTCAGGGGGGTCGCAGTGTCCTTCTTGTGGCTCCCTTCTGGCCAGGGAGGAGCTGGTTCCCACTGCTGCACGGACTCTGTCGCGGTGTACCGTAGCGCCTTCCCGACAGGAGGGATCTCCTGTCCCAGCTGGCGGGGCGGATCTGGCACCCCAATCCACGATGCCTCCAACTGTCTGTTTGGCTGCTGGAGGGCCCGAGTTGCTGTTTAGCTCCTGTGCGGACCCTGTTGAATACACCATATTGAATGCTAGAGCGCCGTCCACTCGTCTTCAATATGAGAATAGATGGAAACTGTTTTCCGACTGGTGTACAAGTCGGGATGAGGACCCTGTGCGCTGCTCTGTGCCAACTATTTTTGACCTCTTCAGTCTCTTCTGGATGAAGGTCGGTCTCATTCGACGTTGAAAGTGTACGTAGCGGCAATATCTTGTGGTCATGTGAGGATTGACAATGGCACTGTGGGGAGCCATAGTTTGGTGTTCCTCTTCTTGATGGGGGCTCAGAGATTACATCCTCTGAGTGCCCCAAGAGCTCCAGCATGGGATCTCCCCTGGTACTGGATGCACTAAGCCGGCCCCCATTTGAACCCTTAACACAAGCGGAGCTGAAGTGGTGTCTTGTAAGACTGCGTTCCTTCTGGCCATTTGCTCTGCAAAGCGTGTCAGCGAGCTGCATGCCCTGTCTGTCAGTGACTCGTGTTTGAGGTGGAACTCTGATGGCTCAGGGGTCACTCTGTGGCCGAACACAGCGTTTCTCCCTAAAGTGTTGGCTCACGCTCACCGCAACCAACCTATTCGGCTGGCTCGGTTTGACCCTTCTCCAAGGGAGAGTGGGGATAAGCCTGAACTGTTATGTCCAGTGCGGGCTCTGAAGGCCTACACTGCAGCTACTGTATGCATTCGAAGGTCTGAACAACTTTTTCTCTGCTACGGTGGCCCTAACAGGAGTTGCGCCATCTCCAAGCAGCGTGTGTCCCACTGGATTATTAATGTCATCACCCATGCCTATCGGACGAGTAACCGTCCCCTTCCACCTGGCGTGAGGTGCCACTCTACCAGGAGTGTTGCTACTTCATGGGCTGCCCTGAGGGGAGTGTCCTTGGAGGACATTTGTGCCGCAGCTTCATGGTTGTCACCGGACACGTTCTCCAGGTTCTACAGGGTGAACGTCGCCACACCCCACCCCTTAGCCGTGGTTCTGCGGCCGGGGTCTTCTGACTTTTTGCACACTGAAGGTCCGTGATTCGGATTCTTCGTGACCTTGTTGGTATAAGTCATTCAGTGCTTTAAGCACCGCCCTCTGGCGGTCAGCAGGGATGAAATGGAACGAAAGTTACGAATGTAACTACGGTTCTATGAATCCCGAATGACCGCCAGAGCTCTCTGTCACTCAGAATCCTCGTGTGCTCGCGAGAAGATTCTGTAAGAAACGATCCTCAGGTGACACCGGAAGATATAATCTTCTTTGGGTCACCTGCAGGTCACAGGTGACATTGTTGGTATACATACTCGCACTACGCATGCGCGAAGGGGAATATTCAGTGCTTTAAGCACCGCCCTCTGGCGGTCATTCGGGATTCATAGAACCGTAGTTACATTCGTAACTTTCGTTTTACAGTGGCCATTTCGCGAAGCATGGGCTGTAGCCTAGGTAGGCCAGATTTCAAGGCAGCTACTTCATTGTAGGCTGTTCCATTGTGAAGATGCCTTTGAATACAGAAAATCCAGTCTCCTTCTTGTTTGTTACCAGACAGAATTGTGTGTCAGGTGGAATTTTCAACTCCTTATTGACAATACCGTCTGATACAGTATCAGGCAAGATGAAGGCTCCGTTTCTTGGCTGTATTCGAAGGTGGCTTCACAATGGAACAACTTGCGACGACGCACCGGCCTAGAAATAAAGCCTATCAAGGCTGCAGCATGCGCTTTGATGAAAGGCCAGAGGTTGTTGAATGCACTAGTTTTTTCAGACAGTGCTTACCATAGCCAGTCACTGATTGCACTTGGAAGACCACCTCTTGTCCAAGCCTTGGAGAAAGAACAGAAAATGGACAAAGTTTTAAATTCATGTCATTATTTTGCAGATCATTTCACAATATTTCAAAAATTATGGGAACCATCTTCAAAGTTGGCCCCCACATAGTGAACAAGCATGTGATCACACCTCTGCTACAGACAAACCTGCCCAAATACACTGCCTGGCCAAAAAAAAAAAGTCGCATTCTCAAATATTTAGTTGGAACCCCTGTAGCTTTGATTACAGTGCATATTCGTCTCGTCATTGTTTTGACAACTATATGCAATGCCAGAACATTTATTTTCGATCAGAAATGCCATAATTTTTGGCCGAGATCTTGTCTTCTCAACATAATGGTTGAACCACTTGGTGGT
This sequence comes from Gymnothorax reevesii, assembly GCA_029721435.1. Classification (NCBI taxonomy): domain Eukaryota; kingdom Metazoa; phylum Chordata; class Actinopteri; order Anguilliformes; family Muraenidae; genus Gymnothorax; species Gymnothorax reevesii. The sequence continues at coordinate 36,078,426 of CM056581.1, forward strand.
CTTTCTTGACCACATCCCAATAACTTTTATTGTGTTTAAGGTCAGGACATTGTGGTGGCAAATTTGGTTGTGAAAATGATTCCTCAGGCTTGTTTTTGTCATTCATGGTTTTCTTTGCTGAATACAGGCCAATAACTTGCCCGTTCTGAAATACTGTAACATGTTTTCCACCATCAAGGGATGTGTCTTCCAACATGATTTTTTAAGAAATGAGTAGCGATGCACTTCATCAGTCAGGGTTAAAATGATAATTGCCAGCTGAAACATATTATTAACCACAGTAATGATCCAATTATAGAATTTGTTCATTAATTTCCAAACGGTGACTTTTTTTTTGGCCGGGCAGTGTATGTGCACAATGATGAGCTCATCTTAACAGCGAAGGCAGTGCATGTAAAATATCAACTGCTTCTTCCAACTATACGGTTGAGTATAGCAACTTCACAAATGTGTGTGTGTACAGAATGATTCTCATTATTACCTCCGCCAGCGAATTTGGAGCAGAGGTTACGTTTTTGCCCTTTGTCTGTCTGTGTGTGAACAACATAACTCAAAAAGTAATGCACGGATTTGGCTGGAATTTTGTGGGTGCATTGGTATTACATCAAGGATGAACCCTATTGATTTTCATCGCGATCAGTGAAACAATATGGCAGCCATCTTGAAATCGTATCGCACACGATAACTCAACTTTGCTCCCACTCATGAAAATCTGGATTGTGCTGCCTTTGCGGAGGTTTGCAATCTACGAGTGCCTCTAGTTGTACACCTGAAGCTGTTGATTAGACGTACAGTACTGCTGCATTGCATCCCCATACCCCCCCTTCTATTCCACCTCACCTGTCCTCCTCCCCTTCCAGCAGCTTCCTGTAGGTGGCGATCTCAATGTCGAGAGCCAGCTTGACGTTCATCAGCTCCTGGTATTCTCGGAGCTGCCGTGCCATGTCCTGTTTGGCCCGCTGCAGGGCCTCCTCCAGCTCCTTAATCCGTGCCTTGCCGTCCTTTACTGCTAATTCACCCCGATCCTCTGCCTCAGTCACCTGGCTCTCCAGGCTCAACCTCTGCGGGGAGCAGGCAGGGGGGGTTACAGGATGGACCACCTCAGAGTCCTCTAACTCAGCCCCACCAAGGGTCACAATAATTCCAAACACTTTAGCTTATTTGCGCCAGTGAAATGCTCATAGATTTCCAACGGTGAAACCGCGTTAACTTTCAGCAAACGTCTATGGACGAAGAATTCGGTCACCTGATTGTACGGATCATTGAAAATCTGTGCCCCCTTAGAAATAACTCTAGAATCTGAGGTATCAGTATTTTGAGAGCATGTTAGGCCCTGATCTAACATGATATTCACATTTTCAGGCGATACTCTTAAGTCCCTCTCCTGTTTAATGACCAAGGGTACAGCAACAGAGCCGTGCTCAGAATCTCAAACCCTCCCAATGATACAGCAGCAGGGCCGTGCCCGGACCCTCACTCCCTCCCGCGATTCACCTGGCTCTTGAGAGCCTCGATCTCGCTCTGCAGTCGGCTGATTGTGCGGTTCAGCTCGGCGATCTCCGCCTTCGCACTGCGCAGCTCATCCGCATACTGACTAGCCTGGAAGGACATCTGGTCGAACTGGATGGGGTGAGAGGAGAACGCGCATATAGTACATTTAAAACATCTAAAAAAGGAAGAAAACATTTAAAAAGCTCTCATGTGTTGTGAGTGACAAATTACACAGGCTTGATGCTGCAAGAACTTTTCCTTTTTTCATACAGATTGATCAGAAAATTACTTAATAGCATTGAGTAGCAGTCCTACACCTTTTCCACGGTCAAATACAAACACTTTTCAAGGTGAATTTACAAGCTTTTCCAACACCTCACTGCGAGATGAAGTACAAATGATCATACTACTAAGATAGTATGTATAGGATTTTTTAAAATAGAAGTCATTCAATGGCATTTCAAGCACTTTATTCAAAATCCAGGCACGTTTCAAAGCCTTGAAAATAGTACATTGAAATTTCAAGCGTTGTAAGGGATGTCCAGCACCCGCAGGAACCCAGATTAAGGCTCCAAGGGCCTTACGCTCTCATCAGAGGGGCTACACACGTGCGCACACAAACAACAAAAAAATTTTATGACACTTGAGGACATTGCTCAAGGTGAGTGGGAGGGTGTTTCTCGAATATAGAACTGAGTCTATGCTGTAGGATTTATGAAAGGTCCTGTCCTCATAATCCCATAGATCCACATAATGTTGAATGGGCCATACCAGGAAAATCAGAAGAATAGCAAGCAAACACGCACACCCAACCTTATACAGACACACACCCACCCACACACGCATGCGCACACACAACCACGGTACAACCACACATGCAACTACACACCCGACCGCACACAAGCACAACATGAATACACACAGGCACACCCAACCTCATACAGACACACCCCCACCCACACACAGATGCACACACGCACCCTACCACACAAAGAGCATGAATACACACACAAGACCACATACAGCATGTATGCGAACACATGCACAGACACACACACAAATCCAACCCCACATACAACACACATATGGACACACACACACACACACACTCATACCCTATCGCAGATGCACAACCTGCACACAACCACACATCCTTTCACGCACTCGAACATAGACAGCGACACACTCCTACCCACCTTGTTCTTGTACCAGGCCTCAGCCTCTTTGCGGCTCCTGGCAGCGATTTCCTCATATTGGGCCTTCACCTCACTCACGATGTGGTCCATGTTGAGGTTGCGGGAGTTGTCCATCTGCACAACGACTGAGGTCTCCTTAATGCTGGCCTGCATCTCGCGTAGATTCTTGCCGGCAGAGGACAAATGAGAACCATTTATACACCCCACCACACTCTCGTGCAAACTGCCTTCAAAAATGGCTATTGAAAGCTTGACTAAAAGGGTCAATTATTTGTGTTTAGGGCACCAAATACATGGTTTAGTGAAGAAAATAAGATAAAACCAAGCTTAGAATAAAATCTTTTAAGGGGTTACCTCGTCATATACATTTCTCAGGAAATTGAGTTCGTCGGATAACGAGCCCACCTGATCCTCCAGATCAGCCCTCATCATGTAGGACGAGTCCACATCCTGCAAGACAGGGGCATTTTCAGGCATAGGAATTCACCCATAGAGAGATTTTTGGGGCCAATATTACCCATGTAAAAAAAAATAGCCGTAATTTTTCTGCACAGGATATGGCTGTGGACCCCAGACCAATTAGTGCTTTCCTCCCATAGGAGCATATCAATCAATCAATCAAAGTTTATTTATATAGCACATTAAAACAACCTCAGTTGACCAAAGTGCTGTACATAAATTAAGATGGTAATCACCATAATAATCCAAGTTGTTAAAGTAACATTCCCCCCCAGCATTTCACACTGACCATTTTGATTCTCATAATCAGCAAAATACTTCAGAAAGAAAACATGGCAGGACTTTCAGTTTCTGATCACTGGATTTCCCATCCCCACTGCCTTAAGCAGAAAACACACAAACCCACACACAAAAAACCTCAAATGACTGAAGGCAGGGAGCACCAAATTCAGACAGTTAATCCAGATCCAGCCCTGGTGTTTCCTTGGAAATTAACTGAATAATTAGTTTCGGGTTGACAGCTGTTGAGGCATTAAGATTTGAGAAATTCAAAAAATTTGTAAAGTATTACAGTGGAATTGAGCGTGTGAAGGCCCGTGAGACAGGACTTGTAAATTATGCCAAAAGATGGGACATAGTAAGGGAGCCTGAAGGTTGGGAATATTGAGAGATGGAATAGATGAGCTAATAACTACTAATGCAAAGGTAGAAAAGCATTTTGAATGTAATTGTTATTGTGTTGTTGGTTTTTTTTTTTTTTTTAATTATTGTGCGTTTTGCTTTGTCTGGTGATGGTAGGACTCGTACACAATTACATAACTGACTGAACTAACAAAGTTGTCCGCCAGAGTGGGGGGGTGGTGGCGGGTTGGGGAAAAAAAAAAAAAATAAAAAAAAAAATAATAATAATAATTAGTGTTTCCGGTTAGCCGCACCGTCTTTGCGCCTGACTCCCTGGTAAAGGGAGAGAGGTACATGAGCAGGTCTCTGGGTTTGAGGACCATGCTTTCATCATCCCTGGTTTAAGGTAATCCTTTCATCTCATTCAGTGACGAGTCGGACTTAAAAAAAAATGATTAAAGCTGCTCCATGAGACACTCCCTATGTCTTTTTAATCTGTGATATTTACAAACAAGGCCAAGTTCTCTCTCAGCCATCTGCTGCAGCCATGTGATACCTCACCACTGTAACCTAATCTTTGTGAGGAAGGGAGTTCCGCCCATAGACCCATTGTGTGTAGCCCCAATGTGTATTGTCATGTAGGCTTCAATGGTATGGCCTGTTTTTGATTGTTTTTTCTTTTTTCCCCCAGAAAAGCGCTTGTTTACCAGGAACCTGGTGGACAACTTTCATTGCTTTAGGTGTAATACTGAGGTAATGGTGTCATGTTCACTGAAGGAAAAGAGTCTGAAAGCGACACCACCAGAGTCTTTCTATTTAATCACAATGCAGACCAAGAGGACAATGGGCCCTTCACCTTCTTTAACACGACAAACTCGTTCTCTAGGCAGTTCCTCTTGTTGATCTCATCTTCATATCTGCAACAGGACAACGGGATTATGCTTTCAAGATACAACTGCAAAATTTGAACAGTGAAGAACTGCAGCAGATCCAGCTTAAACCAAAATAAGTTTATTTTACTGCATTGGGCCCATTAAAGGAGTCAGATTTTATATGTGATTTGACTGTTCTCACTTGACTCAAAATGATGTCAAAAATATATTGCGAATAACTGATTTGCTTAGACTAACCTGTCCTTGGCAGATCAGAATTACTGACTTAAATCACCAACCCACCACCAACACATAGAAGATCCACCCACTATGTTGTATGAAGCTGGTCTCGACCTCGTCTATTTAAGAGCAACCGTATTCCTCAAGATCTGCCATCCTGAGGGAATTCACTCAGTAGCAAGAGCAGGCCAAACCAACCATGTTCCTGACAGAAGATCTACTGCCCTGTAGGTTTCCACTTGAAACCAAATACAATGATTCCAAAGTCAAAGATGCTTGTTGTTTGAAGTTGAAATCTACTGGACAGTAGGTATCTGGGAACAGGGTTGGGCAGCCCTGCTCCCGCTGTTGAATGAGGTGTGATTTGCAACGGTTGGAGTGAAAACCTCAAGGATGGAGGATTTCTGAGGAACAGGGTCAGGAAGCCCTGCTCCAGCTGTTGAATGAACTTTGCTTCCTTAAGGGTGGAGTGAAAACCTACTCAACTGTAGATCTCCAGCCACAGGAGTGGAGAGTCTTGCTGTTGAAGGAGGTGAGCTTTGTTAAGGCTGGAGTTTACACCTGAAGGATGGTTATGCCATGGGCCAGGGCTATTCAACCTTATCCAGAAAGTGCCAGCGTGGGTGCAGGCTTTCATCCCAACCAAGCTCTTACACACCTAACACCACTAATCAATCCCAAGAGTCTTTGCTAAAGAGCCTGATTAGTAATATCACGTGTGTAAGTGCTTGGTTGGAATGAAAGCCTGCACCCACAATGCCCCTTGCAGGATAATGTTGAATAACCCTGCCTTAGTTTATTGGCGAGCTCACTTGTGCTTGAAATCCTCGACCATGTCCTGTGTGTTCCTGAGTTCCCCCTCCAACTTGGTCTTGTCATTGGTGGCGATGTCCATCTGTTGGCGCAGGCCGGCCATGTAGGCCTCGAACAGCGGCTCGATGTTGGAGCGGCCGCAGCTCTGGCCCTGTAGCAGTTCAAACTTGGTCATCAGCATTCTATTCTGCTGCTCCAGGAACCGCACCTGTGGGGGAGGGGAGGGGTGGGGGAGATAGAGAGGGAGGACAGACATTGGATGAGGGGGGGTGGGACAGGTAGCATGTACACTACAGGCCATAAGTTTGGAAGCAAGATCAAATCTGTAAAAAAAAAATAAATGGATCATCGTTTCACCAGCATACATTGCAACAAAATAAACATGACGACATGGTAGAGTATATAATATACTAATAAACATATTATAAAGAGTCACTTATCAGAATACATTTTTACTCAAATTATCAGGCTCATATTACTAGGCCCATGGTCCTAGTGCCCTCCGGATTGCCGTTGGCATCCGGTGGGCTGTAAACCATGACATAAAGTGAATAATGCAAACTGTGATTTGTTTTTTACTTTTTCACTGAAGTTGTGACTCTTGCAAATCTAAAAAACATTTATTCAGCAATGGTCTGGTAACATCAATGTATACAGCACCTAAAGGTAAATAGAGGAAAATGGTGTATATCAATGAAAGAAAAGTCTCATCACGCAGTAAATATACTTAGCGCCATTAAAACTGCACAGGTGAGGTATATACTGTATTTGTGGCAAACTGAAGAATCGATTGATTTTTATTGCTTTTCCAATGAGGCATGAGAGGAAATAAAGAAAAGCGCATGGTATTGTAATCCTGACGCGCACCACGTGTACGCGCCAAGCACTTCAGTAATAACAAACATTGAGCTGTTCGTGATGTGTACAGTAACACTTCACTGGTTCTTTTTGGTGTGGTCACTAGCCTACATGAGGCCAACAAAACAAAAACAAATAATAAAAAAAAAAACAAACAGTAAAAATGCTACTGCATCAAGAAAATGGAAAGCTTGTGACACAGGAGAGAGAAAAAGAGCCTTTGGTATTTTACGGGCAGATCTCACCCGTCGAGAGGTGGTGCGTCATTTGCACGGTCACTGTTCCAACAATCAGTCGGCTGTCTATCCGAGAATGGTACGCAGGATCTGTCACTGACCGACCCCGCTTAGGGCAGCCACAAGTGATGATGACAGCTTAAGAGCGCCACACCTGGTTACAGCCTGTACGTGACAGATTCCGGACAGCAACCAAAACTGATCATGAGATGAGGGGACCAAGACGATTGAGGGTGAGCGCAAGTACCATTTAACACCGTCTATGTGAGCAATACTTGCGTGCACACGGGCCCTACAGTCAAACCAGTTTTTGCCCATTTACGCATGGCTATCCTTACCGCGGTCGGTCAGTGACAGTCCCTGTATTCCATTCTCAGACAGAAACGGGGAAATAAAGTGCCAAAAAATTGCACAGAGGCAGGTTCCCACAGAAAGAAGTGAAGAGTTCCTACTCCTAAAGATGGGCAAAAAATGGGTGTTCTGTTGAGGCCGTGTGCACATGTTTTGCTCACGTAGACTGCGTCAAACGGTACTTGCGCTCACCCTCAATCGTCTCGGACCCCTCATCTCATGGTCAGTTCTGGTTGCTGTCCAGAATCTGTCACATACAGGCTGTAACCAGATGTGGTGCTCTTGAGCTGCCATCGTCACTCGTGGCTGCCCTAACCGGGGTCGGTCAGTGACAGTGCCTGTGTTCCATTCTCGGACAGACAGCCGACTGATTGTTGAATGGCGACCTTGCAAATGACGCACCACTTCTCGGCGGCTGAGACCTGCCCACAACATGCCAAAGGCTCTTTTTCTCTCTCCTGTGTCACAAGCCGTTCCATTTTCTTGATGCAGTCGCATTTTTCATTTTTTTGGTTGGCTTTTTGTAGGCTATTGACCACACCAAAAAGTCAACTGTCACTCTTGCACATCACGAACAGCTCAATGTTTGTTATAACTGAAGTGCTTGGTGCGCGCACTATGGAGGGTGATTTGTGCCATAATTAAATACAATGCACACATTGAAATACAATGCACTTATTGAAATGCAATACACATCTTGAAAATACAATACATGTGTAGTAATAAATACAATACAAAAATGCTTAAATACAATACACATCTTGAAAATACAATACATATATTGAAAATACAATACATGTGTAACAGTAAATACAATACAAAAATGCTTTGTTTTTCTATGTGTGTCAGGAATATTTGTGCCAAAATTAAAACAATACAACTGCATTGTATTTTCGAGATGTGTATTGTATTCTCAATACATGTATTGTATTTCAATGTGTGCATTGTATTTAATTTTGTCATGAATAATCCTGACCGACACTGAAAAACAAATTATGTTTGTATTGTATTTACTGTTACTCATGTATTGTATTTTCGAGGCATGTATTGTATTTCGAGCTCTGTGCCAAAAGCTTCGCAATGAAATACAATACACCTTGTATTGTATTTCGATATGCAGTTTTGGCACGATGTAGGCTGGTTCTTGGCTAGATACGCCCTGCGTGGCCAGGATTGGCCAGGCGCCCACGCTGGCCGGCGGATTTATTTGGACCAACAAGCCTACAAATATAAATAATGGTTTCCTTAGAGATAGCGAGCTGAAATCAGTCTGTTGTCAGAGCACGTAGTCAGCGAACTGTCTGCAGTCGCTGACACATGAAGTGGATATGTTAGCTTCCTTTGTAACTGTACACAGTTACTGTCGTTCAATGAATAAAAGGTGATTACTTCGCTACTTTAATTTTTACGGTCATTATCCCTGCAGCACCTATCGTTAACCGCCCCCGCAGGACGATATCGTGTCTTTGCATTGACTTTGAATAATCTGTCGTGCGAAAAATTCGTTTTTCGTCCAGTGTGAAAGCAGCTTAACTCAAATCTGTAAAATGAGCGATTGTGACGATAGGAATGTTTTAATGTCTCTTGTGTGTTGAATAGCTTTGTTTTGTTTTAGCACAGAGTGCACAATGAGCAAAGACTGCTTTTAATTAGCTGGACTGTATTCAGTTAACAGCCTACTGAAAATGATACCCAACGTTATGTGACATCGTACGGCGATGTGCGCCGTTAATTTATGTCTGAATAGAAGTTAATGATCTACGTAATCAAAATCGGGTTTTTTTTTTCTTATTTCATTTAACGTTTACTTATTTCGAATATTTGAACGTCAAATAGCGAAGCAGTGCATCGCTGAGGTGTAAACTCTCACGCAACTTCGAACGAACAGTGATGAACCGTCGGACCATGGTCGGACATCCTACTTTTGTTTTATTTAAACACCTGACGGACATCGTCTGTCGAAGGACCGACTTTTCGCTCGACTGATGGTCTGACTCGGTCAGACAAGTAAAGTTTATTGAAACAGTCCCCTGGAGATAAATGGTTTCTGTTATACCTAGCCAAATGCTAGTGCTCTTACGTTGCTATGGTTATCGGTTGATAGCGGATGAATTTCCCACTTCGAACGGTCAAACTAACGTAGCCGAACTATCTGTGCGGTTTCACGGTTTTAATTAACACCTGCCAGCCAATCAGACAAGTGTATTCACCCAGACCATCGTATACATCAGAGTACCAACTGGGCGTGACTTAGGCACTCTATGGAAAGCCTCGTCCAATCATATTAATTGGTCGGAGCTCATTGACTAAAATTTACATAGTGCCAAAACACCACATGGAAATACAATGCACTCATGGAAATACAATGCACTCATTGAAATACAATGCACACATTGAAATACAATTCACACATTGAAATACAATACACAACTTGAAAAACAATACGGTTGTATTGTTTTAATTTTGGCACAAATATTCCTGACCGACATTGAAAAACAAAGCATTTTTGTATTGTATTTATCGTTACATTTGTATTGTATTTTCAAGGTATGTATTGCATTTCGAGGTGTGATATGCATTCATTTTGGCATGAATATTCCTGATAGACATTGAAAAAGAAATCACTGTAGTATTGCATTTATTGTTACACATGTATTGTATTTTTGAGGTGTGTATTGTATTTCGAGGCATGTATTGTATTTTCGATATGTGTATTGTATTTCAATAAGTGCATTGTATTTCAATGTGTGTATTGTATTTAATTATGGCACAAATCACCCTCCATAGCGCACGGGGTGCGCATCAGGATTACAATACCACGCACTTTTCTTTATTTCCTCTCGTGCCTCTATGGAAAAGTAATAAAAATCAATTGATTCTTCAATTTTCCGCAAATACAATATATACCTCACCTGTGCTTATTTTAATGGTGCTGAGTATACGTCCAAAAATCCATAGATTTCATACTGATTTTTAAGAAAGGCATTGTGAACAGAAACTTTAAGTTGTTTCCCAGTTTTTGACCTGTATTGGCCTTGCTTCCAAACTTCTGGTTTGTAGTGTATAATGTGGCAGATAGGTATGCATTTCTGTACTGATTTTAGAGCATATTTTTAATCTATTCAATGCCTGTTCAATGCCAGCACAATGCATATCATGTTGACAAAGACATTGACATTGAAAAGAAAGAAAAAAAAAAACTGAGTGAGTGATGAGTTATGGTTTTAAAAGGTAGAGCTTAAGGTAATGTATAATTGTTTTTGAATTCAAAACATTGTGAGGTATGATTTCTCTGTGACTGTACTGGCAGCTATTCTGTGTTCATTTCATGCGATAATAATTCCACTGAGCCCCTGGATACTGGTATCTGAAGGACATGAAATGATGGAGAGGCCGGCGCCACGATAGGCCCAGTTTGTCAGTTTAATTCGGAGAGACAGTAAATCTTACCCGTGCCTTTCTTCAGATGATTTCTGAGTTTGGCAGAATGAATATTATATTATTCTGTAAAGAGTTCAACATTTAACTTTAATTACACATTTTTCCCATAGCGGTTTAATCATTTAATCTCTTCAATGAGTTCCCGGAGAAAGAAATTAAACAGAATTAAATTGAGACCTTATATCGAACACAAGCAGTCAGCATATTGGCCACAACGTAGAACTACTGCTGGAATAAAATGACAGCCTTGGGGCCAGATATAGAGTTTCTATTGTTCAAAGTGAAACAACAGGATGCAAAATGCCTTTTTGAATATTTCCATCTCAGGTGACAGAACCATGTCCGACCTGGGAATGAAGGATTGGCAGGGGTTTAATTAGGGCACTACAGTAGACATTTTAATATAAGTAATAATAACAAAACTCTAAGAGTATCCAGTGCCGAGCAATCTGGGGTGTGTAAAACATCTCAATGATATCTCTGAGGTAAGGTATTGTGCTGAAGAGATAGGGTAACGGCGGAGGCACAATGCTGTTTTTGTGAGCACTTTGTGAGAGGAAGGAAACATTATCTGTGTGCAACCCTTAGATCTGTAGTTTTATGTGGTTGACCTTTCAATGTAAAAAGTATAACGAAAATGTTTTAGCACTATGTTGTAAACCAGCAATTAAATGTTACAGACAACAAAAAGTGACACAGCTTTACTGCAAACTTTTCGAAGTCATACGACAATATTCAATGTATTCCTCGATAAAATAAAGAGACGCGAACAGCTTGATTTTCCGTACACAGTAAATTTATATTAGTAGGCCTAAATATAAACAATCAATCAAATTGTACATATATTGATGCTGCCAAGGGGAAAGCGCTACGCTTTTTTGCTTTTAAGTGCCATTTTTAACACGATATGTAGCCCTGATTCATGAGCAGTATACGGTACCTGCGTGTTTGTGGTGCGCCTTCTCGAAACACTTGCGACTGGAGTCGAGTTTGTCACTGTATTTTATGCGGTTACCAGCGCGAACTCCTTTAGTTCTCTCTGCGTAATTTTCCCGAGTAAAAAAAAAAAACCCAAATCCTAACTCGACATAACGGACATGATCACAAAGATGCCACAGATCAGAGCCTTATCATAAAAAAGTGCTCACGCAGCGGATGACTACTTTTTGATTTTTTACATTTATGGACTGACCTTGTCAATGAAGGAAGCAAAACGGTTGTTCAAGGTCTTGATCTGCTCCTTCTCATGATTACGGGTGATATGGAGGGAGGGGTCGATCTCCAGATTGAGCGGGGCCAGCAGATTGCGGTTGATTGTGACGGAGCTGATGGACTGGTTGGAGAAGGCTGAACCGTTACTGAACCCCGGGAAGGCACCGAAGTAGCCGCCATAACCACCAGACTTATTCCTTAGACTGTTGGTGCTAGTGCGCTTGGTCCGCAGACTCATGACTGGTAGAGCGGGAGACAGAGATGCTGAGAGAGGTGGTGATGGATCCGGGTGACCTGAGCGAAATGCGTCACTGCTGGAACAGCAGCAGCAGGTGATTTAAGCCGCGGGGGTGGGGTTTGGGTGTCCCGTGGAATAATCATTGGCACATCCCACTCATTCGCTCTCCCAAATTGCCGACATATGACCTGTGTTTACCCTGAGCACAACGTGGATCATAAATGGATCATAACAGGAAATTGAAAGCAGTTTTAGCCCATAAACATACGGTAGTGTGTAGTGATGAGAATACACTTAAGAAAATGAAGATAAATCAGAGGCCAAGTAATATCCAAGTATTTATTTCATGTTATCTTGGATCATATAGATGAAAATAATAGATCATTCATAGTAAAAACTATGTTTTTTTTGGGACAAAAAGTCAATATCCAGTGTGGCCACCCTTTGCTTTGATAACTGCCTGAAAAATTAAATGCTGTAATCACATTTGTATTTCCTCACTTGCTAAACTATTCCACATGGTTTGATGTTCATACTTCATTCCAAAGAGATTCTTGCGATGTTAAAACTGATTTTCTCAGTCAGATTAAGGTCAGGATTTTGAGCAGGCAAAGTCATAACTTTCATGACACCAGATGTCTCTTTCCGACTGAGATCATTCTTGCACAACTTACAATTGTATTTAGGGTCATTATCCTGTTGAAAATAAAATACCTGATCAATCAGTCTCTTTCCAGATGGCCACACAAGGAAGTGATGATACTTTTTTTGGAGCCATGATTCCGTCAATTTTTATGAGGGGGCACAATGAACTTTTTTTGGTTTCTCGAGGGGGGCTTGGCAGAAAAAGTTTGAAAACCACCTCTTTAGATTGGTTCACTGTGTAACACCACCCCTCCAGTGCCCTCAATCACCAGCTCAACAAGACCCAGCCTGCATTCCACACTCCACCTGATTCTCCACATCTGTCAATCATTGTCAACCTGTGTGATTAGCAGCCATATATAACTGTGAAAGCTTTGCACTTGTTTCGTAAACCCGTATTTTATTGTTTGTATAGTACAAATGCTTAAACTTTTATTAACAAATCTTAATTCAATTTCTAAACTGTGCTCTTGTAACCTTACAAGTGTAGTAGTATATTATTGGAACCACAGTTCCTGTTTTTGCATTTTTGCCTTCCCCCCCCTTGCTGTGGGACAACAAGGGGTGTAAAGTCCAGGTTCAGAAAGTAAAAATCCTCCCCAGTACTTTATTCCAACCACCTGGATTTACTTCAGACAGAAGATAGAATCAATATGAGTGATCAACTCTGTGGGAGGGAGAAAAACCTGGCAGGACTTCTACTTTCTGACCCCTGGATTTTACATCCCTGGGGACAGCAGAGGTGTAATAAAGGCAACTTCATCTTTGCATCTGAATCCAGTTCCATAATTGCTGTTTTTCCATGCACATTGTCAAGTGCCCAGAAAAACTCCATACAGAAGACTTTGTCTGATCATTGGATTCAGCAAAGATCCCACTGCCCAAAGATGCAGGGGAATTCGCCTCCAGCGCTCCTGATATCTTTGGCCAGGTGACAGAGCAACAGAGGGCGATTGCCTAACTGGGGGCCACATGAGAAGACTTGGTTCGTAGCTTCCTTGAGTTCACCATCTCCCACGCTCCACCACCAGCCCATGCTCCAGCATCTGATTTTGATATTTCGCATCTTTGGGCAACAATAGTTACCTATAGTGCTCAAAGGGTTAAGCCAAAGATTGTAACATTAAAGTGAAGGGGTCTGAACACTGTATGAATGCACTGTTGGATAATAAGGAGAAGAAAAAATATTTCTAAGTGATTGAATGGCATATAGTGCAGGGTGTGTTTCTGCCTCTCGCCCACTGCATCCCAGCCCAAATTAAGTGGGTTAGACCATGAAAGGATTGCGGGTGATGTGAAGAATAATTGAAAGCAAAATTTTATTCAAGTGCAAGTTCATTCAGTACATCTCATTCACAGTGTAACATACACCCGTTACATACGAAACTGGAATTCATAAGTCGTCTAAATTCATAAATTATCTCCACTGGCTTCTGAATAAAATGGAGGCATTTCTGACTATCAGAACAATTTTTCGCTCTGATTACAGCAAACAGAAAATGTTCTCACAGTGTGTGAAGAATGTTCCATCAAGATTTGGACACTGCCATCAAGTTGTATGGACATCGTGAAAACGTTTGTGCGAGCCAAGACTCTGGGTTTGGAATAAAAACTGTTACCAACAACATTCCCAACAGAACACTCACACTTCTCTCACTTTTCCTCACCAGCAATAATTTCTCCGCACTGGAAGCGGACAAAGTCCAGAACACGAGCTTCCTCGTCGGCAAGGTACTCAGCGACGGTGCGGGTTGGATCGGAAAGCAGACTCTGCGGGAGCAGCCGAGTTTCTGAGTCTCCACATGGAAGGTCGCTGGCATTCCCCAGTGAGACGGGCGCCTCCCCCACCACGTGCTGAGCCAGTTTCCGGCCCAGGCTCTCAGCACCTCCGCGTCCTCCTTGGAATACCACCAGAGCCCCATACCTCCCCATCACCACACCCCCTGCAGACCCCGCTCCCGGTCCTGCCCCATGGACATAAGAGCCAATCCTCCAGTCAGCTGGCACCCCCACCGTCACTGCCCGCCTCAGTGTCATGTTCTCACCCAGCCGACCTGGAGGGGGGGGGTTGTGAGTAATCCAACAAGTCAACATGGTCAACAACATCCCCTGCCAATCGTGTGCTTCTTCTTTTCGAACTTTATCACGGCCTTTATGGTCTGAAGCTACACACCTAATTTGGTTGTCCTATCTGTAATATTTTCCGAGAAAAGTTGTCCCCTTTCTCTGGGACGGATGGACGCACGCACGCACGGACGGAGGTCAAACCTATATCCCCCTCACACTTTGTGTTGGCGGAGGATAATAACATTGATTCATAAGAGACCATTTCTCAGCTTAGAAGCTTGACCCACTTTGGAAACTAATGCCCACTTGCACACCAGTATGCTGCAGTGAAACATTTTGTTCTGAAGCAGCTCTTACCAAGCACACCTCGTCCCCAGTGGATTAACACTTTACCTTGTGATGATATACGATTTTGTATCTATATAAAGTCGAGGTCCACAGACATCTCATAACTCTACTAACAGGTTTTGATCTGCTAGCACGTATAACCAGCAGCAGAATCTGGATTTCTATCCGATTTGGTCAAGATATTTAATTACTTCTTCCCATTCATACAGTCAAAATTTCGCAAAAATTTCAAAGCAATCCATTGAGTAGATTTTGAGTAATCCTGCAGAGAAACAAACACACACACATGCGTACGCAATGAGTGGTTCGTGTGAATGCACAAACATACTGAATGACAACATACTGAGAAGAAAACAAATCCATGTAGACTCAGAGCCAGGCCACGCACTCACCTATGGTCAGGGCCACCAGGTCAGTGAGCCGAGCTCCCTCCGACAGGCTCAGTGTGGAGAGGTCTTCAGCAGACAGCTGACTCTGAGATGCACAGGCAGACTGGGAGTCAGGCCTACAGCTGGCAGACATTTCACACACCCATACTACACTTAAACCTCGGACTGCTGACGCAAACCAAACCCCTTCAAGGCACCATCCACTGCCCCAAACCTGCCTCTCTAAACTCCTCCCACTACCTACAGCCCTCCCCCCAAAGCCGACCCAGTGCTCCAAACCTGCCTCTAAACCCCACCTACTGCCTATGCCCTTCCCGAAGTCCACACGCCGAGTCAAACCTCACCCCACCCTTCAGTGTGTTTGGCATTGTGTGCACCTTTCAGTTTTGAGCCTACTGCTACCCACCACATAACAAAAAGAATACAAATAAACTCAACCACATTAAGAGGGAAAGTACCAGACAGGAAAAATGTTTGCATGCTGAACAGTTTGGGTGAATTTTATCCCTGCATCAGCTGGGTGTGCATCACCTTCATATATCCCGTTGTGCCCTCTGCTTTTCTGCGGTGATGCGCCATGGCAGCAAACGCCACGTCCCTCACCAGCTCCTGAAACCTCTCATTACGTGATACGAAATCAGTCTCGCAGTTGACCTGGGGACAGTAAAGCGTGCAAAACGTTACACAAGCATACAACACACACAGATACGACATGGAAAAATAATCCTGGGGATGTTTACATGTTGGCGCCACACATTTCTAGGTTGTTCCAATGGCATCATTTATATTAAAGGCAGGGTAGGCAAGATTTTTAAGAACCATTTTTGTTTTATCTGCAGGAATCATCTTGACCGTCCAATAGCACTCAACATCAAATAGTTTTAAACAAAAATAAAGAAAATTCAGCTTGAATGAACTGATCGGACGGATTCCCTGCCTGTCCATCAAGCCCATTTACCTGCGCACAACTGAGAACCCTTTGCCTGCACTGATTTTGCATACGTGAACAATGTTGGTAAAGCAAGAGAGCTCACCGTACCAGAATAGTACAGATAAAGCAGCCAAAATGATCAGTTCCACCTATGCCAAGCATCGTTAGACAAAACAAGGAAAGAAAGACAAAAGCAGAATATAGACAATAACTAAAAATAATTTTGGTAGCAAAATAGTCCTGCCTGATGCACACCCTCCTTCCAGAACCTGTCCTCTTTGACCAGACAAGCTGGGTTCTGGAATAGTTAGCTATATTTAGAGCCAATTATTTGCATATCTGCAAGCTCTAAAATGAGAGTCATTGTACCACAAGCAATAAATTTTATGCAAATCTCTGGCACGTCAATATGACACCAATAGACTATAATAACATTGCCAGGTAATGTTAGCCCACTAGTTAGAAGGTAGCTACCTAGCTATCTCACCAAGAGAGGATTCGTGGGAAGCATTACGCGCGTAATATGCTAAATAAGGTTTCAAATATACTTGTGCTGTGAAGAATCCCAACCTTGTTGATTTTAGCTTTGCTACTTATTCAAACAAACATTGCTAGGTGCTGCTTGGTGGACAGTGTAGTTTTGCTGGCTATAAACTCATTCATTCAACTTTCTAGCCATTACTCCCATGCGTAACAGCTATGATAACCAGCAGAACTTCCGTCATGTTCATTGCTTACGGTTACACAGCATTAATGTTGTTAAAGTCAACATTGTTTGAATGTAGCCTATAATGAGAAGTTTTTTTTTCTGGCATGTGAATGATACACCAAGTGGACGGATAAGGTTTGCAATGTAAACATGATGCCATGGGTAGCAATCCTCTCCTCGAGCTTTAATCTGCAGTAACGTTACTCCATGTGCGTTCGCGTCTCTCGGGGAAGGTGGCTTTGGAATGATGGCTCAAGAGAGGAGACATTCTTTCCTGCTTGCAACTTTCAAAATATGCCCAATGCTTTTCAATTTATCCAAATGTTTTCTATTGAACCCTCAGGAAACTAGAACTTAATTATCCATTAGAGTTTTTAGATAGAGTTGCAACATGAACTTTCCAGCAAAAACCTGGTGACGTATAGAGCCATTGAGTTTCCATGGCGTAATTAGACGCCATCTCAAATTGAATGAGTTCTTATTAAATTCATCAATATGACGGGTTGCTACGCCTACAGGTCGGTTGCAAAGGATAGAAACCACCCACATCGTCATTAATGGGAGGCAAGTCCCTGCCATAATTAATTTTGAATCCTCATCTCCGTTTAAATTAAGTAAAAGCATTTCCCATACTTGACAGTATGTGGCAGCCAATAATGTAGCTCACCAAGATTTGCAAGATCTGGACAATGACAGCAACTCATATTTATTGTTAGCAATAAGATGCAATTGAGCCAGTTCCCTGATTTGTGCTGATTATTGTTCATTTTTCACAAAAAATGGGTAAATAGAAACTAGCAAGCATTTACTTTGGCTAATAAGGTGCTAATTTAACATTAATTTTAATTAGTTTGGATTTTTTAAAAGTGAGGTTGTATAAGGTACTTATCCAAACAGTCAACGCATTACCAGCGACTGGCCCTCAATTCAAAGAAGTAGGCGGGCAGGATAATGACACAGAACCTGAGCAAAGTACTGCTGTGGCCGGATACAAAAAGTGATTTTTCCACTTTGTTATAGGAGCAGTGTGTATAATTTAGATTTATATTTTGGCAGAAATGGAACATAACATTCATAACTATTTTTTTAGTAGTGTATCATCACGTGAAAACAATCTCTGAGCTTAGCATAACCCCTTTAAACCCACATGGGAGCGGGTCCGCCTCCATGGAGGCCAACCAAGGGGGTAGGAATACATTCGGAAGTTGAAGCTCAATTGAACACTCAAAGTAGATAGCAGATGAGCAACTAGCGGTAGCTTCTCCATCCATCCTCATTCATTTTGCCTTACTTTTGACATAAAATTACTTTACACTAAAAACATAATGAGCCTTCATGTCAGCAATAATATTTGCTGACTTCGAGCCCGCGCAGTAGGTATGGTGCCAACTGAAAACTCGTTCAATTGTGCTTCACACTCTCCCGTTGAAAATAGCGTTGAAAATAGCGCCATCCCGCCATCCACTTCTTTTACTGTCTGAGGCAAATATGTTGCGCAACCGTTTTTTCTACAGTAGCCCAGAAAGGGAAAAAAATTAAAGAATAAAGCACTGACACAAGACAGCGCCTTTCACGTTTTCGCAAGTTTTGCGGCCACCGTATGTTTTCAGAGAAAAGGAATGGTCAGTTAGTTGCAATCTATAATCTGACCACTAGATGGATCTAAATCTTACACACGGATTCTTTAAAGAGCAACTTGCAAGTTGATTAGAAGAAATACAAAAAAAAAATATATATGTTTTACAAGACCCACGGGCAGAAATTGAGAAGAAAGTGTACCAATTCTAAGAGGCTCCCAAAAAACGCCCCTTTCCCGTAGAACGCGTCATATGACTTAACGACAGGTAAACATTGGCGCCTCTGCCCAGGCTCTCACTCTGGGTTTATGTAGTCCGAGTGGTGGTAAGAGAGACCTTGTTGTGATCCTTGAATTAGAGAGAGATAGTTTGAGTTTTGACAATGGTGAATTCTTGTGTTTGTTTTGGATGCAAGAACTCCAACTTGACAAGCCATCGGGTCCACCGATTTCCAAATCAAAAACACAAAGATTTGCGTGCTTGGGCATGTTTTGTCCAGGCAAAGAGAAGCTATTTTGCTGCATGCCTTCCACTCAGCATCTCTGTGCATGTGACAATAAAATATCCTTGAAACAATGACTACATACACAGCATGTCCCCGTCCGAACCGGAACACTAGCAGTTTCAGCAAAATTTCACGATAAACAACGGTGTGTGGAACGGCGTTACCATCGGCGTTCTATAAGGACTAGCCGACCGTCATAGACATAAGCTAGCCTAGACTATGGCCTACAGCATTCGTTTCTGAAGTGTTCCTGAGCTCATGTGGTGATGTCCTTTCCACACTGATGTCGGATTTTGATGCAGTACCGCCTGAGGGATCGAAGGTCATGGGCATTCAATGTTGGTTTTCGGCCTTGTCGCTTGCGTGTAGTGATTTCTCCAGATTCTCTGGACCTTTAGACAATATTACGGACCGTAGATGATGAAATCCCTAAATTTCTTGCAATAGCGCCTTGAGGAATGTTGTTTTTAAACTGTTCGACAATCAGCTCAGGCATTTGTTCACTAAGTGGTGACGCTCGCCCCACCCTTGTTTGTGAATGACTGAGCATTTCAGGGAAGTTGCTTTTATACCCAATCATGGCGCCCACCTGTTCCCAATTAGCCTGTTCACCTGTGGGATGTTACAGATAAGTGTTTGATGAGTATTCCTCAACTCTTTGTCTTTTTTGCCACTTGTGCCAGCCTTTTTGAAACATGTTGCAGGCATCAAATTCCAAATGAGCTAAAATTTGCAAAAAATTACAAAGTTTACCTGTTCGAACATTAAGTAACTTGTTACCTTCGCCAGCAACTTCGCTGACGAAGGTAATGTTTTGATCCCCGTGTATTTATTTGTTTGTGTGTCTGTCTGTATGTGTATCGAATAACTCAAAAAGTACCAAACGGAATTTCATAAAATTTGGTGGGTTGATTTGGCATGACCTGAGGATCAATCGATTAGATTTTGGGAGTGATCGGGTCAAAGGTCAAGGTCAAGGCCACGAAAAGGTCAAAACCGACTTTCGGCCATATCTCGGTCAATTTTTATCCGATCGGCATGAAACCAACGCCAGTGGCGAGGGATTCAGTGGCGTCGGCGAAGGTATGCGCTCTACCGAGTGCCCGTTCTAGTCTTCGTAGTGTATTCAATTGAATATAGGTTGAAAAGGATTGGCAAATCATTGTATTCTGTTTTTATTTACGATTTACACAACGTGCCAACTTTACTGGTTTTGGGTTTTGTAATTCAAAAACTCTTTCAAAGCACATATCTGATTAATTTCTTTCAGCAAATAGAGTTCCTACACTGTCTATCTACACGTTCATTCACAGGGGTATTCAACTTGCACCATGCGCTTTAAGTGTGCACTATATTTAGAATATCTTCACCACCTCACCTTGCCATTAGACAATCCTGTCCTTTACAACCAATGCTTTTCTCAACTTATTTAGTTAGCTCGTTGGCTCTCTCTATTCTTTGCTTGTAGTCAGCTTGTAAAAGTTCTCAACAAAATGATTATTTAATTGACACAAGATTGCCATAAACGAACAAAATAATTGTAAACAAAGGCGGAGAAAACCATGTTTAATGGAATACAATTTTCACACAGAAACTGACTAAAATACAACAGAAAGCTTTTAAAGAAGCGTGTGAAATGTAGCACGACACTTCTGTTCATTGATCACTTTTTCAGTTTTTCCCTTTCTTCATGTCCAAACACCTTCCACCATTAAGCTTGTCAACACCAATGCTAGCTGGTATATGAACTCTCCTCCCAAAGTGATACGTTTTCCCTTCGAGAAAAGAAACCTAGGATTTCTTTGCAAGCAATGGCTCAATTTAATGCGATGAAAACAGATTGGCTCCTACTCTTTCCATCTAGTGACTCTACAACCAACGTACGGAAACTATACAGATTATCACCTTTTCTATTTCATTGATTCTCATGCAATAATTGCCAGTTTTACATTCATATTGCCTATAAACCAGCATTATGCCCTCAAGAGAAACCCAGAACACTAGTATGAATCACAGTATGTTCAGATGAAATCCGAACCGCACAAGGTTCAAAGTTTAGTCTTACACAGCAATGTTTTACCCTTTACATCCTAAGAGAGTCATATTCCACTCTCCCAGAATGTCTTCATTTTCCTGAGATTGCCATAATGGCACACTCTTAGTTGCTTATGTTTAGACCAATCAAAGCATCTGTTTCATGTTTCAATAGATTGCTATCCTGTCTTAACCAATCAGAACAAGCCTAATAGATTACATTTGCGGAATCATGTGGCATAGCTACACTAAAAAACCTCAGATTTTTTGCCCACGATTCCAGAAATCCAAATGGCAGAAAATTTATTTGACAGTGATTCGGATACTTCGGACAACAATGAATTCTTCTCAGAGGATACAATATCTAGAGGAGAAGACTCTGAAAGCGACATCAGTCTTTCTCCTGTTAAAGGTCCCCTATTATGTCACCAGCCAATTAGATATTACAAGCCATTTCAAAATCTTTCCCCTCTCGACATCACATGAGGAAGTAACCAACCAGAGGAAAGGAGAACTGATCAACTTCAGCCAAGAAGTCAATCAGATTTCACTATTCAGGGTGGTCACTCCCCCTTGTGATGTCAGGAAGGCGAGACTTTGAACTGGCTCATAATGGCTAATTAGCTGCACACCTGGTGGCATAATATGGGACCTTTAATACATATGATTTGCATACTTGCCGTCAAATGAAAGTGGGTCCTAACGTGAAGACATTTGGGGTGATAACTGAAGTCAAATCAGAGTCCCACAACTTTCCTTTAAAATGTTGTTTTAATGTTGTGTGAAGGTACTATAAAAATAACCTACTGACTGAAACAGGCTTTGGGAAGAGACGCCTCTTACTCATTACACCCCTAGGAAATCTAGGATCGAATCAGGCATGGACAACTCCATTCCAGGAGAGCAGTTGGAGATCATTGGCATGTTTCCCCTACGGTTCTATGAGTCCCGGATGACCGCCAGGCGGTGCTTAAAGCACTGGATATCACCGCTCGCGCAGGCGCATGTCGAGTACAAATAACAACAATGTCACCCATGACTCCCGGGAGGCTTCATCTTCCAGTTTGCGCAGGTGTTCGGTTCCTAGAAACTACTTGCGAGAGCACGAGGCCTCTGAGTGACCGAATGTCCTGGCGGTCATCCGGAACTCAAAGAACTGTAGTTACAGTCGTAACTTTCATTCCATTTCGTCCCTTCATGACTGCCAGGCGGTGCTTAGAGCACTGGATGACATATACCAACAATATCATAAAGAAGCCTAAGCAGATACATTAGTGATTAGAGGCTGAAGAAGCTGGGAGCAGGACGACACCCAGGGTGGGGAGAGGCGACGATGATTCTATAAAAGCGGGCAAAGGTGTCAGGCGAGGTCCAGGAAGCTGCCGCACAGATGTCTTCCAGAGGTACCCTCCTGAGGGCAGCCCACGAAGTAGAGATGCCCCTGGTGGAGTGGCACCTCACGCCCGGTGGCAAGAGATGGCCACTGACTCCATAGGCATATTTAATCTTCTGGACCACCCAGTGGGACAGGCGCTGTTTAGACAGAGCGCAACCTTGATTAGGCCCACTGTAACAAAGAAAAAGCTGCTCCGATCGTCGCACAGATGCCGTAGCAGCAATATAAGCATCAAGAGCCTGTACTGGGCAAAGCAGGCTCGATCCACCCTAAGCTGAGGGAGAGTTGATTCGGGCAAGCTGGATTGGCTGATTGACATGCGAACGTGGCAATACTTTGGGGAGAAATGCCACGTTTGGCCATAGTGCAACCACCCCCCTCGAGCCATCCGGGTCCCACCCAAGACAGGACTCACTGACTGACAGGGCATGTAATTCAGGGGCGGATCCCACACTGGGGCCCTTGGGGCTCTTGGAGGTCCAGCCTCAAAGCCCCTCTGAGGAAGAGAGACACCAACTGGTGGCATCCCACAGTATCATTGTCAACCAAGGCATGTCGTGAGGAAATGGCTGCCACATACACTTTCAAAGTGGAGTGAGCACGGCTACCATCCAGGAGGGACTGAAGGAACTCCAGAATCATAGCCAGGGGGCAAAGGGCAGGATCCTCAGCCCTACCTGCACACTAGGCAGAGAAATGCCTCCATTAGCTTCCGTACTGAAGCCGGGTGGATGCTGCACGGGCATTCATGATGGTAACCAGAGTGGGCTCGGTACAGCTCGTCAGAAGAGGGTCAGGCCCTGCAGCGGCCAGACCCATAGCTGAAGGCGACTGGGGTAGGGATGCCAAATCTGACCCCCCCAGCTGTGACAGCTCCTCTCTGGAAGGTGCCATGGACAGCTGCAACAAAGCTTCTGCAGCATCGGAAACCAACATCTCCCGGGCCAAAAGCCTCCAGACTAACTGCACGAAGAGGGAAAAAAAACGGATCTCAATCTGCTTCGGCTAGCCTAGCGGTCCACGCTGCTTGGCGGTGCAACCACGACTATGGCTGGTCCAGCACTGAGTCCTCCTCCAACACGGAGCACTCATGCCTCCAGTCACGGGTCTTCACTAGCCCACAAAGTTTACCTAAGCCTGAAGTAATCCATAACACCATTGCTAATATACAGCGAGGTTATACAAAACCTCAAGGGCAAAACAAAACCAAGCTTAAAATCTGAATCACACGAGAATCTGTCGACTCTCCACTGAAACGGGCCCACATACAAAGCTATGTACCAACGGTCTCCGGTAATCAGCACCAGCAGCCAGAAGAGCATCCTCCTCCTCGTCTTCTTCTTCTTGGTTTTATGGCAGTTGACAGACCTTTCGGTGTATTACCGCCAACTACTGGATTCATTCAACATAAATGTCCCTATTTCTCTTGTATCTAATTTCCACCAAAGCCTCGTGCCAAAATCCTCTGCATTTCATCCCCCTTCAAGAAGCGTGTCCTCACCATATACAGTATCTCACAAAAGTGAGTACACCCTTCACATTTTGACTATTATTTTAGTATATATTTTTAAGGGACAACGTTACAGAAAGGAAAACTGAATATATTCCAGAGTAGTCATTGCACAATAGGTCTAGCAGTGTAGATTTACTGCACTGTCCAAATGACTGAACAAACAGTCACCATTTCCAAAATGGGTGGCAACAAAAGTGAGTACACCTCACCGTCAACATGCCAAATTGTGTCCATAGTGTCAATATTTGAGTGACCGCCATTATTGTCCAGCACTGCCTTGATTCTCCTAGGCATGGAATTCACCAGAACTGCACAGGTTGTTGCTGGGATCCTCCACGACAACATCACAGAGCTGGTGGATAATGGACACCTGCTGATCCTCCACCTTCCTCTTGAGGATGCCCCACCGGTGCTCAATGGGATTCAGGTCTGGAGACATACTTGGCCATACCATCACCTTCAGCTTCTTCAGGAAGGCAGTTGTCATCTTGGAGGTGTGTTTCGGGTCGTTATCATGTTGGAAAACAGCCGTGCGGCCCAGTTTCTGAAGGGAGGGCGTCATGTTTTGCTTCAGTATCTCACAGTACATGTTGGATCCATTATTTCATTAATGAAGTGCAGCTCCCCAGGACCAGAAGCACTCATGCAGCCCCAGACCATGATGCTGTCAGCACCATGTTTGACTGTAGGCAGTACACACTTGTTTTGATACTTCTCACCAGGGCGCCGCCACAAATGCTGGACACCATCTGATCCGAACAAGTTTATCTTGGTCTCGTCAGACCAAAGGACATGGTTCTAGTAGTTCATGTTCTTGGACTGGTTGTCTTCAACAAACTGTTTTCGGGCTTTCTTGTGGGCTAGCTTCAAAAGAGGCTTCATCTTGGCTGACGGCCATGCAGACCAACTTTGCGCAGAGCATGGCCTATGGTCTGAGCACTGACAGGCTGTTTTCCCACTGCTACAACCTTGTTAGCAATGCTGCCAGCACTCCTGCGTCTGTTTTCTGAAGCCAACTTGTGCACCTGGCACAGAGCACGAGGACTCAATCTCTTCGGTCAACCCTGACGAGGCCTTTTCCGAGCAGAACTCATCTTGGAAAACCGCTGGATAACCTTGGCCACCGTGCTGTAGCTCAGTTTCATGGTTTCACAGATCTTCTTGTAGCTTAGACCATCTTTGTGGAGAGCAACAATTCTCTTTTTCAGATCCTCAGAGAGTTCTTTCCCATGACGTGCCATGTTGACCCTACAGTGATCAGAATGAGAGCATGGCACCTAAAGCACTTCAATTTAACCCTTCAACATGTTACACAACCTCATATGACCCAGTCGAACAAACAAAAGCATGAACATAATGAACAAGTCGCGTTTCATTGCTTGGTTGACCATTATCAATTGGGGTGTGTACTCACTTTTGTTGCCATCCATTTTGGAAATAGTGACTGTTTGTTCAGGTATTTGAACAGTGCAGTAAATCTACACTGCTAAACATATTGTACCATGACTACTCTAGAATATATAGAAGTTTCACTTCTGTAGCATTGTACCTTGAAAAGATATAATAAATTAATTGTCAAAATGTGAGGGGTGTACTCACTTTTGTGAGTATATATATATATATATATATATATATATATACACACACACACACACACACACACACACACACACACACACACACACACACACACACACACATAGTCCTCACTCTGCTTAATCTAGACCAGGGGCCTGTCTCACAAAGCTGGATTAACATACCCAGGGTTCCCCTAAGTTACCCAGTTGTACTAAACCAGACATCCGCGGTCTTGATTATTGGTCTCATGAAGCCGGATATCAACTCGTTATGTGAACCCAGAAGTTTTCAATCTAGATCTGTGCTCATGCACATAAAAGGGGCGGTGTTAACTCCATTTGACCAATTGTGTACCATGGAGAAGCCGCAGAGAGCAACTTATTTCTCAACGGAGGAGCA
This sequence comes from Gymnothorax reevesii, assembly GCA_029721435.1. Taxonomy (NCBI): domain Eukaryota; kingdom Metazoa; phylum Chordata; class Actinopteri; order Anguilliformes; family Muraenidae; genus Gymnothorax; species Gymnothorax reevesii. Next base: position 36,104,545 of record CM056581.1, read on the forward strand.
AACAATTATTCTACGGATGTATGAAGAGCATAAAGATGTCAATCAGGCAAAAAGCAACACTGTTGCAGCTGCCAGAAACCGCAAAGAATCTTGGCAAAAAATAAAAATAAATAAATAAATAAATAAATCGCTGACTGTCAATGTGTAAATTACTGGGATTGACTTGGGAGCAAGTAAAAAATAAATACAAAAACATAGTTCAAAGCAGTCAGTAAGTTTATTATATCACTTTCCAAGCTACAATGATGTAAATAATATACATACATTGTCTACATTAGTCTACACTACAACATGCACAAAGCTTTACCTTTACATCGTCTTTGTGTGCAGCTCACAGAAAAATGTGACAAGAAAAAGACGGGAGGGGGTCCTCCTACACAACCGTACACTCCTGCAGAGGAGTTGGCCTCATCTTATAATAAGGGTCGCCCCATAACGGAGGGTGTGGAGGGGGGAGTCTCATCAGACCCCGGTGGAGGTAGCATGGTAGGCATATGGAAATGGTATGTTTCAGTGCACCAAATGTTAAAACACCGGGCTGTTTTTAAAACACAATCATCCTTTTATTGTGAAAGTAGCTTAGGTAACATGTTTTTTTTTTTGTCACGGAACACGCGCCCTCTCTGAAGCGCTCCTCTCATTATCGGTGCGGCTTCCTCCACGGGATTCTCAAGAAATGGGCAGTTCATTTTTCCAAGACAATGATTGGCCAGTAGGAGGTCTTATATACCCACTGAGATCTTATCCTGAACTTAACCTGCTCCGGAGAAGCTAAGGCGTTCAGCGCAAGTTACTGCGGCAACGTACCCCGCTAAGAAGTGAACCAGCTTTGTGATACAGAAAACCCAAGGTTAACCCAGAAGTTACCTCGCTAAGCCGAAATCCAGCTTCGTGAGACAGGCCCCTGGACTGCCCGAGAACTCGTCTCGTGAAGTGATGGAATCTTCAGGTCGCTCGCAAGTTCGCGGGCATCAAACGTACAAATTATTATTGGTGGATTACAAAAATTCAAATAAAAGCACACAGAAGAAATACATCTGATTGGCCAATACAGTGTGTCACATCAGAACAGTGAAAATATTCCCAAACACAAAGAATTATGGTTTATGGAGTTATGTAAAATACACAGTAGTATTTTAGATGACCTTACACATGGTTGGCACAAATGAGAAGCATTACCTCCACCATGACTGCAGCCCCATCTCCGACCAGCTGACAAATCAGGCCCTCTCTGGCTCGCCGGCCCTCCAAGCGTGTAGCTTTGCTCCAGCCTTCTTTCTGGGCCTGCTCGTGCAACCAGTTTTCCGCCTGAGCCAGAGAACATAAAATACATTCGACACAAACCGACAAAGCAAAGCAAGATCGTGTATGTTGTTAGTCGCAAGCATCTACGTACCATTACATTACAAGTTCTTAGCAGACGCTCTTATCCAGAGCGACGTACAAAAGTGCACAAGAACAGTACAAAAGTGCAGACCTCCTAGGAGACAAGTACAAGTGCTAACAGTCAGTGACAGAACACTATCCATTGTTACAGTGCAACAAAGGGGCAGAGTCAAATGTAAGAAAAGGGCAACAGGTCAAGTGTAACAAAGGGGCAGGAAAATCAAGTAAACTGACAAAATAGGGTGCAGAAAAAATGAAGGGAAACCAAATCAAGCCGTAACAATCGAGAAGTAAAGTAAACCGAATTAAGTGCAACAAATCAAGTGATGTAGGGACAGGATTCAAGGCAGTGGAGCAGGGGAAAGGTGGAGCCTGAAGAGGTGGGTTTTCTATGTGCCATTTGGGGGTGTACAGTGCAGTCCACGAGCATTTGCACAGAAATTTTTTTTTTTTTTTGCTCAGTACTCCTAGATACTCAACTTTAATTGGTGCATGCTAACATCCAAACCATCAGGATCAAATGGAAATCACAGATTTTATGGTGTCCCAGTCCAGATGCTTACAGACTGCACTGTATGAGAGGAGCCTGGAATCTTGCCTGATGTCCCTTCAAGGCTTACACAGTGGCTTACATTTACAAAGACTGATCATCCAGTTACAGCCCTAACTACCCAACTGACTGGCAAACTCTTCAGTGTGTCGCAGTGTGTGCAGACTAAATTATGCGTGACAGAGGGAGAAAAAGGCAAGATAACTTTATCGCCACAAAAAATTAAGGCAGCGGTCTCCAGGCCAGGATTCCTAAACACAAAAATCACTCTAATCGTTGCAGCCCTACAAATGATCTCATTCAACCCTCTTACACTCATGCCAACGCGTATAATCCCACAAGTCATTTTAGCACAAAGATTTTCTTCACGGTGCGCCATTTTATACGTCGTGATAGTAACCTGTTTGATGTCATTGTCGAACTTTTCCAGCGCTTTCTTGCAATTGAGAAAGGTGTAGCCGGTGGTTTTCCGCAGTTTTACGAGAAGGGCTTTCTCTGCTGCTCCAAGAGTGTTGCTCGTATGGACCGACTGGACAATTTGGGGGAGAAAAACCTGGACAGAAATAGCATGTGATTAATTACAGCCATGTTAAAATTCGGTCTTTGAGAAGTACATCTTGGATGGCAGAGAGCGCGGATCCCTCTGCCCAACATTCATCGAGACGGTGAAATACACTCTTTCAGAAGCGAAGCGTCACACAGAGGATTCCCAATAACAGTTAATGTTAATTGGCGGCGGGTCTATCCCAGCTATTCCCAATTTACTTGTGATGGCCATGTATACTGTCAAAGGGTGCAGTCGTTAGCAAGCTAGCAAATATGCAAGAAAATGGAACTCAAACACAAAACATAACGTTACAGTGGAAAGCGTGCAGCGCATTATCCTTCGAGAAAAACAATCGCAGTCATCATTACCTTGCTAAAATCTGCTCTTATCGACCGCAGTGCTGAGTATAAGGCCATCATCACATGCACGCTGGGCAACTGCAGCTAACCGGCAGCACCATTCACGGCCTTCACTCAATACACTGACGTAAAATGTCAACGTAAAGGTTGTTCTTCTTCTTTTGGTTTAAAGCAGGGGTAGGTACATTCATAACTTATTAGGTTTATACCGCCACCTACTGTACCGGAGTATGTAGCATGAGTTACTTCAAGGATTACTGAATATCACCAAATTGTTAAATAATTAATAAATAATTAGGAGTTTAAACAAAAATAAAAACCTGCTAACCTTAAATTCTACAATATAATCTTGTCTCTTTCAAATATTCCACTACAGCTTTGTGTGTGTCCTGTACCCCTTTTCCTGTTGTTCCCAAAATACCCTTGAGGCTCCATACTCCACCTGCCTTCGCAATCTTTCATATTAATTCTGTCCTCTCTCCTCAATATTTCCGACAGTGCATTAGCACATGTTCCACATATTCTGTTATTTTGCACTCTGGACATTCATTTGAATTACTTTTCCCTATCAAGAAGATTGTTTTATAAAGACCTGTATGATCAAATCTTAATCTAGTTAATACAATCTCCTCTCTTCTATTACCTCTATATACTCCCTGTGTTGTAATTGATTTCTGCACATTGTAATATTTCCTTCAACGTAAAGGTTGTATACGGCAAGCCCAAGGAGTCATACTCCTTTCTTCTTCTTCGCTTGTGATTTTTTCTGTTAGCATGCTCAGTGCTTTACCGTCATCTACTGGACTAAGGTGTGATCAAATGGGGACGTCAGTAAATAACTAAATTAAATTTTTTAAGAAACGCTGAAGTCCTCTTACTAGTTGCGTTTCTTTCAGAAAATCTATTACTGCTTTGGCTGTGAACTGTGTTCCAGGTGAACTTAATAGGTTGCTCAATGTAACAAAGTTCTTTGTTACCCTCTTAAGATATCCTCTGTCTTACTGCCAACAAGTCAGAAGTACATGCTTCACGGTTTCTGTTTCTCTGCAGCATGGGCACATTCCCGTCTCATGTTTCCCTATTGTGTGTAAACCGCTGTTCAGTCCTGTGTGTCCTAGTCTTAGCCTGGTGAACCAGGTTTCCTCCTGTTGTGTGAATGAGCTGATCTTTTTAACTGTTACCAGTTGATGAATACCATATAAATGCCTACCCTTTTCCCCCTTATCCCATTTATCTTGCCAAGGTTTCTGAATACCATCTTTGATTATTGCTTTGAATTCTGATTTGCTAAGTGGAATCTGTGCTTCTACTCGCTCTGATTTAAGTGCTTCTTTTGCCAACTTGTCTGCCTTCTCACTGCCCACAATACCTGTATGAGCTGGAACCCAAGTGAACTGTAAAATGAGTTTTAGCTGAGTTATTCTGAAAATCATCAGGTGAACTTCATCAAAAAGATCCTGTCTGCATGCAGATTTCCCAGTCTGGATGCTTGTTAGGGAGGACATAGAGTCTGAACAGGTAACATTTATATGGCTTAACTTCTCACCACTCATACTTCTGCCTTCTGTGGTTTCAATGGCGATTGACACACCACTGATGTGATACCGCCACCTACAGGGTACATATAGTTTTTTTTTCTTTTCTTGCTTCTCTTATTTTTTCCCCTACTTCCCAGGCATCAAACTCCCTCCAAACCCCATTTGCCCTCATCCTTCACATCAGAAAAACCTAGAATTCCCTGTACTGCATATTTAGCATCTCTCCTTGGTTCTGTCCCCTCTCTTCTGGCTCAAATTTCTGTCCTTGCCATTTCATTTTCAGCCCTCACCTTTCGTGTTGCCTCTGCTAAATGAAATTTTACCCTGTGCTCATGCTTGTTCTGCCTCACTCTTCAACTTTTTTTCTCTCATTTTGGCTTTCCCCACTTTGTGATTTCCCTCAAAAAAATTCAGCTGTTTTTTTTTTTAGTTAGATCATGCACCTCTATACCTGCATATAGCCCTTTCACAAAATGTTGCCACATGCCCACGAATCCTCACACGTTTAACGCCTCAGTGGAGTCCTTTTACATATGGCCTCAACCTGTAACTAACACAATCCATGTACACCCTGTCCTAACTCCAGTAATACCAATCAACTTACCTGTTCTTTCTCAGTACTACAGCTTCTCACGTGCCTAGCTCCACAAATGCTTCATATTTCCAAAAAAAATTAAAAAATACATAAATGCATAAAAAAAATAAATTTAATTCAGCCCCCTGCTGATAGCAGGATGCCACTAATAACTCTCTTCAGACAAACCCTCTTTCCAACCATAAAACAGACAACTCTCATTGAATCTCCATATGTTAGAGCCTCGTCCCTCTGCTTCTTTGTCTGACATTCAATGATTACAGTACCACTCCTGCACACTCTCTCTGCTCTCACATTCCAAATCTTCATTTTAAAGAATTTATAACCTTCAGGGGCATCACTGAAAATGATATTAGCAGTCCTTCACTACCTTACTTCCTCCCTCATACCAATTACATACTTTTCTTCTTTTCTAAATTCATATCTGTAAGCGCGGAGGCTTCCTTGTTTGTCTGAGAATTTGAATGCAGCCCACGAGTCACTCATGGAGAGGACAGTTAGTATGAAAGAGTGGATGGGATTTAAATATTTTGGCTAGTAGCTATGATGAGAAATTGATATTGTTTGAGGTATCATTGCACTAAGAGCAGCAGATTTGTATTTTTGTATACATAGCAGATTTCAGCAATATGTATGTGACATTTGGAAATAAAATGACAAAACAAATAGCTAAGATACTCATATGATAACTATTACTGCATATTCTCATCACACTCACTTGCATTAACTGGAAAGGCAAAGAAAATTATCACAAAAATGCTATTAAATCAGAAAAAAGAAGCAAATATCCCGTCTAAGGAATGTGGCACAAAAAGACCAGTAATTTTGGGGAGAGAAAAACTTTCTAAAATGTGTGCAAACTTTAAAGCCCAGTGCAGAAAGTTTTATATCTGTATAAGGTGGGAGGCCTGACTGCACATAAAAATGAAAACATTTGCATTTTCATTTTTATGTGATAAAATGAGTATTATATAGTATTATACTATAGATGTGATACCATTCTTTTGCATCATTTTTTTTTCCATTAGAGTGTTCGTCCAACAGTTGAAATCTGGTATTCGTGCTAAGAACCAGTCTTTGTTTTTATTATGTGTAGCGTAACCAGTGATGACAGCAATGTGTGGACACGTTCCTCTTTACACAATTAACTGGGATAAACTTCAAAACATACTCAAGGTCCAGGGTCGAGACCACATTTGCTTGTCTCAGTTCATAGCTCCTCAGTCCAGTTTAATGGGCAGAAGCTCCTTAGCCTAATTTAGGGTCCACGATTGCAACTGTGCTCTTGTTAATCCTCCTAACTCTGTTTCTCTGTTCAGATTGTTAGGAGCAAGCTCCCAGTCTTTCGGTGGTCATCAGGATTTGAACCAAGCTCCTCTTCAGCTACTCCATCCTCTTGTGGGACAGATCAGCTCTGAATAAGAGTGCACTCCACATGGCAGCCTTCCCACAAGACAGTGGCCAGCAATGGGCAGCCTTGCTTTGTCGTGTGCTCCTCTTCCTCTGGGGTTTCGTCCTATTTCTCACCATTCTGCGGTCAATAAACATACCTCTGTTGCATTAACGTGGATTTTCTGAGTTTCCCAGCATAGCAAGGGGTATCCGGCTGATATGGCATTTCAGAAGCTATTTTACTATTATTGCCTCAAGACAACCAGCGCATGTCTGTAAAGAGTTGCAAAACAACTGGCCCGTACGGGGATCGAACCCGCGACCTTGGCGTTATTAGCACCACGCTCTAACCAACTGAGCTAACCGGCCAGGCTTGTCAATTGACAAGAAATAAACACCTATGATACTGGTCGTGGTTACTGATGTGCTGATGTGTGTCCACACTTAACACCTCAATGCGACATGCCTGATCTGATAATAAATCGGAAATATTTCAATACAATAGGGGCACCCTGCGAAACGAACTTTTTGCACCTCAGATTACATTCAAAGTCAATGCAAAGACGCAAATCTCGCGCGTCTTTGCATTGACTTTGAATGTAATCTGTTGTACGAAAAATTCGTTTTGCGTCCGGTGTGAAAGCATCTTGAAACGGGGCAATGGAGTCAGATTCGGAGGCACCGGTCAGTGAAAACTAGCCAACAGTAATTACCAGTGACGTGCAATCGGGTTAGTTCGGTGAGGCAGAAACCTCCCCTTTGCTTGATTAACGATCAGACGATTAACTAGTTTCGTAAGACTATTCGGCAGAATGACGGGCAGTTTAAGTTTCCGTGGCGTTATTACTCAGTAAGGCCGGCTACATTGAACTTGAAATGCTCACGAAACTGCAGATTTGACAGACAGGAAGCTCAGCAAATCATTTTATTCGGACTGAAGAAAATGATTGGTCAGACTTTTATCAGAAATATATGAGAATTGAATATCGATGAGTTTCAACACCTGGTGGATTTCTTTTACATTTTAGCGTGCCATACGCTTATTTGGAGCATTTTAAGATTACAAAAGAAAGTGTAAAAATTCCAGAAAGGTAAGAATAGCTTTAAATATATTGAACATAATTTATTTGTATAATGCAAATAATTATGAAATAAACGTGTTTTTCAGTCAGTAAGCGCTTGTCAACAGCCCCTAAATATCGGTTCCAAATGGTATTTAGTTGATTTCTCTGTAAACGTATACTTCCTGAGTGAGGGATGCTGGCCAAATGGTACCTTAGGAACGGTTCATACTCTAAGCAAGTTACGCGAGCGCAAACGCAAGGCAACGGATCGAGCAACGCAAGACAGCCATCTTGCGTCCTTGCATAGCAAAGTGTGTCGTCCAAATTTTTGTAACGCGACGCATCAACGTGTATTTCCGTGAGATTCCAATTGGGGAGATAATGCGAATAATGCACCATAGGCTGTGTTCAACACACCAAAACGAAAAAGGAGGAGGAGGAGAAGGAGAAGACTTTGCTGCCCCCTATTGCATGAGCAGTGTACTGCATTTTAACGAGGCACAGCGCAGCAAGGGACACGCATTCAGGCTTCTCTGCGAACAGAATGGAACGGACCTGTGCTCGAATTCGATCACATACCTTGCATAGAGTATGATCCGGCCCTTATGGAAGCTCAAAAAGTTTTGGTGAGCACATGAACCAAGGCTGCTGTTTCATTGGTTTCTTCAGATTTCTTTACACTCCCACTTTTATTGGCAGCGAATTGGTATTGGTTTAATGTTTTTTGATCTAATGTGATTGGATAATTCTCGTGGCTGTCAATCATGTTCACATCCACTGCGACGCTTAGGGTGCGTTTGAGCGCGTCTACAAGTAAGCCAGCTGTGCGAGATTGCCGAAAAAGTACGCGAGAATCTTGCCGAAGTTGCGCGATAAGCCTTCCAAACCCTGCCATAGCTGCAAGATCCTGCAGCTATCGCATGGTTTGCCAAAATATTCCTTCGATTCTCGTTTTCTTCCTTCATCTTTCCGTACTGATAGCTAACAAGACAAACATTTGTATTTTGTATCATAGCCTACTAACACAACTAATCCATGTATATAAGATTACTAACTTACTAACGAGCACTCTAGCTTAATAAGACTAATTCCCTCTCAGCAATCACCCTGTTCTAATCTCTGCCTCTCGTTCAGCTGTTTCTGTCCTCTCCTGAGTTTCAGCGAGATCTCTTGCACGTGCTTAATCACTCTTTTGCACTCATTATCTGTGCACGTAGAACTCCTGGACTGGAGCTGTTTGAATGTCATAGGCTGTTTGTGTGATTCCCATTCGTGTTTTGTCTTTTGCCAATTTTCGTGGTTAGGCCTTCCCTTATGTGATTCTCCCATTGTAATTAGTCTGATTTTCTACACCTGATTCCTGCATAGCATGTGACCCTCCCTGTGTGTATTTAAGCAGTCTTTTCACTCACAGCTCAATCAATATGTCTTTGTGCAGAGCGCCTCGTATGCCGTTGAGTATTGTTTCACTTCTACTGGACTGTCCGACTTTGATTCTTGCCATTGCCCTTTGTATTGTTTTTGTCTTTCTGGATTTTGACCCATTTTTGTATGACCACAATTTCTGTTTGGATGCCCTGTGTATGACCCTTGGCTTTTTTCATCGACTATGACTTTTTAATTATCGTTTTTGTACCTCTGCTCATCTGTCTTACTGGTTCTGACCCCTGCCTGTCTAGTCGACACTGTTTTTGGATTTCGTATTGTGGCTTGGCAATTCCTGTGTTTTTGGCTTTGACTCGGACCCCATTAAAGGCATATGCTTTTAGCATTTCTGTCTCTCGCAAGCAGTTTCTGAACGGTACCGTACATATTGTGGATTAGCGGGTTGGTCATTGGTGTGCCTTCCCTTTTCTTTGCTCATTGTGCCATTATTGGCGTTGGCTCAGACAATCTAGTCACCGTTTGAGTTCCGTCCAGTGAACACCAATTTTCTGTCCATGTAACATTAGCAACAAGACAAAATTTTGAAATTCATTTTTTTAACCAAAATTTCTGTGATCCAGGTTTTGATGTTTTTTTTTTGTTTTTGTTTTTATGTAATCTATTAAATAAACCACATACCATTAATTTATCATTTCATCCTGTTAAGTACAGTGGGACCCGTTGGTCACACTTTCTGTGAAATCTGTCATTTATGTATATAAATATGTAATTTACCACAGCTGTAAGGTGCTGGAAAAGCATGAAAATACACCTTGAAAAGTGCTTGAATTTCACTTTGTAAAAGGTGTACGAAGCCTGTAGACAGCATTACAGTGCTGTGTTTTAAGATTTGTGTTTTGTTTTTCTGTTTAATTGTGTTCCATTTATTGTTTGCATATTTACAAAACATCAAAATCCCAGGTACGTGGTGGACTCTCTTTAACATGGCCACTTTTACAATCGATCAGTAGGTAATGTAAGGACAGATACAGTGATCTGTAAGTGATGTGAGGACAGATACAGTGATCTGTAATTAATGTAAGGACAGATACAGTGATCTGTAAGTAATGTAAGGACAGATACAGTGATCAGTAAGTAATGTAAGGACAGATACAGTGATCTGTCAGTAATGTAAGGACAGATACAGTGATCAGTAAATAATGGAAGGACAGATACAGTGATCTGTAAGTAATGTAAGGACAGATACAGTGATCTGTAAGTAATGTAAGGACAGATACAGTGATCAGTAAGTAATGTAAGGACAGATACAGTGATCTGTCAGTAATGTAAGGACAGATACAGTGATCTGTCAGTAATGTAAGGACAGATACAGTGATCTGTAAGTAATGTAAGGAAAGATACAGTGATCTGTAAGTAATGTAAGGACAGATACAGAGATCTGTAAGTAATGTAAGGACAGATACAGTGATCTGTAAGTAATGTAAGGACAGATACAGAGATCTGTAAGTAATGTAAGGACAGATACAGAGATCTGTAAGTAATGTAAGGACAGGTACAGTGATCTGTAAGTAATGTAAGGACAGATACAATGATCTGTAAGTAATGTAAGGACAGATACAGTGATCTGTAAGTAATGTAAGGACAGATACAGTGATCTGTAAGTAATGTAAGGACAGATACAGTGATCAGTAAGTAATGTAAGGACAGATACAGTGATCTGTCAGTAATGTAAGGACAGATACAGTGATCTGTCAGTAATGTAAGGACAGATACAGTGATCTGTAAGTAATGTAAGGACAGATACAGTGATCTGTAAGTAATGTAAGGACAGATACAGAGATCTGTAAGTAATGTAAGGACAGATACAGAGATCTGTAAGTAATGTAAGGACAGGTACAGTGATCTGTAAGTAATGTAAGGACAGATACAGTGATCTGTAAGTAATGTAAGGACAGATACAGAGATCTGTAAGTAATGTAAGGACAGGTACAGTGATCTGTCAGTAATGTAAGGACAGATACAGTGATCTGTAAGTAATGTAAGGACAGATACAGTGATCTGTCAGTAATGTAAGGACAGATACAGTGATCTGTAAGTAATGTAAGGACAGATACAGTGATCTGTAAGTAATGTAAGGACAGATACAGTGATCTGTAAGTAATGTAAGGACAGATACAGTGATCTGTAAGTAAAGTAAGGACAGATACAGAGATCTGTAAGTAATGTAAGGACAGATACAGAGATCTGTAAGTAATGTAAGGACAGGTACAGTGATCTGTAAGTAATGTAAGGACAGATACAGTGATCTGTAAGTAATGTAAGGACAGATACAGTGATCTGTAAGTAATGTAAGGACAGATACAGTGATCTGTAAGTAATGTAAGGACAGATACAGTGATCTGTAAGTAATATATGGACAGATACAGTTAACTGTAAGTAATGTAAGGACAGATACAGTGATCTGTAAGTAATGTAAGGACAGATACAGTGATCTGTATGTAATGTAAGGACAGATACAGTGATCTGTAAGTAATGTAAGGACAGATACAGTGATCTGTAAGTAATGTAAGGACAGATGCAGTGATCTGTAAGTAATGTAAGGACAGATACAGTCATCTGTGGACATGGGGGATACATCCTCAATTCATAATAAAAAAGGTACAAACCCTGATAAAATCTATAGGCTACATTTTCCTTCTTAATAACTGACTGTGTCGACATCGAAGCAGCTGTCAGGTGTGCTCCGTCAAGTTAAATTGCACCCCCCAAAAATTTTTGGCACCAGCCGCCACTGCTAATCAGGGTCTGCATTGAACCCCATACCCACTTTTTCAATAATTAAACTTTTCTTTGACAAATAAGGTCACTATTTTGTGAATAATATTGCCAGTTACATAGCATACTGTTTATGGACATCATATAGTATATAGCATCACATCCCTAATCATAAAAGCATACCAGAACTACGATTTCTTTCTCTTTATTCAGCATCGATCTCTGCATTTTCCCTTACTGTACCTTGCAGCCTCATCTTGAGCAGTTTGTCCACATTCCGCTAATAATTAAAAACACATATTTGACAGATAATGGTGCTATTCTCTGAATTGTATCACCAGAGCAAGAAAATCTATGTTCTTTCTCCTTTAGTCACCAGATGGCTGAGAGGGTGACACCCATGAATTACAATTGCTTTTGCCTGAGGAGTCACAGGCTCAAATCCCAGTGGAGACATACGCTTCATGCATTTCTATGGATGCCCGCTTGATTTTTCCAGACTTTGGCGATTTTGGATGAAAAGTACATTATGCCAAAGTAAACATATGTGAACCAATTTGCTGGTAGCCTGGAAATCTTTTTTTTTAGCCTTACCTTGCAGTCTCACCTGTGCTGCAGTCTGTTCACCAAGCCAAAGAAATACCCCTCATTCTTTTGCTTTAGAGTTACAACCCATTTCTAAAACACATCCCACAATCCATCTGATATCATGTATTGGCAATTTCACATTAACCACCTTAGATGTACTATTTTCTGACATTTGTCAGCAGGTGAAGGCACAAGCTCACCCACCTTCACCTTCTACCCCAAGGAATGAACCACACCCAGCAATAAGGGTCACAGGCACAGGAGGCACGGCTCAAAAGGAGTAAATATTTATTAAGTTCCAAGAATTAATAAAAATCTTTAAAAAGACAATATTTGGAGTGAAATTGGAAACTGGTCCTATTGCTGTCTAGGGCATCCCCCTCAGCTAAATGGAGTCCTCCCGCACCAAACATTCAAACCCCCACCCCCTCAACTGCCTTTTTCACTGTCTGCAAAATGTTTAACCTGTTCAAACTGTGATTTTCATATGTAAAAGTGAACATTTTTACCAATGTAATTACTTTTTTATGATATTGTTAAAAAAAAATTCACCTGCCTCCCAAGCCATTTTTTTCTGATTTGGATGTTACAGCAAGCAAACATACCTAAGGATGGCCAGCGTTGGTCAATGAGAGGTTGCTAGTAGTAAATGAGAGGCCAGCGGTCGTGAATGAGGTCCTGGCAACTAATTCGCTGAAGTTTGTAACCCATTGGATTTGCTATTGACTTGGCTGGTCACTGGCATTCCTTCGATGGCCATTTATTTAATAATTCCTCAGGGGAATATCTATACTCAGATTTTTATTATAAAATAAAAGATGTAGTGCGGCAAGCAAGTGTTATTTTTCTAAAAGTTTTTGATTTGCCGGAATTTCAGACCCTGAAACGTGGCCCCACGTTCAATCATCTCCTTTCGCACACTGCAACAGTTTCGACATTAATGCCAATTTTTTTTTCATAATTCCATCATAGAATTTCTTCATATTCAGTCAATCTATATTACAGTGCATGTAGTATTGTCAGGAATTATTTTTCACAAAATTTTTGATTTACAGGCTCAAATTACAAATCTTAATTGTAATTCAAAATTTACAAATTACAGGCTCAAACATGGTACCACAATCAGTCCTCTCCATTCACACATTACAATAGTTCCCGATTTGAAGGCCATTTATTAAATAAATTTGGCACAAAATCTTTTTATATTCAGTGAGTTTATACTACGACACCTGACCTATAGTAAGCAAGAGGTACTTTTTACAAACTAATTCATTTGCAGGAACCACAGGCCCTCAAGTATGGGCCCCCATTCAATTGTCTGCATTCACATGAAACAGTACAAAATTTGACGGCCATTTATTTTAAAATTCCACCATGGAATCTTTTCAAATTTTAACATTTTATACTAGGATCCATGTGTTATGGTATTGACATGTTACTTTTGACAAACGCGATTTGCCGGAATAATCAGCCCTCAAACATGATCCCCCCCATCCAATTGTCTGCATTGGGACATTACACAGTATCAAATTTAATGGCTATTTATTTCAAAATTCTACAACTGAATCAATTCATATTCTATAAGCTTATAGGAGGATAGATGTAGGATGATATGCAAGTGTTACTTTTCACAAACTATTTGATTTGCAGGAACTACACCACCTTAAGTATGACCCCCCCCCACCCACCCCCCATCCAATTGTCTGCATTTGCACAGTACGAACTTTGATAGTCATTTATTTAAAATAAATAAAAATAATCCACCACAGACTCTCCATATTTTGTGGGCTTATAGAAGGATCTATGTATAGGAACCACAAGAGAGAACCAGAGAGTACAAAAAAACAAAAAAAAGGACACCATTTCTGAAGGTGTTGGAGGGGTTGGTCTCTGTTGGGGACCCCCAACAGAGCAGCGGGCAACAGTACAACGTCCACAATCCAAAAATTCACAATCCAGGAATCACAGTACTCGTGGTCGAGCAAAAATAGATTTGATACACAGGCACAGGTTTGTCAGAGAAGCAAAAGCCAAAATCCAGTGGGCGTAATCCAAACCGTTAACAGGGCAGCAAACACAAAATTTTGTGTTTTTTTGTGCCAAAAATCGTAAGTCGGATGGTCCAGTCAGAAGAGTAACACTATAAGTACAAGGCAAAGATGATAGCAGCACAGGTAAACAAGAGAAACGTTCTGACAAGGGACTGCTGTGAAAAGACTCCCAATATACTCTCACGGGAAGTCACATGCTTAACAAAACGCATGTGCAGGAAGTCATACTGATTAAAGGAAGCAAACATGAGGGAGAAAATGAAATAGGCAAAAGCCAAAACGCGAACGGGTATCACAAGACAGCCTATAGACAGGACAAACAGATCTGGTTAGGGATTTCTATGTGCACAGAGTGAGTGGTAGAACAGTGATTAGGCAGGTGCAGAGAATCTGCTAGAAGCACAGCAAAGTAAATTCAGTGAAGGCAAGAGGCGGAGACTAGAACAGGGCAAATGATGAGAGATTGTAAGTAAATTAGTAGAGTGCAGCTATACCAGTGGTCGTCAACCCTGGTCCTAGAGAGCCGCAGTGTCTGCTGGATTTTGACATTGCTCAGCACTTAATTGATGAATGAAAGCAGTTGATTACACCCTTAACTCATCTCACCTGGTGTCTTCAGTTTAAATAGGGTGGAGAAAACCAAACTTGGCACACCCTGTGCTGTTAGCAATACTCCTGCACTGAGGGAATAATGGGCTAATCAATTACCAGGAACTACCCACAAGACTGCTAGAGCCAATTAAACAGACATGCAGGTTGTAACAGAAGTCTATGTGGAAACCAAGATTTGTCAATGTAGTTGGACGTTTAGCATAGTTGTAATCCGGACAAAGTAGAGGTTTAAAGTAAAGATAAAAGTTTATAGGGCAGGGGTAGCAAGCCCTGGTCCTGGAGAGCCACAGGGCGTGCAGAGTTTGGTTTTCTCCACCGTATTTAGACCTAAGACACCAGGTGAGATGCGTTTAGCGTGTAATGAACTGCTTTCATTCATCACTTAAGTGCAGAGTAACATCAAAAACCAGCAGACATTGCGGCTCTCCAGGACCAGGGTTGATGACCACTGAGCTATACAATCCTAGTGCTTGTTAGTAAGTTAGTACTATGTACAATGTTAGTCTTGGTAAGTAATTTAACAAAAACAACAAACTGTAAGTATTGGTTAGTAATCTAGAAAATGCAAGATGAAGGAAGTAGACAAGATTGGAAGGAATGTTTGAAATCCCAGAAACCATTAAATCACCCAAAAGTGTGGCACGCAATAGTGGGGCTGTGAGCAATCACATGACATGAGACTTTCATGAGACGTTTAGAACAATTATTGGTCTTGACCTGTTCTTAATCGGGGAGAGCAAGCCACACCTGTTAACTGTGGAGTGCTCTCGGAGTGAACCTTCTGTTAATTATGAAAATGACTGAGAACAGGTCAGGACTAATAATTGTTTTAATCGGAAGTTTTGTGCAACCCAATTCTCTGTTCGTGCTCTGCAACTGGACTGAATTTAGCCCATGATTTAATCGCTGTTAGATCGCATACGGAGAGAAACCATGTCTTCGGTTGCCAATTACGATAATTGGAAAGCGCGTCAATAAATGAAAATGATTGAGAACTACTAATTGCAGTCGTGTCTCAGCACCCTCGCTGGCTACACCACTGTCGGCAAGTACACATGCCAAAATAAAATTATCCCTTTGTTCTAAAAATTCCTAGAGATCGGTAATCAACATAGTATATCGAAATATATTTATGACCACAATGACGTTTCATGACACCTCCTAGAACAGGGGTGTCAAACTGACCTGTAAACGGGCCAAGAGGCTGCAGGTCTTCAATCCTACCAAGCAGAAGCTCACCTGAAAGCACTGATTTAATCAACTGATCTAGGCCTGCACAACTGATTAGTTGTATCAGGTGCGCTTCTGCATTATTGGAGTGAAAACCTGCAGCCTCTTGGCCCGTTTACGGATCAGTTTGACACCCCTGTCCTAGAGATATCAAAACGAAGACATTTCAATGATAAACCTACCTAGTCCGCCATCTTCGATTTCCTTCACTGGAGGCAGCCATTGAGTCATTGTTACCAGGGCCTCACTTCGAGCGCCAGCGCAACGAGGCACGGACACCAGGCTGATTTTTGACAGCAATTGTATCACGTGACTTTACTACCGCGTAATCCGCTGTATTTGCACAAAAAATTTTAGTGGTGATAGTTTGACCGTTGTTTTTGCGATCTGGTTTATTTGTTTATTTAAAAGGATCCCCATTAGCTGACGCCAAGACGACAGCTAGTCTTCCTGGGGTCCAGACAATACATACAAAACACAATAATTACAATATCAATTGCTCACAATCTCGGTTAAAAGAGAAAAAACAACAACACTGAAAATACTTATTAAAATATAAACACTAAAACAAGGAAAAGCAACACACCCTTTATGTATCACATGAAAAAACCTCACTCAATCAAATAATCAAGATGCTTTTATGAGAACATATACATTCTTAATCTCTTTTCAAAACCAATTTTTCCCTTAATTTCACGAACCACCACTGGAAGATTGTTCCAAAAGACAGTTGACCTGTAGAATACAGTCCTCTTCATAGAGTCAGACTTAGGCAGGGGTAGAGTAATCTGTCCACTATTTGCCCCTCTAGTGTAATGTGAATGCGTATTTGAGCAGTAAATTATATTATCGTAAAGAAAATTAGGAGACTGAGTGATAATAATTCTATGAAAGTATATTAATAAATTAGCAGATAGTCTATCCACGACCATCAGCCAAGCAAGACGTTCATGCATTTCTGCAACACCAGTTCTTGAAGAACAACCAAGAACCAGTTTTGCAGCCTTGTTTTGAGCCACTTGTAATTTCCTTAGCAGACAGTTTGATGCAGCAGACCATACAACTGAACAGTAATCTAAATGACATAAAACCAATGTACAAACAACATGACTAAACAACTGAGAATTGAGAAATGGTGCACATTTACACGTTATGGCAACAGCTCTACCCATTTTGGCAACAACTTTGTCGATGTGATCAGACCATGACTGTGCAATCAAGCCAAAGTCCCAGAAGCTTTACCGTTTTTCCTTGCTGTATAGTTTGACCATTTATTTGTATATTCATTTTAGGATTATCTGATAATCTACACTTAGAACCAAATATTTTACTCATTGTTTTTGATATGTTTAGAATAAGTTTATTTGTTTTAATCCAGTTATATAATTTGCTGATCTCACAAGACAGAACCTGATTAAGCTCTGAGCATGTAGGGGCTGCATAGTAAATAGTAGAATCATCGGCAAACATAGTCAATGTAGCCTTACTGAGTACATATGGCATATCATAAGTAAAAATTGAAAATAAAAGAGGTCCAAGGCAGATTCCTTGGGGGACTCCGCAGTCCAGGGATTTGCTACAAGATAATGCACCATTAAAATAAACTCTTTGCGACCTCTGAGACAGGTAGCTCGTAAACCCCTTAATTGCAGAGGAAGTAAAACCATAACTAATAAGTTTGGAAATCAAAATGTCATGGTCGATCACATCGAAGGCAGCACTGAAATCAAGTAATATGGTACCCACTAGCATTGAGTCATCAATTGATGTTAACCAGCTATCTGACATTTGTGTCATTGCAGTGCAGGTGGAATGACCAGACCTGAAAGCATGTTGGAACATTGCAGTTAAATCATTATGAGAAAAGTAATCTTGCACTTGCTTAAACCCAATCTTTTCCAATAATTTACTCAGAATAGGCAAAATGCTAATAGGCCTACTATTCGGACCACAGAAAGTTGTTTTTGTATCTTTGGGTAAAGGAATGATCTTGCCCTCCTTCCAAAGTTTTGGACACACACCACTAATCAGACATCTGTTGAATGTGACAGATTGGTTTAGAAATATGTACTGCTGATAATTTCAACAGCCTACTATCCAAGTTGTCTGTACCAGCAGACCCACCAACAGTCAAAGATCTCAGCATCATTTCCACCTGCACAACATTAACTTGATGAAATTCAAAATTACTCAGTTTATCCTTCATTATAAATTTTTTTATCAGCTCATCAGAGCTGGAATCAACGGTACAATCCATTTCTCTCTAAGTTTAGAAACCTTATTAACAAAATAATCATTGAAATAATTTGCGATCTGCGGTGGCTTAGTCAAATAAACTCCATTCAATTCAACAAAAGAAGCGCAGGTAGATTTTTTCCCCATGATTTCGTTGAGTACATTCCACATTCTTTTACTATCCGTACCACTATCGGAGATTCTCTTTTGAAAACATTCTTTCTTTTCCACTCTGTTCACCTTGGTCACATGACTCCTTAAAGTACAATAAAGTTTTCTGTCTTCAAGAGAGCCAGAAAGAACAGCAACCTTTTTAGCCTCATCCCTTTGAGCCATCAAGCTCTTTGGTGATAGCTTGACCGCAGTATATAGACATGATGTGCACGTCGGGCGGACGTCTCATGTTTGCTGGGAACTCAGTTCAGAATAATAATCTACTCGTAGCCGCACGCCTTACGAAACTGCTCTGGAACTTCCGCGCTCCATTTTTTGGCACAGCAAGCGATCAAACATGCTCTTCATGATCGCTTTCACTGTTGGAATTAAATCAAAGACAAAGATGAGAAACACCTGTACGCAATTTTGAGTATGGCTAATTGAAAGGCAAAAAAAAAAGGCACGTCCAAATGAAGGATTTCCATCTTTCACAAGGAGAACTAGCAACACCAGAGGAGCTGTATTTTCCGAGTGAATGCATAGTTCATTTAAAAAAATGAAAACAACCCCAGACCATAAATGTGACAGTAAGAGAGCAATTGTCCATTTTGCGTGGGTTTTTAACCATTTAGGCTTTAACTAAATAACTATTTTGTAAATTATTATACGATTTTCACCAAAATTGGACACACCTCATTGAAACCTCACCACTGCTAATTCCTTTGCCAAATATAAAAAAAATTATAAAATTGATTGACAACCGTGACCACCAATGCAATCGAAAAAAAACCTCTACAGACGTGGTGGGAGCAAATACGGTTGTAGCGGCTGTACAAACGTTAATCCATAGTGTCATAGTATCCCCAGCTTTGTACAGGGATACAGTGATAGCTGTCTTTGTGCTTACAGTTCTTGGGCCCCTGATAATATACTTTATTGATAGTGGTTTTAAAAAAACACCCTGAAATACTTGACAAGAAAAGGCAATTACACAAACATTAAAAAGCCATAGCATCTAGAGTCAAAGCATAATCAACTTAAAAGAAATGATTTGAAAATACGCATCTTGTTTAAACACCACAGCTGGGAAAAGGGGGAGACCCCAGAGCTGGAAGAGCGAGACAAAGCTGGGCGACAATGGGGAGCAATCAAAAGAAGGGTTCTATTGACTGTATAAAGCAAGTGTCTCCTGAGATCGAAATGTCCAGCTGATTCAGTCGCTTGGTGGAATTCAACTTGACCCTTGGCATTGAGAGCAGGGGGCTAATGTGTTTCAGGGTACCCTGATAACCTCTTCAGCCAGAAAAGGGAGTTTGAGATTGATGCAGACTTAGATATTAGAGGGGTAAACAGCATAGTAAGGTGGTTACTGGGCCTCACCTGTACATGCTGGCTTTTGTTCCACCCACAATAGGAATCATAGGATTTTATCAAGCTGTCAGCAACTTTTCTAATTTAGGTGCATTTAATGTTTAGAGCAGCTATTTTCCCTCATAAGCCACACTTTCAGAGAAATATTCATTTTGGATTTAAACATGGCAAACAATTCTGAATTTGGACAAATCTGATGGAAATCTAAATAAATGTGCGAGGAACCGCCATGCTGAAAGCCTGCACATCCATTCAGTGACATTTATAAAGTACATTCTGCAGATATGCAGTAAATTTTCATCGTTTTTTTGTTTACAGGCAAACACAGCATATGCATTAGGTGGTCTACGGTCTGGTCTGTACTGCTGCAGTAGATGGGGGGCATGAGAAGTATAGCAGGTGGTCAAGGTGGCAACCTCGATAGATTCCACACTGCACGAATGTCTGGGCTGCTGTAAGTGAAATTATATTATAAACTGAGAAGTTTAAAACTGAAACTAAAGACAGCTGTCCTGAAGGTCAAGTAGGGCATCATTAGGGAAGAAATCCAGCATGTGGTGACGTTTGTGAGTTCCAGACTTTAGGTTGTCGTCGATTTGCAACCAAGTTTTTAAAATGCAATTTGACTTATGGTTAAATTAGTTTGACAAAATTCTTTTGAGCCCTTAAAATTGGGCTATAATTCACGCAAGGTTTATTCCATTTTTTTTGGCTATTCCCATACACAAGAGCCAAAAGTCTATACCTCTAAATCTAGTCTGATTCATTTTAAATGCATTGTGGACTCGGCACACAAAGCTGAAGTGATAGCAATAATTTCACCTTCAAAATACCTATGGACAGTGTCGGGACCAGAACTGGTATTTTTGGGGGGCACAGACACATCCTTTTAAAACAATTATTAGTCCTGGCTTGTTCTCAATCATTTTCTAAATTAACAATAGTCACTCCGTAAACACTCCACACTATCAGGCGTTGCTAGTTTTCCCCGTTAAAGTAAGGCGACTATCATTCATTTGGATATATTCTTTGATGCATTTAAATCAGTATTATTTAAGATTGCATAAAGGCATTTCAAATGGTCTCTCATTTCATTTCAACAATTTAAACGATCACGAAGCGCAGGGTAGATTGCCTAATGTGCTGAAAAGGTAGCGTAGCGTGGAAGTTCCAGAGCAGTTTGTCTTTCAAAAAGCATAGGCCTATTGAAAAGTTAATTATTTTTCTGTACTGAATTTAGCCCATTATTTCATCGCTGTTAGATTCCATGGGGAGAAAAGCCATGTCTTCAGTTGTCAATGGATTAATGGAAAAGGTGTCTATAGCAGAGAATGATTGAGAACTAACCAGGATTAATTATTGCTATAAAAGGATGAGTCTGTGCCCCCGCAAAGTCAAGTTCTGGCGCTGACACTGAAAAATAATATAGTTGGGTTCATAGGAAATCAATTATTGACCCCCTGAACCTGCTCTACACGTGGCCCTACCAACACCTAATTCTGTGACTTCAGAAGAGAAGAAACAGGATTCTCAAAGACTACCATTGCAACCATTTTCTGTGGAGCAATAATGCCACAATTGTTCATTATCGTATGTTCACATGGGGTTAAACTGCACATCTTGAAGGTCAGCACCAAAAATTTTCATCATAATACAAGGATTTTGGTCTGATTTTCTACACTTTGGGTGATGTTTTTGGCTCTGTTCAGAAGCTGTCAGTGAGATTAATGGCTTTTTTCCCCACCAACTACATGACTGCTATTATTTGTAGTATTTTAAGACCCTTTCTGCGGAGCAGGTGTCTATTTTCCCACTCTGTGTCCATGAATTTGTTATCAGTAAGCCTTTACTGCTGAATCAGCTTGGACAGCATTTCTCAGAGTACCAAGGGCCTTATTGAATTGACCACCTACACATTTAATGGCAGAAAATAGACTACTTTGCTCTGAGAGTGTAAAACACATTACGTGTCCATTGCTGTTTTCATAATGCTTACTGGTCATTTTCTGTTAGCAGAAGGTCACAAACTGTAACTCATGCAGCTAAAGGGGGAAACAAACAACAACAACAATGTGCTGAGCTGTAAATTGCGCATTGGACTGTTTACATGAAACAAATTCTAATAAATGGCATTGGAACCAATGGGCATAGATCAGTTTTTGCAGATCCTACCTTTACACAGTTTTTTGTGAATTCTTTATATTTTAGAAACAGGGAGCTGAAATGACACCCACTGGGGTAACTATTGAGGCTTTGTTTGCAATGACAGCGCTCTTATAAATCACAGTCTGCCAGCTTCCGAATGCTGTGTTTTTAAATAATGTTACTTCAGAGGTGATAGTTATGCTCCCTGATCATATATTAGATGAGGTAGCTAAGTGGATTGTGTCTCAAAGTTGTTTATGTTAGTACAAGGGTTCCCGACACAGACCTGGAGACCAGTTTTGTCTGCTGGTTTTTGTTCCAGCCACAATTGTAATCCCAGAATTTTAATGAGCTGCAAATTTTTCTTAACTGCTCGACCCATACACATTGGGATTATTTACAGTTTTATGCCTCATTACGTCAGATATAGCTATTCGGGCGATTGCTAAAGAGCAGGCGAACCGCATGTATTATAATTGTACAATATTACAAATTATTTTATTACATAAAAAGACAGGAAAATTGTGACTCTTGAAATTGTTGAATCAATTGACTTTTAATTTTTAAAACTGTGGACATGTGGCCATTAAAACCAGCATACATAATCCGTCTCCAGGACCGAGTGTGGGAACCCGTGTTCGAAGAATTAATTTAACGGGTCTTTGCTCCTCCCGTACTTTCAGTGACATTTAGTTACTGCACCCTGATAAAGTGCTTGAGCCAAAGAAAGTGAACTAATTTAACAAATATACAAATACTACCACAGGGTGCACACACGGTGCACTGTGCGTATTCTTTATCATGTGGAGAAACTAAGTGATTGGACCGTTGATGAGGGAGGATGTGCGTTTTTTTGGACTGAATGGCTCACTATTGGACAGATCAGATGACTATATAAATCTGAGAGCTTAGCGGCACGCAGCTCTCGTTTGATACAGCTTGGCCACAATGAAGATCACTCTGCTCCTCCTTGTTGGTGTGACTCTGTTCTCTCTCGGACAGAGCAGTAAGTGTCATAGTTTCAAATATTTATTCGTTCTTGTCGTTAAGCTCCAGGGCCGACTGTATTCTCATTGCTTTATGTTGTTGGGCTCACGTTCTAGTGAATTTGATGCGAAGTTTTATATTTTTAGGATCTGTACTTAAAAATGTACGTGTAACACTGCAAAAACTAAAAATGGTTGAAAAGGCATTGTCTGAGAATTAGACCCGTAGTTAAAAGTCCCATTTTAAAACTCAAACACTGCTATGACATTTTTGCAGAGCATCAGAGAGTGCTATTGACTGTGTGAAGGTAATTGTGCGGTTTGTCATGAGTTAAGCTGTCAGAGCTATAATCTCACACGCACGCACACACACACACACACACACACACTCTGTGACCTGCTGACCTGAAGTCTCTGTTAGTCTGTCATACTTCCTCTCTATGTCCTGTGCAGACACTCTGGACTCGTGTCAGGGTCGATGTGGGTACGGCACAGACGAAGGGTACACCTGCCAGTGTAACTCTGCCTGTGAGCGCTTTGGAGACTGTTGCTCAGACTACCACACCCTCTGCAAAGGTAGGGTTCAGTTAACCTCCCTTCCTCACTCACTCGGTTCCATATGTTCAACCTTTTATTTTTCTCAATGTATCTTTCTCCTCAAATACATTTTTGCGGGAACTAGTCTGCGAGAAGGCTCTCGTTTGCAATTGGAGGCTCGAGTTGCGAGAGGATTGGGGAGAGGGAGGGAAAAGAGAGCCTGCACGAAAGCCAGGGGTTTTCGAATTCCGCCCCTAACAAACTGTCAGCGTGGGTAGACTAATTAGGTCTATGCATTGGCACTCAGCAACCATAACTTTTTATTTACTTGTTTTTTCCAGCGAGAGCGGCATTTCAGAACTCTCTTGCGAAGGAAGGTAATTTTGCGGCGACAAGTACGTACACCTGTTTTTGCTGCACAGTCACGCAACTTGCTGTAAAAAAATAGACAGCTGTCCGATTGGAAAATATAAATGGACGAAACCACATAATAGTCACCAAAATTACCTTCATTCGCTGAAGAGTTCTGAAATGAGTGCCAGTACATTGACCTAATTATAATAAAATTATTTTTCTGTGCTGCATGTAGCCCATTATTTTGTCGCTTTTAGATCGCATGGGGGAGAGAAGCCGTGTCTTCAATTGCCACTTGAGTATAGCCTACTTGAATTGGAAAATGGGTTGATAAAGGAAAACCAATTAGAATCAGCCAGTACTAATTTTTGTCAATAATTTCCCCACGAATTTTCAGGTCTTGCGCCAGCCCTGCGAATGTTCAACTGTCAAATTTGATTTGGGAGCTGTCAAATTCCACCAGTCAGAATGCTGCGTTCGTGGACGAACGCGGGGCACGCACATAACCCTAGCTTTCGTGCAGGCTCTCTCTTCATTCCTTCTCCCCAATGCTGTCGCCGACTCGCTTCGCTCCGGCCCTTAACTCAAGCCTCCCATCGCAAGCAAGAGAGCCTGCACGCAGGCTATGTGGGAACAAACTTTCAACGCGTCAGGCATGGAGCACTAAGCACAAATATAGAAACTGATAAATATATACCGAAAAGTAATGCTTATGAGAGTCACAATAAACTCTGTATAAACCTTAATTTTATTCATAGTAGGAGAGTCGGTGGTTTCTAGTCCTCTTCACATTGTTTTGTTCAGATGGGTAAAAGCCAGAGAGGGGAGCAGATACACCTGCTCTTGGGTTCAACTTTCATTTCCTCAATTCATGGAAATTCATTTCTTGTTGAGAAAGTCATAAATAAGTATGAGGCCACCAAGCACAACAAAAACTTGATAGGCCTAAAAGAAAGAAAAAAGCAAGTCCTGTTGCATTCTGTGCTTTATACAGTCTAAAAATACACAGGGAAAAAGCAGAACTTATCTACTTTCTCCTTGCTCTATTTCCCACTCAAGTTCTTTATCTCTCCAGCTTTCACATTTCAATTCAATTGCTGTATTGACATGGCACACTGTAACAAAGAAAAGAAAAAACAAAACAAAAACACGTTGCCGAAGCTATTGGTAGTAAACAATAAACAAAAACTATGGTAAAAGAGGGGGAAAAAACAATGATAGCATAAGAAACGTGCAGGAACAGTAATATAACATTTATTATTAATTATTACACAGTTCAGTTTCTTGTTAGTTTGAAGGTTGTAGTCATTGCAGTCGCTTAGATTATGAGAGGCAATCTTTCTTCCCACATCAGAAAGGAAAATGTATTGAGTAATATGAATGCACAGACATACCCACTGTCTCTCTCTCGCTCATGAGTGCATTGAGTTTCATCGGGTTATTTGTCCCTCAACCCTCTATTATTCTTTAAATCTCAGCTTGAATGAAAATGCTCACGCTGGCATCACATGTTTGGCTGGACTTGTTTCCAATGAATTAAGTGTTTACAATAAGAATTACATACTGGTGCTAGTTTAAATTTCATTTTAATTCACCAGTTTCCAAATGCTCCATCCAGCTCAGTGAAGCAGGTTTTATGTTGATAATCACAGAAGTGTTTGGGTAACTCTGTTCAGTAGGGTCCACCTCCTGTGAGGGACGCTGTGGAGAGAAGTACAACTCACAGAACAAGTGCCATTGCAACTCCAAATGCAGCCAGTACAACAACTGCTGCAAGGACTACAGCCAGCACTGTGGGGGTGAGCATCTCACAGCCAGCTGCAACCTTCACCATTCTCAAAGCTTTAAAAAAAAAAACTGTTGATCGTTGCCAGTGGTCATTGTTGTCTCAGAGATCATAGTACTGGAGTTTATCAGTTTTGCTAATTTGATTCTTAGTTAATACCTTGGTTTCTGTTCAAGCATAAGTCCTACTACTGACTTGCACGTAAATTTCAAAACTCTGCTCTGACTGGTCAGACTGTCTTGGTTATGTCCACCAATAAAAGAGTAGCATAATACTGCATAAAAACTGAAACCGTTCTGGTTAGAAATCAGAGCTAGAAATTGGTATTCCTGTTGCGCGTGCATGCGTACGAGTGTGTGCAGGCGCACGTGTGTGTGAGAGAGAAAGTATAGTCGGCTTCAAAATTACTGCCACCCCAGACTGGCAATGCACAAACAATACAAAAAAAAAACAGAAACAATATAATTATTGAGAAATGGAATATACTAACATGTATGAAATACTTTACTTTATTAATGTTTTGATGAGAAGAACCACAATCATAACTATCTTTTAATACAAAATAAATTTCAACAAAATCAAGGTTTAATGATAACTGACACCCCTCAGTTAGTACTAAGTGCAAACAACCTCTAGCAAAGATAACAGCTTGGAGTCTTTTCCCGTAATTTTTGACAAGGTTACGGCGCATATTTTCAGGGATTTGGACCATCCCTCAAAGCAGATCCTTCACATTCTTGGGTTTGTGCTTATCAACTGCCCTCTTCAACTCAGCCCACAGGTTTTCAATTGGATAGAGGCCTGGCGACTGAGATGGCCATTGCAGAACGTTGAATTTGTTGAGACAGAAGCGTTTCTGTGTGTATTTTGAGGTATGCTTTGAGTCATCAACTTTTTGAAAAGTCCACCTGCGGCCAAGTCCAAGCCTTCTGGCATAGGCAATTAGATTGTCAGCCAATACTTGGTGGAATTCATTATTCCATTAATCTTAACCAGTGCCCCAAAATATGACTGATTCACCACCATATTTCACCCTGGGTATGAGGTGCATGCATCTCTGTTTCGATGCCAAAAATGCTGATGCTGGATCTGACCCAAACACGCAATTTTGGTCTCATCTGACTGAAGCACCTTGTTCCAGTCATAAGTTCAATGGCATTTGGCAAACTCCAAGCGCCAGCCTCTGTCTCCTGGTCAGAAAAGGCTTCCTTCTGGCAACCCTTCCAAAGAGCCTGTGGTGGTGGAGGTGGCACCTGATGGTGCTTTTTGAAACCTGGTGACCCCAAGATGCCACCAAGGCCTGCAATTCCTATAAATTGATTCCTTTGTTGTTTCTGTCACCATCCCCCTTAGTATACTGCAGGCAAAATGCAGTTGCATCCTCTACCTTTGAGGTTTTCAACAGTTCCATATCTTTGGAATTTTTTAATAATTTCCTTGACGGTTGTCAGGGGCATATTCAATCATTTGAGATTCTTCTTGTTGCTTTTTCCAGATTTATGAAGGTCTTTGACCATCTGCCTCTTTTGAAACGACAGCTGTTGTGTTTTCTTCACGGTGTTGGATGCCAAAGGGATACTGCTTGTGTGTTCCCTCAATTTTATACCCTGGGTGAAACAGGAAGTGATGGCTGAATATAGCTCCTTAACACTTGGATAAATCTTAAATAAGTGGAATCTATTACCTGGTTTAATTTATGTAGATGTTATTTACTATAATCTTTAAGGTTGCCATTAATTGTAGTACCTTGATTCAGAGGAAATTGATTTTTAATTAAATCAGTAAATGACTTTGTTTGGTTCCATTGGAACATTAATATTGTGCAGTATTTCTCACGTTGTTATCTCGAGTTTCTCTTGATATATATGTATATTTATTTAGAATTTTTGAAAGTTTTTTTTTTTTTTTGTGTGTATACATTGCCAGTCAGGGGTGCCAGCAATTTTGGTGCCCATTTTACGTGTCTTTCCTCATTCTAACTTCAGCGCATTGAAATAGAAGGGGGCATTGAATTTTTTTGAATGTCACATCCAGCATCCAGCAGAGGTCAGTACAGTGCAATAAACAGGTTTTCCCTGTGGGCCAGCAGAAAAATCCTGGGGTCTCTTTTATAAATGGTGCGTAGGCAAAAAAGATTATGTGAAAGCCCTTTTTTTCATGAAAGAAATTTGACATTAAAAACAAGTGAAATTAATGATGCACGTTTGTAAAATTCTAAGTTAATCCTCATTAATTGTATGAAAAATTACATGCAGTATAAGTTACCCACGGTTTTATGAAGTAGGATATTTTTATTATCACAGTCTGTCCTTTTGTGAGCATACCCAAAATTAAGGTATGAAATCAACACAAATTTTTATAAATAAGATCTGAGTTCAGAAAGCAAAAGTTCCTCCAATTGTTATTTTAGTTCCATCACATTGATTTTCTCCTGAGCACAATTCCTTGAACAATAGCTAATGCTACTGGGTGAAATCATCAGGTTGAGTTTGTTCTTGAGGAAGAAACCTTTTGGGTCATTCCACTTCAAATCATCCAGGGGGTGCCAGGTCACCTTCCCAAAATTCTTTGAAAAAATTCACAAGTAAAAATTCACACAAAATAAAAAAATACCAAATATTAGGCCAGTATCTCAAATAGTTTTCAAGTTATACCCCTTTGAAATTTTAATAATATTTTAAGTTTTTTGGCAAATTAATTTTCAGCCAACTTTGGCTACTTATCGCTTCAAAGTGATTGCTTTTACAAGGCTGAAATTGGGTATACTTACCATATTCATCCCCTAGAATCTGAAAATGGCCTTAGATTCTGTGTATCGATCTACTTTTGTATGGTTTCGCCTCAAAATCAGTCAAAAACACGAAATGCCCAAAAACGAGACCACATTTTATAACCTGTAACTCAGGAACTAAGTAAGATAAAAGGCTAGAATTCATTTTTTATGATTTTATGATATATCTCTCCGTAAAAATGCAGTAATATCATGTAATATCATGTGTAGAAGTTTTTTGATGACATAATTTCAAAGTAGATTTTTCCAGTTTTGCCCCAAAATGCCCTTTTTTGGGGCAAAATATTACCATGTCACCAGTTATTCATCTCTCTGAAATTTTTACTGTAAAATCTTATAAATGTGAACAATATCAGACAAAAAATTAGAATGATGTTCAGCTTACGTTTTGTTATGAATTTTTAAATTGTTCCAAACTTTTTGTAACCTAAACAGGAGTAGGCCTGCTGCTTTTTTGTGGTGAATGTTTATGGGATCTGCACAGTACTTTTGATTCTTCTCATAGCAAGTTAAATATATTTTCTCATGATGACAACACAGAATCAATCTGCGAAACACTAGACAGCCACTGTATTAAGGCAGTATCCTAACTTGAGAAAGTATCTCGTCCCAATAGCCCAGTTTTTCTTGTAAATTTCCTTGAATGACATGCATCATCCAAATGGATTCCAATGTTGCACTAAGGTAAATTACACCCCTCCATTTCAGTGCTCATGATGATCTAATCATCCCCAAGTGGGACTGCCTCCTTTTATAGTGAACTATTATTGCGCAGTTCAGTAATGCAAGTTTGGGTTCATTTAGGTTTACTTCAGAAGCCTATGATCAGTCAAGTCATGGCATGTTTGAAGCACTGATGTCATCCCCAAACAGTCATACCCAACAAAAACAATGAAACCAATGAAATTGAGGAATAAATCTGTGGGATCTAGCAAACACCTAAATATTCTGACATGACCTCTGTCATGTATTTTACTTTTAGATGGTGTATCATGTTCAAAAAATATTTTTAATCAATTTTTTGTTTTATATTTAGTAGATATCAGCACTTGCAGCAGGTCTATACCCGTTTAATCAACAAAAAAAAATACACAATTTCCAGACATATTTTAAAAATTTATAACAAAAATTAAGCTGAACATCATTCTGATTTTTTTTGTCAGGCACTGTTCACATTCACTAGATTGCACAGTAGAAATGTCAGAGAGATGAATAACGGGTGACATGGTCATTTCCTGCCCCAAAAAAGTGCATTTTTGGGGCTAAAACCAGAAAATTGTTCTTTGAAATTATTTCAGTAAAAAACTTGATAAAATGATATTACTTGGATTACTGCATTTTTACAGAGAGATATATCATAAAATCATTAAAAAATGAATTCTAGCCTTGTATCTTACTTGCTGAGGTCATAAAATGGTGTCGTTTTTGGGTGTTTTGTGTTAGGCTGATTTTTAGGCTTTACAAAAGTGGATCAAGATACACAGAAGCTAAGGCCATTTTCAGATTCTAGGGGATGAATATGGTTAGTATAGCCTATTTCAGCCTTGTATGAGCAATCCATTTGGAGCAATAAATTGCCAAAGTTGGCTGAAAATGAATTCGTCAAAAAACTTAATATTATTCAAATTTTGCAGGGCAATAATTTGAAATATATTTGACATACTGGCCTAATATTTGTCATTTTTTAATTTTATGTGAATTTTTTCAATGAATTTTAAGGAGGTGACCTGGCACTCCCTGGATGATTTGACGTGAAATGACCCTAAAGATTTATTCAGCCCACAAACTCAACCTGATGATTTTTCAAAAATTTTTGAAAAGGTGACCTGGAAAATGTCTCAATTTGGATGATTTGACATGGAATGACCCTTTATTTTTTGACCTCTGGAATTTTATCTCCGAGAGGGATCTGCTTGTTTCCAAAGTTAATCTGCATGGATTTCATTGAGTAAAGTGGCTGATTAGGCGAGGCTTTTTTGTTTCGTTTGCAGATCCACCGACCTGAAATCGGCAAAAAAAAACAATTTTTATTTCTTCACCCTTGCCCGACGTAACATGAATGAATGATGGATCCATACCCATTAAAATCCAGTCACACAAGGCACTCTCCAACTCAGTCACATTTTGACATCACAACATTGTGTATTTGAATGATCAGAGGTCATTGTGCATTTTTCGGGAGACTCCAGTGACAAACTTGCGATTCCCTAAACCACATAGCAATGAGAGAAGAGTTGATGACTTTGAT
Organism: Gymnothorax reevesii; assembly: GCA_029721435.1. NCBI lineage: Eukaryota > Metazoa > Chordata > Actinopteri > Anguilliformes > Muraenidae > Gymnothorax > Gymnothorax reevesii. The sequence goes on from CM056581.1 coordinate 36,135,227, forward strand.
CGGCTTACTGTGATGCTTGGGTAGCTAGAGGAAGATTTTGGTGTGTAAAAACTTAAAGCATACATCCAGTCGAGATGATTCAAAGTTAACGCGGAAAAAAGTGGAAGTCGGAGACGGAATTCTTTCCATTAGAGCAAAAACCAAATCACATCACTTTAGTATAACAATGATTACAAAGATTCCCCTTAACTAGCGTTAGCTAGGTAGGAAGATTGCCAGCTTTATAATCTGAACAGAAACTTAATACGCAATAGTATGCATAACTAGTTAATGCAGCTAAAACTAGCCATGAAATTACAAGTCTCAGGCCCGAACTGTCTGTTTGCTCATTCCGTAAAATAAGCGGGTCATCAATGTTGAAAGAGCTCCTCTGCGTGCTATGGCGTTGAAAGTGACAAATCAGAACTATAAAAACTTCTCCAATAGGTATTATAGCTACCATAGGTTCATTACCCAGCGAGCTGTACCTGAGCGATTGCTTTTGAACTACCTACCAAACTAGCTAACACCCCAAAAATGTGAAAGTTAAGTTGGGTCACACAAAACTGCTGCGAAACCTCAGATAAGTTCATGCCTATGACAGCTGGCAAAGTTAATAAAGCTGGGGCAAGAAACAAATCATATCGCCTTAATATGATGATCATTTACAAAGATTTTCGATAGTTAACTTTAGTTAGCTTACTTTCCAACTAGGTGGCTATATCCAAAGAGCTACGTAATTTAATACGCTATGGCTCACACTGCAGTCTTGACATCATGACTAATCCAGAAGGCCTCGCTAGGTCATGCTCTGGTGCATGCATGCGCGCCCCAGAAACTGATTAGTTGGTATGCAAATGAACATCATTTTCCAGCCAAACAAGTCGTTAAAACGTCTCCTATTGCTAAGTGGCTCAGGAACTCAGATGTTTGCAAGCCAGTGAGTGGGGATCAATGAAATATCATTAAGATTTTTTGAGCAGCATTTTTTATGAAGGGATTGTTACGATGATTAGCATTTCGTCAAAACTGCTGAAATTTGATTCACATTTTGTGATGCGAATCCGCCTAATCTGATCACTGAGATTTAGGCAAATATGTTTTTTAACACATGGATCAAAACCTGTTTGCGATATCATTTATTTATTTTTGATTTCAGTGTGAAATACATCTCCTAGGCATTAATTCAATGTCCTGGCTGTGTTTCATGCTCAGCATTGATCTTCAAGAATTTTGAATAAACTCATTCTTAATATACATACGTTTTGTTGTCAAACTGTTCGAAAAGACATGTTTCCAAGAAATCAGTTCAGTGCTGTCATGTTTAGAGCCCACCAAGATATTTTAGAGAATAAATTCTTTCGGACATGCATCTGTTATACTCCCCACACAGGATGCAATGTCCTAATACCCGCATTCAATGGTGTCAGAAAACTTCTTTTGGGGGCAAAAAAATTATTTTGTCCTCCGACTTGAGTGTCATCTTGCTAAGTCCATCAATATATGCGGAAATTTTTTTTTTTCATTTTTATCCCCCCCTGCCCAAAATATTTGATGGAAAAAATCCATTAACCAAACAATAAAAAAAGCCTTGCCTTACGTATTTTGTACATTACTGACCTCACCTGCTTGTTCAGGTGAGATTCTCCTTATCTTGACTTGCTCCTCGCTTTTTTTTGGGATGTTTGTGCCCTGCTGGTTCCTCAGGTGGACAGCCCATCTCAGACTCCGAAATAAAGACCCTCTCTGAGCTGCTCTACAAGCTGGACTCAAACAAGGCCTCCCCCTTCGAGCTGGAGATCGACCCCCAGGCCCAAGTGTCCGACTCTCAGACCAGCTTACAGAAAGACCTTTCCCTGAAACCGTAAGGCTAAAATCCACCCCCAATCCTTAAGACTTTCACTTCTCTCTCCTATCCCCCACAAACTTCAAGGGATAGTTTGGGTTTTTTTACATGAAGTTGTATGAAATACTCTTTTCCAGTGTAGTGCATGAGAGGCAATTTTTTTCATTAATGTGTCCTGTGAGCGGAATTCTGGCCTGCTGAAGTTTTGATGTAAGTAGTTCCGGGTAATTTGCTGGGGTCATAAAAATTAACAGTTTTGCTTCCCAAATCAAAATGTGTTTTAAGGAGTCATCTGGAGGGGAGCATATGTTGCTCTAAAACACTTATATACCTTTAAGCATTCATGGTGCTTTTTACAACATGGAAGTGTCCCACATCATATGCGCTAATGCATCCCCATACATCAGAGATGCTGGCTTTTGAACTAAATGCTGATAACAGGAGGGATGGTCTTCTCTGTAGCTTGGAGGACACAACGCCCTTGATTTCCTACAAGAATGTCAGATTTGGACTCGTTTGACCACAGGACACTTTGCCACTTTGCTGCAGTCCATTTTAAATGAGCCTTGGTCCACAGAACACCGCGGCACTTCTGGATCATGCTCAACAATGGCTTCCTTTTTGCATGATAGAGTTTTAGGTGGCATCTGTGGATGGCACGGCGGACTGTGTTTACAGGCAGTGGTTTCTTGAAGTATTCCTGGGCCCATTTAGTAATGTCAATGACAGAATCATACTGGTGAGTCTTAGGGCCCAAAGATCATGGGCATCCAGTAAAGGTCTTCGGCCATGTCCGTTACTCACAGAGATTTTTCCAGTTTCACTAAATCTTTGCATGATGTTATGCACTGTCGATGATGAGACCTTCAAAGCCTCTGCAATTTGACGTTGAGGAACATTGTTTCTAAAGTATTCCACAGTTTTTTTTGCAAGCCTTCTCAGGTTGGAGAGCCTCTGGCCATCTTTACCTCTGAGAGACTCCGCCTCTCTAAAACATCCCTTTTATAGCCAATCATGTTACACCCCTGATGCCAGTTAATTTAATTACTTGCTAAGTGTTCTTTCAGCTGATTCTCTATGTATTAATTGCTTTTTCAGCCCTTTTTGCCTGTGTCCCTACTTTTTTGAGGGCCGTTGCAGCCAGAAAATTTGATATAAGCTCATTTTGTGAATAAAAATGTAAAATGTCTGTTTCAACATTTGAAATGTTATCTATGTTCTATTGTAAACAACATTGGCTCGTCATCTGAAAGTCATTGCATTTTGATTTTATTCACAATTTACACTTTGTCTCAACTATTTCGGTATTGGGGTTGTATCAGTGGAGACTATCAGTGGAGGTTTTCAACAATTTTCATTCAGTCCTTCTATTTGCAGAGTTCGCTGGTGCTAGGCTAGCGCAAATCAATGGTAACTGCCGGCCTGCCAATAAAAACAGTCTTACCCACTCCACAGTACACCCAAGGCAAATAAATTATAATGCCAGAAATAAAACTACCCTTGCATCACATTGCACATTTTGAGGGACCAGTGTTACTGTTTCAGCAGCAGTGTAGTTTATACTTTGTTCCCTGTAGTTGGAGTGTTCTAGGTCAGTGGTCGGTAGCTACGGGAGCGGCGGACTGATATTACCAAGGCTACCAGCTCTATCATAGTTAATTTACCTGCCACTGTCAGCAACAGAAGCAGAGTACAGTACACAAAGGAATTTTTTTAGACTATCCAATCAACAAGATATGGCCACGTTTGAAAGACATACCAATATGTCTGATTTTGAATACGATGATGAGGAATTTGTTCTATCCAACGAACCTTGGGCTGTACGAGCCGGAATACACTAATGAAGATTCAGATTTTACAATGTGAAAATGCACACTGAATCACCATGTTGCCCAGTCGTTCGTTTCCAATTCAATGCTTCAATCGGTTCAATCCCACTATACTAGGCTACTACAAGTGTCCCAACTGGAGTGCGCTTCTCTGTTTATTTTTCGGTGCTGGCGCAGCTTCGTTATTACACAACTAAAGTAAAATTCCCTCGCTGCTGAGAAACTAGTCCCTCAAAATGAATGCAATCATTGCGATGCAAGGGTAGTTTTATTCCTAACATTATTCTATCAACACACACATTTACATCGATAGTCTGGCGTTATAATTTATTTGCGTCGGGTGTACTGTGGAGTGGGGTTACCATTTTTTGCACTCTTTCAAGCTGGTCGACATAAGTTTTCTGCAATGGTGACCAAACAGGAGCACAGTACTGCAAAATACTTCTAACCAGTGAGCAATAAAGGACCACATGACTTTTTATCGACTTAAACCCTTTATAATTGCGTTTCATAAAACCAAGTATCTAGAGTGCTTTCTTCATCTTAACTACATGAACATTGACATTTAGAGAACTTTTTAAATAAACACCAAGATCATTTGTTTCACATTTTCTGTTAATTTTCATTTTGTTTTTGGAATAATTAAAAGAAATGTTCACTCTTTTGTTTGTAAAAGACATAATAAAACATTTATCAACATTTAAAACCATTTTCCATTTATCAAACCAATCGTTAAAGGCTCTTAAATCATCCTGAATTTTTAATCATCTGCAGAAGATTGAACTTTCAGAAAGATCTTAGCATCATCTGCAAACTATAGGCAGTTAGAATATTTCAAAACTGTAGGCAGATCATTTTTATACAATACGAAGAACAATGGTCCCAGTAAAGAACCTTGATGTACACCGGAAGTAACGCGACACCAGCTTGATCTATAGCCATTAATTACTACACTTTGAGTTCTCTGATATAGATAGGATTGACACCACTCAGTAAGACTTCCATTTATCCCGTATGACTTCAACTTGTGAATTAATGAAGAGTGGGGAACCTTTTCAAACGCTTTATTCAGTCAGTTTAATACTAAAAACCAGAAGACCCGGTGGCTCTCCAGTACCAGGTTTGTGAGTCTCCGCAGATCCAGTGGCTTTCCAAGATCAGGGCTGGGACCTCTGGCCTGGTGCTGTCAGGATTGAGAAGTAACCGCCGTTGTAGGCTTGTCCGTGGGCTAGCTAACTTGTTGCATCTCTGCCCACCAGCTTGTTCAGCTTCGTGGACGAATCTTCCCTCTTCTCCAAACCCACCTTTGCGGCATTCCTGGCCTTGCTGGATAATTACCAGCGCTACACGGGACAGTCAGAGCGGTTCAGCTCAGCTGAGCTTGCAGAACAAGACACCTTCCTCCGAGAGGCTATATCCAACACTGAAGTCGGCCGGGAGCTTTATGCTTTCCTCCACAGCAAAGGTACCTCATTCCGCCTCCCTCTGCTCCCTTGTTAGATCCACCGTCAGTGCATTCACTTATTTTTAAAGCCCCCTTTCAGCTGATTTGGAATTCCCAGTACTCCTAAAACTTGTTGCTGAAATATCTATCTCACTGGAGTTTGCAGAGAAATATGGAAGAGTTTGAAAATTGAGTTATTATATATCTCTGAAAGGAGCTGTGCCTTTTGCCCTGCTTATAAACATTGTGAACATAGTCAAAATGGAGCTGACATTACAGTAACAATCCAAGAGTATTTGTTAGCTCAAGGTCTAGCACAAAACAATGTGTAACACTATCCGTCATTTTGGGGTGCAACCTTGTCCTCAGGCATCTACAGATCCGAGGCAGAGTTCATATATGACCTGAAGATGATGTGGTTCGGCCTGTACTCTCGTAGTAACAATGTGAAGGACTCCAGTGGCTTTGAGCACATCTTCGCAGGTGAGTTCTGTGTCTTCTTCCAGCAAATTACTACATTTTCAAGGAGGTCAATTTCTGCCAGCAAATTAGTGTGTGCAAGGTTATGTTAGTGGGCATTAGCCGTGACACCCTGAACCCCTCTCTAAAGCTGCAACCGATTCTCGGATCGGGAACCATCTCCAATGATTGCCAATCTAGCAAAAAGATCGGAAGAATCGGTAAGAGGTTCCACCAGAGGCCAATCAACTATAGTAACTGGATGCTGAACTGTGGCTGGCTTGCAGTAATATCTTCACGGCAGTGTTCAAACTAAATGTAGTATGCTGTTCTTAATAAGGTCACAGAAACTGCACCGCAGACAGCACGCAACATCAATTAAACCGGTCTAGTCTAAAATTGGTCTATTTCTGTTTCTAAATGTCGATGAAATTGGATGAGAGGAAGAGAATACTCATAAATGAAATGCGTACCTAGGTGGTGGGAGGATGCAGGAAAGGCTTAAATTCGAAAAAAAAAGTTGCGCGTCTTACTTTTCTCCAGCAGAGTTGGACAAATTAATGAAGGCGTACACTGAGTACGAAGACTTATTAAAAAAAAAAAGGGTACAGTTGCAGCTGCAATAGTGCGTGAGTTTGTGTGGCAGAAAATCACTGACCGAGTCAATGCGAGAGCATTAAAAACAACCAAATGAAGGTTAAAGAGCTTAGGACATGAAATTCAGCTACTTTTTATGTGATAAAATGCTACAAAGTACCTATCTTGAACAATTAGTGATGGTTTTGGTATCGTGTACTTTACGTAATGTTAAAAAAAATCAATTTTATCTGCAAAATTATCCACTTGATGGAACGCCCCCTTTGCCTCAATCGAGAAGATTTGCGCTGGGCCAGCTCAGCTCAGTGTCATAAGTTGTACACAGATTGTGTCTAGGTGGTTAGCCATAGTTCACGACTCTGGTCTGGATGGAGAATATCTTAAAGAATGGACCAACAAAAATCACAGAGAGTGAACGGAAAGCGATGTGTAGTGTGGTGATGCTGTGCAACGCATGCATATGGCCATGGAATGTTTCTATGGCTGAAAGATGCAGAGATATCGAGAATATGGACAAAACAATTCCAATGTACTAGTGCCGACTTTGGCCCAGGCAAGCCCGGGTCGCTTGAAACCCACAATATGCAGCCAACATTTTGAGTATTCATGTATTTACATACCATTATTATTATTATAATTATTGGCAGACCCAAAATTGTTTCTCTGCACTGTCTGTCCAATGGCCAGCCAACTCGCTGTTCAATGTGATCTAGCCAGCTATGAAGTGAAATGATACTATTTATGGCGCTCTATTTATTTCTGTGCACTGTGTGCTTGCTAGCTTATTACCTAATAATGGCAAGCTGCAACATATGGTTTACTCATGCTGTGATATCATTCATCACTCTATATTAGTCGGCTAATAACGCCCTGTACCAATTTCAAGGCTAATTACCAAGCTAAACAGGCATACTACCCTGTACCCTTCTCAAGGCTAGCTGCTAAGCAGCCATACCACCCCGTACCCTTCTCGAGGCTAATTGTTAAGCTAAATAGCCATACCACCCTGTACCCTTCTCAAGGCTAATTGCTAAGCTAAGCAGCCATACCATCTTTTACCCTTCACTAAGCCTAAATGCAGAAACTAAGCAGCCGTACTTCCCTCTAGCCTTAACTGGTGTAGCTTGGCAGCCGTACCACCTTCTACCCTTACTCATGGCTAATAGTTAAGCTAAGCAACCATATAAGCCAGCACCCATCTCTTGGCTAACTGCTAAAGCTAAGAGGCCATTTTATACACCAATTTAAATGCTTCACAAGGTTTACTGCTAAACTAGGCAGCCTTTACTCTTCTAATGGTTAACTGAGGAAGCTAAACTATCTCGCCCTCTTCCCTCTTTCTATCCTAACTTGCTGTTGCTGTCTCTCTCTCTCTCTGTCCCTTCTCTTTTCATTCTTGCTCCCTGAAGGTGAGGTGAAGAAAGGAAAGGTGTCTGGATTTCACAGTTGGATTCAGTTTTATCGGCTGGAGAAGAAGAAATTGATGAACTACTACAGCCACAGCTTCGATGGACCTGTAAGTTCACACTGATATGCATTGTATTGTGATTCAGTCACTCACCATCACCTGTAAGTACACACTGATATACACTGCACTGCACTTCGACCATTCAAAATCGCCTGTAAGTTCCCACTGATTTGGGAACATCAAATTTGAAATGAGCTCATTTTGTGGATAAAACTGTAAAATTTCTCAGTTTCAACATTTGCTATGTTATCTCTGTTCAATCGTGAATAAAATACTGGCTGGTGTGATTTGGAAGTCATTGCATTTTGATTTTATTCACAATTTACACTTTGTCCCAATTATTTCAGAATTGGGGTTGTACACTGCACTGTGGTTCAAGCAGTCTTCCACTCTCCTGTCATTTCGCTCTATTACCTGTGAATTGTCACGTCACTCATATCCTTCTCCTCCTTACAGATGAATAAAATTAACAAGGAGTATGTACTAATAGTTTCTCTCAGTCAGAGTGAGTAATACAGCAATATAGAGAATGTGTCTTCTTTAAGATTGCTCTGGAGTGAAATTATTAAGTTTTAAACATTTCTGTCCAAGGGGAATCAGTGTTGGTAAATCTAGTTAGTGTATAACTCTCTCCATCTTTCCTGATCCCTCTCAGTGGTACTCATTTCCTGATGTTTTGGGCATGCAATTTAACTGGGATGGCTACTTCAAGCAAGTGGGTTCTGCCATCATTGGTAGCAGCCCTGAGTTTGACTTCGCCCTGTACAGCCTCTGCTATATCGCCCGTCCCGGGAGACAGTAAGTGACTCCGCTCACAAAGTTTGTGCTTTACTGCTCTACGTAGGGCTTTCATCACCAGCTAAATGATTCTGCTCAGGCTAAACCTTAAAGGATGTGAGGTCACAAACATGATTAAGTAGTTAAAGGAATGCTCTTTAGCAACCACTGACAGAGCCCCGCAGTTCGAAAGCCTGCACCACCCACTGACCAAACATCTGTAGTTCTGAAGCATGTCACTGTCGAACTCTCTAGTTTTAAGCTTGGTCTATGTTTGTGCTTTCAGATGTCACTTGAGTTTAGGAGGGAAGACTCTGATCATCCAGACCTACACCTGGGATAACTCATCCTACGGCAATGGAAAGAAATTCATCGCCTCAGCATTTCCTGCCACTCCTCGAGCCTTTCTTTTGCACCCAGACTTGTTCAACTCCGATGAGTAACTATTGAACCCCCACAACCAAAGCTTCACCAACTGTCTAACATGGTGGAATTAAATGGTGGTGAACTCGTGCCCCACTCGTTGTCTCCTCTGTTTCAAAACATTTTATCAGCCCTCAGGCTACAGTGGCACTCAGAACTGCACATAAAGTCATTATACTGTTCACACCTATCACAACTCTAACCTCTCCGTCATAACTTTTGTCACCATAATACCCCTGTTTTGCACATTTGTCTTTGCATCTTCCTCAAGCTTTCAATTTCAAAAACAACTCTATCATTCAGGGACATACTTCGACTATGGTTAGTGCTGCTGTCTCACAATGAGGAGGATCCTAGTTCCAGTTCTTATTCAGCCACGACCTCTCTATGTGGAGTTTGCACGTCCTCCCCGTGTTCGCTTGGGTTTCTTTGTAGGTACACTGCACCAAAAAGACGAGGAACAGCCCTTAAAGTGCCCCCTACCAAGGCTCTGGCTTTCAAACTGGAGTTGGTCACAAGGCGCTGCACTGTGGCTGCCCAATGCACCCAAGTAATAAGGATGGGTCAAAATCAAAGAACATTTTTGTTCAGGAGTGTGACATTTCAACTTGAGAGCAGACATATTGATTTTCATGCGCAGGTTTTGTGAAGTTTCCCCCTCCCGTACTCAAATAGCCCCTGCTTACACTTGGATTTGTGCTGCTTCTACTCAAACTATGTGCTTACACAGAGGATTTTTATGGAAGTATATAGCTAGCAATATTAAAATAAAAATGCATTCTCAGAAATGCATTTTAGGTTTGAAGATGCAAATACGTTATTTGTGTCATAATAAAAATGTGATCCTCCTTTGCGTTTCCATCTTCAAGTCCATGTATGATTTTTTCTATAACATATCGGCAATTAAAATGCATTCCCCATTAGCATTTTCATTGGCTAGATGTGCTCCACTATATCACTAACAAGATGAAAATAAAAAATCTCAAATTTTATAATGTAAATACAATTTTGGAATTGCGTTTTCTTTTTGAGAAGTAAGCGCATTTTTTGTATCATCACGAAAAAAATAACGTAATCGTTTTCATTTTCAAGTCCATGTATGCACTTTTTACTTTGTATAAATAATTGAAAATTGAAATACATTCCCCATTTCATTTTAACTTTCAAGAAGTGCGCCGCCATATCGTTAACAAAATAAAAACAGTAACGCTAATCTTATAATGCAAATACATGTTGGAAATGATTTTTCTTTTTCCAGAATCAAACAATATCTGTCTCATAGATACAACAATAATGCAGTTCCCCACTTTTGTTTTTTATCTTCGTGTGAAAATTCCGTGCCTCGTTTTGCATTTTCATCAACATGGTCTTGCACGCTGTTTCAAACAAAATGAAAATGAAAATCCATTCCTTCGTTGGTTGTGACCTGTAGTACACATAGATTTTGTATTTTCCCCCAAAATTCTGCTCTTGTACTCAAATAGCCCCTGTTTGCACTTGGATTTGCGCTGTGTCCACTCAGACTTTATGCTTACACTCTGGTCTGTCGCTGCTTGGACAAGCTTTCTGCGGGCGATCTGATTTACAGTTCACTCGGTTACTGAGCAGGCTCACATCCTGCAGGAGCCCCTCCTGGGCTACTTATGTAACTTACTTCCATTCTTTCTTTTTTTTTCACGACTTTGGAATAAAAGAGTGTTGTAGGGATCTTCGATTCAGATCATCCTCGATTTTTTTTCGGATCCTATTCCTCCATGAAGTTGATGGTTCTCCTCTATTCATTTAGATTTTAATAGCGCTTTTAAACAGAACTTAACCCAATTCCAATGATTTCTGCCCTCTCTTTAGTTATTTCTCCGCTTGAAACTAGACAATAATTTGCCCCACTTTAAACACTGTAACATCTTAACTACAACCATGGAATACATCTTCGGACATGGTTTTATAAAAAATTAGAAGCTACACACTGCACCAGTCAGGGTTCAAGAATTGTTGCAAGCTGAAACACAATTACTGCAATAATGACTCAATCATAGCCTCTGAAGTATTTGCTTATTTAAATCCAAACAGCCACTTTTTTTAGGGCAGGTACTGTTATATCTAGCCAATGTGTCTTTACATAAAAAATGTATCATCTTGACCTCCATTCTACTGCAGTTTGTTGTTCAATAACAAATGATTCAGCTGTTAACTTCCAATTTTTACAAAATAATCTTGTCACAACTTGCGTTAAACACACACAGTATGTGGGAAAGCACACCCGAGCTCAAGAGGTTACAGTTATCAGCATCTTCATTTTCAAAGATGCAGTTTTTTGTTGCGACATTCTGAAGAAACATGTAGGTCTGCTCAAATCTGCATTTTTTTAATACTTGACTGGGAAGAAGAGAGGGAGTGCTACTGTTTTCCAGGGGGTTCTCATTTGCGGAATAATTAAATTAGCCCCGCCCCCAACCTCTTCCAAATCACCTTACCCCACCAATCCCTCTCACCACCTGATTCTGTTTAATTACATTATATTTTTGCTTCTCTGTGTCATGCTAATAAGCAGGGTCCCCAGCACCTGCTCCAGCATTAGCAAAGCCTAATATAAACCCCCATGAGAGATTAATTCTATTGGGCTGCATAGTCAGTGGCAGTCAGGCAACTACGAGGCATCCCGGAAGGCTATGGAAGGGGGGGTGGAGCTTAAACACAGGGCTGGAGTTTTACTGGCCTCCTGCAGAGATGGCTCCACCAATAGCCTAGCGATGGATTGCCCTCAAGTGTTTTCCCCTGGCCTGTGTTCCTGTAACCCTGTCCTGTAAACTGTAGTGTCAATCCTTGTTTACAGGAAAGCAATTTATCACTGACCAAAGTCACTTGCTTGGTGTTCCCAAAACAAGCAATTCTGGTACTCCTCGCAACATTTATTTGTAGTGGTTCCTAAACTGTGCCTTGCAAGCAAGCCGTTGGCATGAGACAACACAAAACCAAAAAAGGATTAAATGAAAATTGATTAAATCTTAAATTGCATGAATGTTTTTCCCTGCAATATGCGATACAGTGGCTACACCCTAGCATTCACGCCATGATATAGCGAACAGCAAATTAGCTATTTTATTGACTATTGCTGGCTGTAAATGCGCTAATAAATCACAATAAATCTCTACAGTTCATAGTTCTCCATGCGTTGTTCTTTTGGAACATGTCTCTCTGTGTCCAAAAGCATGGGGTACAGCATAGGGCGGTTAGATATTACCACAATACGGCTATTCATATTGGAAGTCACGTTGCAAAAGCAGAGGAATCAAAAAAAAAACCTAGACTTGTTTCACCTTGCAAAACTTCATATCGGTGCCCACTCCGCCTCACTACTATTGCTAGTTGCCTGCCTGTAATCCCTTATAATTTGCATGCAGTTAAACTCAGTGAAACTTGTCATTGCAAATGACAGGGAGCTAGTCCTTGTAGTTGCTGGATGTTGCTGCAATGTGAGAGTCCCATTGACTACATATGTGACCCTCCAGCACCAAACCAGTTACATGGGTCAATTTTCCAAATATGAGTTTTTGGGCTCATATTAAATGCCCTTTCAGATGAGCCCAAAAACTCATATTTGAAAAATTGACCCATGTAACTGGTTTGGTGCTAATTAATTAAGTGATCAGGGGGTTCAATTAAGACCTTGATAATTAGAAGCAGGTGTGCAAAAACCTGCTGCCACTCTGGGCCTTTACAGATGAGTTTGGACACCCCCGTTCTTTGGCTTTTAAGAACATTGTTCCACAAGAACTTATTGCTTAAGTGCAGGTTCAAGTGTTGGCCTAAGACCCAACCAGCATGGACCTTCATCCACAATACCAGCCCTTACACTCATGCCCTGACACAAAACTGAATGCAACTCGCATCACAATGCAGCGCACCTTGCTAAATATCATATTTCTGTCATCAATGGCCTGTATGAGGACTACATGCAAAATCATCACGGAGTGGCCCTATGTACAGCTAACAAAAATTGCAAATAACCAAATCAGCCCATTATGAACCAACTAAGCCCAATAAGGACTGCTACAAGCATGTGTAAGAATAAGAATATATTTTTAAAATCAGCGCTAAAATATACTAGCGTTATTTCAGAAATAAACAATCTATCGCCTTGCCGCTCCCCCCGTAGCCCTTTGCATCTCAGACACAGGACTTTAGCAGTACAACTTCTCTCTTCTTGCGAGCAAAGTCGTTCTCTATATCCACAAAGTCCACATCCTGGATGCTAACATTAACGTCAGCTTCATTGCTATTAGCACTGTCACGGCTATCTGCACCAGCTGCTGATGTCTCAGACTCAGTTGTCCTTGACAACTTGACGGCACATTTTGAATTACGGCCTGCTGCCGTTATTTGTTTCCTTTTATCAATATTCATTTGGCCAAACTGCTAAGCTGATGCCTGTCCAAGTTGAACTACTGGTAGCATTAGTCTGATATTCAATGGTGCCCCATGGCACTTGCCCTTTGCTAAATGTGCATAATCCAGCCCAAGTTACTGATTTTTAATCCCCTCTGTGTAGTGAACATGGTTTGATGGCTTGCTGTACTCCTTACTTAACCTCAATATATATATATGCTTCAGGACCTGGGCAACATGTCATAATTGATGGAACCATGGATTCTGCTCTGTACCACACAATCCTGATGGAGTATGTCCAGCAATCAGTTTGTGAACTGAAGGTCAAGCCCAATTCAGTTATCCAGCATGATGATCCATAGCGCACTTGCAAGTCCGCCTCTGAAACAAAATGAAGGTTATGGAGTGGCCAAGTCAAATTCCTGAATTCAAGCCGTTTGAGATGTGGCATGACCAAAAACAAGTACTTCATGCTTGAAAACCCTTCAATGTGGCTGAATTAAAACAATTGTGCAAAGACATGTCGGGCCAAATTCCTCCACAGCGATGTAAAAAAAAAAAAAAACTCCTTGACAGTTATTGCAAATGTTTTATAGCAGTTGTCACCAATAGTGGCACAACCAGTTATTGGGTTTTGGGGGGCAATGATTTTTTTTACAAGTGATATACTGTAGGTTTTGCGTCGCTCTTTGGCCTCAATCTTACACTCAGAACAGAAGGGCACAAAACGTAACACTAGTGAATTTGCTACTTTACGACCAACGAAAATATGACTAGCATCTACGCAGCATAAATAGCCAAATCATTTTGTGCCAAATTGAGCGCCCATGGGCATGTTGGTCATAAAATGAGTAGTGGTCTGGTGGATTGCTATGTTGGGACTGAAAAATGCATTCGCAATGTTGGCCAACAAAAACCTGGTCTAAAGGCAATGGTCAGTTTTTGAGTGCTCATTTTAGGGCGCATAGTCAGATAGTACTATGCGTCTTTGCAGGTGAGTGCACAATGCTCGAACACTCCCATGACACAAAACACAAATTGTAACAGAACAAGTGTTTGAAGTAATGAAACTGAGCTTCAGATCTTGACCCATTATCTACAGTTATCTGAAAAATCAATTTTGAATCCAACCGGTTGCATTAATACAGTGCCTGCAAACCATCTGTCCCGCCTCTATTATCAAATACGAAACCCTGCATTTTCAAAATGTCATCATTTTTGTCCCCCGCCGCGCAGAACGCGCAAATCGGCGGGACGTAGTATTCACGACCGTCCGTTCGTCAGTACGTCTCAAACCCTTGTCAGCGAGATATCTCAAGAAGGAATAGACGGATTTTCTTCAAATTTGATGTCAACATGTATTAGGGTGATACTCCGACACCAGTTGATTTTGGTGACCTTCGAATCACTCTCAAGGTCACACCGAGAGATTGCTCATTTTGACACGATTTCACATTTTGTGGCGGGGGACAAAGACACGTTAGTGGCAAATACTTGTTATTTACAATTTGGAGTAAAAATGAAGTGGCAACACAAAATGACCCTTTTAGTAGCAGCAAAAGCAACAGAAACACTGTCACCATCTATAATTGATCCAAATTTCTTCCAAGTATCTGATTTGATCTTTAATCGTTAGCCAATCGGAAGCAAGTTTTTTTTTCGCTATTGTCGGATATTATTTAAGGGGTTGCGATAGCGTATTTAAAATATAATTCTTTTTGTCTCTTTCTTGAAGGCTGTTTTTGTCACTCATCTGCAACCCTAAATTAATATTATTATTATATTTTTTTTGCTTGTTTTATCCGTAAGTTGCAATATTATGTGAATTTCAAATGCAGCCCTGGAATTTCATTATGGTGATTTTGAACATCAGGGTATGAATAAAGCAATATTGAACAATATTTAAAAAATGTTTTTGTTACATTTTTGGAGATTGCTGTGTTCCAGTTTCCAAACTTGGTTTACTTGCAGGCTTTGCAGGCCCTTTCATCTTCAGCGTACACTTTTTCCCCCCTCTGCTACTAGGCAGGTACGCCCTGATAATAGCGATTCGCCTAGGTGCAAGGGCATCCAACTTTTAAAGTACTTTGGTGATGACACTCTGATTGGCTTATTTCGTGTTACGCCCAAAACACACCTATGATTAACTGAGAGATTAAGTCCGACCCCTTTGAACCTTGCGCCTTGCACTGTGCCCTGATAACCTGCCACTAAACTAGCAAAAATGGATTTGGACTCGCACTAAATGCCCTTGTGCCATGCGCTTCAGACTGTGTGCTTAGATCAGAGGTGGGCAGCGAGGGCCGTATCTGTCCCTGGTTTTCACACCAACGTCTGGTCTTTAATTAGTTGATTGTCTCAATTAGCCAAACCATTTATGAAATCTGACGTTTCATGCGCATTTCTTTAAATTATAATGAAACTACAAAGACTAGTCTTGTCTCCCTTCATAAAACATTTTCCTTTGATCGTATCATTGCGAAAATCTATATTTGTGCATGCAATCAATTAACTCAATTAGTCAGGGTAATTGATAGGAATAAAAACCTGCAAACACACCGGCCCTCCAGAACCGTGATTGCCCACCCCTGGCTTAGATCCTTAAAATAGGGCACTTTATCTTCAATATATTAAGTGATCTTGAAATCCCTGCATTTTATGTTTACTCACATTCCCTTTCTCTTACATGAAAATTATTTGAATGATCTGAAACATTTGTACATGCCAAATAAGCAAATATATAAGAAATACGGAAGGTGCACTGTGTAGTATGCAACCCAGCAAGCACTTAACAATATTACACTTTACAACAGTGGCGGGTCTAGAACTGGGAATTGGGGCAGTACAGACACATCCCTTTTAGTCCCATCATTTTCCTTTATTGACATGTTTTCCAATTATCGGAATGGCAACTGAAGACACGGTTTCTCTCCATATGCGATCTAACAGCGATAAAATCATGGGCTAAATACAGTAGGCTACAGTGGTGAAGCCAGAACTGAGAATTGGCTTGCAAAAACATCTGTTTAAAACAATTATTGGTCCTGACCTGTTCTCAGTCATTTTCATAATTAACAAAAGGTTCACTCCGAGAGCACTCCACACTTAACAGACCTGCTGCTTGTTCTACCAAATTAGGTAAGATGACAATCATTCATCTGGATGCGTATTTGCTGTATTTAAATCTACGCTTGTTCAAAATTCCAGACCTGTTGACACTCAAGTGAATAGCTTGAGCCACAGGTTTTTTATAGCCTATTTAACTGCCGAGTGCCACTTTTTTTTTTATCAACCCACACAATACCGAGAGTGGAAGGCAATATTTCATTGGAACGGGGACCAGTTGAATCAACGTGAAGCATTGGCCTATTAATAAGTAAATTATTTTTCTGTACTGAATTTAGCCCATGATTTCATCACTGTAAGATCGCATTGGAAATCGCATCAATAAAGGAAATTGAGAATTGAGAACTTGAAATCGGAGAACCTGAATGTAGAATTTAGATTGCTCACAGCGAGATTCAAACCTGAGATTTTGCTGTGAGGTGACAGTGCTATCCTCTGTGCTACAGTGTCACCCCTTGCATATCTAAATACCCATACTGACCTAATGTGCAAGATGTTTTAATGGATTCTCACATTTTAAATTATCGATCGGAGATTGTTAAAGCATTATGTCATGGTTTTGGAGGTTGGCGTTGGCTTGGGAGCTTTCTTTGTTACTCTCATCCGCGACGATTTCGTTTTGCCCCATAGACTGTATAAAAAGATGGACGAAGCAACCATGAAGTTACCCATTGGTTTCAGCATACCATAAAGGAAGCCTCAATTTTGACAATTTGAATTGCGCTATGTTGTCATTTTGAAACCAGATGTGATTTCCATTGGACTAAAGCGAGAACCAAGATCTGGGGAGGGACGTGAGAGGTGGATTTGACCGTATCAGACGAGGACCAGAGGATAGCCACACCTCTAAAGCATACTCTGGCTTTATCCTTTATTCTAGTCTGCTTTGGACCATAATTTACAAAAATGAACGTCATGATATATCGAAGGAGACTTGAAACTTGCTATAGCCACCATAAGATAATGTGAAAAATTATTATTTAAATGAAAAATCGGGTGGGAAAGTAGGGTCATTTTCTTATAGACTTCTATAGCATTGAACTTCTTTCTGCAACCACCGACGTCGCCATCTGCTGGCCATTAAATAGAATGCCATTTTACGGTACTGCATGGGCTTCTTTTTTCAGACCAGAGTGCTGCGTTCATCTTTTTATACAGTCTATGTTTTGGCCATATCGGATTCTTGGGCCAGCTCGTATTAATTGTGGGCGGCACCCAGACTATTTAAGCCCAAGTTTCGCCTTGCCACCTTTGCTAGAGGGTCAGTGTTTTTTTGTACTATAACCGGTGAGCTCTCCAGTTAGAGAGTTGTTGACGAAATAGCTGCAAAGAGGAAAGTGCTAGATAGCAAGGGAATCTTTCTCTCTTTTCTTCCTCTTTCTAGGCACCATCTGGTGCTAAATCTTTTTATCTCGGTTCCCAAGATTTTTCCCTTTTATTTCATTCTGTCAAGCTCTTGTTTGCTTCCATATTGTTACCCGGACTGGATCTAGGTTCTTTGGAAGCGCGAGTCTCCCTCTCTAATTTTGTCTGTGTTTGTCTCTTATTTTGCTATACTTCCTTTCATTCCGGCCACAGCATTTGGCGTCTCAAAAAAGCCAACCATCACACGTTATTCATCTCTATTTATTTTCAGTGGGTCATCAGGAAAATTTTGCACCACTGAGCTAGGAGGCAGATTGTTACTTTCACTGACTTTAGTTGAATCACTCAAATAACAGACTGAAATGCTCAGATAAACTGTATGTGCGAGCTGATAGTTTCTAAATGTATATTGTCACAGGTAAGTTTATTATTGCAATACAAAGACATTATTTCATTACATCAGTGGTGCTCAACTTTATCAAAATGGGCCAGTGTAACTGCAGGCTTTTGCAGTCAGCAGTTCCAACTGGGGCCGATGTGGTCTCTCTGTGGGCTGCTTACAGGGTCCAGCTACTTCTGTCCATGGGTTGCTCATGGCTCCCAACTGGGGAGCCCATATTTTATCTGTATTGATGGAGATATTGGATAACTTAACAAGTGTTTCAATCACACGGAACACAATCTGCTTTAATGTATATACTCATTTATTCATGTAAAATTCTTTGATCTCTCATTTTTAAATTAAAATTTTAAATAAATTTGTAATGATAATGGAAAATTCTTCGGGGATTTTAACTGATTTGTTTGACTCTCAGGGTGAGATTCACTCAACATATGCCTGGAAATATAAATAACAATTAGACAATACAGTTAGAAACTGATTCTGCTCAGACTTATGTTTGAATTAGGCTGATGCTTATATTCAACAGGGCTGGTCAGTCTCTGCCATCCTCATGAAAGTGTCGGTTATGAGTGTGCAGTGAATTTAATTTTGATAACGGCTCGATTATGATGGAAAGCAGGGTCCCATGTGTGTCAGTCTGTTGAGAGATGCGTTTATAGATTATATCTCTTTATGGTGAATGTGACCCAGAAGCGTGTTTACCGGGGCCCCAGAGGACTTTCTCCTGAATGAGGCACTCTTGTCTCCTCTCCTGGGTATGAATATTGAGGTCAAAAGTGCAATACCCTGCCCTCACCCCCCTCAGTTCCTCAGTGCGCAATTACGCACGCACACACACACACACACGCACACACAGACTCTGCCTGTCCCACAAGGTGATATGGTCAATCACCCATGTGCAACTCAATTCAGCTGTACACTGAAAACCCAGAACGCCCCTAAACCCATTGGGACATACCCTACTGCTGTTTACTGCACAAGAAGCCCCATGAAACTCTCTGACACAAATATACAGTGCAGTCCAGTAATATATTGGCACCTTTAGTAAATAATAGGAGAAAAATGCCGTGAAAAAAACTTGGTTATGGTTCATCCTCCTAGTCTTTCATTCAAAAATGAACAAGTATCTTACCCTAACTTTAAAAGAAATGATTAAAGGGAAAATAGGCAATTCTTCCCTAAAAAGGCTTATTCTCTTCCCCAAAAACTTGTGCTTTAATCATTGGCACCGGTAGAAGACCTTGTGAGAGAAATATTAATTAAATTTATTCCCGTTCATATCTTCCCTTTTTAAATTCACCTGAATGATTACAAAATCATGAATGGTCGCCCTTGGTTTCTTGTTTCCCTGAGGTATAAGTATGAAGTAACACTCAGGCCAGTTTCCCTCTGTTGCCCATCAACATTGTTAGATACAAAGAGTACAGCCATAATGTGTGACAGGACGTTCTTTAGTTTCATAGATGGGGAAATGGCTTTGTGAAACTAGCTAAACATTTAAAATACCAATTGTGATTATCACAGCAATATCTAAGAAGTTCACTGCATATTGCCTTATTAACATCAGCCTGAAATGGGATCTGTGCAAAGACTGTGAGGAGGATGGTTCAAGTGGTAAAATAAACTTTCAGGATCACAGTTTTAGAATTTAACCCCATGCATAAATGCAAATAGAAGTCGATTTTCACATAATGCAACGACATGATTTAGATTTGTCGGTCAGAAGTTATTATTTTTTTTCTGGGGGGGGGGGATTGAGGACTAGAAAATCAAATCTTGATCTCTCCTGCCGATGGCGGGCTTATTTCACTCCCTCACGGGTCTGCAGGGTTTTGTTATTAGTTTGCAGGTCTGACCTGACAGTTACGAGTCACTTTGGGGGTATGTTACTATGTTATTACAACTGGAGCCCTAATACTGTAAACTAATGTGAAGATCAGTGCTACAGAGCTAATATCGAAGCATGCTATCCAGCTAATGCTCCTTATTAACACAAATCCTGCAGGTCCTCAGCAGCCTTTGCTGGTTTTGCACAATTACTCACATTGTCAGTGTTTACATAGTTGGCAAGAGTAATTGGCTATTTGACATTACTTTTATCCTGCAACACGTATTACTACCAATGGATGATTTAGATAAAAACTATGTGGAATTTTGTATTGATTTTAGACCACACCAACATTAACTGATTTGGAACTGATCTGGACTAAAAGTTGACTAAAAATGACTTTAAATGGATTTTGTATATTTTAAGCTGAGCACAACTAAATCTAATTATGATTTAGTTTTTAGGTATTTGTACAGTGCCACTGTTTTTGGTTTTTAGCCCTTAACTCTTGTACATTGAATTTAAATACATCAAATAAAGTAGTGACTATTAGCCTTTATTAGCCACAGGACACTTTGCCACTTTGCTACAGTCCATTTTAAATGAGCCTTGGCCCACAGAACATAGTAGTCGTATACACCCAAAATGTACTGATGCTGGACGTACTACACCCAAAATGTACTGATGCTGGACGTTCTACACCCAAAACAGTGAGCCACTTGCCGGGCACTTAACTCCCGCCTCTAGCATACCCAGGGCCCTGTTCCGTTGTAAAGTCGGCAGACGTGGCATTATGACACTTAAAAATGTTTTTTTTTGTGGCTTTTATCATGCCTTCAAATAGGGAAGACAACCCCTCCTTCATCTCAACCACTGTACTTGCACAACTCCTAATCCCATATGTTGTACTCAATTTGGATTGATGAGAGACCAACTCACACTCTTGAGTTACATGATGATCATTCATGTGTAACGAGGTACAAATTTTGACCCCAATGTTCACTCAAGAACTCAAATTGGACTACTCAGGTCCTGAGCAAAAATAAACCAAAATTTAGAGAGTTGCATTTTCATTGTCTGAGTTTTTGCCTGTGTCCCAACTTTGAGACGTGTTGCAGCCATAAAACTTGAATTAAGCTCATTCTGTGGATAAAAATGTAAAATGTCTCAGTTTCAACTTTTGAAATGTTACCCATGTTCTACAGTGAATAACATAGCTCATGTGATCTGAATATCACTGCATTTTGATTTTATTCACAATTTACACTTCATCCCAACTATTTCGGAATTGGGGTTGTATATATGACTGCTACATGTCCTGAAATCTTTGACACCCAAAATCACAAAAGTGTTACACTGCCTGGCCAAAAAAAAGTCGCACACTCAAATATTTAGTTGGAACCCCTGTAGCTTTGATTACAGTGCATATTCGTCTTGTCATTGTTTTGACAACTATATGCAATGCCAGAACATTTCTTTTCGATCAGAAATGCCATGATTTTTGTCCAAGATCTTGTCTTCTCGACATAATGGTTGAACCACTCTGTGGTCTTGAGTACATCCCAATAACTTTTATTATGTTAAAGGTCCGGACTTTGTGGTGGAAAATTTGTTTGTGAAAATGATTCCTCCTACTTGGTTTTGTCATTCATGGTTTTCTTTGCTTAATGCAGGCCAATAACTTGCCCGTTCTGAAATACTGTAACATCGTTTCCACCATCAGGGAATGTGTTTTCCGACATGATTTTGTAAGAAATGAATAGCGACGCACTTCATCAGTCAGGGTTAAAATGATTATTGCCATCTGAAACATATTAATAACCGCAACAATGATCCAATTTTAGAATTTGTTCATTAACATCCAAACGGTGACTTTTTTTTTTGGCCGGGCAGTGTATTTAGTGACTTAGGTACTTCTTAGGTCTTCAATTGGTTTGAGATCAGTCCACAGGACCATGCATGTGTGCATTTTAATGTTTGTTTAGGGCCATTGTCCTGCTGGCAGACCCTTGATCTTTGACAGCGGTAGAGTTTTCTCACACTCTGTTGCACGTTTAGCTCTAATGCCGGCCTTACACCGAGCAATTTGTGAAGTGATTTCCCTGTTGCAGATAAATTTCCAATATCAGAAGAAAATCATGGGAGTTTTGCTTGAGTTGGGGCATTTTGTTGTCATCTTGATTGTTTGATGTAAGGTGGTCATGAAACTCAGTCTGGCTCAGTTTTTTTTCTTTCAAATTGTTGACCTGTATCGGTCTTGCTTCCAAACCTCTGGCCCGTAGTGTAACTGCATTCATTTGTAGGGCATTGCAATCTGCTTAGATATCAGAGACATGCACAAGCACTGCCATTGCACAAGACCTGTACCAAGAATAGAACAGAAAAATGCATCACTCCTTGAGCCAGTCAGACAATCATGAGTGAGACAGTATAGCCACTACGGGTTTTCAGTGTTTATTGTATATACTTTACAACTGTAAATACTGAGCCAATTAAAGTGCTTGAGCTGTGAATCCAAAGCCAAGAGTGTATTTTCATATCAGTTTGATCATTCTTTACCTTATGCACAAATTTAACTCATTATTGGCAAGTTTTCATTTCAACCTTAATATTTTTTTTGTATTTTTGCAGAAATTATAGCTCCTGGAAACCTACATTTCTTGTGAAGTTATAAAATATATTTGTGTTTGTAATGACCACTTATCGACATAAAATAATTCTATTTTCGACAGTTTTTGCAAAATTGCATGTTAACAGTGTTATGTTCCAGATGAGAAATCAAGTTTGGAGGCAGAGTATAATCCCGTAGTAGAGTTAATTGATAGTAATATGGTAGACATAGGAACGGAGCCCACAGGGAAATAGCACAGTTCAGTTCAGGGGTGACAGGCGAAGCAGTGTGGGCGTAGCCTGTGCCAGGCCGTTGGCTTTCCGGGACGACTGCCAGATGGAGTGCAAAGCCGAACTATCAGATGGCAGGACGGAGAAATTTTATCCTGACGACCGTAGAAGGCTTGGGAGCTCGTCCCTAATAAACTAGCGAGAGGAACAGACTGGGAGAAGATTAACAGGAATGTGGTCCAAAACTTGACGACCGCGAGAAAGGCTTGGGAGTGTGTTCCTTTTAACTGAACAAGGAAGAGTACTTCCGTATATTACAATCAATAAAGGTTACATTCAACATTCAAAATACAAAGAATTTTACAAGCTAATACTCACTGGTGCTAAAGTGCATATAACAGGTGACCATCCAGCAACTTGCAAACTCAAAGTAGGGGGTATAAATATATCACACACACAAGGGGGGGGGGTAACCATGAGATGAGGCACGGCCGCAATGTGCTGGAAGTGAGGAGATACAGAGGGCATTCACATGGGGTCATGGCAAACACTCCATCTTTCTTTTTTATTTGTAGGGATACTCCATGGCGTTCTCCTCCCCCTGTGCTGATTTACACATCACGCAAGCCTTTGCCGTGATGCAGTAGGATGGAGAATACTACTATCTACTACAGTTTATGGCTTTTGTATATTTTCCACATTTACATATTATCTGCAAAAGTTTTAGGTGCATTTGAAACTATCAAATTAATGGTTTCTTACTGAAAATGTGCCATAAACAGAAACAGATAAAGATACAGAAAACTTTATTTATCCCCGGTGGGTAATTCAGGTTCTACAGTCCACCAAACACATACAACCATCCATGCACATCATTTAAAGTGTCAAAGGGACACTACATGGCATAGGGGAGAAAAACAAGAGACAAGGCAGAGAGCAGAAATATATACTAAAAGCAAAAGTCCAAAAAAAAAAAAAACACCACAAAAAGGCAGATAATCTAAGGCAGAAATAGAATAAAAACAAGAGTAACGGTATAAAAGGAATAAAAGCTTCCCAAATAATAAATGATAAATAAATAAATAAATAGAGCCAAATTGCACAAAATAGTTAAAATGCACGATCAGTTGATTGTGCAAATTTCATGTAAACTCTGTATTCAAAAGTGTGATGGCAGAGGGAACAATGACTTTGAATAACGGCTCGTCCTCCTGGGAGGCTGCACATAACGCCGTTCTGATGGCATTAATGTGAATGCACTGCTAAGGACATGATTTTGATTAATGATACCTTTGGCCTTTTGGAGGATACGTTCCTCCCAGAGAGAGTTCAAATCAGGGAGGCTGTCGTTGGACCACTTAAAAAAGTCAGGACGTGCGCGTCCATGGTCTGACTCCGCACCCTGAAGAAGTGACAGCAGAACAGTGTCGTCTGAAAGTTTTACAAGAAAGCTCTCCTCTTTAAGGGACCTGCAGCCTTCAGTATATAAGAAAAACAGCAATGGAGAAAATATACATCCTTGTGGGGAACCAGTGTTAGAAATGTGGGTTTTAGACATAAAAATTTTAAAAACAGGGTTAACAGCTGATCGGGCAGATTAAAAGAAGAAGCTAGCTTCACAATTAAAATATAAAAATTTGCATCATATTAAACGCTGAAGAAAAATCGGCAAATTAAAGTCTAATGTGAGATTTGGGTTTCTCCAGGTGTTTGTGAATTTTATCAAGGATGAAAGTTTTGGCGTTGTCTTCTCCTTTATTCCTTTGGTATGCAAACTGAAGTGGGTAAAGTTTGCCTTTGACCTGAGTGAGAGCCTCATCCTTTAAGATTTTCTCAAGGTTTTCCACAACAAGAGAGATTAGAGCCACAGGTCTAAAATCTTGTAATTCCCTGGGGTTATTATTCTTGGGAATTGGAATTATGGTTGAAGATTTTCAAATTGTTGGAAGCTTACAGCTGTCAACACACAATTGAAAAAGCTTGGTAATGACACTGCAGTGAACTGTGACAAACCAAATAAAATCTTTATTTGGTGTTTACTACCCTTTGCCTGAAAAGTAAGCACAATGTCCTGCAGTTTTATAGTTTCATAGGATGATTGGCTTTTCACTTGTTCAAAGTGCTGTGGAGAACCTATTGGAGAACTTGCCACAGTTCTTCTGCAGAATAAATGCCTGACATGATCCTGCATCTGCAGGTTATCTCAGACTGCTTGGATGATGACTAGATCAGGACTGTCAAGGTAGTATCATCTGTATCAACTGCTTTTAATTAAATCTAAATATTTATTTGTAAAATCTTGTTTTAAATCAACATAGGTGTTTTTTTTATCTTCAGCAATACTAATATGGAAACAAAACACGTAATACCCAATTAAGAAAGAAATCTTCGGTCCCTAAAACTTTTGAGCAGTTTTCTCATATAATTTTACATTTATAGGGGTTTTCCCCAGCCTTATTTGACAGGATAATACAGAGAGAGCAGAGATGTGTAATTAATGTCGGCAGCTTAATTTGAAATGCTCACATCACGGCTCATAACGAGCTTGTGCTCTACAGGTTGCTCCATCATGATTTAGCATTTTTTTTATTTTAATTCATACATGCACTTTGTTTCTCAAGTCAAGACTAAAAACATATATGCTCTAAATGCAAATTTAAAGCCCTTAAGTCCTTTCCACAGTTCTTTTGTTTATACCCCATTTGTATGAGATTTACCTGACCAAAAATGAGCATATTTGTGCTCATGTGGCAGTAAGTATGTGGGACTTAGTGAGCATCATCTTTAATACATTGTCAATTTTCTGAGGTCCAGGCCACAGATTAAATACTTTTCTTTTCATTGCTTAGTCACAATGTGTGGAAGAAGAATCCATTTAAATTGAGGGAGGGCGAAGTTTCTATTGTCCCGTAGGGAGTTCCCACAGTCTGATTAATCAAATTACCACCGCTCTCCCGACCAGCCTCCTCCAAATCACCTTACCCGACCAATCCCTCTCACCACCTGATTCTGCTTAATTACATTACATTTCTGCTTCTCTATGTCATGCTAATAACTACAGTCCCCCGCACCTGCTTCAACATTAGCAAAGTCTAATATGGGCCCCCATGAGAGAATAATTCTATGGGGCAGTATGCCCAGGGGCAGTCAGCCAATCAGCAGGCACCCAAGGGAGAGGGTGGAGTTAAAACATGGGGCTGGGGTCCTCTTGGCTATCAGAAGAGGGGACTCCACCAATCGGACCAGTGATAATGCAGTCTCCAGCCTCTCCCTGTGCTGTGGACTTAGGCTGCCAATTTCTGAGAAAGTGGGCTAATGAGTACCGCCAGCCAACCATTGCTTTTCCACTTGGCAGTATGCCCTCTGTTCTAAGCCCTCAAAATTTCACTCTTAATGTACAACTGAACTCATGTTTCCTGAAATTTGCCTCTGACCAGACAAACTGTATGAAGAAAGTAGGATCAAAACCAATCAATTAATTATTATAAGATCCTAGCAATAACTGTAATTATCATCTCACGATGGCGTCTATCCTTTTGAGTTACCCTAGTCAAGTAGTTTTACATTTTACAAAAATATAGACATACCGGATGTGCTGAAGATTGTTGAATGAAAGTAGGGATCCTTTGAAGAACACTGAGACCAATAAGAAGGAAATATGAAGGAAATGGAAAAGAACATGAATTGTTGAGGGATCCAGTCAAACTAGCCAAGCAAACAGAAAATTAGGATGTTAAAAGAAACTGAGAAAATAAAGGATGCGTGCTCCGGTAAAAACATAGAATGCCTCTTATCTCCGGCACTCCTTATCTGCTCCTGTTTGAGACTATAATAACAAATAATAAGTCAAAAACACAATATTCTGCTGCTGGAAATTTTTACATTTGATTTGTGAGTTGCATTGAGGCTCACATGAGCAGTAATACGCTACCTACATTCTGCTTGGTCTTTTATGCAATGAGTGCTTTCTCTAGTTTCAGGCAATATCCCATGTTGATTGAAGCAAATGTTTACAAGTGCTAACCACATTAGGCATTCTTTTGTCCTTGATTTTTGGCAGTATTTAGACATTTTTAATCATCAAAATCATACTTTTCTGATATAGTTTGACCTGTAGGAAAAGACACAGCAATTGTGTCATTGTGTATGTTACAAACCCTTTTAAATGGCCATTTATAATGTAATGTTATTCCGGACCCAATACCCTATCTATCAGGTGCAAAGGATTAAAATAAACACTTAAGTGGGTTCTATCACAATTCTCTAAAAGCCTTTTTATACTATTTTGGTAGTTTGTCTGGACCCCATGGTCTTTCTACAGGTCTTCCTCAAGGCTCCATGTTTGGCCTACTTCTTTCTCCTCTTCAAATTATTGTTGATAATAATGGGATTTTTCTCCTCTCCCTTCCAACACAGCTCACTCAATTTACCAGAAGTGTATTTCAAGCTGATTTAAAACAATATTTAAAGCAATACGCCTACACAGCACTTGATGTTTCAACAGGTGCATTTAATGGCTTTAGTCTGGTTTCCTCCCATAGTCCAAAGACATGCATAACGGGCTAATTAGAGACACTAAATTGCCCACGGGTAGAGGTGTGCAAGTGAATGGTGTTTTCACTCTATAATGGATTGGCAAGCGAGCTGACTAATGTAGGTCCCTGCATTCTGCCCATCGTCAAGCTGTGATATTCTCTAGCTACCCCGCGAGCCCCGTGAGGGAGAAGCAGGCTTAAAGAATGGATGGATGGATTGAATTTAATTGCTTAATGAAAATACAATAAGTGATGAATGCAAAAAGGTCCAAAAATGTGGGTAGATTTGATAGTTTACCACTGTGTAACATCATGTTTTTTATTTACATTGTTTGAGCAGTGGGGCCCTGAAGACACCAGTTAATCAGAGTCTAGTGAGGAAAATTTTCCCCCATTTCTCCATTATGCAGATCTTCAGCTGCACAATCTACGCGGCCTTTGTTGCTGTATATGTCTCCTCAAAATGTTCCATACATTCTCAGGACTGCAGGAAGGCCAATCTAGCACCTAACACTCTCTGCTTACACTGCCATGCACTTCATGCTGGAAACTGCAAGAATGTGTTTGGAACCGATGACACCTATATGGCAGCATGTGCTGCTCCAAAATTTGTACGTATCTTTCTGCAGTAACAGTGCCTTAGCAAATGTGCTGGTCACCCATCTCATATGCACTGGCACGCCTCCATACCCAGACAGACACTGTCTTTTTGACCTGATGCCAGTAATAGCTTCTCTTTTTCTTCATAGGTCTGGGGAACATGGCAGCTGTTTTCTCCAAAACGTCTTGACACATTGACTGTTCAGACCAAGAAACACATTTCCACTTTACTACTGTCCAGATGATGCTGAAGTTGGCAGAGTTTTTAGACAGTGCTTATGTATGGCTTTGACTTTGCATAGTAAAGCTTTGATGTGCATCTGCAGACCTGGTGGAGAATGGAATAGACTGATAAAGGTTTCGCAAAGTATTTCCTTGTCCATAACATGACATCTAATAGTCAAATGATGGTTCTTAAGACAATGACACCAGAGGGATTGATTATTGTGCATTTTCGGAAGTGTTTTTCAGCCATACCCTTTCAGACACTGAGATTTGGCCAGATTTCTACCTTTTCTTTTTTTTTTTTACTCATTTTATACTCAGTAGAGGGTAAAATGCCCAAAATGCTGCCTATTTGTCTTTTGGGAACATTGTTGTCAAAGTAATGGATAACAAGCTTTTGCATCTGTTGGAAAATTAGTGAGCCTCAACCTCTCTTTGCTTTTGAGGGACTTTTTTTAGAGGCTCCCTGCACCAACTTTCTTTGTAGTCTGTTACAGCCAGTAAGTTTAAGATAAGCATATATTTGAAATAAAGTCCCAAGCCAGTGCTTTGAATATTGTGTTGTTGTGTTGACCACAAAAAGTCTTTTTGTGTTATATAAATTTTATCACCTTCATTTTGCCAAACTGACTTCATGTTCAACTTGCAACTTGAAATCTCTCTCTCTCTCTCTCTCTCTCTCTCTCTAAGTCACGTGTGGACATGTGCGCTCAAGCGTGTGCATGGGCAGATGCGCGTCTGTCCCAGACAATGGGATCATTGCAGGGCCACGCGTGGCCCACAAGCTTCGACTGGCGGCATTACAATTCACAAAAGAGTGCCCTTGGCCATGCAACCAACAGCGAATGGCCATATGTTGCGTTTGCTATGCCTCGGCATTTGATCGTGAATTGAAACAGGTGGGGCGGGGGATGCCTGCCAGAAAACGTAATAATAAAAAATAAACGGTTAAGACAACATATCCGGTGCCGTGATAAGAAAACTTCTAGTAGATTAACAGTTTTAAGTGGTTATGTTAAAATTTGATATACACAGGGGCCTCGTAAATTGCTCAGTCCACCGAACACGCCATTAATTAACTCAAGTTGATATGCTTATCTTTATGAAAAGTCTAAATCGTTGTTATGTCAATAATTTATCGCAGGCGTCTCTTAAAAATCATGACAATTTTGGCAAGGTTCAATAGGAGAAAATACCAATCATGTTTAATCGCACTTTTTGCAGAATTTTGGTTGTTCGTATATCTGCCAACCGGCTATAAAACGCCCATTCTCCAGCAAATTTCAACATAGATAACCTCAACAATAAGTCCTGCCCTCTTTTTCTTGTCTTTACTCATGCCTAATCAATTTAATGAATCCCACTTTAAGCAACATTACGCTTGCTTGCACTCAACCGTCAACCGCCAACCGCGATTTTGCCGACAGTCACTTTAGGCCACGGGTCTGCCACGCGCGCGTTCAGCACCAGCTGAAAGTTGAGGTGTGGAGGGAGGGGCCTGTTCGGTGGACCAGAGAGGCAGCAGCCTGAATCCCGGACAGTCAGTCATCTGGGAAGTTCGTCGCACTCGATAGTGCAACTGAGGAAGCGTATGAGTTTGGTGAAGAACCAGACGCACGGGACATAAAATCTGGACCGACCAGCGGCAGAGTTGATCGATCCGAACTGTCACGCACTTCCCAGCATTGTAATTCTGAATTCAGACCTCAGGAAAGAAAAACGTCAACGTGCGCTGCACAGAAAACAGGTAGGCTATGAACCTCCTTCATTCTGCCGCTTAATCAATCACAGCCTGGCGTCTCCCCAAAATTCTGGGGTAGAGTACTATACATTATGTGACAAGAATAATGCTGCCAAAACATGCACATTTTGCACGCTCAGTAATCCTAATGTCTTATGGACTTTAGTGATTGCACATTTATTTGCACCACCTGAGACAGAAGCATTTAAACGGACAGAGAACAAGAAAATGTTCTTTCTATTCTTGTTCCAGAGCCATGACGCCAACTTTTTACGGGAATTTTTTAAAAATAAAAATTAGTAATACATTTTATAATCGCTTGGCAAATGCCTCACATCTGATTTACTGTATGGATCTTATTATTGCATTTAGCTTGTCGGCTATAATTAAGTAGACCAAATTATGGTATTAATGTAATTCAAATGCATTAAATTAACAATCTTGTTAGCATTTATATTGTTTTGTAGAAGTATTCCGAAGGGTCTGTTATATTATAACGGAAGGTGTTTTTTTAATATGTGATAGATTTCTCTGGATTTAAGCGTAAATTACCAATTGCATTTGTAGTCAATTCCTTGCGCAACTGGAGTTAACGCAGAAGAAAAGCGCGCGCCTTTGACTTTTCGTGGCGCACTCATTTGCCGTTTTGAAAATTTGGAAGGATAAAAAGTGGACTCCTGACGGACAGAGCCGCGCAAACAATGCAGAGAACAACTTACTTTTGTAAAACTTGGCCCTATATGCTTTTGGATTTGGCCATATAGTGTAGATATACTCTTTAGTACCACTGCACATGAATGGCCTGCACCACAAAATTTAATTTGACAACAATCCTCTTTGCAGCATAAAATAAATATTTAGATTTGAATAAAATAAAAACAGGTTTAAGTATAAAACGGGGATGCGGTGGCTCATTGTGGTTAAGTGTGCTTGCCTTGGGAACGAAAGATCCTGAATTCAAGTCCTTGCCACAGCTTTCGTGGTGTGTTCTTGCGCAAAGAGCTGGGGGGTAACCTGTGATGGACTAGCATACCATCCAAGAGGAGTAGCGATAGTCCTAGTCGGTTCGTGCTACGGAAACCAGGGTTAAGCACCAGCCTAATGAGCCACCTGGCTCGGGGCAGACTTTGCTTTGAGTAAGCATCAAACACACATAATAAAATAAAATATGCATATCTCATATACCTAGTAATGTTCATCTTCTTCCTCATGCAGAGATGGATTTTCAAGGCAAATTGGAGTGCCCTAGTTGTTTATATGAGTTTCTAGTCCAACAGAGCTCAACAGACCATTAAGCAAAACTTCCAAAATAATTTTGGTAGAGCATCAAAATTAGTCAATGAGCAAATTTATTAAGTAATTGAAATCAAAATGCAGTCAAATAATTATAAAATAGTGTCATATCTCACTTTGGTACATTAGGTACAGTCATTGAAATGGAAACTAGATCATCAAGTAGTTATTTGAGTTTAGCATTTTTCTATGGACTTGCCTAAGGTGGATTTTATTGGCTACTGGACCATAGTCTTAGTACACAGGTTTAAAATTACAAGAGAGGCTAAAGTTACCCTGTATTTCATTTTAGTAGCCTAATTTACAATGCATTTGAGATTAACAACATAGTAAATGAAGGCACAAACCACGCTGATTCTGGATGCTGGGCGCTGTCCTTACAATGGTGCTGAAGTGAGCATCCCTCTCAGCCTAAACCAAGAATACAGAATTTTTTAGCATGAATCTCTGCATTACTACTGACAAAAAGTCAAGGGTAAGACGATGCAATGAGCCTAAAAAACTTTCAGGTAAATCCATACTAGTGCGTGGGGTCATCTGTACAAGGGCAGTCAGACTCATTAACAGATGAGTCAGTTGAATAAATGAGGATGTGTGGAAGAAACTTAAAGAAAATAAGCTAAAGTTATTTTTTACTTGTTTTTAAGTGCTGTGAACACATGATCATTAAGTTGGCATACACATTTTTTTTAAGTAATCGGTTTCCACAAAACATTTGAGCTCACCATACTCACAAGGATTTACACTGCACATAAGAAAGACTATCAAATTCATAACTCTAGTCATTATGAAACATTTTTGAGATGGAGCACTGATCTTGGAACAGATCCTCGTTGTACCTTACTCATACTGTCAGTGCTTCTTTCCTTAGAATGAATATGGTCCATAATCTGGTCTGTCAGACCACCAAATTACTGTAGTTTTACATGTTAAATAATGTAATCCAAAATGGAATGACACCCCTGTTATATTGTGGCCACTAGCTTGCTCCTGAAGTCTGAGTGCAATATTTGAGATGCAGTGCGTCTGGTTGCTGTTTGTGATGTTTCTTTTGCTAAACCCTGGATTTAATCTGGGGATTTATGGCTGGGGGCATTGTGTGAACTCTGGGGCAAAGGTTAAAGATTTGTTCAACATATACTGGGTCAATGGCATTAACACTAGAGCAAAATTATTAGATACGCTTGGTCTGAAAATGGGGATGCAATTTTATGAGAAAGAAATGAGAAACTAGAATTATTTAATGAGAAACTCAGAATTAATTTTAAAAAATAATTTTCTAAGTTATTTTCATCAATTTGAGCACATTTTATGTCGTTTTGGTTACACACATTGACAACACAGCAAATGGCCCTTTTATACTTGTGAAAATACTGCATTTTGCAAGAAGACATTTTGCTGCTTTTTGTGAAAAGGATGTGAATGGTCCACTCAGTGGAGGGTCACTAGTCTCCAAGGGTAAAAGCAATCAATCAAGCCAGAGATGTTATGCACCTGTGGCCTCTTACTTTTTCCGTAGTTTGATTTAAAACTTGTTTCATTCATTCAGATTATGCATTTGTAGGGCACTAATGAACAA
The DNA here is from genome assembly GCA_029721435.1 of Gymnothorax reevesii. Taxonomy (NCBI): domain Eukaryota; kingdom Metazoa; phylum Chordata; class Actinopteri; order Anguilliformes; family Muraenidae; genus Gymnothorax; species Gymnothorax reevesii. Next base: position 36,167,971 of record CM056581.1, read on the forward strand.
TAAATTCATAAACAGTGTGACATCATAACTAGAAAAAATCTAGCATGAGAAGTTAATGCATTATTCATTAACAAAATGCAAGCATTGTTGCATATTTGCGGATTTGAAACATACCTCTGGTATATTTTTTAAAAACTTCAGCATTCTATTGATGATTCCAAAACTTCAGAATTAGGATCAGTTTAAGTGAAAGGTGCAATTAATTTTGACTTCCAGTTGAACTCCAGTATTATCTTATTTTTGAATTTGAGATTGGATTTGTTTCACTGGCACCGTCTAGATTTAGTGTATGGATGTTTCTCAAAATTTAAATAATTTTAATTTTGCCTTGTGCTAGGCTTAATTAGACCAGTGGTTCAAGTTCGGTCCTGGCGCCCCCCTGTGTATACTGGTTTTTGTTCCAACTTTTTGTACAATTGCAATCTTTAGATTTTAACAAGCTGATGATTTGTTTTAATTAGGTGCATTTATGCAAATATATACATTGAGATATATTGTAAATATTGGCAGAGGGAAACAATTTAACCAAACATTTAATCAACATAAATAATCAAAAGGTTCCTCATTGGTGAAACTCTTGACACATGGTGGCAAAACCCGACAATTTACTTGGCAAACAATGGAGTCACACCTGTTGTGTTTCCTGTTGATTTTATTTGGTTCAGGCAGGTTATTTGGGAAAAACTCAAAACCCCTGTAGTCAAAAACCTGATTTGGAGCTTATTGATTTTCTCAGAGTCTAATTTGATTTGTGTAAAAATGTTTTCACCTGAAAATCCTAGCAATATTGAAAATTAAGCACAATATGTTCAAGCGTTTTTATTTTTTCCTAGCAGAATGGATATGTCCATCCAAATGTGACTTAAGATGGTAAATAATTGCTCAAAACATGGAATGCTGCTAATTTAGAGAAAGTAACAGCTTTTTAAAATCCTAGAATTGCAATCCTAGTTGGAACAAAAACCAGCATAGACAGGCTGGCGCCAGGACCGAACTTGAGAACCACTGAATTAGACTATATAGATCTCCTAGATTTCCAATTTGCTTTCTGGAATTTATTAGTCTCATAATTCAGTAAATATATACAATGAAACCTGAAACAAATGAACTTTAAATGGAAAAGATAGTTGAAATTTGAGAAAAAAATGGGAGAATGTCAAGGTGTATTACAACATGCCGTGTAATTGTGAGAGAAATGACAATTTCCTGTCAGGAGAGTAATGATCAACCTTGGATCGAATCCTGATGTTCCAATATTAACCCATTAGTGCCATTCCTGGATATACTTTTGGGTAAAAGTTTGATGCCTCAGTGCCTCGCCCGACTTTACTCTGGTTTTTATAGTTTGATTTTCTACCATATGATGGCAGCAGTAGGGTGATTTCATCAGTTAGTGGGTCACCCTTTGAGTGTAAATGTATGAGCGGATATGTTTGGCTTAGCTCCTGTTTGAATGCAGTTCCTGGCCAGATCACATATAGCTGAGACTTTCATGTAATCAGACAAATTCAATGATCAGTGCAGAGGTAACATCAGAGCCGGGCCAAGCCTCCATGGGGCCCTAAGCAAAATTTGATTTTGGGACCCTCTATTTCTGCCAATAATATTGATTATTGATCATTAATACACATATTATAAACCCTGCTGCAACTATGCAGCTCTGGTAGTGTTGTTTACGTTATGCTATTGTCAGTCTGACATGTCCTTACCTATGTATAGTTTTTAATCTCAAAAAAGGGAGTACAATCAGCTACAAGAGCAGACTGGGGTTGATCTACGCAACATTGCAAGTGATAAAGCACTAAGTGGGATACTGAATATCATCTAGGCCTACTAAAAGTAACAAAAATAAACCAGTAGACAATACATTTACTGTTAAAGTGTCTTCTGGTTTATTATTGTTGGTTGTAAAAAACTGCGACAGCAATGTGCAAAAATAATTTGTAGTGCAAGAACAACAATAACACGCAACAACAAATAAAATCACCTCGATATATAAAAATAACTACAATGTTCAAAAAAGAATAATAAGCTCGGCTTGCTTGTGAATATTCAATAACTGATCCGGGTGTGCTATCTAGTCATACAATATTGTTCTGCATGCATAAATTTGCAGCTCCATGTCCGCCGGCGGACACGTCTAAACAAAGTGCTTAAGATACCCTGCTGAGCACCGTTGTTCTTCTCTAACATGCCAAATCCAGATAATCTTTAAATGATGAATTAAATTCATATTTTAATTTGTAACGAGTATCAAAGTGGCCAGTGTCAAAGTAACAAAGTAAAAGTATACTTTGTATCTTTTAAATGTAGTAGACTAAAAGTAGAAGTCCCCGTTAAAAATAAATAAAAAACTCAAGTACAAATCCTCAAAATAATAAACGACTTAAGTACCGTTACGAAGTACATGTGCTTTGTTACAATGCACCTCTGCCTGCCAGTTAGGAGAAATGTCTCTAGTTTTTAACTAGCTAGCTAATTTGCTATTAATGGCTACAGGCAACCAGTTGCATCAAAATGATAAGGATATTTAGGGACTTTCCCAACCTGAGGAAACTTACATTACAAAGACATGCAAACATATGTTTATCATGACATTTTTTCTCCTCTTCTGCTTTCTTTTCTCTGCTCCTGAACGATATGTATTTTTTGTGACATTGTTTAGCTTTCACCCAGCTGCTCCTTAGATGCGCAGTGCGCACTGCAGGGCAGGATGCACAAATTACTGGTGCACCGGAACTTTGACATTTAAAGCGAGAGGCAGTAGGAATCACTAGGCCTACATCAGCAGTACTCTGTTAACATAAAATTTTGTTTTTGTATGATAAAATACCTTTGATCACAAAGGAATCATCACTTACACATGCAAAAATAAATAAATATATTAATTAATTAATTAAACAATATTTTGGTAATTGCTCTTGGGGGTCACCTAGTGGTCGCGGGGCCCTAAGCAGTTGTTTAGTTGGCTTATGCCTTGGGCCAGCTCTGGGTAACATTAACAAACATTTTCCCATCGTTTGCTTGTCCTGTAATAACCATTAGCCAGCTAGCTAGCTTCCTATTTTGGCTACCGTGCTCTAGAACTGTAATAATCGTTCACTGACTAGATAACTAATGCAAAATGCTACATACTACCCTGAGGAGCTCATGTTTTGAAGTGATACTACCTGGCTAACATGCAGGATATTTGGAATTGTCAAAGTCCAATTAATAATTTGTAGCTAAAACCAGCTCGTCCAACATAACTACGACACTAGCGTACTTTTACAGCCATAGTTATGTCATATACATATACTCATTCCTCGTGGGAACCAGATTTCCTGCATGCCTACCGTTGTGTGAGAAAATGTGTGAAATTGTACAAGGAAAAAAAGGGGGGGGGGGGGGTAGTGTCCAGCCTTTGAGAACCCACTTCGTCTTACAGAAAAACACCTCTCATCCCTCATTCCACCTACTGACATAAAACAAAATCCTACAAGAAGGTGTAGAGTGTGGTCTCGCATTGGCAGGGGCAAGGAAAGGCGTTAAAAGTGTGCACATTGCAAAGTGCCATTGTGCATTGAGCCATGTTTCCAGAAATTTAATCCAATGTTGAATTTCTAAACCTTTGCCAGATAAAGTGAAAGAGATAAAAAGATTTTGACTGCAGAATTTTGAAAGATAAAACGTGGTAAAACATTTAAGATGTTTGCTTAAAAAAAGAAATACGTTTACAAGATCTTTTAAAAGATGGTTTTGCGATGAGTCTTCCTTCATGTCGAAAAAACCTGGTACGGGGGTGCTGACGGTGAAAAAAGACCTTGGAACTGAAGGAGTTAATGTATTTTTGATTATTCTGTTTGTACTGCAAAACTGTTGTTCTCCACTTAGATTGAATTATTAGATAATGCCCTTATTATAGTAAACTAATGGGTCATTTATTGTATTAGTGATTTACAAAAAGGCTCATTATGTTATGAGCTGAGCCAACTGCTGCAGCTGTGCAACGAGCCATCCTACCTGCTGTTGCTGTGCTGTGAGCTGAGCTAACTGCTTTACCTATGCTATGAGCAGAGCTAACCGCTGTTGCTGTGCTATGTACTGAGCAAACATGTCCGCCTGTGCTATGAAGGAAACTAACTCCTTTAACTGTGCTGTGAGCAGAGCTATCCGCGGGAGCTGTGCTATGAATGGTGCAAACCACTGTAGCTGTGCTATAAACTGAGCTAACCTCTACAGCTGTGCTATGAGCAAAGTTACCTGCTATAGCTGTGTTATGCGCAGATGTAAGTGATGTTTCTGTGTTTTTACCTCAGCTAACTGGCTGTTTCCCACTGGATAGGATGATGAGCACGCCCTACAGGAAGTCTGCGGATGTGGTAGAGCTGGTCAGCTCGCTGGGCTGGGCAGATGAAGACCTGAGCTCCCAAGACAGCGAGGGGGCGCCTGAAGTGGGGCGATTTGAGATGGACAGACATGGGCGTGAGCCGGGAAGCGAGGACATGGAGGAGGAAGAAGAGGAGGAGGGAGAAGAAGACTGTGGGGAGGGGGGACCCAAACGGAGGGGTCCCAAGAAGAAGAAGATGACAAAAGCACGTCTGGAGCGGTTCCGAGCGCGGCGGGTGAAGGCTAACGCGCGCGAGCGCTCGCGGATGCACGGCCTTAACGATGCCCTGGAAAACCTACGCAGAGTCATGCCCTGCTTCTCTAAAACCCAGAAACTGTCCAAGATTGAGACTCTGCGTCTCGCCCGCAACTACATCTGGGCCCTGTCGGAGGCGCTAGAGGGAGGACTGTCCACGGACAGCCGTGGGTTCTTGGAGGCGCTCTGCAAGGGCCTGTCCCAGCCAACCAGCAATCTGGTGGCAGGTTGCTTACAGCTTAGCTCCACCCATGATCTCCTAGGCTCCACCCCAAATCTGCTAAGCCCCACTCCCACTGTGATTGACAGGTCAGAGTGCAAATCCAAGGTCCCACTCCTCAGCTACCATTCCTCAGGGCTTCCCAGCCCCCCCTATGGCTCGGTGGAGACCCCTCACCTGCCGCATGTGAATAACTACAGGAGTGGCTATGAGACCCCCTCACCAGCAGAGGGCAGCACCGGAACGCCCCCTTACAATGGCCCATTGTCTCCACCCCTCAGCGTGAGTGGTGCATTTGCGCTCAAGCAAGAAACTTCACTGTGCGAGACTGACCGAAGCTGTAACACCATACACCCTGCCGCCACCTACACCTCCAGCCCCAACCCTTACCATCCCCATGGCCCCCCTGTATACCAGCAATCCCGCTATGACCTGCCGCTGGGGGTCCCATTTGAGTCCCTGTTTGGCTCTGCCCATGGAGTGAGTGCACAGATGGGCGCCATTTATGGCGAGTGATGAGACACGGGACGAGGGAGATAGAGGCAGGACTTTATTAGTTTTTCACACACCCCTTGCTGTGTTTTCAGGCTTCCCTCTGGCTGCGTTTTCCATTGTGAAGGGATTTTGGGAAGATATTAAGAAAAGCCCACGTCACTGGAGCATGGCCATCTGCCAATTCCTATTCATTACAAATGTTTACAATGCAACATGCTGCACAATACAGTATGCAAAACATTACTGTATTTTCACAACAGTTTTACAGTAAAGATGTTTAAATGAGTCTGTGATCTTTGTGGGGATGCCATTGGAAGCAGTGTTTTTTCATCTTACTTTGTGTTTTGTGGCTGACAGTTTGCATTTTTTTCCATTGATGTGTCAATGTCACTTTTCAGAAATTGCTATATAGCTACTTGGAGGAGTCTATTCTCAGGGGAAACTGTGGCAATAACAGTCTTACAGATATCAAAGGGTAGCAATTCTGTAGTACTGTACACAGCCCTACTCACAATCCTTCAGTCCACAATTTGAACAAGAATCTTTTCAAAGCCTGGAGGACATAATTGAAATAAATCAGTACTTCTGACCAATCCAAAATGTACACCCAACTGTAGCGACCCTGGTTACAGCATATGAACTACGTAATTCTTTGTCTAAGACTATTTATTGATACTTTCATTTACTATTTATTTGGACAACTGTTGTTCGTGTAATGTTATTTCAATGTTGTATGTAGGTTTTTGTAAACAGTGTCCTGTTTTGAAACTATCATCTGTTGCTGGCAGCATATTTAAATTATTTATTTTTACTGTCACCAACGGTGTCTGTCTATTTTTGTTTTTCCCAATGCTATTATTATTGGTATTATTATTTATTTCTCTGTGGCACTTAAAAATGTTCTCATATGATAGTTAAATACTTGTAGGTAAAACACTGTGGATTGAGTGTAGTAACCTCAAGTGTCTTGCCAGAGTAGTTGGGATTGTCGCTAGAATAGTCGGAAAATCTCAGAGTTCATATTTTTTGTCAAGGACCATGTGTAGCCTCTATAATTTTTTCAAAATGTAAAATATAAATAACAAGCAAACAGCCCAAACAGACCTCCCCCCACCCTAACCTCAATCCTGAGGCAGAATGAAATCGATTTATAAGCCTCTTTTTTATTCCATTCCTAGGCTTACATTTTTAAGCGGCTTAGGCTGATGTCCAGAGATGAGGGCGAGAGGGAGATAGAAGCCCTGCATAGATAAATTAGTCAGAGGATTTCATGGTAAAACTACCCCATGCTCATGCCATGCTGTAGCTTATGCCCAGAGAAAATGCCTGTGAAAGGAGTGGAAAAAGAAAAGATTTGTTATTTGACTGAGTCATTGTCTCACCACGATAACGTAAAATTACTTCTATTTTAAATGAGAATCATAAAGCCCAGACTGGCCAAGTCCAGGGCTAAGCTGTTCTGTTACATTTGAAATTGCTGGAGCGGGTTTGTGGAACGGCCCAAGACTCAGATGCTTAACCCAACATATCATCTATGTTATGCTATTATGTGCAAACCTGGTCATCTTGTTTCAGGGGCATTTCCAGTGGTCTGACATGAAGATAATGGTGTGCAGAGGGTATGAATATTCTTCCAGTTGTACAGCACTGGTAATTATGCTGGTAATACATGCTATGAAATGTAACAATAGGAGGTGTTATTATTAGTGCATAACAAACTAGCCTAATAATGACACAATTGTTGAGTATTATGTTGGTTTTAACCTATTTTAAGCAACTGGTGAAACATCATAAGCAATAATTCAGTTTGTTATGCAATATCAATTTTTATAGCAAATACACATATTTGGAAAAACAACATTAAAGTGGAATTGGAAAAACCCTGAAAACAAGTTGGTTTCATCATAATTCGTCGGGAGGATGACATATCTGTGGCGGGGGTGGGGGGGGGGGTAGAGGGGTTGTAAACTGTATTTTTGTACAGATTAAAATGTAGTCCACTTTTTTAAGGGAGATAAACAAATAATATGTTTCTGAATTAAATGTACATTTTTCCAAACAAAAGGTGTACATGTATTCTTCTTTTACACTGGCTTTGCATTACATGCCCTGTTTATGACATTAGGCCTGTACAATAAAACCGGGTCACATGAAGGAAACCAGAATGGTGTCAACACGCAAACTCCACAAAGAAGGGCCTGGCTAAAAATTGCTGAGCCCCAGTACTTTAAGGAAAGAATTTCTGTCCCCTCCCATTGGAAAATGCATCTCTCTTAATCAAAATTGATGCAAAACGTAAAGTTCATCTTGAAAAACAACAAGGTTCGTGTGAAAACAAACTTAAGATATTTTCACAAAAGTTACCCCATATAGTTGGCTAAATAATGTGCGAGTGTCCTTACATTGCGAGACCGGTAACATTGATCGGGATTGCGGAAAATTGGAACCATCTCTGTATTTAGAAATTATTACTATCGCATTTGGGTGTCAAAATAGGTCACTAAATAATAAACATAGAATGCATGTTATAGATACTTATCCAAATTAAGAGTCTTAGTATACATACATGATTGACGAGACATAGGCCTTCCAAATCATTCTGTATCATAACCACAATACATCTGAAACACATTTGTCCTTTTCATGACAAAACGACAGCTAAATATAAGCTGTTTCAGTAACTGGCCTACAGAAGAAACTGACTGGCCATAGTGAGTATATACAAGCAACATTTTCTGTCCTTTATGACTGGTCCATAATGACTACCACCAGTTTTCACACAGAAAAAATATTCCCCTAAATATAAGGTCATCTGATATCCCTCAATCATTTAATGTGTTTAAATATCATTTGATTGAGCTACCAAGCTCCACAACCACCATTCTGCCTGGGCAACACCAGATTCTGTAGAAAATAGAAAAAAGCACGACTACTAATTGCAAGCTTTAATTATTTTTTATTTTATTTTATTTTTTGGAATTTGTTTTGCATAGTTATGATCCTCCCTCAGAGAGAAACTTCTCATTATAACGTGCAATTAAAATAAAGTTGCCCTCCAATAAGGGATGTGGGGCAAAAAAAAATGTTTTTATAAATATTAGACAGACTTAACCATAAAATTGCAGTTTCCATCAAAATTTAAATGTGGTAACTAATGCAGTATTTTTTCATTCACTGCCACGTTTGATATTTTATTTAAAATACCTTTGATTGGCTGGCATTGTACTCATATATAGGACGGCCTCATGAGAAGTAGTTGTACCTGCGTGTGTCTTGTTCTTTTAAGAAATACCAAGTCTCTCCATCTTTGGGCTACTCAGTCCAAACTGTGCCTCAATCCAAACCCAACCCTGTCTTACATCAGACATGAATTAATAGACTTATTTTGTAATATATTTTCTTGTGTTCAGAGACATGAGCTGTTTGTGTGCGTGTTTGTGCAATTTCCACTCATGTAGCCGACTATTTTCACATTGTCCCAGGAGTTCCCTGACCCACAGGGTCTGGCTAAGCCAGGTGCAACCTATTTTTGTTATACTGAGTGATTTTTGAAGCAAACAAGCAAAGATATTCACAATAGTGTTTTTTGTCTTTGAAGAAAGTCTATCATTTCTGTTGGGGGGACTGGGTCATGCTCGTAATTATAATTTAAATGAATTGCAAGGGGATTGAGTCGGTCATGACGCTCCTTTATGCAAAACTAGGGGTCAAACATTGCTTTCTGACAAAATTTTAGAAAGAAACCTAAGTTAGTAATCTCCAAGATCACAATTGCTCTCTCCACCTCCCAAGGCCAAATATGTGTTGTTGAATGGCTTTTAACCTCTACTTTGTTTTGGCTCGGCAGTCATCAGTCATGTACGGAGATGCGGGGCTCTCTCCGACAGAGAGGGGCACAGACATGGGAACATGCAGCTGGAAAACAGGTGAACCCCACACAGAGCCATATTCTTCATCGGGGGAACCCCACAGGTCGTGTACCCCCAAACCCTCTGGCCCATGGCCTAAAAGCCCCCCATCTGATCTTCCTCCTAAAAATTTGATTAGCACCCTTATGCCTCCCCAAAATTTGATTTGCACTGTTTGTTCCCCTGATCTTATTATGCACATGAGTTAAAAGTGCTGGTGGGGGAGTGACGATGCTCAGAGTGCCTTGGGCCACTAGGCCAACAGTTCTGCACTGATGTCCTGTAACGAATAAACACAAATCAAGGATCCCTGAAGGAGGCCATTTTTAGGTGCTCTGTATTAAGATGAAAATTACAATAAGAATACATTTCAGGAATAAAGAGCTGCACAGTGGACAGTTTTCATTTCTTGCATAATCTGACTGCTTCCACGTCCTTTGAGTATTTAATTTGCAGTAACTCATTAAGTGTATATCAGGATGGAATTTTGGAGGTTTATTTAATTTTCTCATTCGATTTTTACTCATTGAGATGAAATATCACTCCTGTGGGATTTGAATGTTTAATTGAACATTCTATTACTGTTGTAACAATCACTACAGGTCTTGAGAGTTGAGTTCCTAAGATCCAAAGATTCCAAAAAACTTCCTATTCCAAGGGCAGAGGTATGAATTTTAACTTTGCACAATTTAAATGTTGGTAGTAGTTAAGTGCCAAAAGGCTTTTGTTGGAGTCCTCCACCTGTCACCCTGCCCTGTGGTCTATCTGACATTCTTGTCCATTTGTTTTCGTCGCTGAAAGTGGCCATGAAGTGATTGAGCCCTTGACATCGGCTTCAGCTCTTGACTGTGGTGCAGCCATATGAGAACATGTCAGGTTTTTAGAGGGACTTTAAGAAGGGGGGGAAGGTGAAGTGGGGAGTAATAAAGAGTGGTCCGGCTGCCTGCTTCTTCTAAAGGCTGTGAAAAGCGCGTGCTGCTTGGAGCTGAAACACTCCTGTGAGCCCATTGTTTTAGGATCTGTCCACTGGTCCTCGCCCAAACTGACTGCAGCAACAGTTTTGTCTTTCCCGGAGTGTGTGTCTGGAGGGATCGAGAAGAGAGAACAGGGTCTGTAGAGGGGGTAAGGGGTAGTTTCGGGTGTTTGCGACATCACAGGGTCCATTGTGAGAACAGCCTGTTCTTTCTCTCAACCTTTGACCTGCATTGTCACCAGGCTTCGTGTTCGGTGGGAGAGACAGCTGGGAGAACAGTGGGGGTAATTGTGGGATAGGCTTTTGGTGTGTGTGTGTGTGTGTGTGCGTGTGTGTGTGTGTGTGTGTGTGTGCGCAAGGAGAATGACCTGAATCCCAGTTTTTTGTTTTTTTTGGGGGTAGGGGATGTCTAGCTCTACCTAGAGCAGGAGTTGTCAAGCATCCTGTTAAAAGGAAGATCAGCTTATGGATTTTAAATCTTTTAATTTTTATGGAGTCATGCATTTACCAATGTTCTGCTCATGTGCATTCAACCCAGTAAAATAAAAGACCTCATTTATCAGTTTTTTAAAAAAAAAATACTATTAGTCTGTCCTGCTCAGGTTCACTTAAGCAGGGCTCTGGTGTGTTTGTGAGTTTGATGGGCTGATTAGTCAAATAATTCCTCCTTTAAATGCCCTCTTAAAGGTGTCTGTCTGTGTGTAGTTCATATTAATTAAAAATAAATGTGTGCAGTACCTCGCGATGCAGCAAAACTAAAATCCACAAGATCCCAAGGACACTGAGTGTAAACTGTTTTCTGTCAAGAGTGTCTAACACGGTCCACACACATGCACGTTATATAACGTTTATGGACTCTCAGCGCCCCTAAGCTGGAGCAGCTGAGGTAGACTTGGAGCTAAAGCATAAAGCGATGAGGACCAAATGCATCATGGGATATAATCACTGTCTGTGATAATCCTTTGTCTATAAAATGCAGAGTGATCAGAGTCACAGATAGTCAGGTGCATAAATATTTGGACATGTACAAATTTATGGTTATTTTAACTGTCATTCACAATGTATTAGAGATGAAATAAAATCACGAATATGAGCATGGTGAGCAGACTTTTAGCTTTCAGCTTTGAATGGTGTAAGAAACACTATTAATACCTGGTCCCCCCATTTGCAGAGAGAAAATATTATTGAACACTTATATGCATAGCTATTCTAGGGGCAATTATATTCTCATTCGTTCACTATTTCTTTAATATTATGTACAATTTTGCAGGATTTAACAAAAAAAGGATACAAACATAAATATGAAGTTTAAAGAACAGTCACAAAAACTATTTGGTCCATTCTTAACTGATACAGAACGTTCCAGTGCGCTCAGCACCCCAAAAGGCCCAGGACCACAGATTGGATCACAAAAGAATTATTTCCCTGGTGAAGAAAAATCACAGTTGGCCAGATCAATAACATTCTTTAGGAGGTCAGCATATCAGCGTCAATACTGAGAAATGAGAGAAAACTTCACCAGAATAAATACAATGGGTTCATCACATGATACGATACACCAGTAGGTTTCAAAAACTCCCAAAGAACTCCCAAAAAAAAAAAATACCCAGTACATTTCTGAAAAAAACATCTCCTTGGAGGTTGATACAAAGATCAACATGAACCAGAATGAACGAAGGAGAGAAGAATGGAGAAGGGAACAAATTGCCCATGATTCAAAGCATACCATCTCCTCTGTAAAGCATTATCATGCGTGGGCATGTACGGCTGCCAATGGAACCAGCTCTGTTGAATTTATTGATGCTGTTGAACAAAGCGGCTGGATGAATTCTGAATTCTACAGCGCTATGTAATCTGCCCATATTCAGCTAAGTGCTTCCAAAATCATTCAGTATTTTGCAGAGCATCCCGTGGTTCCTAACGATAACCGGAGACACACTGAAAAACCAACGCAACTACTTCTGAAGGCAAGAAGAAAGGAATGTTCTGCAATGGCTAAGTTAATCATCCTGAATCCAAAGGAGCATATACATAACAAATATCAGCTGAATTGCTTTGGAAATGATTGACCAATGTGTCAAAATAGCCTTTTCAAGATGACTGCCATGGCAGCCATATTTGAAATTAGTCCAAAATGCTTCAAACAAATTTTGGTGTACTTGTGGGTAGGAACATGCATACCAAGTTTCAGCTTCATTGGTCCAGTAAATTTGGAGAAGATTTTTAAAGATGCTCATGAAATTTAGGAGTGTCGCCTGAAAGAGTTCAAATTGAGATCAAAATGGAGAGTAAATCAAAACCTGTAATATCTGTGTTGAGTTTTGCTAATTTTGTTATTCTATCAAATTTCAGCTGAATTGCTGAAGAAATGATTGAGAAATGAATCAAAAAGGAATTGAAGCACCTATTACTAAAACCCCATAAGTCACACTTGACTTGACTTGTGGGGTTTTAGTAATCAGTGCTTCAATTTTAAAATGGGTGCCGTGGTGGTCATATTTGATATTAGATCCGGAGATTTTGAAGAAATTAAGGTGTCTTCATTTGTAGGAAGATGCCAACAAAATATCTGCTTCACTGGTGAAGTGGTTTCAGAGAAGAAGATGTTTCTCAGGACAGGTGGCGCACGATGAAAAACGAAGACGCACAATACACAATGGATGATGGACAAGCAGATGATGACATAAAATTGCTGGACTTTATTCAAGTGAACGAAAAATTAGAATTTTCCGTTATGATTATGTTAGTTTGTCCACATACTTTTAAGAACCTTAAACTGGGGTGACTACGCATAAAAATGGCTGTAATTCCTACATGGTACACAGGCCTACAATATTTTTGAAATACCCTAAAATCAAACTGAAAAGTCAAACCTTCAAGCACATCTTGATTGATTAATTTTAAAACCATTCGGTGTGCAGAGACAAAAAGATGACAATTGTGTCACAATCCAAATACTTATGGATCTGACTGCCAAAAACAAATAGACAACTTGAATATTTGAATATATATTTGAGAAGCGGAAAAATGTGCAAGAGGTTGTGTCAGAATGTATTGCGTATTACTACATTACCTTACATTGCATTAAAGGATTGTTGTAAACCGTATCAATGGTGTGTCACATTCTGTACATTATAATGTTTTGGTTCCCAGGCCAATGTGTTTTTGTTTCTGTTTTGTTGGATTCTTCCGAAGGGGGCCGAGTTGGGGGTGGGTAGCCTGTGGTGGGTTCTGTAGTTGAATAAAGAGTCCCTAATGAGATGCTGTAGTGTTTGCTTTTACCCGTCTAATCACGCACATACACACACACAACACACACTCTCTCTCTCGTCCTCTCTCTCTCTATCACTCTCGGCAGCCTCAAAGTGGAGGTTGTCTCTGACTTTAAGATGACAGGCAGGTTGGACAGAAGAAAAGGGAAAGTCCATTGGACAGTGGAAGGAGCTGTGTGTTGGAAGAATGCGCTGCTGCTGTCACTGGTGGCCCGACACAGAAGTGAGCTACAAACACAGGACAGACAGGTAGAACCAATAGTGTGTTTCATTTTCTTCGAGAAAATAAATAGTCACAAAAATAATGGACAGTGTGCAGCCCAAATGAATGTGAGGTCACAGTCTCTACCTGTATACTGGGTGAGATGTTGAAGAGATTCTGTTTTTTTGTGGTCATCAAAGATCGCAAAGAAACTCATCATAAAGAGTAGGGAATGCCCTGGTGCCATGGCTAAATTGCCAGTCTCTCCATCTCATTCTGATTTATCGGGCTAAAGCATGGCCTTCCCCCTTAGCCATCTCAACTGATGTGTGATGTGCCTCTGGTGCAGGGTGGCTGCTGTGCATCTTTTTCTCTGGCAAAACCTTCACACACCTCTTATGTCTTACCTTGAGAAAAATGCAGTGGTTAAGCAGTTAGTATGGAGGTACGGAGAGAATGTTTTGTAGTTGGGCATCTATTAACTATTACATTTTTTGCTATCTTGACGCTAATCCTGGTTGATTTAGTTTTGTAACATATCCTAAAGTTTGAAATGTCAGAATTTTTCCACTTTAGAAAGAATCCACGTTCAAATGTCAGGAGTCACCGTCGGGACTGAAGTAGCAATGGTTATGTACGTCCTGCTCTGCTAATGCGGCCGCATTTTGCATTTAAAAGCTCAATAAAAATGTGTGTTATATTTTACATACAGAAAATGGTAAGTGTTAGGGTCAGAACTACCCAGAGAGGAACGGTTGACCCGGAGGTTTACGCAAGGGCCTTTTTTGATGTCCGAAGAGGCGAGAGTGCAGAGGTGCATGGTGTTTGTCATGTCACCCTGTTCACGTACTGCAAGAGGAGGGCAGAGGCAGGAGGGCAGCAGACCGGAGCCCCAGGGTACAGGGCTCACAACAGAGTCTTCACAGAAGAACAGGAGAAGAGACTGCAGGCATATATAAAGAGAGCAGCTGATATATATTTTGGCCTGAGTCCTAAAGAAGTGCGAGTAACACCGCAGACAGAGCAACACCACTACCGCCATACAGCAAGCACCTTCGCTCCGGATCTGCCACAGCTCTGAGCCGGATCAGCTGGAGTCGGCACAGATCCGGGGCAGATCCAGAGTGGAGGTGCTTGCTATCTGGGAATTAATCTCTTTTTTATGCTGTTTTAGGTGCGAAAGTTTGCATATGAGCTGGCCGAAAATATTGGCCTCAAAACTCCAGGTTCATGGAAAAAAAACCAGTGTGCTAATGATCAGTGTGAGTGTGAGAGCGAGTGTTCTAATGACATGCTAATGATCAGTGTGAGAGTGGGATTGAGTGTTCTAATGAGATCCTAATGATCAGTGTGAGTGTGAGAGTGAGTGTTACAATGAGATGCTAATGATCAGTGTGAGTGTTCTAATGAGATACTAATGAGCAGTGTGAGTGTGAGAGTGAGTGTTACAATGAGATGCTAATGATCAGTGTGACTGTTCTAATGAGATGCTAATGAGAAGTGTGATTGTGAGTATTTTAGACTCCGTTTACACATGGCCGGCTATTTTCATAAACGAACATTTCACCTTTTCAAAAATAATATCATGCACAGGTATCATTTTTCAGAAAATTTTTCGTTTACACATACCAGTATATATATGCCGTCAAGAGCATATCAAACCTGTAGGTGGCAGTGTAACGTTAAGATCAAGCCCACATTAGCCAATCAGAATCCTGAAAATAGCATCAACAGAAACAAATCCAATCACCACAGCCAAATGCAAATGTAAACATTGGTCGCACTTTTGGCCCAGGTGCTTCGTTTGTCAAAGTAACCGTGTACCGTGTGTAAACGGGGGCTTAATGAGATGCTAATGAGCAGTGTGAGTGTTCTAATGAGATATTAATGATTAGTGTGAGTGTGAGATTGAGTGATCTAGTAAGATGCTAATGATTAGTGTGAGTGTGAGAGTGAGTGTTATAATGAGATGCTAATAAGTAGTGTCATAGTGAGTGTTTCAATGAGATGCTAATGAGCAGTGTGAGTGTGGGATTGAGTGTTCTAATGAGATGCTAATGATCAGTGTGAGTGTGGGATTGAGTGTTCTAATGAAATGCGAATGATCAGTGTGAGTGTGGGATTGAGTGTTCTTTTTTTTAACTCTGCTTTTTGGCTTTTTGAGGATAATGTACACATTGCAGTAGCAACACTCTGTGGTGAACTTGAAAAACAGCATAAAATACTGTGAACACAGACGAAATAAAACAATGTCCTGATGATATAAAGATACGGATTGGAAAGTACATGTTGATATGAAACAGATGTAAAAAAGAAAATTGAATGAATAAGCGATGAACAAGTATAAACAAATAAAATAGAAAACATATATAGTATATCTAAGGGGAAAATTATTAAACAAATACATAAACTAACACATATAGATACATAAAAGGTGGTGGGTGGGTGGGTGGGTGGGGGGGGGGGGGGGATGGCAAGATCCGAGATCCCAAAAATATATTCATATAATACATTATCCACCACCCCGGAACTACAAGGCCCCAAATGACATTGTTGTCAAAGATGAGACATGGACATGGAGTATATGAATCAATTTACTTTTGCTGGGATGTCGACCATTTGTCAAAAAGCGGTTTCCAAATTTTCAAAAAGACATTTTATTTCATTTCCCCAATAAAGTACAGAGAGAGATGGCCCAAACAATGTAGCTGTCCATGGTTGAGTTAAAAGATAGACCAAATATGACAAGATATAATCAAATATTAGAGACGAAAAGGAATGGAGCTTGGGACATGACCATATTTGATGAGTAAGCGTACCTATATCCTGTTTACACTAGTCACAGAGGGGGGAGATGTTAGGATGAATAACATGGAGCCTACATTTTGTGTAGTGAAGTCTGTGTACAATCTTGAATTGTATAAGTTGATGTATTGCATTTATAAAACTACTGTGATCGCTGTCCCAAGCTCAGCCACCCAGGCATTTCTTAATTTATCATCAGATAATACCAGATGGGCTTGTAGGGATGAATATAGAGAAGAGATTGATCCCTTGCTGTCGGGGTCATGATGAACAAGGTTATCAAGTAAGGTATGTTTAGATCTATTTTTGTTGTGTGGTAAGTGAGCCCTAATAAAATTTCTTACTTGGAGGAATCTAAAAAAGTGCCAGGACAGAAAGTTATAATACTGTTGCAGCTGCTGGAAGGATGTCAGTTTACCTCCAATATATAAGTCTCCAATTGTCATTATATTTTTGTCTTTCCAAATGGAGAAAATTTTTTCATCAAAACCAGGAGGGAAAGCATGGTTTTGGCAAATATGACTATCCATGTACAATTTGGGCAGATCAAGAAAGGACTGAACACGCTTCCAAGTTTTTAAAGAATTCAAAATTATGGGAACACGATGGAAAGTTGCAGGGAGGAAATTTGAGTTTCGGAGGGTGTGACATCATAGGCAGGGATGAGTGAAGAGTGGGATCAGGGGGGTCGTTTGGGGCTTGTGATTGATTATGGCTATTTATGGTGGGATAAAATTTCAAAAAAATAATCATATTTATATATGACCATTTGTGTTAATGTATGAAATATATTGAGTGATGTTTGTACAGAGAATGTATATTTTTATAGATAATTGACTAAGATGATCGACAATGGGTAAGGCTGGCTGGTTGAAATACCTGTTCAGGGGCGCGTTTCCCAAAAGCGTAGTTGCTAACTGAGTCAACTGAGTTAGCAACTTACATAGTTCGTCCGTTCACAGTCAATGGGCCCAACTATGTAAGTTAGCATCCGTGATTTTGGGAAACGTACCCCAGGCTTAGAATGTGGTCAGAATGGCTTTAGGTGAGACAGAGCCAACACCTGCAGACAGATCAAATTGGTTGTGAAAGCCAGAATTGAGATTTGTTATTTCAGCTTGATTATTGAAGTTCAGTTGCATATTTTGATTTTGGGAAGTTCAGTTAATAGTTAAATTATTATGTGGAGTTTTTTTCTTTTCTTTATTTTTCTTTTCCTCCCATCCAAACTGGCATTGCTGACCTGACAACCTGGTGCCACCTTTTTGAAATCTGAGATCCCTTCTTCCAATGCCGTGAGGTTATCCTGACTCCGGTGAGAGTGAGTGTTCTAATGAGATGATAATGATCAGTGTGAATGTGGTATTGAGTGTTCTAATTAGATGCTAATGAGCAGTGTGTGAGTGAGTGTTCTAATAAGATGCTAATGAGCAGTGTGAGAGTGAGAGTGAGTGTTCTAATGAGATGCTAATGAGCAGTATGATGAGTGTGAGAGTGAGGCAGTGGGCCTGGTCTCTCGATGTCAGATGAACAGATGGCCTCTGTGTGTGAAGTCTCAGGTGGTAACATCTGCTTGTACATCTGCTGCACTCGGACACCTCGCCTTTTTATGATGCAGAGGTAAGGGAACCAGCTGAAGTCAAAATTTCAGACTTTTTGTAATTAGATAATATTATTACAACAAATAAACATCCCTCAACCATAACAAAAAGCACTGAGTGGGAAACAAGACCTGAGTCCGCTGAAATATAACACTCTGATTTTCACATAGACAAACCCATGAAGAAGAGTCTCCCAACGATGATGCAGTGCTGATTTGTTTTATTTCTACAAATGACAAATACAATCAACTAATCAATCTGTGCCTCTCTAAACGCAATCAATTACAGTCAGTGACTTCAGTGGCCATGCATAGGGTGCTGGAATCTTGAATATCTACTGTTTACATGGAAAAATGTCCTTCTGCTGATTGAACTCATATCTCCACCCCATATGCGTCACTGCGGCTGTTAGGGGGTAAATTTCTGATTAGATTTTTACTTCCTCTTTATTTGCTCGATCACTCAGGCGGATGAAGTGGAATTAAAGAGCTGATCGGAGCTCAGTGACTAAAGAGCAGCTTTAGATATTAATCAGGGGTTAGTGCAGAGACACGGGATCGAATCTGTAATCTCCTCCTCTATACACTGAATGCACACACACTGTTTCCTACCACAAACGTAATACTCAATTTTCAGATCTGTTGTGTTTATGGGAGGCAACTCATGTTGGGGAGAAACAATAAATTTGTAAATTGCAGATTTGTATGATGCTTGTGGTTAATTCTGTTTGAAGAACATTATTTTGTATTTTGTTTTTCTGTGCCCTGGTGCGCTGCTGCAAAAAGGCCAAAGTTAAAGACATCATTCCTCACTCCTGTAGAGGTGATAGAATGACAGCTGAATTGCAAGCGCGTCACATGAAGACATTACTCGCAAGTAAGTACACATGTGTAAGTGTTCGCAGAGAGCATTTTCATATTTGAGGACTGCAAAACAGATCTCCGTTAGAATTACGGGGCTGTCCTCTGAAACAAATTCTTAACAATGTGGCCATACGCTCTGTCATGGTTTTCATTCAGAAATATTTTCAGTTTATGAGGTTCCCCCATCCTCAAACAATTGGAGAGAGACAGATTCTTCAGAAAATTAGGCTTTACTGTGGCATATTGGTGAATAGAAAACTGAGTTCTTTTGCGCAAGAAGAACTGAAATTCTGCTTTTCACACTCAGTTTTTATACCTTCATCACAGGAAATATCTTCCAATATGGTTTTTCTGCCTTCTCACACTACAGTGGTTCAATAATGCAATGTTTGCTTCTTAGTTGTTTTCAATGGTACAATCATGTGGCGTCTGCATGTTACTCGTTTTTCTCTTTTTATCATTAGTTGGCATCCTTTGCAAAATAACAACTTCAAGGCTACTTGTTTCAGAGGACTTTTAGATATCGCCTGAATCAACTGAACAGATGTCAATTAAAGCAACAGAAGCCAACTGTTTATGTGTGTGTACACTGCTCATGCGTGTGTGAACTGCTTGTATGTGTGTATCTGTGTGTGTGTGTGTGTGTGTGTGCGTGCATGTGCCTGTGCGTGTATAAGTGTGTTACTGCTGCTTCCATTATATGGTTACTGATTATGATTCTTTATTATGGTAATTAATGATGGTTATTGATTTACTGATGAATATGATGAGATATATTGAAATATGATCCTCAACAGTTCATCTTACTGGCTGCCCAGAGGCTGAGAGCAGGGGTGCTCTTCATTACTCTGCTGTCTTCTCACCTCCTTCACTTGTGTCTCTTGGTCATATTTCAGCTCTTCCCAGCGCGGATCTGAGAGAGAGAAGCAAGGAAGAGATGCAAGGGAGAGCCAAAAGCTACTGAATGAGAGAAGCTTCACTCCACAAAACGATGAGACATGTGGCAGTGCGGCATTAAAACGTCACGCCACTTGATAAAACCCTGCCGCATAAGATACACCGTTGTTTCCTCACCTTAAGATTACCCAGAAGCCTCATCTGTCCTCGTTCCACGTGTCCTTGAGGTGCATTTAATGTATTGAGACATCCTCCATGATGGTGGGGGAATGAATTCTGTGTCAGGAAAGGGGAGAAGACTCAGGGAATGAAAAGTTAGCATAATGAAGGGCACCCATGAAATTCAAGATGAAATAGCTAGTAGTTCTTTCTTCCCTCCAACTACATCTCTGTTCACGTCAAATGATGACACTGGAAGGGGAAGTAGACAGATTTTGAGGCTGATTTTCATATGGAACAAAATGATTAAAAGTACAGGCATTTTTCACATTATATCCTTATTTTAGACAAATGGAGATAAGGTTGACAATTGACAGAGTGTTGCTTTAACGTCATATTGCTCCAGAGGACAAGTTCCTGCTTAGTTTAATCAACTGAAAATTGCCTTTGCTTGCATAGACAGCTAAAAAAACAGTGATGCAATGCACACTCATTCTGTAACAGGTTGGTCAAGGTTATGTTCATTTGGTTACGTTCAAACTGGTTATGTTCATTTGAATGCAAACATAGCATCCATTACAGGGAGCCAAATAACTTATCATGCATTTCAGGGAATGACATAAGGCCCAACGACCGTTAAGGGCTGAAAAAAAAAACCCCAAACACTGATTTTAATATAATTAAAACAAAGCCCTGGCTCTTACGGCCTAATGTAAATAATACTGGGGTGTGGGCATCAGTCAGGGTAGCTAAGCTGCCTTCAGGTAAAAACACTTGCCCTGTGCTTAACCCTTAGCGCGCTAAATGCAACTATTGTTACTCAATGATATAAGATTTCAAAATCAAAGCAGTTTAAAACCTATCATGTGCTGGCTCCTCCCGCAGACGAGCTCTTTTAAACAAATTGCCGCATGATAGGTTTTCAACAGTACAAGATAATTACATTTATATTTTTAAAATTTATAGGGTTAATTTAGGTGGATGAGGGGAAAAAGCAGCAGTCTTATGGAGCGGTGACTGCATCTGGACCTGCACCCTGCCAACTGCATCCTCTGTCCTGAGTATGCAGGCCTGTTGCTGCATTCCATTTGTACTCAGAAGTCGGAATTTCCAAGTTCCGAGTCAGAAGTTTCAACTGGAACGCGCCCAGTCAAAGAATCTTCACTACCTCCGAGTTGACATTTAAAGATGGCTGCCCCAGGTGTAACAGTAAATAGAAGCTCCTGTAATATTCCATTTATTATTTCTGACTCATGTTTGTCGCATTAAATCAGCCGTATACATTGTTCGACGTATATATATGGAAACCCATTGTGTCTGAAGGTTGCAGAAGGACCGCATATTTGTCCAGAAGTTGCATATATTCGGACGATAGCTTTCATAGACGTGACCATCTTGTTTTATTACTCTCCTTCCCGGTTTATGGCGGCTGGCAACTTTTTTCCGAAACGCTGGAACGCTGATAACTCGGCTGTGACGTCATTCCCAGCTCTGACCTTCGACTTCCGAGGTAAATGGAATGCAGCATGTGTCTGCACCAGCCCCCTGCTCACTGTGGTCTGCTGAGTATGCAGAGCAGGATCTGAACCAGCACCCAACATACTGCATCCTGCGGTCTGCTAAGAATACAAGGCCTTTTCTGAAAGAGCACCCTTCCAACTGCATCCTATGGCCCTCTGAGTATGCAGGGTTGTGTCTGAACCAGCACCGAGCCTGAGTATGTAGAGCTGTGTCTAAATCAGAGACCTTGCGAACTGTGTCTTGTGGTCTAGTAAGTATGCCGGGTTGTGTCTGGACTAGTGTCCTGTGTACTGTGTCCTATGGTCTAGGGGAAATTTTTATCATGCTCCATCATATAGTCAGAGAATCATACGGAGGACATTTTTGCATACTACACGTCCAATACTGAACAGAGGATTGAGGGCACAGGAGACAGGGCGCTGATTCAGACATGACACTGGAGATGAAAACACCTGTTCAGACTTTTTTATTTGCTGTATTTCAGAATTTA